>CM068371.1:384970647-386170647 GCA_034769895.1 Magicicada septendecula
AACCCTAATTAGATAAAGGTCTAAAACACAAATTTAGACATCATTCCAACTAATAACAACAGTAGTAAAAAACATACACGTGACATAGTCCTTGATGCTGAAACAGCCATACAACACACGCATAACATAGACCAAGACACTATACGCCACGATATCAAACGTAAATTACAACACAAACAACAATATGAACATAACAACACAGTAATGAGTTCCAATTACTAAAAAACATAAAACATAAATTACAAGAACATAACCTAACCATACTCAAAGCGACAAAGGCAATATTAATGTCATAATAGAAAAACAAACTTTAAACAACAAAATCGAAACATTTTTAATGAAAATAACATCACTAAATTAAATAAAGATCCCACCCCCAAATTATCACAAACAAATAAACAAAACCTTAAATAACACAAAACACAGTATCACCTGACAACATCAAATATTTTAAACAAATTAAACCAAAAGCCCCTACACTTAATGCACTACCAAAATTACATAAACCAAATATTCCAATCAGACCACTTATAAACAACACACAAGCACCTGCACACAAAATAGCTAGACACTTAGATAAATTAATCAGAAATAGCATAAAATTTAACTAACAACACCACTGTCATAAATAATTTAGATCTAGTGAATAAAACTCAACATATCCATATACCTCATAATTCCACACTAGCTTCATTTGACATAACAAACCTATACACCAATGATCCCATAAAAGAAACTTTAATTACATTAGAACAATTACTAAAATTAAACAACATACCTGAAACACACATAAATGAGATCATAAATCTAACTAAAATTATAACAGATCAAAATTATTTCACACACAATAACATGTTTTACACACAAACAGATGGACTACCCCTGGGCTCACCTATATCAGGTATACTAGCCGAAATATTTGTACACACCATAGAACAAGAACACATATTACACAATAAACAAATATACTGATAAAATAATATATTGGCACAGGTATGTTGATGACATTATACTCCTATACAACGGCAACAAAAGACAAATAGAAAATTTCCACAAATATATTAACACTATACACCATAAATTAAAATCACACTTGAAATAGAACTAAATAATAGTTTAAACTTCTTAGACCTCACAATCACCAAAACAAACAACACACACACATACAAAATATACAGGAAACCCACCACATCAGACATGGTCATACATAACTCATCCAACCACCCAACTCAACACAAACATGCAGCATTCAACTACATGCTCCATAGACTCACTTCAATACCCCTAAACACACATGATTACCAAGAAGAACTTAAAACAATAAAATATATAGTAGTTAAAATGGATACAACCCCGAATTGGTAAATAAAATACACTAACGCATCCTAAACACAAAAAATAAAAATAAAACACATCAGACCAACAACACACAAACCCAGTAAGTACATAACACTTACATACTACAACTCCAATACACACAAAATAGCTTAACACATTTAGAAAACACAATTATAAAAATAGCTACAGAACGAACAACACCATTAAGAAACATATAAATATTAACAAAGACACAGACACATACAGTAAAACAGGAGTTTATAAATTAAATTGTAAGGATTGTAACCAATTCTACATCGGCGAGACGGAAGATCTTTTTATTCCAGATTTATATTTTTATAACATATAAAGCCCTCACCACAAATTACATACATTCCACAATTGCCACACATTTACAAAATGAAAACCATAGTTACACAAACATAGAACACAACATGGAAATATTACACTACTTATCAAAAAGTAGAAAATTAAACACAGCCAAACAATTTGAAATATACAGATATCACACATTACAACCAAACAACATATTAAATGAACAAGTACATTACAGATCACATACACTATTTGATACATTGATCCAAACACAAAATTTTAACCTCAGCCCCAATTCCCTCCCACCATCAATTCCCACCACACACACCTATAGTCCATAATCGTTATTCTGCAACAATGACATTCAGTATTTACTCACACTGAGGAAGAGGCACAACACCTTGAAACGTTGTGAAAGTGAGAACAAAAGTAAGTTCATTTGTGAAAGTTTTTTATCTATATCTATAAAATGAATGTTTGTTTCTTTCTTTGTCCCGTATGCGTTCCTATACCATTCATCCAATTGCGATGAAACTTCGGTGAGTTGTTGTGCACACGCCCGCGAAGGTTTATGAATTTTTTTCGATGGGGTCCTTTGGGGTCTTCCACATCTCCTCCTAAACCACTGGACCGATTTCAACCAAACTTGGCACAAATATTTTACGCAACGGGAGAACCAACATAGGATAGGTGTTTTTTCGACGGGGTCATTGGGGGGGTCTTTTGGGGTCTTCCACATCTCCTCCTAAACCACTGGACCGATTTCAACCAAACTTGGCACAAATATTTTACGAGCAACAGGAGAACCAACATAGGATATGTGTTTTTTCGATATGATCTTTCGGGGGGTCCTTTTGGGGGTCCTGTGTGGTCTTCACATCTCTTCCTAAACCACTGGACCGATTTCAACCAAACTTGGCACAAATATTTTACGCAAAGGGAGAACCAACATAGGATAGGTGTTTTTTCAATGGGGTTCTTTTGGGGGTTCTTTGGGGTCTTCCACATCTCCTCCTAAACCACTGGACCGATTCAACCAAACTTGGCACAAATATTTTACGCAACGGGAGAACCAACATAGGATATGTGTTTTTTCGATATGATACTTCGGGGGGTCCTTTGGGGTCTTCCACATCTCCTCCTAAACCACTGGACCGATTTCAACCAAACTTGGCACAAAATATATTACGCAAAGGGAGAACCAACATAGGATAGGGTTTTTCGATGGGGTTCTTTTGGGGGTTCTTTGGGGTCTTCCACATCTCCTCCTAAACCACTGGACCGATTTCAACCAAACATGGCACAAATATTTTACGCAACGGGAGAACCAACATAGGACAGTTGTTTTTTTTTCGATACGATCCTGTGGGTGGTCCTTTGGAGTCTTAAAAAACTAACTTATTAGATCTGGTTACTATGGCAACCCAATGGAATAGATTCTGTTCTAAATATATTATCGCATTAAATTGAAGACTACGCGAACGAAGTCTTTATATATTATATATATACAAACACTTTCTTTCTTTGAGTGGCATTGAAACGCATCCCGGGTACTTGCTAGTATATAATAATATTAGTAAAAGTGAACAAAGAGGATGAATCAACAAGATATTTATAATACCGCCAGCACAGCGTATTACATCCACAAATATAGAAACGTCAGAATTCAGATAACGAAAACATCTTTAAACATCGCATACAACAAAACATACCGCAAACAAAATATTATACATACACATTCACAAATCATAATAAAAAATAACACACACGCCGCAATACAAACCAAACATAAAGCAGAAATAATACACCTAGATAATATCGTCAAAGATTTATACCACAAAAAAGATACACTAAACAAAACGGCATACAACCTACACGTTAAACTCACACAAATATTACACCACATTGAATTAGAACACATAATACAATATACACGAAATATCATAGAGAAAATCCAATTAAGAACACAAGAAGACATAACAGAAAAATCAATAACCTATTAACACGCAGAAACGAAAACATCCTTACACCGACACATAAGTTTCACGCACGTACTGTAACACAACATTGACCCATTTCACTAATGCTGAAATAACCCTATTAGATAAAGGTCTAAAACACAATTTAGACATCATTCCAACTAATAACAACAGTAGTAAAAACATACACGTGACATAGTCCTTGATGCTGAAACAGCCATACAACACACGCATAACATAGACCAAGACACTATACGCCACGATATCAAACGTAAATTACAACACAAACAACAATATGAACATAAACAACACAGTAATGAGTTCCAATTACTAAAAAACATAAAACATAAATTACAAGAACATAACCTAACCATACTCAAAGCGGACAAAGGCAATATTAATGTCATAATAGAAAAACAAACTTTAAACAACAAAATCGAAACATTTTTTAATGAAAATAACATCACTAAATTAAATAAAGATCCCACCCCAAATTATCACAAACAAATAAACAAAACCTTAAATAACACAAAACACAGTATCACCTGACAACATCAAATATTTTAAACAAATTAAACCAAAAGCCCCTACACTTAATGCACTACCAAAATTACATAAACCAAATATTCCAATCAGACCACTTATAAACAACACACAAGCACCTGCACACAAAATAGCTAGACACTTAGATAAATTAATCAGAAATAGCATAATTTAACTAACAACACCACTGTCATAAATAATTTAGATCTAGTGAATAAAACTCAACATATCCATATACCTCATAATTCCACACTAGCTTCATTTGACATAAACAAACCTATACACCAATGATCCCATAAAAGAACTTTAATTACATTAGAACAATTACTAAAATTAAACAACATACCTGAAACACACATAAATGAGATCATAAATCTAACTAAAATTATAACAGATCAAAATTATTTCACACACAATAACATGTTTTACACACAAACAGATGGACTACCCATGGGCTCACCTATATCAGGTATACTAGCCGAAATATTTGTACACACCATAGAACAAGAACACATATTACACAATAACAAATATACTGATAAAATAATATATTGGCACAGGTATGTTGATGACATTATACTCCTATACAACGGCAACAAAAGACAAATAGAAAATTTCCACAAATATATTAACACTATACACCATAAATTAAAATTCACACTTGAAATAGAACTAAATAATAGTTTAAACTTCTTAGACCTCACAATCACCAAAACAAACAACACACACACATACAAAATATACAGGAAACCCACCACATCAGACATGGTCATACATAACTCATCCAACCACCCAACCTCAACACAAACATGCAGCATTCAACTACATGCTCCATAGACTCACTTCAATACCCCTAAACACACATGATTACCAAGAAGAACTTAAAACAATAAAATATATAGTAGTTAAAAATGGATACAACCCCGAATTGGTAAATAAAATACACTAACGCATCCTAAACACAAAAAATAAAAATAAAACACATCAGACCAACAACACACAACCCAGTAAGTACATAACACTTACATACTACAACTCCAATACACACAAAATAGCTAACACATTTAGAAAACACAATTATAAAATAGCCTACAGAACGAACAACACCATTAAGAAACATATAAATATTAACAAAGACACAGACACATACAGTAAAACAGGAGTTTATAAATTAAATTGTAATGATTGTAACCAATTCTACATCGGCGAGACGGGAAGATCTTTTTATTCCAGATTTATATTTTATAACATATAAAAGCCCTCACCACAAATTACATACATTCCACAATTGCCACACATTTACAAAATGAAAACCATAGTTACACAAACATAGAACACAACATGGAAATATTACACTACTTATCAAAAAGTAGAAAATTAAACACAGCCAAACAATTTGAAATATACAGATATCACACATTACAACCAACAACATATTAAATGAACAAGTACATTACAGATCACATACACTATTTGATACATTGATCCAACACAAAATTTTAACCTCAGCCCCAATTCCCTCCCACCATCAATTCCCACCACACACACCTATAGTCCATAATCGTTATTCTGCAACAATGACATTCAGTATTTACTCACCACTGAGGAAGAGGCACAACACCTTGAAACGTTTGTGAAAGTGAGAACAAAAGTAAGTTCATTTGTGCAAAGTTTTTTATCTATATCTATAAAAATGAATGTTTGTTTCTTTCTTTGTCCCGTATGCGTTCCTATACCATTCATCCAATTGCGATGAAACTTCGGTGAGTTGTTGTGCACACGCCCGCGAAGGTTTATGAATTTTTTTCGATGGGGTCCTTTGGGGTCTTCCACATCTCCTCCTAAACCACTGGACCGATTTCAACCAAACTTGGCACAAATATTTTACGCAACGGGAGAACCAACATAGGATAGGTGTTTTTTCGACGGGGTCCATTGGGGGGGTCTTTTGGGGTCTTCCACATCTCCTCCTAAACCACTGGACCGATTTCAACCAAACTTGGCACAATATTTTACGCAACAGGAGAACCAACATAGGATATGTGTTTTTTCGATATGATCTTTCGGGGGGTCCTTTTGGGGGTCCTGTGTGGTCCTTTCACATCTCTTCCTAAACCACTGGACCGATTTCAACCAAACATGGCACAAATATTTTACGCAAAGGGAGAACCAACATAGGATAGGTGTTTTTTCAATGGGGTTCTTTTGGGGGTTCTTTGGGGTCTTCCACATCTCCTCCTAAACCACTGGACCGATTTCAACCAAACTTGGCACAAATATTTTACGCAACGGGAGAACCAACAAAGGATATGTGTTTTTTCGATATGATACTTCGGGGGGTCCTTGGGGTCTTCCACATCTCCTCCTAAACCACTGACCGATTTCAACCAAACTTGGCACAAAATATATTACGCAAAGGGAGAACCAACATAGGATAGGTGTTTTTCGATGGGGTTCTTTTGGGGGTTCTTGGGGTCTTCCACATCTCCTCCTAAACCACTGGACCGATTTTCAACCAAACATGGCACAAATATTTTACGCAACGGGAGAACCAACATAGGACAGTTGTTTTTTTTTCGATACGATCCTGTGGGTGGTCCTTTGGAGTCTTAAAAAACTAACTTATTAGATCTGGTTACTATGGCAACCCAATGGAATAGATTCTGTTCTAAATATATTATCGCATTAAATTGAAGACTACGCGAACGAAGTCTTTATATATTATATATATACAAACACTTTCTTTCTTTGAGTGGCATTGAAACGCATCCCGGGTACTTGCTAGTATATAATAATATTAGTAAAAGTGAACAAAGAGGATGAATCAACAAGATATTTATAATACCGCCAGCACAGCGTATTACATCCACAAATATAGAAACGTCAGAATTCAGATAACGAAAACATCTTTAAACATCGCATACAACAAAACATACCGCAAACAAAATATTATACATACACATTCACAAATCATAATAAAAAATAACACACACGCCGCAATACAAACCAAACATAAAGCAGAAATAATACACCTAGATAATATCGTCAAAGATTTATACCACAAAAAAAGATACACTAAACAAAACGGCATACAACCTACACGTTAAACTCACACAAATATTACACCACATTGAATTAGAACACATAATACAATATACACGAAATATCATAGAGAAAATCCAATTAAGAACACAAGAAAGACATAACAGAAAAAATCAATAACCTATTAACACGCAGAAACGAAAACATCCTTACACCGACACATAAGTTTCACGCACGTACTGTAAACACAACATTGACCCCATTTCACTAATGCTGAAATAACCCTATTAGATAAAGGTCTAAAACACAATTTAGACATCATTCCAACTAATAACAACAGTAGTAAAAAACATACACGTGACATAGTCCTTGATGCTGAAACAGCCATACAACACACGCATAACATAGACCAAGACACTATACGCCACGATATCAAACGTAAATTACAACACAAACAACAATATGAACATAAACAACACAGTAATGAGTTCCAATTACTAAAAAACATAAAACATAAATTACAAGAACATAACCTAACCATACTCAAAGCGGACAAAGGCAATATTAATGTCATAATAGAAAAACAAACTTTAAACAACAAAATCGAAACATTTTTTAATGAAAATAACATCACTAAATTAAATAAAGATCCCACCCCAAATTATCACAAACAAATAAACAAAACCTTAAATAACACAAAACACAGTATCACCTTGACAACATCAAATATTTTAAACAAATTAAACCAAAAGCCCCTACACTTAATGCACTACCAAAATTACATAAACCAAATATTCCAATCAGACCACTTATAAACAACACACAAGCACCTGCACACAAAATAGCTAGACACTTAGATAAATTAATCAGAAATAGCATAAATTTAACTAACAACACCACTGTCATAAATAATTTAGATCTAGTGAATAAAACTCAACATATCCATATACCTCATAATTCCACACTAGCTTCATTTGACATAACAAACCTATACACCAATGATCCCATAAAAGAAACTTTAATTACATTAGAACAATTACTAAAATTAAACAACATACCTGAAACACACATAAATGAGATCATAAATCTAACTAAAATTATAACAGATCAAAATTATTTCACACACAATAACATGTTTTACACACAAACAGATGGACTACCCATGGGCTCACCTATATCAGGTATACTAGCCGAAATATTTGTACACACCATAGAACAAGAACACATATTACACAATAACAAATATACTGATAAAATAATATATTGGCACAGTATGTTGATGACATTATACTCCTATACAACGGCAACAAAAGACAAATAGAAAATTTCCACAAATATATTAACACTATACACCATAAATTAAAATTCACACTTGAAATAGAACTAAATAATAGTTTAAACTTCTTAGACCTCACAATCACCAAAACAAACAACACACACACATACAAAATATACAGGAAACCCACCACATCAGACATGGTCATACATAACTCATCCAACCACCCAACTCAACACAAACATGCAGCATTCAACTACATGCTCCATAGACTCACTTCAATACCCCTAAACACACATGATTACCAAGAAGAACTTAAAACAATAAAATATATAGTAGTTAAAAATGGATACAACCCCGAATTGGTAAATAAAATACACTAACGCATCCTAAACACAAAAAATAAAAATAAAACACATCAGACCAACAACACACAACCCAGTAAGTACATAACACTTACATACTACAACTCCAATACACACAAAATAGCTAACACATTTAGAAAACACAATTATAAAATAGCCTACAGAACGAACAACACCATTAAGAAACATATAAATATTAACAAAGACACAGACACATACAGTAAAACAGGAGTTTATAAATTAAATTGTAATGATTGTAACCAATTCTACATCGGCGAGACGGGAAGATCTTTTTATTCCAGATTTATATTTTATAACATATAAAAGCCCTCACCACAAATTACATACATTCCACAATTGCCACACATTTACAAAATGAAAACCATAGTTACACAAACATAGAACACAACATGGAAATATTACACTACTTATCAAAAAGTAGAAAATTAAACACAGCCAAACAATTTGAAATATACAGATATCACACATTACAACCAAACAACATATTAATGAACAAGTACATTACAGATCACATACACTATTTGATACATTGATCCAAACACAAAATTTTAACCTCAGCCCCAATTCCCTCCCACCATCAATTCCCACCACACACACCTATAGTCCATAATCGTTATTCTGCAACAATGACATTCAGTATTTACTCACACTGAGGAAGAGGCACAACACCTTGAAACGTTTGTGAAAGTGAGAACAAAAGTAAGTTCATTTGTGAAAGTTTTTTATCTATATCTATAAAAATGAATGTTTGTTTCTTTCTTTGTCCCGTATGCGTTCCTATACCATTCATCCAATTGCGATGAAACTTCGGTGAGTTGTTGTGCACACGCCCGCGAAGGTTTATGAATTTTTTTCGATGGGGTCCTTTGGGGTCTTCCACATCTCCTCCTAAACCACTGGACCGATTTCAACCAAACTTGGCACAAATATTTTACGCAACGGGAGAACCAACATAGGATAGGTGTTTTTTCGACGGGGTCCATTGGGGGGGTCTTTTGGGGTCTTCCACATCTCCTCCTAAACCACTGGACCGATTTCAACCAAACTTGGCACAAATATTTTACGCAACAGGAGAACCAACATAGGATATGTGTTTTTTCGATATGATCTTTCGGGGGGTCCTTTTGGGGGTCCTGTGTGGTCTTTCACATCTCTTCCTAAACCACTGGACCGATTTCAACCAAACTTGGCACAAATATTTTACGCAAAGGGAGAACCAACATAGGATAGGTGTTTTTTCAATGGGGTTCTTTTGGGGGTTCTTTGGGGTCTTCCACATCTCCTCCTAAACCACTGGACCGATTTCAACCAAACTTGGCACAAATATTTTACGCAACGGGAGAACCAACATAGGATATGTGTTTTTTCGATATGATACTTCGGGGGGTCCTTTGGGGTCTTCCACATCTCCTCCTAAACCACTGGACCGATTTCAACCAAACTTGGCACAAAATATATTACGCAAAGGGAGAACCAACATAGGATAGGTGTTTTTCGATGGGGTTCTTTTGGGGGTTCTTTGGGGTCTTCCACATCTCCTCCTAAACCACTGGACCGATTTCAACCAAACATGGCACAAATATTTTACGCAACGGGAGAACCAACATAGGACAGTTGTTTTTTTTTCGATACGATCCTGTGGGTGGTCCTTTGGAGTCTTAAAAAACTAACTTATTAGATCTGGTTACTATGGCAACCCAATGGAATAGATTCTGTTCTAAATATATTATCGCATTAAATTGAAGACTACGCGAACGAAGTCTTTATATATTATATATATACAAACACTTTCTTTCTTTGAGTGGCATTGAAACGCATCCCGGGTACTTGCTAGTATATAATAATATTAGTAAAAGTGAACAAAGAGGATGAATCAACAAGATATTTATAATACCGCCAGCACAGCGTATTACATCCACAAATATAGAAACGTCAGAATTCAGATAACGAAAACATCTTTAAACATCGCATACAACAAAACATACCGCAAACAAAATATTATACATACACATTCACAAATCATAATAAAAAATAACACACACGCCGCAATACAAACCAAACATAAAGCAGAAATAATACACCTAGATAATATCGTCAAAGATTTATACCACAAGAAAGATACACTAAACAAAACGGCATACAACCTACACGTTAAACTCACACAAATATTACACCACATTGAATTAGAACACATAATACAATATACACGAAATATCATAGAGAAAATCCAATTAAGAACACAAGAAAGACATAACAGAAAAATCAATAACCTATTAACACGCAGAAACGAAAACATCCTTACACCGACACATAAGTTTCACGCACGTACTGTAAACACAACATTGACCCATTTCACTAATGCTGAAATAACCCTATTAGATAAAGGTCTAAAACACAATTTAGACATCATTCCAACTAATAACAACAGTAGTAAAAAACATACACGTGACATAGTCCTTGATGCTGAAACAGCCATACAACACACGCATAACATAGACCAAGACACTATACGCCACGATATCAAACGTAAATTACAACACAAACAACAATATGAACATAAACAACACAGTAATGAGTTCCAATTACTAAAAAACATAAAACATAAATTACAAGAACATAACCTAACCATACTCAAAGCGGACAAAGGCAATATTAATGTCATAATAGAAAAACAAACTTTAAACAACAAAATCGAAACATTTTTTAATGAAAATAACATCACTAAATTAAATAAAGATCCCACCCCAAATTATCACAAACAAATAAACAAAACCTTAAATAACACAAAACACAGTATCACCTGACAACATCAAATATTTTAAACAAATTAAACCAAAAGCCCCTACACTTAATGCACTACCAAAATTACATAAACCAAATATTCCAATCAGACCACTTATAAACAACACACAAGCACCTGCACACAAAATAGCTAGACACTTAGATAAATTAATCAGAAATAGCATAAATTTAACTAACAACACCACTGTCATAAATAATTTAGATCTAGTGAATAAAACTCAACATATCCATATACCTCATAATTCCACACTAGCTTCATTTGACATAACAAACCTATACACCAATGATCCCATAAAAGAAACTTTAATTACATTAGAACAATTACTAAAATTAAACAACATACCTGAAACACACATAAATGAGATCATAAATCTAACTAAAATTATAACAGATCAAAATTATTTCACACACAATAACATGTTTTACACACAAACAGATGGACTACCCATGGGCTCACCTATATCAGGTATACTAGCCGAAATATTTGTACACACCATAGAACAAGAACACATATTACACAATAACAAATATACTGATAAAATAATATATTGGCACAGGTATGTTGATGACATTATACTCCTATACAACGGCAACAAAAGACAAATAGAAAATTTCCACAAATATATTAACACTATACACCATAAATTAAAATTCACACTTGAAATAGAACTAAATAATAGTTTAAACTTCTTAGACCTCACAATCACCAAAACAAACAACACACACACATACAAAATATACAGGAAACCCACCACATCAGACATGGTCATACATAACTCATCCAACCACCCAACTCAACACAAACATGCAGCATTCAACTACATGCTCCATAGACTCACTTCAATACCCCTAAACACACATGATTACCAAGAAGAACTTAAAACAATAAAATATATAGTAGTTAAAAATGGATACAACCCCGAATTGGTAAATAAAATACACTAACGCATCCTAAACACAAAAAATAAAAATAAAACACATCAGACCAACAACACACAACCCAGTAAGTACATAACACTTACATACTACAACTCCAATACACACAAAATAGCTAACACATTTAGAAAACACAATTATAAAATAGCCTACAGAACGAACAACACCATTAAGAAACATATAAATATTAACAAAGACACAGACACATACAGTAAAACAGGAGTTTATAAATTAAATTGTAATGATTGTAACCAATTCTACATCGGCGAGACGGGAAGATCTTTTTATTCCAGATTTATATTTTATAACATATAAAAGCCCTCACCACAAATTACATACATTCCACAATTGCCACACATTTACAAAATGAAAACCATAGTTACACAAACATAGAACACAACATGGAAATATTACACTACTTATCAAAAAGTAGAAAATTAAACACAGCCAAACAATTTGAAATATACAGATATCACACATTACAACCAAACAACATATTAAATGAACAAGTACATTACAGATCACATACACTATTTGATACATTGATCCAAACACAAAATTTTAACCTCAGCCCCAATTCCCTCCCACCATCAATTCCCACCACACACACCTATAGTCCATAATCGTTATTCTGCAACAATGACATTCAGTATTTACTCACACTGAGGAAGAGGCACAACACCTTGAAACGTTTGTGAAAGTGAGAACAAAAGTAAGTTCATTTGTGAAAGTTTTTTATCTATATCTATAAAAATGAATGTTTGTTTCTTTCTTTGTCCCGTATGCGTTCCTATACCATTCATCCAATTGCGATGAAACTTCGGTGAGTTGTTGTGCACACGCCCGCGAAGGTTTATGAATTTTTTTCGATGGGGTCCTTTGGGGTCTTCCACATCTCCTCCTAAACCACTGGACCGATTTCAACCAAACTTGGCACAAATATTTTACGCAACGGGAGAACCAACATAGGATAGGTGTTTTTTCGACGGGGTCCATTGGGGGGGTCTTTTGGGGTCTTCCACATCTCCTCCTAAACCACTGGACCGATTTCAACCAAACTTGGCACAAATATTTTACGCAACAGGAGAACCAACATAGGATATGTGTTTTTTCGATATGATCTTTCGGGGGGTCCTTTTGGGGGTCCTGTGTGGTCTTTCACATCTCTTCCTAAACCACTGGACCGATTTCAACCAAACTTGGCACAAATATTTTACGCAAAGGGAGAACCAACATAGGATAGGTGTTTTTTCAATGGGGTTCTTTTGGGGGTTCTTTGGGGTCTTCCACATCTCCTCCTAAACCACTGGACCGATTTCAACCAAACTTGGCACAAATATTTTACGCAACGGGAGAACCAACATAGGATATGTGTTTTTTCGATATGATACTTCGGGGGGTCCTTTGGGGTCTTCCACATCTCCTCCTAAACCACTGGACCGATTTCAACCAAACTTGGCACAAAATATATTACGCAAAGGGAGAACCAACATAGGATAGGTGTTTTTCGATGGGGTTCTTTTGGGGGTTCTTTGGGGTCTTCCACATCTCCTCCTAAACCACTGGACCGATTTCAACCAAACATGGCACAAATATTTTACGCAACGGGAGAACCAACATAGGACAGTTGTTTTTTTTTCGATACGATCCTGTGGGTGGTCCTTTGGAGTCTTAAAAAACTAACTTATTAGATCTGGTTACTATGGCAACCCAATGGAATAGATTCTGTTCTAAATATATTATCGCATTAAATTGAAGACTACGCGAACGAAGTCTTTATATATTATATATATACAAACACTTTCTTTCTTTGAGTGGCATTGAAACGCATCCCGGGTACTTGCTAGTATATAATAATATTAGTAAAAGTGAACAAAGAGGATGAATCAACAAGATATTTATAATACCGCCAGCACAGCGTATTACATCCACAAATATAGAAACGTCAGAATTCAGATAACGAAAACATCTTTAAACATCACATACAACAAAACATACCGCAAACACAATATTATACATACACATTCACAAATCATAATAAAAAATAACACACACGCCGCAATACAAACCAAACATAAAGCAGAAATAATACACCTAGATAATATCGTCAAAGATTTATACCACAAAAAAGATACACTAAACAAAACGGCATACAACCTACACGTTAAACTCACACAAATATTACATCACATTGAATTAGAACACATAATACAATATACACGAAATATCATAGAGAAAATCCAATTAAGAACACAAGAAAGACATAACAGAAAAATCAATAACCTATTAACACGCAGAAACGAAAACATCCTTACACCGACACATAAGTTTCACGCACGTACTGTAAACACAACATTGACCCATTTCACTAATGCTGAAATAACCCTATTAGATAAAGGTCTAAAACACAATTTAGACATCATTCCAACTAATAACAACAGTAGTAAAAAACATACACGTGACATAGTCCTTGATGCTGAAACAGCCATACAACACACGCATAACATAGACCAAGACACTATACGCCACGATATCAAACGTAAATTACAACACAAACAACAATATGAACATAAACAACACAGTAATGAGTTCCAATTACTAAAAAACATAAAACATAAATTACAAGAACATAACCTAACCATACTCAAAGCGGACAAAGGCAATATTAATGTCATAATAGAAAAACAAACTTTAAACAACAAAATCGAAACATTTTTTAATGAAAATAACATCACTAAATTAAATAAAGATCCCACCCCAAATTATCACAAACAAATAAACAAAACCTTAAATAACACAAAACACAGTATCACCTGACAACATCAAATATTTTAAACAAATTAAACCAAAAGCCCCTACACTTAATGCACTACCAAAATTACATAAACCAAATATTCCAATCAGACCACTTATAAACAACACACAAGCACCTGCACACAAAATAGCTAGACACTTAGATAAATTAATCAGAAATAGCATAAATTTAACTAACAACACCACTGTCATAAATAATTTAGATCTAGTGAATAAAACTCAACATATCCATATACCTCATAATTCCACACTAGCTTCATTTGACATAACAAACCTATACACCAATGATCCCATAAAAGAAACTTTAATTACATTAGAACAATTACTAAAATTAAACAACATACCTGAAACACACATAAATGAGATCATAAATCTAACTAAAATTATAACAGATCAAAATTATTTCACACACAATAACATGTTTTACACACAAAAAGATGGACTACCCATGGGCTCACCTATATCAGGTATACTAGCCGAAATATTTGTACACACCATAGAACAAGAACACATATTACACAATAACAAATATACTGATAAAATAATATATTGGCACAGGTATGTTGATGACATTATACTCCTATACAACGGCAACAAAAGACAAATAGAAAATTTCCACAAATATATTAACACTATACACCATAAATTAAAATTCACACTTGAAATAGAACTAAATAATAGTTTAAACTTCTTAGACCTCACAATCACCAAAACAAACAACACACACACATACAAAATATACAGGAAACCCACCACATCAGACATGGTCATACATAACTCATCCAACCACCCAACTCAACACAAACATGCAGCATTCAACTACATGCTCCATAGACTCACTTCAATACCCCTAAACACACATGATTACCAAGAAGAACTTAAAACAATAAAATATATAGTAGTTAAAAATGGATACAACCCCGAATTGGTAAATAAAATACACTAACGCATCCTAAACACAAAAAATAAAAATAAAACACATCAGACCAACAACACACAACCCAGTAAGTACATAACACTTACATACTACAACTCCAATACACACAAAATAGCTAACACATTTAGAAAACACAATTATAAAATAGCCTACAGAACGAACAACACCATTAAGAAACATATAAATATTAACAAAGACACAGACACATACAGTAAAACAGGAGTTTATAAATTAAATTGTAATGATTGTAACCAATTCTACATCGGCGAGACGGGAAGATCTTTTTATTCCAGATTTATATTTTATAACATATAAAAGCCCTCACCACAAATTACATACATTCCACAATTGCCACACATTTACAAAATGAAAACCATAGTTACACAAACATAGAACACAACATGGAAATATTACACTACTTATCAAAAAGTAGAAAATTAAACACAGCCAAACAATTTGAAATATACAGATATCACACATTACAACCAAACAACATATTAAATGAACAAGTACATTACAGATCACATACACTATTTGATACATTGATCCAAACACAAAATTTTAACCTCAGCCCCAATTCCCTCCCACCATCAATTCCCACCACACACACCTATAGTCCATAATCGTTATTCTGCAACAATGACATTCAGTATTTACTCACACTGAGGAAGAGGCACAACACCTTGAAACGTTTGTGAAAGTGAGAACAAAAGTAAGTTCATTTGTGAAAGTTTTTTATCTATATCTATAAAAATGAATGTTTGTTTCTTTCTTTGTCCCGTATGCGTTCCTATACCATTCATCCAATTGCGATGAAACTTCGGTGAGTTGTTGTGCACACGCCCGCGAAGGTTTATGAATTTTTTTCGATGGGGTCCTTTGGGGTCTTCCACATCTCCTCCTAAACCACTGGACCGATTTCAACCAAACTTGGCACAAATATTTTACGCAACGGGAGAACCAACATAGGATAGGTGTTTTTTCGACGGGGTCCATTGGGGGGGTCTTTTGGGGTCTTCCACATCTCCTCCTAAACCACTGGACCGATTTCAACCAAACTTGGCACAAATATTTTACGCAACAGGAGAACCAACATAGGATATGTGTTTTTTCGATATGATCTTTCGGGGGGTCCTTTTGGGGGTCCTGTGTGGTCTTTCACATCTCTTCCTAAACCACTGGACCGATTTCAACCAAACTTGGCACAAATATTTTACGCAAAGGGAGAACCAACATAGGATAGGTGTTTTTTCAATGGGGTTCTTTTGGGGGTTCTTTGGGGTCTTCCACATCTCCTCCTAAACCACTGGACCGATTTCAACCAAACTTGGCACAAATATTTTACGCAACGGGAGAACCAACATAGGATATGTGTTTTTTCGATATGATACTTCGGGGGGTCCTTTGGGGTCTTCCACATCTCCTCCTAAACCACTGGACCGATTTCAACCAAACTTGGCACAAAATATATTACGCAAAGGGAGAACCAACATAGGATAGGTGTTTTTCGATGGGGTTCTTTTGGGGGTTCTTTGGGGTCTTCCACATCTCCTCCTAAACCACTGGACCGATTTAAACCAAACATGGCACAAATATTTTACGCAACGGGAGAACCAACATAGGACAGTTGTTTTTTTTTCGATACGATCCTGTGGGTGGTCCTTTGGAGTCTTAAAAAACTAACTTATTAGATCTGGTTACTATGGCAACCCAATGGAATAGATTCTGTTCTAAATATATTATCGCATTAAATTGAAGACCACGCGAACAAAGTCTTTATATATTATATATATACAAACACTTTCTTTCTTTGAGTGGCATTGAAACGCATCCCGGGTACTTGCTAGTATATAATAATATTAGTAAAAGTGAACAAAGAGGATGAATCAACAAGATATTTATAATACCGCCAGCACAGCGTATTACATCCACAAATATAGAAACGTCAGAATTCAGATAACGAAAACATCTTTAAACATCGCATACAACAAAACATACCGCAAACACAATATTATACCCACACATTCACAAATCATAATAGAAAATAACACACACGCCGCAATACAAACCAAACATAAAGCAGAAATAATACACCTAGATAATATCGTCAAAGATTTATACCACAAAAAAGATACACTAAACAAAACGGCATACAACCTACACTTTAAACTCACACAAATATTACACCACATTGAATTAGAACACATAATACAATATACACGAAATATCATAGAGAAAATCCAATTAAGAACACAAGAAAGACATAACAGAAAAATCAATAACCTATTAACACGCAGAAACGAAAACATCCTTACACCGACACATAAGTTTCACGCACGTACTGTAAACACAACATTGACCCATTTCACTAATGCTGAAATAACCCTATTAGATAAAGGTCTAAAACACAATTTAGACATCATTCCAACTAATAACAACAGTAGTAAAAAACATACACGTGACATAGTCCTTGATGCTGAAACAGCCATACAACACACGCATAACATAGACCAAGACACTATACGCCACGATATCAAACGTAAATTACAACACAAACAACAATATGAACATAAACAACACAGTAATGAGTTCCAATTACTAAAAAACATAAAACATAAATTACAAGAACATAACCTAACCATACTCAAAGCGGACAAAGGCAATATTAATGTCATAATAGAAAAACAAACTTTAAACAACAAAATCGAAACATTTTTTAATGAAAATAACATCACTAAATTAAATAAAGATCCCACCCCAAATTATCACAAACAAATAAACAAAACCTTAAATAACACAAAACACAGTATCACCTGACAACATCAAATATTTTAAACAAATTAAACCAAAAGCCCCTACACTTAATGCACTACCAAAATTACATAAACCAAATATTCCAATCAGACCACTTATAAACAACACACAAGCACCTGCACACAAAATAGCTAGACACTTAGATAAATTAATCAGAAATAGCATAAATTTAACTAACAACACCACTGTCATAAATAATTTAGATCTAGTGAATAAAACTCAACATATCCATATACCTCATAATTCCACACTAGCTTCATTTGACATAACAAACCTATACACCAATGATCCCATAAAAGAAACTTTAATTACATTAGAACAATTACTAAAATTAAACAACATACCTGAAACACACATAAATGAGATCATAAATCTAACTAAAATTATAACAGATCAAAATTATTTCACACACAATAACATGTTTTACACACAAACAGATGGACTACCCATGGGCTCACCTATATCAGGTATACTAGCCGAAATATTTGTACACACCATAGAACAAGAACACATATTACACAATAACAAATATACTGATAAAATAATATATTGGCACAGGTATGTTGATGACATTATACTCCTATACAACGGCAACAAAAGACAAATAGAAAATTTCCACAAATATATTAACACTATACACCATAAATTAAAATTCACACTTGAAATAGAACTAAATAATAGTTTAAACTTCTTAGACCTCACAGTCACCAAAACAAGCAACACACACATACAAAATATACAGGAAACCCACCACATCAGACGTGGTCATACATAACTCATCCAACCACCCAACTCAACACAAACATGCAGCATTCAACTACATGCTCCATAGACTCACTTCAATACCCCTAAACACACATGATTACCAAGAAGAACTTTTTATTCCAGATTTTCAGAACATATAAAAGCCCTCACCACAAATTACATACATTCCACATTTGCCACACATTTACAAAATGAAAACCGTAGTTACACAAACATAGAACACAACATGGAAATATTACACTACTTATCAAAAAGTAGAAAATTAAACACAGCCGAACAATTTGAAATATACAGATATCACACATTACAACCAAACAACATATTAAATGAACAAGTACATTACAGATCACATACACTATTTGATACATTGATCCAAACGCAAAATTTGAACCTCAGCGCCAATTCCCTCCCACCATCAATTCCCACCACACACACCTATAGTCCATAATCGTTATTCTGCAACAATGACATTCAGTATTTACTCACACTGAGGAAGAGGCACAACACCTTGAAACGTTTGTGAAAGTGAGAACAAAAGTAAGTTCATTTGTGAAAGGTTTTTATATATAATAATATTAGTAAAAGTGAACAAAGAGGATGAATCAACAAGATATTTATATATTATTATTTGTTTTAAATGCGACTTTTATATTGAATTTAGAGAACACATTGGATATAATTTTAGGTAAAATGCTACCGTACACTGTCATTATATACTTTTTATTATTGTTAACTTTATTGTCATCGATGGTATTATGGCGGGATCTAGTTTTATATAGGTGTCGCTTAAGAAGTCTATCTATCATCGAACTCTTGTACCCATTCGCTACTGCTATGTGCCTTATTATATCCAATTCGTCCTGAAAGTCCTTTTGGTTAAGTGGAATCATTACCAACCTATGAACAAAACTGTTGTAAGCCGCCATTTTCTGACTATATGGGTGGTGAGAATCGGCGTGTAGTGTAATATCTGTGGTGGTGGGTTTCCTATATATTTTATATTGATATTTATTAAGATACTTTGTAACAGTCAGGTCCAAAAAATTGAGTTTATTGTCAACCTCTGTTTCGAGGGTAAATTGTATGTTCTTGCTAAGGCTGTTCAAGTAATGTTTCAATTTCTCTATCTGCCGTAGCGTGCCGTTAAAAATTATAAAGGTGTCGTCTACATATCGTGCATAGAATTTAATATTATTACAAAATTTGTTATTCTCTGAGAACATGTAAGTATTTTCGAAATGATGCAAGTATAAATCCGCCAGCAGTCCTGAAAGTGGCGAACCCATTGCGAGACCAAACTCTTGTAGGTCAAAATTATTATTAAAAGGGAAGTAATTCTGCTTCAACAGGACATTCAACAATAAAATTAACTCATCTATTTGTTTGTGATTCAGCTTCTCACTTTCAATGAGAAGATCTTTTACAATTGAAATTGTGTCATGAACCGGCACGTTTGTATATAAATTAACTATGTCAAATGAAGCGATTTTGTACTTAGGTAAGAGTTCGATATCCTGGACCCTTTTAATAAAGTCAATATTATTTTTTATGCTGTGATTGTTTTTTAAAACGATACTATTTTTAATAATATGATATAATTTCTTTGCTGTCTTATAGCCAGGTGCAGATGTGTAATTTATGAGGGGTCTGACGGGAATATTTGCCTTATGTATCTTCGGTAGTCCCGTGAGCTGCGTGGCGCGTGCATTTATTGGTTTTATATAACGGCGAACATTATCATCAAACAGACTACCGCAACGATTAATAATGCCATTTAGCTGTTTGACGTATTCATTGGTGGGGTCACTGTTCAATGTCCGAATGTTATTGTTATCTACAAATTCAAGTACTTTGTTATTATAGACCTGTATATCTAATATGACAATCGTGTTCCCCTTATCGGCTTTAGTTATCACGGCATTATTAGAAGTAAGTTTGTCTTTAATTTGTCCTAATATTTTGGTTTCTGTGGCATGTTTACGGTATGTTGTCAGTGGTTTATTAAGCTTAATACGTTTATTTAGTTTGACATTCATTAACGCTCGTAATTCGTTTTGTATTTGATGGTCGGATACAGTTTTAATGGCTGCTTCCATATTGGCAATCTCATTGATAAAGCGGTTATTTTTACGTAAGTTGGTTGGAATGTTATATTTCAAACCCTTGTTGAGTACGTCCAATTCTTCCTTATCAAAGACGATCGAAGTTTGATTAGATATGCGTGTGTAAAACTTATGTTTGTGCTCAATATTGATCTTACTATGTCCTTTGTTCGCTAAGTTTGAAAACTTCTTATTCTGGGTTATATATGTACTGTAAGTTATACATCAGATATAACTTACAGTACATATATAACCCAGAATAAGAAGTTTTCAAACTTAGCGAACAAAGGACATAGTAAGATCAATATTGAGCACAAACATAAGTTTTACACACGCATATCTAATCAAACTTCGATCGTCTTTGATAAGGAAGAATTGGACGTACTCAACAAGGGTTTGAAATATAACATTCCAACCAACTTACGTAAAAATAACCGCTTTATCAATGAGATTGCCAATATGGAAGCAGCCATTAAAACTGTATCCGACCATCAAATACAAAACGAATTACGAGCGTTAATGAATGTCAAACTAAATAAACGTATTAAGCTTAATAAACCACTGACAACGTACCGTAAACATGCCACAGAAACCAAAATATTAGGACAAATTAAAGGCAAACTTACTTCTAATAATGCCGGGATCACTAAAGCCGATAAGGGGAACATGATTGTCATATTAGATATACAGGTCTATAATAACAAAGTACTTGAATTTGTAGATAACAGTAACATTCGGACATTGAACAGTGACCCCACCAATGAATACGTCAAACAGCTAAATGGCATTATTAATCGTTGCGGTAGTCTGTTTGATGATAATGTTCGCCGTTATATAAAACCAATAAATGCATGCGCCCCGCAGCTCACGGGACTACCGAAGATACATAAGGCAAATATTCCCGTCAGACCCCTCATAAATTACACATCTGCACCTGGCTATAAGACAGCAAAGAAATTATATCATATTATTAAAAATAGTATCGTTTTAAAAAATAATCACAGCATAAAAAATAATATTGACTTTATTAAAAGGGTCCAGGATATCGAACTGTTACCTAAGTACAAAATCGCTTCATTTGACATAGTTAATTTATATACAAACGTGCCGGTTCATGACACAATTTCAATTGTAAAAGATCTTCTCATTGAAAGTGAGAAGCTGAATCACAAACAAATAGATGAGTTAATTTTATTGTTGAATGTCCTGTTGAAGCAGAATTACTTCCCTTTTAATAATAATTTTGACCTACAAGAGTTTGGTCTCGCAATGGGTTCGCCACTTTCAGGACTGCTGGCGGATTTATACTTGCATCATTTCGAAAATACTTACATGTTCTCAGAGAATAACAAATTTTGTAATAATATTAAATTCTATGCACGATATGTAGACGACACCTTTATAATTTTTAACGGCACGCTACGGCAGATAGAGAAATTGAAACATTACTTGAACAGCCTTAGCAAGAACATACAATTTACCCTCGAAACAGAGGTTGACAATAAACTCAATTTTTTGGACCTGACTGTTACAAAGTATCTTAATAAATTTCAATATAAAATATATAGGAAACCCACCACCACAGATATTACAATACACGCCGATTCTCATCACCCATATAGTCAGAAAATGGCGGCTTACAACAGTTTTGTTCATAGGTTGGTAATGATTCCACTTAACCAAAAGGACTTTCAGGACGAATTGGATATAATAAGGCACATAGCAGTAGCGAATGGGTACAAGAGTTAGATGATAGATAGACTTCTTAAGCGACACCTATATAAAACTAGATCCCACCATAATACCATCGATGATAATAAAGTTAACAATAATAAAAAGTATATAACGACAGTGTACATTAGCCTTTTACCTAACATTATATCCAATGTGTTCTCTAAATTCAATATAAAGTCGCGTTTAAAACAAATAATAATATATCTAATTTGTTACGCATAAAACAACCATTCCCGTTAGAAGAGAAAACAGGTGTTTACAGGATGTCATGTGATGATTGTGATTGTTTCTATCTGGGTCAAACTGGCAGGTCTTTCTTGAAAAGATACAAAGAACATCTACCAAGGAATGATTTAGACAAGACCAAATCTAATTATGCGCGCCATCTAATGATGCATAACCATAATTACACAGATTTCAATACCAATTTCAAAACAATCCATGTATGCGGTAAGGGTATGTTAATGGACGCTCTCGAGGAGTTTGAGATTTATAAATCATTTAAAGACAAGAATATCAACAATAACAGTATACTAAACGAACAATTAAGGTTTCAATCTCATTCACTATATGATACAGCCCTAAATATAATTGCGCATGATGGTAATGACTGGTGATAAGGATTGACTTAGTTCAATTAGTGGCTCGGCAACTGCACGCGCGGTCGGACCGGTCCAGCGAAGCCGTAGTTACATCGTGTTATGTGTGTGTCATCATTGTAATTTTGTAAATATGTGCAAATGTGTTTTTATGTGTTTTACGTGAATTTTAACTTTTGACAAGGACTACTGAAGATGTGACACATGTCACGAAACGCGTCTAAATAAAAAAAAAAACACTGAACGAAGTCACTGACGGATAAAAAGGTAATAAATTATTGTGAAAAAGTGACTTGGATACTATATAAAAACAAAATATAACTATGACTCAATGAGTAGCGATGTATGTCCCTATGAGAGCAAAAAGATTTTAAGTACTAGATTTAATGGTAAGGATTTTAAATCCACCAATATTTTATAATGATAACTATGTAGTTTTGCGTATTTGTGTTAATTGTATGCAGTATGTTAGGGATAAAATTATAAAAAAGTGTACTTTATATAATTGTTGAAATGTATTTAGAGGAAGGTCATTCACCTGACCAAGAACATCAGCTGATTACTGGTGTTATATGTGTAGTATTTCACTGATTTGCAGATTTTATTAATAATTAAGGTTTATAGAATAAATTTTCAATGTGTTTAAAGATTTTAAATAAATAAATAATGAAATAAATTTGAGATAGTTATAAATTTTCAGTGGGTTGTAAAAGAGAGAATTTGGGTAAGGATGATTATTTAAGTAAGACATTTGAGTCAGTCCAAGTTGAGTATAGATGGGTGTTAGAGAGAACAAGAGTTGAAATACAAATAATATAGAAACAGGGTAACAGTAGGGACACGGTAGTGTTAGTGATTATATGTAGAGAAAGTGAGTAATGTTATTAGAGAATAAATAGTTGATGGAGATATTTTGTAGATGAAAGTGATGTAATGGGAGAGTAATTAGATGATGGGGAATTTTGTAAGGGGGTGGTGTGATGAGTAGTCCTCAACGAAAAGCGTTGTGGCGGTAGGGGAACCGATAGGCGCTGGAAAGGGTTACCTAGGGAGGGTCCGGGAACCAGATAAGGGAATGAGCATAGGGAAGGGAACACACGTCCTGAGTACAAAGGGGTAGAGAGTATTTTGTTAAAAGGGTAGAATGATTCGAAATGAATTAGAGTAGTAAGTTAGAGGTAGAGAATGGTTGGAAGATGTTTTGATAGATGGGTGTCATACTAGATAAAGAATTTGTTAGGGAATATTAGAGTCAAAAGGGGGGTAAGATTATAGGTAAATGCCAAGTTGATAAAGTGAATTATTATGAATAACTGAGGAGCACCCAAACTAATCAATGATGAAAATAAACAATAGAAAATTCATAGTTGAAATGTAATAATAAATGAAATGTTAAGTAAAATAAAGGTTGATAATGAATTTGAAAATTTTGGGAAGTTAATGGTATAGTAAGTGATAAATAATTGATGATTAATTAATAAAATTTCAATTGAAATTAAAATGTAATGTTTATAATTTTATATGCAAATTAAAATGTGAATTGTTTATTTTAATGTAATAACAACAATGTTTATTATGATGTAGAATATGTAGTTGAGTTGATGATGTACTTAGATGATTTTGTGTTGATTTGAGATATTTTGAACCAAGTTTGAGAAAGAGATAAGGAAATAATGTGTTTAGATGTAGTTGATTTTGTCGTATATAAGATATTTTAAATGAATTTAATTGTTTTGAAATATTAATCCTAGAAGGAAAGGTATTTGTAATATTGTAATGGGAAATGTTTATTTAAATTCTGACAGAATCAGAGAAATATTTTGAATTTGGGGAGTAAGATGTAACAAGAGGAGAGTATAAAGAATGTCGATATTGAGGCTGGATGTTTTATATTTTATTCAATGTATACATATATTGTATTCATGTATGTGTTAAGAGTTAAGGAAAAAACCAGTGCTTCTTAATGCAGACCAGCGCAGCTAGGGAGAAACAGATCAGTTAGGGACATAGTATTGTACAAGGCCACCAGGTGATATTTTGATTTGTTGTTTCAGAGTCTGGTGATGCTGTGGCGGCGGTCCTGAGCTGGCCAGCGCGTCAGAGCAGGAGCATTGAGTACCTGGCTGACTTTATGGTGTTGGGATCTCGAGAGAGAAGTCCAGTAAGGTCATTCAGGTGCGGTCACAGTCACTGGACCAAGGGTGAGTTAATTATATTTTTTTGTTTGTAAACCGTAAAGGGGGTTGTGGTGACATATCCTGGCTGATCCCTTTAGCAAGTATGAGTGTGTCAATGAGAGTTTTTATGCTTCGGCATAAAACCTCTCATTGAGGGGGTATTGTAACGGAACATTTTGGCCTACCTGGGGTAATATAAAAAATCAGTGTATTTTGATAAGAAATAATATTGGTAATGTAACATTAAATTTGGGAAACATAAAAATTTTATGAAATAATAATTTGGGAGACAAACGTAAATTCATCATATGGTAAATTTTATTGGGACAAAATTAGAAAAGTGATTGTAAAATATTATTCATGAATTGAAACGACGCAGTAAACAACATGTGGATTTGTGTCAAGGTCAGCTCCAGACGCAAGAAAACAGTAAGATATTATGTAACATCAAGTCAGACGATATTACGTCAGTGCTCACGTCATGCTGCTATGCAGGGAGTGTCGGCCAAACATTATACTGGCGTAGTGATACAACTTATAAACAATGAAAGTTTGTAAAACAGCCTCGGCCACTTTACAAAGTAGTGCCGTTTGTCTCACCCCAGTTGAATTCTGCATATAGTGCCGGCCGGCTGCTAAAAACCCGAGTTCTAGAATGTAAAATCGCGGGCACCCGCAGTTCAATAAAATGTGACATAAAATCGAAATTTATACATAAATAACGTAAATGAACAGTTTTCTTGATATAATAACAGTTTCGGAGATGTAAAACGAATTATTAATTAAAATAAAAGTGTGTGCGAGGAGCAATGTGACGTCTTCTGGACTCAGATTCAGCTAAGTAGCCTACAAGAATAAAAAACAAAACTTTCAATTAGGGCTTAAATATTCAAAATTTTGATGTTCAAATTTAAATATTTTCACAATTAATGGAGAGCTCTTAAAATCCTGGGGTAGATATGTGTGTGTGAGTGCAAGCGCTGGTTTCCGTTTTGTATTTATTTTGTATTTACATTTATTAATTGCAAGTGAATTATTTTGTATTTATATTTCATGTTTTATTTTGAGTATTGCTGAACAAATTATGTTCACTTTAAACAAATGTTCCATTTTATATCTATATTTTACTTGGAATACTATTGAAACAGAATGTAAGAAAGGGAGAAGGAAGATTTTATATGTAATGTTGGGGTTAAAGGGAATGTATAAAGTTTTATTTGATTGAAAAAAGATAAATTTTATGTAATAAACTAAAATTAATTTGCATACTAGAAAATGATTAATTATTCCAAGCAACCATTGTAACGGGACGAATTTTGAGGGGTTTTTATTTTATTAAATTTGGGGATTTATTATAAAATATTTGAAATTTAATTTCCATCTGTGTATACGGCCACGTGTTTGAACAAAAGCATTGCGCGAACCAAGGAACAGTACGCAATAACGGTTGTGAAACAATTGCCAAAGAATGTGCAAGACGTCAATTCTAAGAACTTAACGTTTGTGTGCGACCCGTGCCCAAACGCTCTACACCAGCATGTGCGCAGATTTTGCCACGGTAGTAAAACAAACATGGCTTAGAGGCGAAAGTTTTATTCGCCTCATGGTCCTGGACGGCGGATGTGAGTTTAAGTCCAACCTACTTTATGACATCAACCAGTGCTCACCAAATGTCATCCATGTCCCCAACACACAAAAACACATGTGTTGAATGTGCCACAGCAGTGACGATCAGATAGAAGGCATTGCTTTCCGGCTTCTGCAACAAATAGATCGAGGAGTGGGGAACAGATAGACGCTTCCCAGTTCCTTGCCGACTTTCGCCTGCGCAGGCGGTTCGCCAAACAGGGCTCAAAAAATAACATATTTTACTTAAATTAACAGTAAGTGCAGTTAACAAATAATGAAGAAGTGCGGCTAGTTTCGGTAGGCGAAGAACCAATATAAACTATCTTTCGGACACACGACTAAATTAAAACAATGAGAGGCTACGAGTTCGGATGGACACCACGTTGCCGGCAGGGGTATTTCATAATGTGTTAAATAAATAATAAGGGGAAGGTGTTAGATATAGTGTGAATGTGAGAATGAGCAGGCTGGGCTGTCTGTTTTATATTATAAGGTAAGATGTTAGAATAAGATTGAAATAGTAATTGTCGTAGTCATGCAGTGAATACCAGAAAATTATTATGCTTTTATTTTATTTTCTAATTTTGGAGAAATAGCCTGACATGAAGGTTTAAAAAGTTTAAAAAATAAAATTTTAATTAATTTCTCTTCAAAAAATGAGTTGCGTATGTGATTTATATAACCTGTAAACCATGCTTGCATTCTACGTTCGTGTGACAGGATCTTGGCCCGGGAAAACAGTTAGAAGGTAGGTGGAAATAAATAAATAATGTATTTGTATTTGTATTAATAGATTAATAACTTCACAGTTGGCTTCTGAACAGGGACAGTTTTTATAAATCAAAATATTTAATATAAAAACCACACCTACAAATAAGATGCAAGTATGGTTTGAAGGTTAAATAACGGTACGTAACAATTATGTAAGGTATGTAAGTCTAAGAGCAGTATATGTAAATTAAGAAAATTAGTAAATTTATAATATAAAAAATGGCAAATAATAACGAGAATGTCAGCTTCTCTGACAGTCAAACAGAGAGTCAAATAAATACCGACTCAGGTATCCAAACAAAGTCAATGTTAACAAGTATTAATAATGAAGTCAGCTTCGTTGACAAAAATGTAGCAGCACAATCCACTCCAACGACAACAAGAGTTTCAGTGTTGTCGATGGACGATATGTTCAATCTGATAAAAACAATGTCTGAAAATATAAGTAGTAATCTAAATGAATTAAAGGAACAAAATAAAGAACAAAAGAGTGATTTTGATGTTAAATTTAATAAAATTGATAGCAAATTCGAAGTACAGAATAACAAATTCGATGAGTTAAAAAACCAAATTAACGAAATTAATGAGCGTTTTGAGAATACTAATGAGAAAATAGAAACTAGCCTTAACAGATTAGAACAGAGTATAGAGAAAATGGTAGAGTCAGTAGAAAATCAAATGTATAAAAATGTGGTATTAGAGAATAAGGTAACAAATGATAACAATGATATTGAAAATGATAATATAATTAAGAATGTAATATCAGAGAGTGATACATTGAAAATAGATAATGAGATAGTAAGTGAGAGTGAGAGAATGATAAGTTGTAACGGAGTAATAATTAGTGTTGTTGAATTAGAAAAAGAATGGAGAAAGAGAGTAGATGATTATGTAGGGCAGAGGGTAAATTTTCCCCTTATTCGTGATGAACCAGGGATGTTCACAAGTGTTGTTTTTGAATGGCAAGAGTCCCGTGTTATTGGAAGATTTGAGTTGTTTCCCTTTTTTGTATAAGTTTGTACCCTCTGTGTGGAATGGTGTTGAAAGTGTGAGATGATGTTATGATGAGAGAGAGTTAGATGGAGAGTGGTGTATTGATAGAGAGATAGAATTATATAAATTAAAGAGAGATTGTAGTGAGTTGAAAGAAATGTTGGAAGTGATAGAGATAAATGGTATTAAATACTTACCTGTTAAAATAGAGAATGAGAATTATTTTGATGAGTCATTATTTTGATTATTTTTTAAATAATAATAATTTACCTTATGATGAAAAAATAACTGACCCGATATTGAATATAACTACTAATGGAGACTGGACAGAAATAAATAATGTGGACTTGGTATATGATTATTATGGTAAAATGAATGAACTAAAATTTTATGGTTATGACACACAAGATAGCCATATGTGGAATGTAAATAAAATTGAAAATTGTTGTGTGAAACCCAGACTAATTTTTGACGATGGAGGCTAAACAGTAAAACAATAAATGGACAATTTTAAATATTTTGTTTTATGGTTCAGACCTCGCAACCTTGGACAATGAAGTGTGATATAACTGAATAATCAATGATGAAGAATTGTAAATAAATGTTTAGCGAATTTCATTGTGTGTATTGTAAAATGTTAGGTAAACAAGGTGTATGTAGGTCATTGTTGTGATAATAATAATAGTATTTTGCAGTCTAAATAAATGACAAAAATAATTTTGGAAGAAAATAATAAATGAATTATAGTTATTGTACTTGGTGAAAGTAATTAAAATTGTTGTGTTTTCAATAATTAATTTAATTAAAATAATTTGAGATGTTTAAATATTTTGATTGATTTAAAGGTTGTATAATTGAATTTTTCTAATGAGTTTGAATTGTTTTATGAGATTTGGATTTGATGATGATTAATTAATAAATAAATGTTAAATTGTTGAATATGAAATAACACTGTTATTAAATGTTTCAGAGGTTACGTGGAGGTAATTTGGTGTGTATATTTTGTGTTTATGTCAGTAGGTGAATAAAGTACTGTAAGTATAAATTTTATAATACAAGTCAGAAAGAATAAAATGTTTACAGGTGTTTAACTCAATAATGGTAAAATAATTTGAGATAATTGTGTTAAATAGAAACTAGAATTTACAAAATAATAATAACTGAAAGTTGATGTAAAACAAATGTTAATAATCAATTTGAAAATTTTAAGAAATCTAATTGTAGAAAGTGATGAATGATTTAAATGATGATGGATAAAAGAGTTAATGAAAATTTCACATTATAATGTTTTATAGAAAGTTTTAATTTAGCTATTAGTGGGCTATTGCTGTGGTGGCATGTGCCACAGTAGATAGCGGAAAGTGTAGGGGGTAATAGAGAGTATTACCCCCATCGGAGGCCGAAAGGGTGAAAATGCACGGCACACCCTTTTATACAACTTATATTGTATACTGATAGATTTTCCGTGCCGTGCAGATTAATGATGAGTGTAACATGCCTGAAGGTAAAGATGATTTCCCCGACTTTTCGGGCGATTACTGCCTTACCAGCACTAATCGTGGTTTTGGCTAGCGGTCAGCTATGGCCATAATTTAAGTCCCTTGACCATAGCTGGCTTGAAATTGGTTTATACTAGAAATTAATGGGGGGTGAAACTAGGGGAAATCCCGGAAACTATGGAACAGTGGCTGCCTCTCTGTCCGAGTAGGGACAGCAAAGCCAGGTGGTAGACCCGCATTAAGGGTGCATAACTATATAACAAAGATATGTTGATATCTGCACCTTTCAAATGTAACGCCGAAGCAAGGACAAGGAGATGTTCAATTCCTCCAACTATGCCGTCCTTGTGGACGCACATGGGCGCCACAGTCCAACAGAAAGAAACAATAGTGTGTGTGGTTGGGGGGTTGCTTGTAATATAACTCATCATAATAATTATGTCCCTTGTTCTGGGCAGCATTTGTAATATAACTCATCTTTAGGTTTATTATTACATATACTCTACAAAAATATGTATAACCAATACCATAAATTGGTACGTCTGAGTACTTACCAAATTCATTAGTTGCCGGGCTCATTTTCTTCTTTTATAACTTGTTTTCTACCTAAGGGGTGCCAGGGTTCATGTACAGGAAGATTTTGAAACACAGTTGACGACACAAATGATAACAAGATGTTCTTGAAATTAACCATCAAATTTAATTCATTCTAAGGTAGTACATATACAACCATGCGGTCAAAATAGTGATGTCATATGATATGACCCAAAACAAAATGGCGGTTACTTTTTCTATCTCTATTTACTCTCTCTATTTCTTTATCTGTTGAATTAATATCAAAGTAAACTTTATTGCTGCAGCTTAAAATCAGTTATTAATAGTTAATTAGTTACTACACAAACCAATGCCCTCGGCATATGTGGTTATGGCCATACATTCACCCGTTCATTCTCACACATTCAACTTCAGACCCGTACATTCTTTTTTATTATCGGTTTGGTATTAATGAGCTCATTAACTATAAAAATGACAAAAGGAACTTCTCTGCTTATTAGGTGGTGGTGTCCATCCGTTGTTGGTGTGTGACGCCCATGGTGATGGCCGGTGTTCGCCTTTAATTCCGCTGAGTTTAATTAGATAGATGTGTGCACTGAATTTACATTTTTTATATATTTATACTGTTAAATAAGATGAGCCTTCATTGCTCCACTACTGTTGATAACATTTTTGCTAGTTAATTTAAACTATTGTTAAAAAGTTATACACACAACGATACATCGCTGTGGCTCCTCTGAAGAATGGCATTGAAATGAGACTGAGGCAAATGTAAATTTGTGCTTGTGTGTGTGGTTCTTACGTCATCCAGGTTTGTCTTGCTGGACAATGCCTCGTTGGACATATTGTATTCAGTGCATCATTGTTCTTAGCGATGACGGAACCGTGCTATAGCCCAATCATAATTCATATTGTAGTCCTTCGTCACAAACACCGCCATGGCCTTTTTTGATTTCAGCACGTCCATTGGCGACCTTAGTGTCTTACTCTGGCTGAATTTGCGTTGTTCCTTTTCCCAGAGGGACAATGGACCTAACCATTCCGTGTTTAAATAATTACATAATACAAAACATTGAAAATACCTATATAACCTTAATTATGGTACTGGCTCATTATGTACTGTTACAAACCCCCTCAATGAAAATTTTTGTGTCGAAACACAAAAAATTTCATTGACTCATTTAGACTTTCCTAAAAGGATCAGTCTAGATATGTCACCACAACCCCCTGTAACGTTACTAAGAAAAATTCTATCATTACTTACCCTTGGTCCCATGATGTTGGTCGCACCCTCTGACCTTACTGGACTTCTCCTGAGAGATCCCTACACCATAAGGCCATGAGGCACTCTACACTCCTGTTCTGACGCTCCAGCCAGCCCAGGACTGCGGTCACAACACCACAAAACTCTGAAACATTGCATACAAAATTTTAAAATAGTGGTCTAGTACACTTACATATCTACAACTGATATGTTCCCTTTTAGACGCATTGGTTTGTTGTTAATTCAAAAGTTTCAACCTCACAACTACAAGACTTAAAATACATTGATTTTTTACCACCACCAAATTCAATTTCTTCCTTGTAAGAAAATAAACAACATATATATAACTACACATAACACAATACATCAACAATTCTTTAATATACCCCCAAAACACCTTCACCTAATTATTTCTACAAATTCAGCTTACAACTATCATGGCAGACACTTTTATTATTTAAATTCTGTTACTCAACTTAGATCCACTTCTTCTATTTTGTAAATGGCAGCATACTATAATATTTTATTCAACTTCATTTGTAACTTTAGACTTCCAACTTTAAAATCTACTATATTTCAACACTTGTTATCGCCATTACCCCTGTAACGACCTCCTAACCACACACTCTATTGCCATCAACACAATAAAACATCATAAAACATTGTACATTACATATTAACATTGTTACATTTACATTACATTAAACACTTTACATTTACATAACTGGTACCAAAACTTTATCACATCATTACTATCAACAATTCTCTATTTACTTTTAATTATTTGACATTCATTAGATTCTATACAACAATTTCAACTTTATCCTTACCTTTCAGTTACATTACCTTTCTTTGTTACCTCACCTTCCTACCATGAATTTTCCTTTTCTTACCCTTTTATCCTTACTAGTTTGGGTGACTCTCTATTGTTCACTATTTTCTCTATCTTATTTTGGCATTGTCAATCTAACCTTACTCACCTCTTTTTCTACTAACAACCGCTTCTAACCATTAATATAATATGACACCAATATCTCTATAATAACCCCTTCACAAATCCCATTTAAAACCTCTGGCACCGCTCCTTTTTTGTACTAGTATGTGTGTATCCCCTCACTATGCTCATTCCATCATTGGTTCCTGACCCTTTCAGATAACCCTTTCCGGCACACAACGGTCCCTTCCTGTCTCAACATCTCTCGTTACAGACTCCTACACCAATACCCTTATTACAAAATATCACCATCAACAACTATAAAATTACCATTCACATTACTCACCTCTACATATAATCCCTGCCTACTGTGTCCCTAAAATATCTAACACCTCTTTATATATTATCAGCATCTCAACACTTTATTTTCCCTAACTCCCATTAACTTTATTTAACTAACTCCCATGCCTCTATTTATCACTATTACCCAAACTCTTTACAACATCTCACCTTAATATACCAGTAGAAAATTCATCACTTACCTACTAACAACAATACCTCTCAATATCTAAATATATAATCATCTACTAACCTTTAGAATCTGAATCCCATAATATCATTTAAAATCATTATTAAACTTAATTATTCTTCAATATTTAAAATTCTACAATGCATGGTTTACAAAAAAAAAACATAAAATACACAACAGCAAAATTGCCCAAATACATTGACATTAATATATGCAAAAATATACAATCCACATAATCATTAAATCATTTACCAAAATCAGTCATAAACAGTCCATCCTAAAAAAAAAACACTGTTCACATAATTAAATGTTCATAACACAATAAGAACAACTAACCTCCATCGTCAAATAGCAATCGAACCTTAAAACTATATACATGGTTTAATATTGAATGTCTTATATTATTACTATCAATATAATACTTATCTAATCCTTCATATATTTCCACAATACTATTTAAATTAATATGCTTATTCCATATTACTATCTCATATAATTTGTCACGATCAAGTATGGTCATGTCGCCTTTGGTATAGTCTGTTACAATCAGGTAAGTTATAAAGTCATCTTTATCAACATCATCTCCCACTTCTGCTATATCAGCTTCAACCCAAAGTACGTACTTATTATATTTATTATATATCATCTCTACTCCTAACCTTCCCATAAACTCTTCATAATCTCTGCTTATCTTAAAAATTTCTACCTCCCTCTTTCTCTCACAATATCTCTCACTTTCAAAACATCTCTCTCTTTTAAAATATCTCTTATAATAACTCTCCCAATAACACTTCTCTCTCTCAATATATCTCTCTTTACACCCACTCTTTAAACCTTCAAAACACACTATCATTCCCTTATTATTATATTCTATTCCCCATAAAATTTCATTATTACTACTCCTGTTTACACAATCATTCTCTAACATCATACTTTTATTTATATTATCATAATTTTCTACCCCACTTACCTTGTTTTTGTTTCTATCTAATTTGTCTACCTTGTCAATGTTACAATTTTGTTTCTGTATTTCATTTTTAAATTTTTCTAATTTCTCATTTAATTGATCTAACTTTACGTCTTGTACATTGTTTTGTTTCTTTAATTCATTTTTAAGGCTATCAAACTTCTCGTCAATTTCTTTTAATACTCTATTTTGCGTTTTAATTAATGTGAACAGATCTTCCAACGATATCTTATTTTCAACTGCTCTAGGTATAGAATTCGTGCTTATTTTGTCTAACAAAATCGATTCTGTGTCTGTACTGTCCATTTCTACACTATTATTATTTTCTGCCATCATTACTTCAATATTTAAATGGTTATTTATCTTTTATTTATATTTGACTACGCAATTAACTCAATTTGTAATTAACTATGCAACTTTGTCAACATAACCTCTCATTCATTATATATCGTCTTATATCATCTTCTGTGTTTCTCAATCTAGCTGTTTTATATAAATTAATTTTTATATAAAGTCCACAGTGAGGGCGTCATTTGTAATATAACTAATAATTATAATTATGTCCCTTGTTCTGGGCGGCATTTGTAATATAACTCATCTTTAGGTTTATTATTACATATACTCTACTAAAATATGTATAACCAATACCATAATTTGGTACGTCTGAGTACTTACCAAATTCATTAGTTGCCGGGCTCATTTTCTTCTTTTATAACTTGTTTTCTACCTAAGGGGTGCCAGGGTTCATGTACAGGAAGATTTTGAAACACAGTTGACAACAAATAACAAAGTGAAAATAAGTGGTAATAAGTTGAAATGATAACAAGATATTCTTGAAATTAACCATCAAATTTAATTCAATCTAAGGTAGTACATATACAACCATGCGGTCAAAATAGTGACGTCATATGATATGACCCAAAACAAAATGGCGGTTACTTTTTCTATCTCTATTTACTCTCTCTATTTCTTTATCTGTTGAATTAATATAAATGTAAACTTTATTGCTGCAGCTTAAAATCAGTTATTAATAGTTAATTAGTTACTACACAAACCCGCCCTCGGCATATGTGGTTATGGCCATACATTCACCCGTTCATTCTCACACATTCAACTTCAGACCCGTACATTCTTTTTTATTATCGGTTTGGTATTAATGAGCTCATTAACTATAAAAATGACAAAAGGAACTTCTCTGCTTATTAGGTGGTGGTGTCCATCCGTTGTTGGTGTGTGACGCCCATGGTGATGGCCGGTGTTCGCCTTTAATTCCGCTGAGTTTAATTAGATAGATGTGTGCACTGAATTTACATTTTTTATATATTTATACTGTTAAATAAGATGAGCCTTCATTGCTCCACTACTGTTGATAACATTTTTGCTAGTTAATTTAAACTATTGTTAAAAAGTTATACACACAACGATACATCGCTGTGGCTCCTCTGAAGAATGGCGTTGAAATGAGACCGAGGCAAATGTAAATTTGCACTTGTGTGTGTGGTTCTTACGTCATCCAGCTTTGTCTTGCTGGACAACGCCTCGTTGCACATATTGTATTCAGTGCGTCATTGTTCTTAGCGATGACGGAACCGTGCTATAGCCCAATCATAATTCATATTGTAGTCCTTCGTCACAAACACCGCCATGGCCTTTTTTGATTTCAGCACATCCATCGGCGACCTTGGTGTCTTACTCTGGCTGAATTTGCGTTGTTCCTTTTCCCAGAGGGACAATGGACCTAACCATTCTGTGTTTAAATAATTACATAATACAAAACATTGAAAATACCTATATAACCCATAATTATGGTACTGGGTCATTATGTACTGTTATATGCTCAGGTGAGCAACGAATTTAAAAATTCTATAACTTGAAGATGATAACTCATTTTTGCACTAATTAAATGCTTGTATTATGATTTGGTAAATAGGTGTTCACATGTTCATTATACTGTGTTTATTCTGTTTTATAAATGTATTATTTTATTGTGTTAGAGATAAGGGTTGATAAAAATATGTGTTTCATATAATTTGTATAATTTTGAAATGTGTTTGTAGTAAGGTCATTCACCTTGCTAAGAAAATCAGTTGATCAGCTGTACAATATCACTTATAAACGATTTGCAATTTTTTCAGGTTAGTTAAATCTTTGAATATGAGGAAAATGGAATGTAATTAATGTTTGCATAGTGATTTTAATGTGTTAAAGATTTTATTTTAAATGATGGACTGAATTGATATATTTAAGAATTTTAAATGATTTGTGAAAGATAGTAAAAGGTAGATTTTGGGTGATTAATATTTTGTTGGGACATGTAGATCAGTCCAAGTTGAGTTTAAAGGGGTAATAGAGAGAATAATATTGTTATGAATAAATGTAGTAGAATTTGAGAAGTATTGATAGCGACACAGTAGTTATGGGGAATATATGCAGAGTATTGATTTATATATTGAGGTAATAAATAAATGATGATAATTTGTTGTAATTAAAGTGATGTATTGAGAATGGTAATTAGAGTTGATGGGAGTTTTGTAAGAGGGAGTGTGGTAGGAGTCCGCAACAAAAGTGGTTGGGACAGGAAGGGACCGTTTAGCGCCGGAAAGGGTTGCCTTAGGTAGAAACCAGGAACCAACATAAGGGAATGAGCTTTTGGGGGGGGAACACACATCCTGCGTACAAAGGGTTAAAGAGTATTTTTTTTTTATATAATGGTAGAATGTTGCGAATTGAGTTGAGTAGTAAGTTGGGTTTAGAGATTGTTTGATAGATGTTTTTGATAGAGATGGGCGTCATGTTAGTTAAAGTTGTTAGTGATATGAGAGTCAAAGAGGTAAAGATTATAAAGGTATACATATCAATTTGTAAATCAAGTTAGTATAAATAATTAAATCACCCAAACTAATGGAGAATGAGATTGTTAAAAGATGGAGAGTCATAGTAAAAAATAAAGAATTTCATTTGAAACAAGTGACAATTTTAATAGAATTGGAGAGTAAAATAAAGTTGTAAAAAGTGTAATTTTGAGTAATTTAAATATAAATTTTGATTGTTAATTATAATAATACTCTGTTAATTTTAAATGTCTTATTTTTATTATGTTTTATTATGTTTGAAGGTAAAAAATGTTAGAGATGTTTAACGTATTTTCTGATGTAACTTATGTATAGCTTGTGTAGGTCAAGGTTCTTGACTTGACCCAGTTTGATCAGCTGATGGGTGATGTTGTAAATTAGACCCGTTTTGGTAATGAAGTGATGCCAATTTTGTTTCTTAATTAATTTAAATAATTTTAATATTGAAAACAAAACAAAAAATTTTTCTGATTTTGTGCCTGCCATCTAATTGATGTTTTGAGTTTTGATTATATTATTGCTTGTGTGTATTAATAGTTTTTTTTAGTGAATTGTATTGTTTAGGATATATGTATAAGCAAATGTTAGGATAAGGAAGTTCATGTTTTTAACGAATGTTCTATTTATTTGTTTTCGAATTATCACTAATAATGAAGAGAATTATTCAATTCAGATAAAAGATTTGTGTTTTGATTTTTGAGATTAATGGTAATATAGATTTGGTTTCAATTTCAAGGAAACTCCTAAATTTGATAACAAGATTTGATAGGATGTAGCAATAAGTGTGTGTACAAGCCCAGTAACTGCTAAAGGCAGCCCAGTGTGCATGAAAAGGGGGAACATATCGGTTGAGGATCTGGCATGATATAAGCCAGGGGTTTGGATTTTTGGGGCGGCATGTTAGAAGGTGAGGTGTGCTGTGGTGCTTGTCTGTTCGATTTTATGGTGTTGGGATCTCGCACAGAGAAGTCCAGTAATCTCGTTCAGATGCGGCCATAGTCGCCGAGCCAGGGGGGTTGTTTACCCATGAAGTATAAGAACCAAGGGGGGTTGTTGGCACCAGTTTCTCACCGGTCCTCTTAGGGGTTTTAGCAATGAGATTTCTTCTGTTTCGGCAGAAGATATCTCATTGGTGGGGGGGGTATTGTAACGGGACGAATTTTGAGGGGTTTTTATTTTATTAAATTTGGGGATTTATTATAAAATATTTGAAATTTAATTTCCATCTATGTATATGGCCACGTGTTTGAACAAAAGCATTGCGCGAACCAAGGAGCCGTATGCAATAACGGTTGTGAAACAATTGCCAAAGAATGTGCAAGACGTCAATTCTAAGAACTTTATGTTTGTGTGCGACCCGTGCCCAAACGCTCTACACCAGCATGTGCGCAGATTTTGCCACGGTAGTAAAACAAACATGGCTTAGAGGCGAAAGTTTTATTCGCCTCATGGTCCTGGACGGCGGATGTGAGTTTAAGTCCAACCTACTTTATGACGTCAACCAGTGCTCACCAAATGTCATCCACGTCCCCAACACACAAAAACATGTGTTGAATGTGCCACAGCAGTGACGATCAGATAGAAGGCATTGCTTTCCGGCTTCTGCAACAAATAGATTGAGGAGTGGGGAACAGATAGACGCTTCCCAGTTCCTTGCCGACTTTCGCCTGCGCAGGCGGTTCGCCAAACAGGGCTCAAAAAATAACATATTTTACTTGAATTAACAGTAAGTGCAGTTAACAAATAATGAAGAAGTGCGGCTAGTTTCGGTAGGCGAAGAACCAATATAAACTATCTTTCGGACACACGACTAAATTAAAACAATGAGAGGCTACGAGTTCGGATGGACACCACGTTGCCGGCAGGGGTATTTCATAATGTGTTAAATAAATAATAAGGGGAAGGTGTTAGATGTAGTGTGAATGTGAGAATGAGCAGGCTGGGCTGTCTGTTTTATATTATAAGGTAAGATGTTAGAATAAGATTGAAATAGTAATTGTCGTAGTCATGCAGTGAATACCAGAAAATTATTATGCTTTTATTTTATTTTCTAATTTTGGAGAAATAGCCTGACATGAAGGTTTAAAAAGTTTAAAAAATAAAATTTTAATTAATTTCTCTTCAAAAAGTGAGTTGCGTATGTGATTTATATAACCTGTAAACCATGCTTGCATTCTATGTTCGTGTGACAGGATCTTGACCCGGGAAAACAGTTAGAAGGTAGGTGGAAATAAATAAATAATGTATTTGTATTTGTATTAATAGATTAATAACTTCACAGTTGGCTTCTGAACAGGGACAGTTTTTATAAATCAAAATATTTAATATAAAAACCACACCTACAAATAAGATGCAAGTATGGTTTGAAGGTTAAATAACGATACGTAACACTTATGTAAGGTACATAAGTCTAAGAGCAGTATATGTAAATTAAGAAAATTAGTAAATTTATAATATAAAAAATGGCAAATAATAACGAGAATGTCAGCTTCTCTGACAGTCAAACAGAGAGTCAAATAAATACCGACTCAGGTATCCAAACAGAGTCAATGTTAACAAGTATTAATAACGAAATCAGCTTCGTTGACAAAAATATAGCAGCACAATCCACTCCAACGACAACAAGAGTTTCAGTGTTGTCGATGGACGATATGTTCAATCTGATAAAAACAATGTCCGAAAATATAAGTAGTAATCTAAATGAATTAAAGGAACAAAATAAAGAACAAAAGAGTGATTTTGATGTTAAATTTAATAAAATTGATAGCAAATTCGAAGTACAGAATAACAAATTCGATGAGTTAAAAAACGAAATTAACGAAATTAATGAGCATTTTGAGAATACTAATGAGAAAATAGAAACGAGCCTTAACAGATTAGAACAGAGTATAGAGAAAATGGTAGAGTCAGTAGAAAATCAAATGTATAAAAATGTGGTATTAGAGAATAAGGTAACAAATCTGTGGGTAGAAGCCATAACTTGATAAGTCGACTTTTTATCAAAATTGAGTTATTAGCACAGCTGATTTGTCTCGTTGAGATCTACAAGATGGTAAAACCAGATAAGTAAAATTCCCACTAATAGTGACGTAGTGAAGCTGGCCCAAACCTGATAAGTCAATTTTTGTAATAGTATAAGTTGCCATAACTTGATATGTAGGTCATAACAACCTTTACTGCAAGCATTTTACTCAATATTTACATATTTATAAGATGGCAAAACTTGACATGTCAGGATATCCACTTTTAACATCTTTGAAAAGATCATATTATTTATGTTTTATAAGATGTCAAAACTTGATATGTTGACATACCATGTTTAAACATGATCACAAATGTATATTATTTTAAAATTCACAAAGATGACATAACATGATAAGTTTACATATCACGTTTTGACTTCTGAAAAACAACATTCATTTAGCTTATGTACAGCTATTGGCAAACCTGATATGAATACTTATCATGTTTTGCCACTTTGTAATAACATGTATTTTGTTAATAAACGTACTGTCAGCTGATATCTTGTGCAGCATCACCATGCTTTTGTGTTTTGAAGTTGAAATTAGTTGCTAAAGTTGTTTAAAATGACATGGACTTGTGAATGTGGTAAAGGAAAGAGTAATGAAACTCATAATAGGGTAGTTACCAGTATTATACTATTTAATTATTGACGCCAAAAAAGTAAGTGTGTGTAAAACTATGTTTATGCGTGTGTATGGAATCACAAGAGGAAAAGTGGATGTTCTAGTAGAAAAGCTTAGAGCTGCTCCTTTTGGAATTATTGATCACGATATGAGAGGAAGACATGAAACAGTTAACAAAACCAGTGAGGATGAAGTAAATGCTATCTATGAATTCATTAATACATATCCAACATGAAAGCCACTATGCAAGACGAGACAGTTCATCAAAAAGAATCTTCCTACCAAGCCACTTGACTGTGAACAAGATGTATAAGGAGTACTTAGAAATGCGAGTTAAAAATGGCCATGACAAATCTGCCTGTTATGACGTTTTTAGGAAAACTTTCAATACTACAGGGTACAAGTTTAAGCAACTGTATATTGTACATGCAAAACTTGTGATGCATTTAATGTTAGTAAGAGGTCCGCTTCAAATAAACAAGACCGTGATGCAATTGACGACTGCTACAAATCACATGTTTTAGAAGCACAGGAAGGTTATGATAGAAAACGAGAAGACAAGGCTAGTGCTAAAACTACTGACTATCAACGAGTTTTGGTGTTTGATCTACAGCAGGTACTTCCAGTGCCTTTTCTTACATCTAACATAGCATACTACAAAAGGTTACTATCGATGTATAACCTTACAATCCGTGATTGTGCAAGTGATGAATCATCAGAGTGTTACATGTGGAGCGAACTTGAGGGAGGGAGAGGTTCTGAGCAAATTGGCTCCTGCATTTTAAAAAAGATTTTGGATCTTCCTGATAGTACTGAACAACTTATTACATACTCTGACACATGTGGCGGTCAGAACCGCAATATTAACATTGCAGTCATGTTTATGTATGCTTTATGTAAAAAAAGATTCTCTCCAAGTTGTAGACCAGAAGTTCCTTTTACCAGGTCATACACGCCTGGAATGTGACGGTGACCATGCCAGGATTGAACGTTCAAAAAAACGTTTGGTATCGTCTGGATCATCAACAAATAATGAAGAAAACCTAAGGATTATGGTACCTCGTGACTGCTGTCAATTTGTGAGATCCCTAAAAGGGAAAAAAAGGTTTAAGGTGATTGAAATGTTTTTCAAAGATTTTAAGGCATTCTCTGTACTTTTGAAAAACAACGTTTTGGTGCATCGAACCAAGGACACAGAAAAAAATCCAGTAAATTGGCATCAAATTAAATGGTTGAGATACACAAAGGAGTTTGGGATTGTTTATTTCAAATACGATCTAAATCCTTTCTCACAATTTCGTGTACTTAACCTGATCAGGGACAGAAAAGGCAGGAGGATTTCTACAGAAAGTCTGCAAGTTCCGAGCTCGTATTCGAGGGTGCTAGGAATAAATCCGAAGAAAAAAAGGGATCTTCTGTCAATACTTGACCTAATAGACAAAGACTGTCACAGGTTCTACAAAAACCTACCAACTAGTGCACAAGCTCGGGAGTTTGACGAGCTGGGTGATGAAGACGATTCTGAGGATGAAGGCTGCGACTAAACCACCGAGAGTAATACTAAGACTGATCATTAATTATCAAGATACTATTGTTCCATAATATTAAGTTACTATTGTTCCAATAAAAGTTTTTCATATTTTGTAGGAAAAAGTTATTATTTTTCCTGTTTTTACTATTAAGAATATATTTATTTTTAAAGATGGCAAAACTTGTTAAGTTATAAAATCGTAAATATCTCATTTGATGCATTGTTCTTTTCATCTCATTTTTATGACATTAAAAGTTTATAATTTAAGCTGCAAGAAAACCATTAAGGTAATAAATTTGGTTCAAATTTGGATTTACCATAGCAATTCTAACTTAAAACTGCTCTCCTGTAAAATTAGAAAAAGTCGACTTATCAAGTTATGGCTTCTACCCACAGAAATGATAACAATGATATTGAAAATGATAATATAATTAAGAATGTAATATCAGAGAGTGATACGTTGAAAATAGATAATGAGATAGTAAGTGAGAGTGAGAGAATGATAAGTTGTAACGGAGTAATAATTAGTGTTGTTGAATTAGAAAAAGAATGGAGAAAGAGAGTAGATGATTATGTAGGGCAGAGGGTAAATTTTCCCCTTATTCGTGATGAAGCAGGGTGTTCACAAGTGTTGTTTTTGAAGGGCAAGAGTCCCGTGTTATTGGAAGATTTGAGTTGTTTCCCTTTTTTGTATAAGTTTGTACCCTCTGTGTGGAATGGTGTTGAAAGTGTGAGATGATGTTATGATGAGAGAGAGTTAGATGGAGAGTGGTGTATTGATAGAGAGATAGAATTATATAAATTAAAGAGAGATTGTAGTGAGTTGAAAGAAATGTTGGAAGTGATAGAGATAAATGGTATTAAATACTTACCTGTTAAAATAGAGAATGAGAATTATTTTGATGAGTCATTATTTTGATTATTTTTTTAAATAATAATAATTTACCTTATGATGAAAAAATAACTGACCCGATATTGAATATAACTACTAATGGAGACGGGACAGAAATAAATAATGTGGACTAGGTATATGATTATTATGGTAAAATGAATGAACTAAAATTTTATGGTTATGACACACAAGATAGCCATATGTGGAATGTAAATAAAATTGAAAATTATTATGTGAAACCCAGACTAATTTTTGACGATGGAGGCTAAACAGTAAAACAATAAATGGACAATTTTAAATATTTTGTTTTATGGTTCAGACCTCGCAACCTTGGACATTGAAGTGTGATATAACTGAATAATCAATAATGAAGAATTGTAAATAAATGTTTAGCAAATTTCATTGTGTGTATTGTAAAATGTTGGTAAACAAGGTGTATGTAGGTCATTGTTGTGATAATAATAATAGTATTTTGCAGTCTAAATAAATGACAAAAATAATTTTGGAAGAAAATAATAAATGAATTGTAGTTATTGTACTTGGTGAAAGTAATTAAAATTGTTGTGTTTTCAATAATTAATTTAATTAAAATAATTTGAGATGTTTAAATATTTTGATTGATTTAAAGGTTGTATAATTGAATTTTTCTAATGAGTTTGAATTGTTTTATGAGATTTGGATTTGATGATGATTAATTAATAAATAAATGTTAAATTGTTGAATATGAAATAACACTGTTATTAAATGTTTCAGAGGTTACGTGGAGGTAATTTGGTGTGTATATTTTGTGTTTATGTCAGTAGGTGAATAAAGTACTGTAAGTATAAATTTTATAATACAAGTCAGAAAGAATAAAATGTTTACAGGTGTTTAACTCAATAATGGTAAAATAATTTGAGATAATTGTGTTAAATAGAAACTAGAATTTAAAAAATAATAATAACTGAAAGTTGATGTAAAACAAATGTTAATAATCAATTTGAAAATTTTAAGAAATCTAATGGTAGAAAGTGATGAATGATTTAAAAGATGATGGATAAAAGAGTCAATGAAAATTTCACATTATAATGTTTTATAGAAAGTTTTAATTTAGCTATTAGTGGGCTATTGCTGTGGTGGCATGTGCCACAGTAGATAGCGGAAACTGTTGGGGGTAATAGAGAGTATTACCCCCATCGGAAGCCGAAATGGCGAAAATGCACGGCACACCCTTTTATACAACTTATATTGTATACTGATAGATTTTTCGTGCCGTGCAGATTAATGATGAGTGTAACATGCCTGAAGGTAAAGATGATTTCCCCGACTTTTCGGGCGATTACTGCCTTACCAGCACTAATCGTGGTTTTGGCTAGCGGTCAGTTATGGCCATAATTTAAGTCCCTTGACCATAGCTGGCTTGAAATTGGTTTATACTAGAAATTAATGGGGGGTGAAATTAGGGGAAATCCCGGAAACTATGGAACAGCGGCTGCCACTCTGTCCGAGTAGGGACAGCAAAGCCAGGTGGTAGACCCGCATTAAGGGTGCATAATTATATAACAAAGATATGTTGATATCTGCACCTTTCAAATGTAACGCCGAAGCAAGGACAAGGAGATGTTCAATTCCTCCAACTATGCCGTCCTTGTGGACGCACATGGGCGCCACAGTCCAACAGAAAAAAACAATAGTGTGTGTGGTTGGGGGGTTGCTCAGGTGAGCAACGAATTCAAATTCTATAACTTGAAGATGATAACTCATTTTTGCACTAATTAAATGCTTGTATTATGATTTGGTAAATTGGTGTTCACATGTTCATTATACTGTGTTTATTCTGTTTTATAAATGTATTATTTTATTGTGTTAGAGATATGGGTTGATAAAAATATGTGTTTCATATAATTTGTATAATTTTGAAATGTGTTTGTAGTAAGGTCATTCACCTTGCTAAGAAAATCAGTTGATCAGCTGTACAATGTCACTTATAAACGATTTGCAATTTTTTCAGGTTAGTTAAATCTTTGAATATGAGGAAAATGGAATGTAATTAATGTTTGCATAGTGATTTTAATGTGTTAAAGATTTTATTTTAAATGATGGACTGAATTGATATATTTAAGAATTTTAAATGATTTGTGAAAGATAGTAAAAGGTAGATTTTGGGTGATTAATATTTTGTTGGGACATGTAGATCAGTCCAAGTTGAGTTTAAAGGGGTAATAGAGAGAATAATATTGTTATGAATAAATGTAGTAGAATTTGAGAAGTATTGATAGCGACACAGTAGTTATGGGGAATATATGCAGAGTATTGATTTATATATTGAGGTAATAAATAAATGATGATAATTTGTTGTAATTAAAGTGATGTATTGAGAATGGTAATTAGAGTTGATGGGAGTTTTGTAAGAGGGAGTGTGGTAGGAGTCCGCAACAAAAGTGGTTGGGACAGGAAGGGACCGTTTAGTGCCGGAAAGGGTTGCCTTAGGTAGAAACCAGGAACCAACATAAGGGAATGAGCTTTTTGGGGGGGGAACACACATCCTGCGTACAAAGGGTTAAAGAGTATTTTTTTTTTTTTATAATTTTAGAATGTTGCGAATTGAGTTGAGCAGTAAGTTGGGTTTAGAGATTGTTTTATAGATGTTTTTGATAGAGATGGGTGTCATGTTAGTTAAAGTTGTTAGTGATATGAGAGTCAAAGAGGTAAAGATTATAAAGGTATACATATCAATTTGTAAATCAAGTTAGTATAAATAATTAAATCACCCAAACTAATGGAGAATGAGATTGTTAAATGATGGAGAGTCATAGTAAAAAATATAGAAATTCATTTGAAACAAGTGACAATTTTAATAGAATTGGAGAGTAAAATAAAGTTGTAAAAAGTGTAATTTTGAGTAATTTAAATATCAATTTTGATTGTTAATTATAATAATACTTTGTTAATTTTAAATGTCTTATTTTTATTATGTTTTATTATGTTTGAAGGTAAAAAATGTTAGAGAGGTTTAACGTATTTTCTGATGTAACTTATGTATAGCTTGTGTAGGTCAAGGTTCTTGACTTGACCCAGTTTGATCAGCTGATGGGTGATGTTGTAAATTAGAGCCGTTTTGGTAATGAAGTGATGCCAATTTTGTTTCTTAATTAATTTAAATAATTTTAATGTTGAAAACAAAACAAAAAATTTTTTTGATTTTGTGCCTGCCATCTAATTGATGTTTTGAGTTTTGATTATATTATTGCTTGTGTGTATTAATAGTGTTTTTTATTGAATTGTATTGTTTAGGATATATGTATAAGCAAATGTTAGGATAAGGAAGTTCATGTTTTTAACGAATGTTCTATTTATTTGTTTTCGAATTATCACTAATAATGAAGAGAATTATTCAATTCAGATAAAAGATTTGTGTTTTGATTTTCGAGATTAATGGTAATATAGATTTGGTTTCGATTTCAAGGAAACTCCTAAATTTGATAACAAGATTTGATAGGATGTAGCAATAAGTGTGTGTACAAGCCCAGTAACTGCTAAAGGCAGCCCAGTGTGCATGAAAAGGGGGAACATATCGTTTGATGATCTGGCATGATATAAGCCAGGGGTTTGGATTTTTGTGGCGGCATGTTAGAAGGTGAGGTGTGCTGTGGTGCGTGTCTGTTCGATTTCATGGTGTTGGGATCTCGCACAGAGAAGTCCAGTAATCTCGTTCAGATGCGGCCATAGTCGCCGAGCCAGGGGGGTTGTTTACCCATGAAGTATAAGAACCAAGGGGGGTTGTTGGGACCAGTTTCTCACCGGTCCTCTTAGGGGTTTAGCAATGAGATTTCTTCTGTTTCGGCAGAAGATATCTCATTGGAGGGGTATTGTAACGGGACGAATTTTGAGGGGTTTTTATTTTATTAAATTTGGGGATTTATTATAAAATATTTGAAATTTAATTTCCATCTGTGTATACGGCCACGTGTTTGAACAAAAGCATTGCGCGAACCAAGGAACAGTACGCAATAACGGTTGTGAAATAATTGCCAAAGAATGTGCAAGACGTCAATTCTAAAAACTTAATGTTTGTGTGCGGCCCGCGCCCAAACGCTCTACACCAGCATGTGCGCAGATTTCGCCACGGTAGTAAAACAAATATGGCTTAGAGGCGAAAGTTTTATTCGCCTCATGGTCCTGGACGGCGGATGTGAGTTTAAGTCCAACCTACTTTATGACGTCAACCAGTGCTCACCAAATGTCATCCACGTCCCCAACACACAAAAACATGTGTTGAATGTGTCACAGTAGTGACGATCAGATAGAAGGCATTGCTTTCCGGCTTCTGCAACAAATAGATCGAGGAGTGGGGAACAGACAGACGCTTCCCAGTTCCTTGCCGACTTTCGCCTGCGCAGGCGGTTCACCAAACAGGGCTCAAAAAATAACATATTTTACTTAAATTAACAGTAAGTGCAGTTAACAAATAATGAAGAAGTGCGGCTAGTTTCGGTAGGCGAAGAACCAATATAAACTATCTTTCGGACACACGACTAAATTAAAACAATGAGAGGCTACGAGTTCGGATGGACACCACGTTGCCGGCAGGGGTATTTCATAATGTGTTAAATAAATAATAAGGGGAAGGTGTTAGATATAGTGTGAATGTGAGAATGAGCAGGCTGGGCTGTCTGTTTTATATTATAAGGTAAGATGTTAGAATAAGATTGAAATAGTAATTGTCGTAGTCATGCAGTGAATACCAGAAAATTATTATGCTTTTATTTATTTTCTAATTTTGGAGAAATAGCCTGACATGAAGGTTTAAAAAGTTTAAAAAATAAAATTTTAATTAATTTCTCTTCAAAAAATGAGTTGCGTATATGATTTATATAACCTGTAAACCATGCTTGCATTCTACGTTCGTGTGACAGGATCTTGACCCGGGAAAACAGTTAGAAGGTAGGTGGAAATAAATAAATAATGTATTTGTATTTGTATTTGTATTAATAGATTAATAACTTCACAGTTGGCTTCTGAACAGGGACAGTTTTTATAAATCAAAATATTTAATATAAAAACCACACCTACAAATAAGATGCAAGTATGGTTTGAAGGTTAAATAACGATACGTAACACTTATGTAAGGTACATAAGTCTAAGAGCAGTATATGTAAATTAAGAAAATTAGTAAATTTATAATATAAAAAATGGCAAATAATAACGAGAATGTCAGCTTCTCTGACAGTCAAACAGAGAGTCAAATAAATACCGACTCAGGTATCCAAACAGAGTCAATGTTAACAAGTATTAATAACGAAGTCAGCTTCGTTGACAAAAATGTAGCAGCACAATCCACTCCAAAGACAACAAGAGTTTCAGTGTTGTCGATGGACGATATGTTCAATCTGATAAAAACAATGTCCGAAAATATAAGTAGTAATCTAAATGAATTAAAGGAACAAAATAAAGAACAAAAGAGTGATTTTGATGTTAAATTTAATAAAATTGATAGCAAATTCGAAGTACAGAATAACAAATTCGATGAGTTAAAAAACCAAATTAACGAAATTAATGAGCGTTTTGAGAATACTAATGAGAAAATAGAAACGAGCCTTAACAGATTAGAACAGAGTATAGAGAAAATGGTAGAGTCAGTAGAAAATCAAATGTATAAAAATGTGGTATTAGAGAATAAGGTAACAAATGATAACAATGATATTGAAAATGATAATATAATTAAGAATGTAATATCAGAGAGTGATACGTTGAAAATAGATAATGAGATAGTAAGTGAGAGTGAGAGAATGATAAGTTGTAACGGAGTAATAATTAGTGTTGTTGAATTAGAAAAAGAATGGAGAAAGAGAGTAGATGATTATGTAGGGCAGAGGGTAAATTTTCCCCTTATTCGTGATGAAGCAGGGTGTTCACAAGTGTTGTTTTTGAAGGGCAAGAGTCCCGTGTTATTGGAAGATTTGAGTTGTTTCCCTTTTTTGTATAAGTTTGTACCCTCTGTGTGGAATGGTGTTGAAAGTGTGAGATGATGTTATGATGAGAGAGAGTTAGATGGAGAGTGGTGTATTGATAGAGAGATAGAATTATATAAATTAAAGAGAGATTGTAGTGAGTTGAAAGAAATGTTGGAAGTGATAGAGATAAATGGTATTAAATACTTACCTGTTAAAATAGAGAATGAGAATTATTTTGATGAGTCATTATTTTGATTATTTTTTTAAATAATAATAATTTACCTTATGATGAAAAAATAACTGACCCGATATTGAATATAACTACTAATGGAGACGGGACAGAAATAAATAATGTGGACTAGGTATATGATTATTATGGTAAAATGAATGAACTAAAATTTTATGGTTATGACACACAAGATAGCCATATGTGGAATGTAAATAAAATTGAAAATTATTATGTGAAACCCAGACTAATTTTTGACGATGGAGGCTAAACAGTAAAACAATAAATGGACAATTTTAAATATTTTGTTTTATGGTTCAGACCTCGCAACCTTGGACATTGAAGTGTGATATAACTGAATAATCAATAATGAAGAATTGTAAATAAATGTTTAGCAAATTTCATTGTGTGTATTGTAAAATGTTGGTAAACAAGGTGTATGTAGGTCATTGTTGTGATAATAATAATAGTATTTTGCAGTCTAAATAAATGACAAAAATAATTTTGGAAGAAAATAATAAATGAATTGTAGTTATTGTACTTGGTGAAAGTAATTAAAATTGTTGTGTTTTCAATAATTAATTTAATTAAAATAATTTGAGATGTTTAAATATTTTGATTGATTTAAAGGTTGTATAATTGAATTTTTCTAATGAGTTTGAATTGTTTTATGAGATTTGGATTTGATGATGATTAATTAATAAATAAATGTTAAATTGTTGAATATGAAATAACACTGTTATTAAATGTTTCAGAGGTTACGTGGAGGTAATTTGGTGTGTATATTTTGTGTTTATGTCAGTAGGTGAATAAAGTACTGTAAGTATAAATTTTATAATACAAGTCAGAAAGAATAAAATGTTTACAGGTGTTTAACTCAATAATGGTAAAATAATTTGAGATAATTGTGTTAAATAGAAACTAGAATTTAAAAAATAATAATAACTGAAAGTTGATGTAAAACAAATGTTAATAATCAATTTGAAAATTTTAAGAAATCTAATGGTAGAAAGTGATGAATGATTTAAAAGATGATGGATAAAAGAGTCAATGAAAATTTCACATTATCATGTTTTATAGAAAGTTTTAATTTAGCTATTAGTGGGCTATTGCTGTGGTGGCATGTGCCACAGTAGATAGCGGAAACTGTTGGGGGTAATAGAGAGTATTACCCCCATCGGAAGCCGAAATGGCGAAAATGCACGGCACACCCTTTTATACAACTTATATTGTATACTGATAGATTTTTCGTGCCGTGCAGATTAATGATGAGTGTAACATGCCTGAAGGTAAAGATGATTTCCCCGACTTTTCGGGCGATTACTGCCTTACCAGCACTAATCGTGGTTTTGGCTAGCGGTCAGTTATGGCCATAATTTAAGTCCCTTGACCATAGCTGGCTTGAAATTGGTTTATACTAGAAATTAATGGGGGGTGAAATTAGGGGAAATCCCGGAAACTATGGAACAGCGGCTGCCACTCTGTCCGAGTAGGGACAGCAAAGCCAGGTGGTAGACCCGCATTAAGGGTGCATAATTATATAACAAAGATATGTTGATATCTGCACCTTTCAAATGTAACGCCGAAGCAAGGACAAGGAGATGTTCAATTCCTCCAACTATGCCGTCCTTGTGGACGCACATGGGCGCCACAGTCCAACAGAAAAAAACAATAGTGTGTGTGGTTGGGGGGTTGCTCAGGTGAGCAACGAATTCAAATTCTATAACTTGAAGATGATAACTCATTTTTGCACTAATTAAATGCTTGTATTATGATTTGGTAAATTGGTGTTCACATGTTCATTATACTGTGTTTATTCTGTTTTATAAATGTATTATTTTATTATGTTAGAGATATGGGTTGATAAAAATATGTGTTTCATATAATTTGTATAATTTTGAAATGTGTTTGTAGTAAGGTCATTCACCTTGCTAAGAAAATCAGTTGATCAGCTGTACAATGTCACTTATAAACGATTTGCAATTTTTTCAGGTTAGTTAAATCTTTGAATATGAGGAAAATGGAATGTAATTAATGTTTGCATAGTGATTTTAATGTGTTAAAGATTTTATTTTAAATGATGGACTGAATTGATATATTTAAGAATTTTAAATGATTTGTGAAAGATAGTAAAAGGTAGATTTTGGGTGATTAATATTTTGTTGGGACATGTAGATCAGTCCAAGTTGAGTTTAAAGGGGTAATAGAGAGAATAATATTGTTATGAATAAATGTAGTAGAATTTGAGAAGTATTGATAGCGACACAGTAGTTATGGGGAATATATGCAGAGTATTGATTTATATATTGAGGTAATAAATAAATGATGATAATTTGTTGTAATTAAAGTGATGTATTGAGAATGGTAATTAGAGTTGATGGGAGTTTTGTAAGAGGGAGTGTGGTAGGAGTCCGCAACAAAAGTGGTTGGGACAGGAAGGGACCGTTTAGTGCCGGAAAGGGTTGCCTTAGGTAGAAACCAGGAACCAACATAAGGGAATGAGCTTTTTGGGGGGGGAACACACATCCTGCGTACAAAGGGTTAAAGAGTATTTTTTTTTTTTTATAATTTTAGAATGTTGCGAATTGAGTTGAGCAGTAAGTTGGGTTTAGAGATTGTTTTATAGATGTTTTTGATAGAGATGGGTGTCATGTTAGTTAAAGTTGTTAGTGATATGAGAGTCAAAGAGGTAAAGATTATAAAGGTATACATATCAATTTGTAAATCAAGTTAGTATAAATAATTAAATCACCCAAACTAATGGAGAATGAGATTGTTAAATGATGGAGAGTCATAGTAAAAAATATAGAAATTCATTTGAAACAAGTGACAATTTTAATAGAATTGGAGAGTAAAATAAAGTTGTAAAAAGTGTAATTTTGAGTAATTTAAATATCAATTTTGATTGTTAATTATAATAATACTTTGTTAATTTTAAATGTCTTATTTTTATTATGTTTTATTATGTTTGAAGGTAAAAAATGTTAGAGATGTTTAACGTATTTTCTGATGTAACTTATGTATAGCTTGTGTAGGTCAAGGTTCTTGACTTGACCCAGTTTGATCAGCTGATGGGTGATGTTGTAAATTAGAGCCGTTTTGGTAATGAAGTGATGCCAATTTTGTTTCTTAATTAATTTAAATAATTTTAATGTTGAAAACAAAACAAAAAATTTTTTTGATTTTGTGCCTGCCATCTAATTGATGTTTTGAGTTTTGATTATATTATTGCTTGTGTGTATTAATAGTGTTTTTTATTGAATTGTATTGTTTAGGATATATGTATAAGCAAATGTTAGGATAAGGAAGTTCATGTTTTTAACGAATGTTCTATTTATTTGTTTTCGAATTATCACTAATAATGAAGAGAATTATTCAATTCAGATAAAAGATTTGTGTTTTGATTTTCGAGATTAATGGTAATATAGATTTGGTTTCGATTTCAAGGAAACTCCTAAATTTGATAACAAGATTTGATAGGATGTAGCAATAAGTGTGTGTACAAGCCCAGTAACTGCTAAAGGCAGCCCAGTGTGCATGAAAAGGGGGAACATATCGTTTGATGATCTGGCATGATATAAGCCAGGGGTTTGGATTTTTGTGGCGGCATGTTAGAAGGTGAGGTGTGCTGTGGTGCGTGTCTGTTCGATTTCATGGTGTTGGGATCTCGCACAGAGAAGTCCAGTAATCTCGTTCAGATGCGGCCATAGTCGCCGAGCCAGGGGGGTTGTTTACCCATGAAGTATAAGAACCAAGGGGGGTTGTTGGGACCAGTTTCTCACCGGTCCTCTTAGGGGTTTAGCAATGAGATTTCTTCTGTTTCGGCAGAAGATATCTCATTGGAGGGGTATTGTAACGGGACGAATTTTGAGGGGTTTTTATTTTATTAAATTTGGGGATTTATTATAAAATATTTGAAATTTAATTTCCATCTGTGTATACGGCCACGTGTTTGAACAAAAGCATTGCGCGAACCAAGGAACAGTACGCAATAACGGTTGTGAAATAATTGCCAAAGAATGTGCAAGACGTCAATTCTAAAAACTTAATGTTTGTGTGCGGCCCGCGCCCAAACGCTCTACACCAGCATGTGCGCAGATTTCGCCACGGTAGTAAAACAAATATGGCTTAGAGGCGAAAGTTTTATTCGCCTCATGGTCCTGGACGGCGGATGTGAGTTTAAGTCCAACCTACTTTATGACGTCAACCAGTGCTCACCAAATGTCATCCACGTCCCCAACACACAAAAACATGTGTTGAATGTGCCACAGCAGTGACGATCAGATAGAAGGCATTGCTTTCCGGCTTCTGCAACAAATAGATCGAGGAGTGGGGAACAGATAGACGCTTCCCAGTTCCTTGCCGACTTTCGCCTGCGCAGGCGGTTCACCAAACAGGGCTCAAAAAATAACATATTTTACTTAAATTAACAGTAAGTGCAGTTAACAAATAATGAAGAAGTGCGGCTAGTTTCGGTAGGCGAAGAACCAATATAAACTATCTTTCGGACACACGACTAAATTAAAACAATGAGAGGCTACGAGTTCGGATGGACACCACGTTGCCGGCAGGGGTATTTCATAATGTGTTAAATAAATAATAAGGGGAAGGTGTTAGATATAGTGTGAATGTGAGAATGAGCAGGCTGGGCTGTCTGTTTTATATTATAAGGTAAGATGTTAGAATAAGATTGAAATAGTAATTGTCGTAGTCATGCAGTGAATACCAGAAAATTATTATGCTTTTATTTATTTTCTAATTTTGGAGAAATAGCCTGACATGAAGGTTTAAAAAGTTTAAAAAATAAAATTTTAATTAATTTCTCTTCAAAAAATGAGTTGCGTATATGATTTATATAACCTGTAAACCATGCTTGCATTCTACGTTCGTGTGACAGGATCTTGACCCGGGAAAACAGTTAGAAGGTAGGTGGAAATAAATAAATAATGTATTTGTATTTGTATTTGTATTAATAGATTAATAACTTCACAGTTGGCTTCTGAACAGGGACAGTTTTTATAAATCAAAATATTTAATATAAAAACCACACCTACAAATAAGATGCAAGTATGGTTTGAAGGTTAAATAACGATACGTAACACTTATGTAAGGTACATAAGTCTAAGAGCAGTATATGTAAATTAAGAAAATTAGTAAATTTATAATATAAAAAATGGCAAATAATAACGAGAATGTCAGCTTCTCTGACAGTCAAACAGAGAGTCAAATAAATACCGACTCAGGTATCCAAACAGAGTCAATGTTAACAAGTATTAATAACGAAGTCAGCTTCGTTGACAAAAATGTAGCAGCACAATCCACTCCAAAGACAACAAGAGTTTCAGTGTTGTCGATGGACGATATGTTCAATCTGATAAAAACAATGTCCGAAAATATAAGTAGTAATCTAAATGAATTAAAGGAACAAAATAAAGAACAAAAGAGTGATTTTGATGTTAAATTTAATAAAATTGATAGCAAATTCGAAGTACAGAATAACAAATTCGATGAGTTAAAAAACCAAATTAACGAAATTAATGAGCGTTTTGAGAATACTAATGAGAAAATAGAAACGAGCCTTAACAGATTAGAACAGAGTATAGAGAAAATGGTAGAGTCAGTAGAAAATCAAATGTATAAAAATGTGGTATTAGAGAATAAGGTAACAAATGATAACAATGATATTGAAAATGATAATATAATTAAGAATGTAATATCAGAGAGTGATACGTTGAAAATAGATAATGAGATAGTAAGTGAGAGTGAGAGAATGATAAGTTGTAACGGAGTAATAATTAGTGTTGTTGAATTAGAAAAAGAATGGAGAAAGAGAGTAGATGATTATGTAGGGCAGAGGGTAAATTTTCCCCTTATTCGTGATGAAGCAGGGTGTTCACAAGTGTTGTTTTTGAAGGGCAAGAGTCCCGTGTTATTGGAAGATTTGAGTTGTTTCCCTTTTTTGTATAAGTTTGTACCCTCTGTGTGGAATGGTGTTGAAAGTGTGAGATGATGTTATGATGAGAGAGAGTTAGATGGAGAGTGGTGTATTGATAGAGAGATAGAATTATATAAATTAAAGAGAGATTGTAGTGAGTTGAAAGAAATGTTGGAAGTGATAGAGATAAATGGTATTAAATACTTACCTGTTAAAATAGAGAATGAGAATTATTTTGATGAGTCATTATTTTGATTATTTTTTTAAATAATAATAATTTACCTTATGATGAAAAAATAACTGACCCGATATTGAATATAACTACTAATGGAGACGGGACAGAAATAAATAATGTGGACTAGGTATATGATTATTATGGTAAAATGAATGAACTAAAATTTTATGGTTATGACACACAAGATAGCCATATGTGGAATGTAAATAAAATTGAAAATTATTATGTGAAACCCAGACTAATTTTTGACGATGGAGGCTAAACAGTAAAACAATAAATGGACAATTTTAAATATTTTGTTTTATGGTTCAGACCTCGCAACCTTGGACATTGAAGTGTGATATAACTGAATAATCAATAATGAAGAATTGTAAATAAATGTTTAGCAAATTTCATTGTGTGTATTGTAAAATGTTGGTAAACAAGGTGTATGTAGGTCATTGTTGTGATAATAATAATAGTATTTTGCAGTCTAAATAAATGACAAAAATAATTTTGGAAGAAAATAATAAATGAATTGTAGTTATTGTACTTGGTGAAAGTAATTAAAATTGTTGTGTTTTCAATAATTAATTTAATTAAAATAATTTGAGATGTTTAAATATTTTGATTGATTTAAAGGTTGTATAATTGAATTTTTCTAATGAGTTTGAATTGTTTTATGAGATTTGGATTTGATGATGATTAATTAATAAATAAATGTTAAATTGTTGAATATGAAATAACACTGTTATTAAATGTTTCAGAGGTTACGTGGAGGTAATTTGGTGTGTATATTTTGTGTTTATGTCAGTAGGTGAATAAAGTACTGTAAGTATAAATTTTATAATACAAGTCAGAAAGAATAAAATGTTTACAGGTGTTTAACTCAATAATGGTAAAATAATTTGAGATAATTGTGTTAAATAGAAACTAGAATTTAAAAAATAATAATAACTGAAAGTTGATGTAAAACAAATGTTAATAATCAATTTGAAAATTTTAAGAAATCTAATGGTAGAAAGTGATGAATGATTTAAAAGATGATGGATAAAAGAGTCAATGAAAATTTCACATTATAATGTTTTATAGAAAGTTTTAATTTAGCTATTAGTGGGCTATTGCTGTGGTGGCATGTGCCACAGTAGATAGCGGAAACTGTTGGGGGTAATAGAGAGTATTACCCCCATCGGAAGCCGAAATGGCGAAAATGCACGGCACACCCTTTTATACAACTTATATTGTATACTGATAGATTTTTCGTGCCGTGCAGATTAATGATGAGTGTAACATGCCTGAAGGTAAAGATGATTTCCCCGACTTTTCGGGCGATTACTGCCTTACCAGCACTAATCGTGGTTTTGGCTAGCGGTCAGCTATGGCCATAATTTAAGTCCCTTGACCATAGCTGGCTTGAAATTGGTTTATACTAGAAATTAATGGGGGGTGAAATTAGGGGAAATCCCGGAAACTATGGAACAGCGGCTGTCACTCTGTCCGAGTAGGGACAGCAAAGCCAGGTGGTAGACCCGCATTAAGGGCGCATAACTATATAACAAAGATATGTTGATATCTGCACCTTTCAAATGTAACGCCGAAGCAAGGACAAGGAGATGTTCAGTTCCTCCAACTATGCCGTCCTTGTGGACGCACATGGGCGCCACAGTCCAACAGAAAAAACAATAGTGTGTGTGGTTGGGGGGTTGCTCAGGTGAGCAACGAATTCAAATTCTATAACTTGAAGATGATAACTCATTTTTGCACTAATTTAATTTTGTATTATGATTTGGTAAATTGGTGTTCACATGTTCATTATACTGTGTTTATTCTGTTTTATAAATGTATTATTTTATTGTGTTAGAGATAAGGGTTGATAAAAATATGTGTTTCATATAATTTGTATAATTTTGAAATGTGTTTGTAGTAAGGTCATTCACCTTGCTAAGAAAATCAGTTGATCAGCTGTACAATATCACTTATAAACGATTTGCAATTTTTTCAGGTTAGTTAAATCTTTGAATATGAGGAAAATGGAATGTAATTAATGTTTGCATAGTGATTTTAATGTGTTAAAGATTTTATTTTAAATGATGGACTTAATTGATATATTTAAGGATTTTGAATGATTTGTGAAAGATGGTAAAAGGTAGATTTTGGGTGATTAATATTTTGTTGGGACATGTAGATCAGTCCAAGTTGAGTTTAAAGGGGTAATAGAGAGCATAATATTGTTATGAATAAATGTAGTAGAATTTGAGAAGTATTGATAGCGACACAGTAGTTATGGGGAATATATGCAGAGTATTGATTTATATATTGAGGTACTAAATAAATGATGATAATTTGTTGTAATTGAAGCGATGTATTGGGAATGGTAATTAGAGTTGATGGGAGTTTTGTAAGAGGGAGTGTGGTAGGAGTCCGCAACAAAAGTGGTTTGGACAGGAAGGGACCGTTTAGCGCCGGAAAGGGTTGCCTTAGGTAGAAACCAGGAACCAACATAAGGGAATGAGCTTTTGGGGGGGGGACACACATCCTGCGTACAAAGGGTTAAAGAGTTTTTTTTTTTTTTATAATTTTAGAATGTTGCGAATTGAGTTGAGCAGTAAGTTGGGTTTAGAGATTGTTTGATAGATGTTTTTGATAGAGATGGGTGTCATGTTAGTTAAAGTTGTTAGTGATATGAGAGTCAAAGAGGTAAAGATTATAAAGGTATACATATCAATTTGTAAATCAAGTTAGTATAAATAATTAAATCACCCAAACTAATGGAGAATGAGATTGTTAAATGATGGAGAGTCATAGTAAAAAATATAGAAATTCATTTGAAACAAGTGACAATTTTAATAGAATTGGAGAGTAAAATAAAGTTGTAAAAAGTGTAATTTTGAGTAATTTAAATATCAATTTTGATTGTTAATTATAATAATACTTTGTTAATTTTAAATGTCTTATTTTTATTATGTTTTATTATGTTTGAAGGTAAAAAATGTTAGAGATGTTTAACGTATTTTCTGATGTAACTTATGTATAGCTTGTGTAGGTCAAGGTTCTTGACTTGACCCAGTTTGATCAGCTGATGGGTGATGTTGTAAATTAGACCCGTTTTGGTAATGAAGTGATGCCAATTTTGTTTCTTAATTAATTTAAATAATTTTAATGTTGAAAACAAAACAAAAAATTTTTTTGATTTTGTGCTTGCCATCTAATTGATGTTTTGAGTTTTGTTTATATTATTGCTTGTGTGTATTAATAGTGTTTTTTATTGAATTGTATTGTTTAGGATATATGTATAAGCAAATGTTAGGATAAGGAAGTTCATGTTTTTAACGAATGTTCTATTTATTTGTTTTCGAATTATCACTAATAATGAAGAGAATTATTCAATTCAGATAAAAGATTTGTGTTTTGATTTTCGAGATTAATGGTAATATAGATTTGGTTTCGATTTCAAGGAAACTCCTAAATTTGATAACAAGATTTGATAGGATGTAGCAATAAGTGTGTGTACAAGCCCAGTAACTGCTAAAGGCAGCCCAGTGTGCATGAAAAGGGGGAACATATCGGTTGAGGATCTGGCATGATATAAGCCAGGGGTTTGGATTTTTGGGGCGGCATGTTAGAAGGTGAGGTGTGCTGTGGTGCGTGTCTGTTCGATTTCATGGTGTTGGGATCTCGCACAGAGAAGTCCAGTAATCTCGTTCAGATGCGGCCATAGTCGCCGAGCCAGGTGGGTTGTTTACCCATGAAGTATAAGAACCAAGGGGGGTTGTTGGGACCAGTTTCTCACCGGTCCTCTTAGGGGTTTTAGCAATGAGATTTCTTCTGTTTCGGCAGAAGATATCTCATTGGGGGGGTATTGTAACGGGACGAATTTTGAGGGGTTTTTATTTTATTAAATTTGGGGATTTATTATAAAATATTTGAAATTTAATTTCCATCTGTGTTTACGGCCACGTGTTTGAACAAAAGCATTGCGCGAACCAAGGAACAGTACGCAATAACGGTTGTGAAATAATTGCCAAAGAATGTGCAAGACGTCAATTCTAAAAACTTAATGTTTGTGTGCGGCCTGCGCCCAAACGCTCTACACCAGCATGCGCACAGATTTCGCCACGGTAGTAAAACAAACATGGCTTAGAGGCGAAAGTTTTATTCGCCTCATGGTCCTGGACGGCGGATGTGAGTAAAGTCCAACCTACTTTATGACGTCAACCAGTGCTCACCAAATGTCATCCACGTCCCCAACACACAAAAACATGTGTTGAATGTGCCACAGCAGTGACGATCAGATAGAAGGCATTGCTTTCCGGCTTCTGCAACAAATAGATCGAGGAGTGGGGAACAGATAGACGCTTCCCAGTTCCTTGCCGACTTTCGCCTGCGCAGGCGGTTCACCAAACAGGGCTCAAAAAATAACATATTTTACTTAAATTAACAGTAAGTGCAGTTAACAAATAATGAAGAAGTGCGGCTAGTTTCGGTAGGCGAAGAACCAATATAAACTATCTTTCGGTGTTTAGACTTTGTACTGGTTTATCAGCTGTAAGCAGTCTACTAACATTGCACGGCACGCGCGGATGACGTCACGCGTTTATCAAACCTTGCAACCGGCCAGCCTAGCCGACTGCAAGCCAGTTTTAGTTCAGTTTATAACACGACTCCGAGCGCAACTCTCGTTAAACACTTCTCTTACAGCCGCGGCTTTTGGCTATTGTTCAGCATGCACTTATAACATTTCACTTTAATCGTCTAACTGCGTCCATCTACAATGGACCACGATTTCATTCAAAATTAATCTCGGGCATTATCGCCTCAAATGCTTCCGCACGTGCCGATCGTAACTAACAAACCAAATTATTCAATAAACGCATGTTCAATATCTTAAATACAGTCCACTTCTTTCTAACAAACAATCCAGCCTTCCTTATTAGCGTCTTTGGAATACCTCGCGATTCTTCAAGAGCTTCCAAACCTCAACATTTTTGGTCCCACCGGACCGGATTTCACATTTCAGGCCAAAAACGACATCATTTTTGGTCCAACCAGGCAGGATTTCACATTTCAGGCCAAAAACGACATCATTTTTGGTCCAACCAGGCACAGATTTCTCATACCTGAGTACACAGGCGACAGCATTTATTTATATACATCATTTCTGGAAAAACCAATCTGAAGTTAATCACGACATACGGGCATCATTTTCGTCCTGAGCGACACCATTATCGTGAAGCACGTCGCAGTCATCTCGACAAGATTCGGCCAAGCAGTAGACCAGAGACGACGGGACGAAACAGGACAACATTTTCGAGATTCCACAGCTTTAATTGATGGAGGGTACAACATGAGGCAACGGCTGACCGGCAGAGACAGGAGGTGTAGCAGCTCCAAACGGGATCGAAGCCAGCTTCATCACGAATGGATCGACGGCCACGTGACTATAAACTTTACCTATGTTTGATTTATTTTTAATAATATTTCACCCAGTGTGTATTTTTTGACATATTTATATAAACAAATAACTTATTACACAATATAAATTAATAAATGGTTGGCAGCTCATTATCAGTCAGAACTTTAAAGATAAAGCTATACTTTGTAATCATTTAGATTTATAATTTCAATAATTTAACTGCCAACGAGTTTGATTAGTTAGAGAGAGTAAGTTTATGTTCAAACCAACGATCGCTAGCTACCAAACGTATTTAAACTCATTCAAAATTAAGTTTGTGGTTCACATGCTCGATGCTCAATTGTTTCTAAATATCTTTCCCTTTTTTATCTTAAACTGTAATAATGGCCGATGTAAGGGCTCTGATAAAAAAACGAGGTACAATTAAGGCCTCAATATCCCGAATAAATACCTTCACGGATAATTTTGATTTGTTAAACAGCGATCCTCATGCGCTCAAAATAAAACTGCGTCATTTGATGGAATTATCCACCAAATATGACGAGATACAGTCACAAATCGAGGCTGAGGAAGCAGACGTTGCGTCAACAAGTGATAGAGTGCAAACGGAGGACGATCTCTGTGCTATAGAATGTAAATTGCAACACTTGTTGGAGCAATCTGAGCACTTGAACCAAAAACCACTAATTAATACTGATGGTAAACAGCCTAAAACAACCCCCATTCAATTGGAACCAATAAAATTACCACGGTTCGAGGGTAATATTGTGGAATGGCAACATTATTACCATATTTTTATGGAACTAATTCATGTCAGAACAGACCTGACAGATATACAGAAGCTTCATTATTTGCACTCGTCATTACATGGCGAGGCGCTTAACGTAATAAAATCATTACCCATAACACATGAGAATTACGCGGTGGCTATCGATCTGTTGAGGAATAGATATGATAGTAAGCTGATTGTCTCCGCTCACCACGTGTGGAATGTCCTAGACGTACCATTAGTTCAGCAGGAATCCCAAGGTAGCATATCGCAATTTATTGATCAAATCTCTGCAAATATAAACGCTTTAAATAATCTCAAACTGCCAGTCAACACGTTTGAAATTATTGTCGTAAATTATCTAGCCAAAAAACTTGACAGTTATACTTTACGTTTGTGGAAAGAGAGTTTATCGGAGCATAAACTCCCTGATTTTAATAATTTTATAAATTTTTTAAATTCACGTAGGAAACTACTGCAAAATATCGATAACGCGACTAGCCCAACGAGCAGGTTGAACAAAAGCGATAAGTCTCCTTATCGCAAAGCAGTTAAACAGATAAGCACTCCAAAGGGCGCATTCCACTCACATATTAGAAATAATTTATGCAGGCTATGTAACGGTGGACATAGACTTAGCGATTGCCCACAATTTATATCGCTGTCTATCCCTGATAGAAAAAATGCGTTACTAAAAAACAAACTTTGCTTAAACTGTCTCCGTTCGGGACACGAGGGTTCAAAATGTCCCTCCAAATTCTCATGTAAAAAATGTTCTAGGCGTCACCACACCATGATTCATGTCCCCAACAGGGACGTAACTTCTGTTAACAACCAGTGCTCACTGAAATCACAGACCAATAAATCGGTATTGTTATCTACCGCCGTCTGTATGACATACAATAAGGTCGGCAAAAAATTTCCCGTTAGGATATTACTGGATTCCGGTTCTCAAGCGAACTTTTGCACAATGGATTTCGCCCGCAGGTTGGGCCTCCAATTAGTTAAATCGCAATTGCCCATCACGGGTATAAACAACTCGCTTTCCCAGGCTGACTTCAGTACTAACGTAAGGCTACATTCACGCTATAAACCCTTCACGTTAAACGTACATTGTGCCGTATTACCCAGTATAACTAATAATTTACCGGCGGAGTCGTTCAATCTTACCTCTTTAAATTTACCCAAGCGCATATTCTTGGCGGATCCTCACCTACATTGCTCATCGCAAGTCGATATATTAATCGGCGCTCAATATTTTCTACAATTAATTGAACCTGTGAAATATACGCGCGGACCACACTTTCCTATAATTCAGGAAACCAAGTTAGGATTTATTTTGGCCGGTGACTTACCATTCAACGTCGATATGACTAAAACGGTTTCTTCATTTATGGTCTGTAAGGATGATAATCAGGTTTCCTCGCAACTAAAGGAATTTTGGAAGTTGGAGGAGATCTCTAGTCGCGAAGCCCGATCTGAGGACTCACCGTGTGAAAGGCATTTCGTGGAAAACACTAGCCGCAATCGCGACGGGAGATTCGTGGTAGCCCTGCCCCGCAGATCTGATAAATCTTATTTGGGAGATTCTCTCCGCGGAGCAATACGAAGATTCCAATCGTTAGAATTCAAATTCAAGCAGAACCCTACCCTTTACAAGGATTATAGTGAGTTCATGAGTGACTACTTAAGACTTGGCCACATGTCGCCGCTTAATGAATACGATCTGTCGCTTGACAGGTCAGAGATCTTTTATCTGCCCCATCACGCAGTCTTCAAAGACTCTAGCTTAACCACTAAATTGCGCGTGGTATTTGACGCATCCGCTAAAACCACCAATAATTTGTGCCTTAACGATACTTTAATGGTCGGTCCTACGATCCAGCAGGATCTGTTTTCGATAATGGTTCGGTTCCGCACCCACCGATACGTGTTTATTGCGGACATTGAAAAGATGTATCGCCAGATCATTGTTAATCCTAAGGATTCAAACTTGCAACGCATTGTTTGGCGTGATGCACCGCATAAGGAATTGCGACATTACGCGTTAAGGACGGTTACATATGGCACTGCTAGTGCCTCCTTCCTTGCTACGCGTTGTCTGGCTCAAATAGCATTTGAAAATAAATCCGACTACCCTACCGCTGCTAAGGCCATAGCAAATGACTTTTACGTAGACGATCTCATAACGGGTTCGGATGATCCGAACAGCTTAGCTGAAATGAAATGCGAGATCGAGAAGTTGTTGAGGAGGTATGGTTTTTCGTTACACAAATGGTTCTCTAACCACCATAAGATTATGACTCTTCGCGCCCAAGTAACCCGTGACTTCAGCAAGGGTCAGAACGTGCGTACCTTGGGCATACAGTGGAATGTTGAGGGGGATAACTTTTTGTACACCGTTAGGGGTGATGACAATCTAACCGTTCTCAACAAGAGAAGCGTGTTGTCAATCATTGCCGGGATCTATGATCCACTAGGTCTAATTGCTCCCATCACATTTTGCTGCAAGCATTTCGTGCAGCAGTTGTGGTTGGCGGGCACTGATTGGGACGAACCCTTGTCCGGGTCACTAGCCAATCAATGGTCGGAATTATACGCCCAATTAGTCTCTGACACTCATTTTGAGATTACGAGGTCGGTTAAGAGTTCGAACAGTTACCCAGTTAGTTCATTGCAGCTGCACGGATTCGCCGACGCTTCGGTTAAAGGTTACGCGTGTTGCATTTATGTGCGGGCGGTCTATTCGAACGGCGCCATATCATCAAACTTGTTGTGTGCTAAATCTAGGGTCGCTCCGCTGAAACAGATAACGCTTCCTAGACTTGAACTTTGTGCTTGTTTATTGTTGGCTCAATTAACGTCCAAGGTTTTAAATGCCGTCGATTACAATTTTGACGGATTATATCTTTATTCGGATTCGATGATAGCGTTGTACTGGATACATCAGCAATCTTCCCGCTGGAAGGTATTTGTGGCTAACCGTGTCGCGGAAATACAGCGTCTTGTTAGCAGCAGGGGAATTTGGCGTCATGTAGTATCGAATGACAACCCTGCCGACGTTTTATCGCGCGGTTGCCTCCCTCGTAGTCTGCACTGTCATGCTCAATGGTGGCGTGGTCCCTCCTGGTTGGCTCGTGATGCGGCCTCATGGCCGGTCAGCGCGTTCGACATTAATACTCCCTGTACCTTTCCCGACATTGAAGAGGAACGTCGCAAGCAGGCTCAAACCTCACTAATTGTCGCGTCCTCAACACATAGTTACATTGAAAACTATTCATCTCTTACGAGGCTTATTCGCGTCTTCGCATACTGCCGTCGATTTCTTCGCAATTCTAGGCTCGCGGTGGTTGATAGAGACACGTCCTTTTTGTCGGCTCAAGAATTGTCTGACACGCTCTTGGTTTTTGTCCGGCAATCTCAGAAGTTGCATTTCGACGTAGAGGTTAGGGAACTTGAGGCACACCGGTGCCTTCCACGCAGTAGTAAAATTCTTGCTCTCAACCCATTCCTGGATAAATCAGGCATTTTAAGAGTGGGTGGACGCTTGAAATTCTCCCCACTTAGCTACGAGACTAAACACCAAATAATTTTACACCCGCACTCTCATCTCACGAGATTAATAATTGAATACGAACACATCCGTTTGTTGCACGCTGGAGTGCAATCAACTCAAGCTTCGCTTAGGCGTAAGTATTGGATCATACACGATAAGTCCTATATCCGCTCAGTGATACATAAGTGTGTCACTTGTTTTCGTTTCCGGGCTAAAGGCGCGAATCAATTACTCGGTCAATTACCCTCGTCTAGGGTCACGCCGTCAAGGCCATTCTCACAGTCGGCCGTGGATTACGCAGGTCCGGTGTTTTTGCGCCATGGCGGGCAGCGCTCTAAGTCCACGACCAAGGCATATATCGCTCTATTCACATGTGTGTGTGTATGTGTGTGTGTGTGTGTGTGGGTGTGTGTCCATGTGTGTGTGTGTGTGTGTGTGTCTAGGGATTATCTGCACCAGCTGCAGCAGCGCAACAAATGGCGCACCCCATTTAAGAATTTGAAGGTCGGACAACTTGTCCTCATTTTGGATGACAATTCCCCCCCTCTAGAATGGAAGCGGGGGGTAATTACCAATGTTTTTCCGGGTCAAGATTCCTTAGTACGCGTCGCAGAAGTACGCACCGCGCTAGGTATCTTACGCCGACCCATCCACAAATTATGCCCCCTTCCGGTGGCAACGAGCTAGTCGTTTGCGTGCCTTACGGTGTGTGCGTGTGTGCGTGTGTGAGTGTGTGCGTGTCACATTACATGGAACACGCCCGGGACATTCCCCGGGGCGACCATACAAGTCAATTGTATCATAAGCATTGTAACATTGTTAAGCTATTACAGAAATAGTGACTGTGTCTCATATGTACTATCAATTATTATGGATGTTGTGTATTGTTAATATGTTTGTGTGATTCAAATTCTGAGAACCACAAGTGTCAGTTATAGTGTCAATTATTCTATATGTATTGCATTTTCTAAGGGTCAAACATTATGAAATTCATTGGGGTTGTTATGTCAATATCATGGGGAAATTATTGTATTTTTTATGGTGTTACAATTTATTGTAATGTTTGGCAAATATCAAGGGGTATCATTTGGGAAAGATCAATACCTACTTAATTATTGTATTATTGTGCGTATTGTATTACTATTATGTTTTGAGTAATTTTAACGTCAGTAAGCCCTTGCTATTGGCGTAAGGGTCAATTTATTGTATGTTTGGTGATTGTTAATTGAATTCATATTATGTCCATTATGTCATTGCTCTCTGGCCAGTGCGCCAATTATTGTATCGCTTACGACATGTAAGTCTAATTATTATATTGTTCAATTTAACCTTTAATGTACAAAATCGTCCCGATTTTGGCGGGCAGTATGTTTAGACTTTGTACTGGTTTATCAGCTGTAAGCAGTCTACTAACATTGCACGGCACGCGCGGATGACGTCACGCGTTTATCAAACCTTGCAACCGGCCAGCCTAGCCGACTGCAAGCCAGTTTTAGTTCAGTTTATAACACGACTCCGAGCGCAACTCTCGTTAAACACTTCTCTTACAGCCGCGGCTTTTGGCTATTGTTCAGCATGCACTTATAACATTTCACTTTAATCGTCTAACTGCGTCCATCTACAATGGACCACGATTTCATTCAAAATTAATCTCGGGCATTATCGCCTCAAATGCTTCCGCACGTGCCGATCGTAACTAACAAACCAAATTATTCAATAAACGCATGTTCAATATCTTAAATACAGTCCACTTCTTTCTAACAAACAATCCAGCCTTCCTTATTAGCGTCTTTGGAATAACTCGCGATTCTTCAAGAGCTTCCAAACCGCATCATTCGGACACACGACTAAATTAAAACAATGAGAGGCTACGAGTTCGGATGGACACCACGTTGCCGGCAGGGGTATTTCATAATGTGTTAAATAAATAATAAGGGGAAGGTGTTAGATATAGTGTGAATGTGAGAATGAGCAGGCTGGGCTGTCTGTTTTATATTATAAGGTAAGATGTTAGAATAAGATTGAAATAGTAATTGTCGTAGTCATGCAGTGAATACCAGAAAATTATTATGCTTTTATTTTATTTTCTAATTTTGGAGAAATAGCCTGACATGAAGGTTTAAAAAGTTTAAAAAATAAAATTTTAATTAATTTCTCTTCAAAAAATGAGTTGCGTATGTGATTTATATAACCTGTAAACCATGCTTGCATTCTACGTTCGTGTGACAGGATCTTGACCCGGGAAAACAGTTAGAAGGTAGGTGGAAATAAATAAATAATGTATTTGTATTTGTATTAATAGATTAATAACTTCACAGTTGGCTTCTGAACAGGGACAGTTTTTATAAATCAAAATATTTAATATAAAAACCACACCTACAAATAAGATGCAAGTATGGTTTGAAGGTTAAATAACGATACGTAACACTTATGTAAGGTACATAAGTCTAAGAGCAGTATATGTAAATTAAGAAAATTAGTAAATTTATAATATAAAAAATGGCAAATAATAACGAGAATGTCAGCTTCTCTGACAGTCAAACAGAGAGTCAAATAAATACCGACTCAGGTATCCAAACAGAGTCAATGTTAACAAGTATTAATAACGAAGTCAGCTTCGTTGACAATAATATAGCAGCACAATCCACTCCAACGACAACAAGAGTTTCAGTGTTGTCGATGGACGATATGTTCAATCTGATAAAAACAATGTCCGAAAATATAAGTAGTAATCTAAATGAATTAAAGGAACAAAATAAAGAACAAAAGAGTGATTTTGATGTTAAATTTAATAAAATTGATAGCAAATTCGAAGTACAGAATAACAAATTCGATGAGTTAAAAAACCAAATTAACGAAATTAATGAGCATTTTGAGAATACTAATGAGAAAATAGAAACGAGCCTTAACAGATTAGAACAGAGTATAGAGAAAATGGTAGAGTCAGTAGAAAATCAAATGTATAAAAATGTGGTATTAGAGAATAAGGTAACAAATGATAACAATGATATTGAAAATGATAATATAATTAAGAATGTAATATCAGAGAGTGATACGTTGAAAATAGATAATGAGATAGTAAGTGAGAGTGAGAGAATGATAAGTTGTAACGGAGTAATAATTAGTGTTGTTGAATTAGAAAAAGAATGGAGAAAGAGAGTAGATGATTATGTAGGGCAGAGGGTAAAATTTCCCCTTATTTGTGATGAACCAGGGATGTTCACAAGTGTTGTTTTTGAAGGGCAAGAGTCCCGTGTTATTGGAAGATTTGAGTTGTTTCCCTTTTTTGTATAAGTTTGTACCCTCTGTGTGGAATGGTGTTGAAAGTGTGAGATGATGTTATGATGAGAGAGAGTTAGATGGAGAGTGGTGTATTGATAGAGAGATAGAATTATATAAATTAAAGAGAGATTGTAGTGAGTTGAAAGAAATGTTGGAAGTGATAGAGATAAATGGTATTAAATACTTACCTGTTAAAATAGAGAATGAGAATTATTTTGATGAGTCATTATTTTGATTATTTTTTAAATAATAATAATTTACCTTATGATGAAAAAATAACTGACCCGATATTGAATATAACTACTAATGGAGACTGGACAGAAATAAATAATGTGGACTTGGTATATGATTATTATGGTAAAATGAATGAACTAAAATTTTATGGTTATGACACACAAGATAGCCATATGTGGAATGTAAATAAAATTGAAAATTGTTATGTGAAACCCAGACTAATTTTTGACGATGGAGGCTAAACAGTAAAACAATAAATGGACAATTTTAAATATTTTGTTTTATGGTTCAGACCTCGCAACCTTGGACAATGAAGTGTGATATAACTGAATAATCAATAATGAAGAATTGTAAATAAATGTTTAGCGAATTTCATTGTGTGTATTGTAAAATGTTAGGTAAACAAGGTGTATGTAGGTCATTGTTGTGATAATAATAATAGTATTTTGCAGTCTAAATAAATGACAAAAATAATTTTGGAAGAAAATAATAAATGAATTGTAGTTATTGTACTTGGTGAAAGTAATTAAAATTGTTGGGTTTTCAATAATTAATTTAATTAAAATAATTTGAGATGTTTAAATATTTTGATTGATTTAAAGGTTGTATAATTGAATTTTTCTAATGAGTTTGAATTGTTTTATGAGATTTGGATTTGATGATGATTAATTAATAAATAAATGTTAAATTGTTGAATATGAAATAACACTGTTATTAAATGTTTCAGAGGTTACGTGGAGGTAATTTGGTGTGTATATTTTGTGTTTATGTCAGTAGGTGAATAAAGTACTGTAAGTATAAATTTTATAATACAAGTCAGAAAGAATAAAATGTTTACAGGTGTTTAACTCAATAATGGTAAAATAATTTGAGATAATTGTGTTAAATAGAAACTAGAATTTAAAAAATAATAATAACTGAAAGTTGATGTAAAACAAATGTTAATAATCAATTTGAAAATTTTAAGAAATCTAATGGTAGAAAGTGATGAATGATTTAAATGATGATGGATAAAAGAGTTAATGAAAATTTCACATTATAATGTTTTATAGAAAGTTTTAATTTAGCCATTAGTGGGCTGTTGCTGTGGTGGCATGTGCCACAGTAGATAGCGGAAAGTGTAGGGGGTAATAGAGAGTATTACCCCCATCGGAGGCCGAAAGGGCGAAAATGCACGGCACACCCTTTTATACAACTTATATTGTATACTGATAGATTTTCCGTGCCGTGCAGATTAATGATGAGTGTAACATGCCTGAAGGTAAAGATGATTTCCCCGACTTTTCGGGCGATTACTGCCTTACCAGCACTAATCGTGGTTTCGGCTAGCGGTCAGCTATGGCCATAATTTAAGTCCCTTGACCATAGCTGGCTTGAAATTGGTATATACTAGAAATTAATGGGGGGTGAAATTAGGGGAAATCCCGGAAACTGTGGAACAGCGGCTGCCACTCTGTCCGAGTAGGGACAGCAAAGCCAGGTGGTAGACCCGCATTAAGGGTGCATAACTATATAACAAAGATATGTTGATATCTGCACCTTTCAAATGTAACGCCGAAGCAAGGACAAGGAGATGTTCAATTCCTCCAACAATGCCGTCCTTGTGGACGCACATGGGCGCCACAGTCCAACAGAAAAAAACAATAGTGTGTGTGGTTGGGGGGTTGCTCAGGTGAGCAACGAATTCAAATTCTATAACTTGAAGATGATAACTCATTTTTGCACTAATTAAATGCTTGTATTATGATTTGGTAAATAGGTGTTCACATGTTCATTATACTGTGTTTATTCTGTTTTATAAATGTATTATTTTATTGTGTTAGAGATATGGGTTGATAAAAATATGTGTTTCATATAATTTGTATAATTTTGAAATGTGTTTGTAGTAAGGTCATTCACCTTGCTAAGAAAATCAGTTGATCAGCTGTACAATGTCACTTATAAACGATTTGCAATTTTTTCAGGTTAGTTAAATCTTTGAATATGAGGAAAATGGAATGTAATTAATGTTTGCATAGTGATTTTAATGTGTTAAAGATTTTATTTTAAATGATGGACTGAATTGATATATTTAAGAATTTTAAAATGATTTGTGAAAGATAGTAAAAGGTAGATTTTGGGTGATTAATATTTTGTTGGGACATGTAGATCAGTCCAAGTTGAGTTTAAAGGGGTAATAGAGAGCATAATATTGTTATGAATAAATGTAGTAGAATTTGAGAAGTATTGATAGCGACACAGTAGTTATGGGGAATATATGCAGAGTATTGATTTATATATTGAGGTAATAAATAAATGATGATAATTTGTTGTAATTAAAGTGATGTATTGAGAATGGTAATTAGAGTTGATGGGAGTTTTGTAAGAGGGAGTGTGGTAGGAGTCCGCAACAAAAGTGGTTGGGACAGGAAGGGACCGTTTAGCGCCGGAAAGGGTTGCCTTAGGTAGAAACCAGGAACCAACATAAGGGAATGAGCTTTTTGGGGGGGGGGAACACACATCTGCGTACAAAGGGTTAAAGAGTATTTTTTTTTTTTATAATTTTAGAATGTTGCGAATTGAGTTGAGCAGTAAGTTGGGTTTAGAGATTGTTTGATAGATGTTTTTGATAGAGATGGGTGTCATGTTAGTTAAAGTTGTTAGTGATATGAGAGTCAAAGAGGTAAAGATTATAAAGGTATACATATCAATTTGTAAATCAAGTTAGTATAAATAATTAAATCACCCAAACTAATGGAGAATGAGATTGTTAAATGATGGAGAGTCATAGTAAAAAATATAGAAATTCATTTGAAACAAGTGACAATTTTAATAGAATTGGAGAGTAAAATAAAGTTGTAAAAAGTGTAATTTTGAGTAATTTAAATATCAATTTTGATTGTTAATTATAATAATACTTTGTTAATTTTAAATGTCTTATTTTTATTATGTTTTATTATGTTTGAAGGTAAAAAATGTTAGAGATGTTTAACGTATTTTCTGATGTAACTTATGTATAGCTTGTGTAGGTCAAGGTTCTTGACTTGACCCAGTTTGATCAGCTGATGGGTGATGTTGTAAATTAGACCCGTTTTGGTAATGAAGTGATGCCAATTTTGTTTCTTAATTAATTTAAATAATTTTAATGTTGAAAACAAAACAAAAAATTTTTTTGATTTTGTGCTTGCCATCTAATTGATGTTTTGAGTTTTGATTATATTATTGCTTGTGTGTATTAATAGTGTTTTTTATTGAATTGTATTGTTTAGGATATATGTATAAGCAAATGTTAGGATAAGGAAGTTCATGTTTTTAACGAATGTTCTATTTATTTGTTTTCGAATTATCACTAATAATGAAGAGAATTATTCAATTCAGATAAAAGATTTGTGTTTTGATTTTCGAGATTAATGGTAATATAGATTTGGTTTCGATTTCAAGGAAACTCCTAAATTTGATAACAAGATTTGATAGGATGTAGCAATAAGTGTGTGTACAAGCCCAGTAACTGCTAAAGGCAGCCCAGTGTGCATGAAAAGGGGGAACATATCGGTTGAGGATCTGGCATGATATAAGCCAGGGGTTTGGATTTTTGGGGCGGCATGTTAGAAGGTGAGGTGTGCTGTGGTGCTTGTCTGTTCGATTTTATGGTGTTGGGATCTCGCACAGAGAAGTCCAGTAATCTCGTTCAGATGCGGCCATAGTCGCCGAGCCAGGGGGGTTGTTTACCCATGAAGTATAAGAACCAAGGGGGGTTGTTGGCACCAGTTTCTCACCGGTCCTCTTAGGGGTTTTAGCAATGAGATTTCTTCTGTTTCGGCAGAAGATATCTCATTGGGGGGGTATTGTAACGGGACGAATTTTGAGGGGTTTTTATTTTATTAAATTTGGGGATTTATTATAAAATATTTGAAATTTAATTTCCATCTATGTATATGGCCACGTGTTTGAACAAAAGCATTGCGCGAACCAAGGAACCGTATGCAATAACGGTTGTGAAACAATTGCCAAAGAATGTGCAAGACGTCAATTCTAAGAACTTAATGTTTGTGTGCGACCCGCGCCCAAACGCTCTACACCAGCATGTGCGCAGATTTTGCGACGGTAGTAAAACAAACATGGCTTAGAGGCGAAAGTTTTATTCGCCTCATGGTCCTGGACGGCGGATGTGAGTTTAAGTCCAACCTACTTTATGACGTCAACCAGTGCTCACCAAATGTCATCCACGTCCCCAACACACAAAAACATGTGTTGAATGTGCCACAGCAGTGACGATCAGATAGAAGGCATTGCTTTCTGGCTTCTGCAACAAATAGATCGAGGAGTGGGGAACAGATAGACGCTTCCCAGTTCCTTGCCGACTTTCGCCTGCGCAGGCGGTTCGCCAAACAGGGCTCAAAAAATAACATATTTTACTTAAATTAACAGTAAGTGCAGTTAACAAATAATGAAGAAGTGCGGCTAGTTTCGGTAGGCGAAGAACCAATATAAACTATCTTTCGGACACACGACTAAATTAAAACAATGAGAGGCTACGAGTTCGGATGGACACCACGTTGCCGGCAGGGGTATTTCATAATGTGTTAAATAAATAATAAGGGGAAGGTGTTAGATATAGTGTGAATGTGAGAATGAGCAGGCTGGGCTGTCTGTTTTATATTATAAGGTAAGATGTTAGAATAAGATTGAAATAGTAATTGTCGTAGTCATGCAGTGAATACCAGAAAATTATTATGCTTTTATTTTATTTTCTAATTTTGGAGAAATAGCCTGACATGAAGGTTTAAAAAGTTTAAAAAATAAAATTTTAATTAATTTCTCTTCAAAAAATGAGTTGCGTATGTGATTTATATAACCTGTAAACCATGCTTGCATTCTACGTTCGTGTGACAGGATCTTGACCCGGGAAAACAGTTAGAAGGTAGGTGGAAATAAATAAATAATGTATTTGTATTTGTATTAATAGATTAATAACTTCACAGTTGGCTTCTGAACAGGGACAATTTTTATAAATCAAAATATTTAATATAAAAACCACACCTACAAATAAGATGCAAGTATGGTTTGAAGGTTAAATAACGATATGTAACACTTATGTAAGGTACATAAGTCTAAGAGCAGTATATGTAAATTAAGAAAATTAGTAAATTTATAATATAAAAAATGGCAAATAATAACGAGAATGTCAGCTTCTCTGACAGTCAAACAGAGAGTCAAATAAATACCGACTCAGGTATCCAAACAGAGTCAATGTTAACAAGTATTAATAACGAAGTCAGCTTCGTTGACAAAAATGTAGCAGCACAATCCACTCCAAAGACAACAAGAGTTTCAGTGTTGTCGATGGACGATATGTTCAATCTGATAAAAACAATGTCCGAAAATATAAGTAGTAATCTAAATGAATTAAAGGAACAAAATAAAGAACAAAAGAGTGATTTTGATGTTAAATTTAATAAAATTGATAGCAAATTCGAAGTACAGAATAACAAATTCGATGAGTTAAAAAACCAAATTAACGAAATTAATGAGCGTTTTGAGAATACTAATGAGAAAATAGAAACGAGCCTTAACAGATTAGAACAGAGTATAGAGAAAATGGTAGAGTCAGTAGAAAATCAAATGTATAAAAATGTGGTATTAGAGAATAAGGTAACAAATGATAACAATGATATTGAAAATGATAATATAATTAAAAATGTAATATCAGAGAGTGATACGTTGAAAATAGATAATGAGATAGTAAGTGAGAGTGAGAGAATGATAAGTTGTAACGGAGTAATAATTAGTGTTGTTGAATTAGAAAAAGAATGGAGAAAGAGAGTAGATGATTATGTAGGGCAGAGGGTAAATTTTCCCCTTATTCGTGATGAAGCAGGGTGTTCACAAGTGTTGTTTTTGAAGATTTGAGTTGTTTCCCTTTTTTGTATAAGTTTGTACCCTCTGTGTGGAATGGTGTTGAAAGTGTGAGATGATGTTATGATGAGAGAGAGTTAGATGGAGAGTGGTGTATTGATAGAGAGATAGAATTATATAAATTAAAGAGAGATTGTAGTGAGTTGAAAGAAATGTTGGAAGTGATAGAGATAAATGGTATTAAATACTTACCTGTTAAAATAGAGAATGAGAATTATTTTGATGAGTCATTATTTTGATTATTTTTTTAAATAATAATAATTTAGCTTATGATGAAAAAATAACTGACCCGATATTGAATATAACTACTAATGGAGATGGGACAGAAATAAATAATGTGGACTAGGTATATGATTATTATGGTAAAATGAATGAACTAAAATTTTATGGTTATGACACACAAGATAGCCATATGTGGAATGTAAATAAAATTGAAAATTATTATGTGAAACCCAGACTAATTTTTGACGATGGAGGCTAAACAGTAAAACAATAAATGGACAATTTTAAATATTTTGTTTTATGGTTCAGACCTCGCAACCTTGGACATTGAAGTGTGATATAACTGAATAATCAATAATGAAGAATTGTAAATAAATGTTTAGCAAATTTCATTGTGTGTATTGTAAAATGTTAGGTAAACAAGGTGTATGTAGGTCATTGTTGTGATAATAATAATAGTATTTTGCAGTCTAAATAAATGACAAAAATAATTTTGGAAGAAAATAATAAATGAATTGTAGTTATTGTACTTGGTGAAAGTAATTAAAATTGTTGTGTTTTCAATAATTAATTTAATTAAAATAATTTGAGATGTTTAAATATTTTGATTGATTTAAAGGTTGTATAATTGAATTTTTCTAATGAGTTTGAATTGTTTTATGAGATTTGGATTTGATGATGATTAATTAATAAATAAATGTTAAATTGTTGAATATGAAATAACACTGTTATTAAATGTTTCAGAGGTTACGTGGAGGTAATTTGGTGTGTATATTTTGTGTTTATGTCAGTAGGTGAATAAAGTACTGTAAGTATAAATTTTATAATACAAGTCAGAAAGAATAAAATGTTTACAGGTGTTTAACTCAATAATGGTAAAATAATTTGAGATAATTGTGTTAAATAGAAACTAGAATTTAAAAAATAATAATAACTGAAAGTTGATGTAAAACAAATGTTAATAATCAATTTGAAAATTTTAAGAAATTTAATGGTAGAAAGTGATGAATGATTTAAAAGATGATGGATAAAAGAGTCAATGAAAATTTCACATTATAATGTTTTATAGAAAGTTTTAATTTAGCTATTAGTGGGCTATTGCTGTGGTGGCATGTGCCACAGTAGATAGCGGAAAGTGTTGGGGGTAATAGAGAGTATTACCTCCATTGGAAGCCGAAATGGCGAAAATGCACGGCACACCCTTTTATACAACTTATATTGTATACTGATAGATTTTCCGTGCCGTGCAGATTAATGATGAGTGTAACATGCCTGAAGGTAAAGATGATTTCCCCGACTTTTCGGGCGATTACTGCCTTACCAGCACTAATCGTGGTTTTGGCTAGCGGTCAGCTATGGCCATAATTTAAGTCCCTTGACCATAGCTGGCTTGAAATTGGTTTATACTAGAAATTAATGGGGGGTGAAATTAGGGGAAATCCCGGAAACTATGGAACAGCGGCTGCCACTCTGTCCGAGTAGGGACAGCAAAGCCAGGTGGTAGACCCGCATTAAGGGCGCATAACTATATAACAAAGATATGTTGATATCTGCACCTTTCAAATGTAACGCCGAAGCAAGGACAAGGAGATGTTCATTTCCTCCAACTATGCCGTCCTTGTGGACGTACATGGGCGCCACAGTCCAACAGAAAAAAACAATAGTGTGTGTGGTTGGGGGGTTGCTCAGGTGAGCAACGAATTCAAATTCTATAACTTGAAGATGATAACTCATTTTTGCACTAATTAAATGCTTGTATTATGATTTGGTAAATAGGTGTTCACATGTTCATTATACTGTGTTTATTCTGTTTTATAAATGTATTATTTTATTGTGTTAGAGAGAAGGGTTGATAAAAATATGTGTTTCATATAATTAGTATAATTTTGAAATGTGTTTGTAGTAAGGTAATTCACCTTGCTAAGAAAATCAGTTGATCAGCTGTACAATATCACTTATAAACGATTTGCAATTTTTTCAGGTTAGTTAAATCTTTGAATATGAGGAAAATGGAATGTAATTAATGTTTGCATAGTGATTTTAATGTGTTAAAGATTTTATTTTAAATGATGGACTGAATTGATATATTTAAGGATTTTGAATGATTTGTGAAAGATGGTAAAAGGTAGATATTGGGTGATTAATATTTTGTTGGGACATGTAGATCAGTCCAAGTTGAGTTTAAAGGGGTAATAGAGAGCATAATATTGTTATGAATAAATGTAGTAGAATTTGAGAAGTATTGATAGCGACACAGTAGTTATGGGGAATATATGCAGAGTATTGATTTATATATTGAGGTACTAAATAAATGATGATAATTTGTTGTAATTGAAGCGATGTATTGAGAATGGTAATTAGAGTTGATGGGAGTTTTGTAAGAGGGGGTGTGGTAGGAGTCCGCAACAAAAGTGGTTTGTACGGGAAGGAACCGTTTAGCGCCGGAAAGGGTTGCCTTAGGTAGAATCCAAGAACCAACATAAGGGAATCAGCTTTGGGGGGGGGGGAACACACTTCCTGCGTACAAAGGGTTAAAGAGTAATTTTTTTTTTTTATATAATGGTAGAATGTTGCGAATTGAGTTGAGTAGTAAGTTGGGTTTAGAGATTGTTTGATAGATGTTTTTGATAGAGATGGGTGTCATGTTAGTTAAAGTTGTTAGTGATATGAGAGTCAAAGAGGTAAAGATTATAAAGGTATACATATCAATTTGTAAATCAAGTTAGTATAAATAATTAAATCACCCAAACTAATGGAGAATGAGATTGTTAAATGATGGAGAGTCATAGTAAAAAATATAGAAATTCATTTGAAACAAGTGACAATTTTAATAGAATTGGAGAGTAAAATAAAGTTGTAAAAAGTGTAATTTTGAGTAATTTAAATATCAATTTTGATTGTTAATTATAATAATACTTTGTTAATTTTAAATGTCTTATTTTTATTATGTTTTATTATGTTTGAAGGTAAAAAATGTTAGAGATGTTTAACGTATTTTCTGATGTAACTTATGTATAGCTTGTGTAGGTCAAGGTTCTTGACTTGACCCAGTTTGATCAGCTGATGGGTGATGTTGTAAATTAGACCCGTTTTGGTAATGAAGTGATGCCAATTTTGTTTCTTAATTAATTTAAATAATTTTAATATTGAAAACAAAACATTAAATTTTTCTGATTTTGTGCCTGCCATCTAATTGATGTTTTGAGTTTTGATTATATTATTGCTTGTGTGTATTAATAGTTTTTTTTAGTGAATTGTATTGTTTAGGATATATGTATAAGCAAATGTTAGGATAAGGAAGTTCATGTTTTTAACGAATGTTCTATTTATTTGTTTTCGAATTATCACTAATAATGAAGAGAATTATTCAATTCAGATAAAAGATTTGTGTTTTGATTTTTGAGATTAATGGTAATATAGATTTGGTTTCAATTTCAAGGAAACTCCTAAATTTGATAACAAGATTTGATAGGATGTAGCAATAAGTGTGTGTACAAGCCCAGTAACTGCTAAAGGCAGCCCAGTGTGCATGAAAAGGGGGAACATATCGGTTGATGATCTGGCATGATATAAGCCAGGGGTTTGGATTTTTGGGGCGGCATGTTAGAAGGTGAGGTGTGCTGTGGTGCTTGTCTGTTCGATTTTATGGTGTTGGGATCTCGCACAGAGAAGTCCAGTAATCTCGTTCAGATGCGGCCATAGTCGCCGAGCCAGGGGGGTTGTTTACCCATGAAGTATAAGAACCAAGGGGGGTTGTTGGCACCAGTTTCTCACCGGTCTTCTTAGGGGTTTTAGCAATGAGATTTCTTCTGTTTCGGCAGAAGATATCTCATTGGCGGGGGGTATTGTAACGGGACGAATTTTGAGGGGTTTTTATTTTATTAAATTTGGGGATTTATTATAAAATATTTGAAATTTAATTTCCATCTATGTATATGGCCACGTGTTTGAACAAAAGCATTGCGCGAACCAAGGAACCGTACGCAATAACGGTTGTGAAACAATTGCTAAAGAATGTGCAAGACGTCAATTCTAAGAACTTAATGTTTGTGTGCGACCCGCGCCCAAACGCTCTACACCAGCATGTGCGCAGATTTTGCGACGGTAGTAAAACAAACATGGCTTAGAGGCGAAAGTTTTATTCGCCTCATGGTCCTGGACGGCGGATGTGAGTTTAAGTCCAACCTACTTTATGACGTCAACCAGTGCTCACCAAATGTCATCCACGTCCCCAACACACAAAAACATGTGTTGAATGTGCCACAGCAGTGACGATCAGATAGAAGGCATTGCTTTCCGGCTTCTGCAACAAATAGATCGAGGAGTGGGGAACAGATAGACGCTTCCCAGTTCCTTGCCGACTTTCGCCTGCGCAGGCGGTTCGCCAAACAGGGCTCAAAAAATAACATATTTTACTTAAATTAACAGTAAGTGCAGTTAACAAATAATGAAGAAGTGCGGCTAGTTTCGGTAGGCGAAGAACCAATATAAACTATCTTTCGGACACACGACTAAATTAAAACAATGAGAGGCTACGAGTTCGGATGGACACCACGTTGCCGGCAGGGGTATTTCATAATGTGTTAAATAAATAATAAGGGGAAGGTGTTAGATATAGTGTGAATGTGAGAATGAGCAGGCTGGGCTGTCTGTTTTATATTATAAGGTAAGATGTTAGAATAAGATTGAAATAGTAATTGTCGTAGTCATGCAGTGAATACCAGAAAATTATTATGCTTTTATTTTATTTTCTAATTTTGGAGAAATAGCCTGACATGAAGGTTTAAAAAGTTTAAAAAATAAAATTTTAATTAATTTCTCTTCAAAAAATGAGTTGCGTATGTGATTTATATAACCTGTAAACCATGCTTGCATTCTACGTTCGTGTGACAGGATCTTGACCCGGGAAAACAGTTAGAAGGTAGGTGGAAATAAATAAATAATGTATTTGTATTTGTATTAATAGATTAATAACTTCACAGTTGGCTTCTGAACAGGGACAATTTTTATAAATCAAAATATTTAATATAAAAACCACACCTACAAATAAGATGCAAGTATGGTTTGAAGGTTAAATAACGATATGTAACACTTATGTAAGGTACATAAGTCTAAGAGCAGTATATGTAAATTAAGAAAATTAGTAAATTTATAATATAAAAAATGGCAAATAATAACGAGAATGTCAGCTTCTCTGACAGTCAAACAGAGAGTCAAATAAATACCGACTCAGGTATCCAAACAGAGTCAATGTTAACAAGTATTAATAACGAAGTCAGCTTCGTTGACAAAAATGTAGCAGCACAATCCACTCCAAAGACAACAAGAGTTTCAGTGTTGTCGATGGACGATATGTTCAATCTGATAAAAACAATGTCCGAAAATATAAGTAGTAATCTAAATGAATTAAAGGAACAAAATAAAGAACAAAAGAGTGATTTTGATGTTAAATTTAATAAAATTGATAGCAAATTCGAAGTACAGAATAACAAATTCGATGAGTTAAAAAACCAAATTAACGAAATTAATGAGCGTTTTGAGAATACTAATGAGAAAATAGAAACGAGCCTTAACAGATTAGAACAGAGTATAGAGAAAATGGTAGAGTCAGTAGAAAATCAAATGTATAAAAATGTGGTATTAGAGAATAAGGTAACAAATGATAACAATGATATTGAAAATGATAATATAATTAAAAATGTAATATCAGAGAGTGATACGTTGAAAATAGATAATGAGATAGTAAGTGAGAGTGAGAGAATGATAAGTTGTAACGGAGTAATAATTAGTGTTGTTGAATTAGAAAAAGAATGGAGAAAGAGAGTAGATGATTATGTAGGGCAGAGGGTAAATTTTCCCCTTATTCGTGATGAAGCAGGGTGTTCACAAGTGTTGTTTTTGAAGATTTGAGTTGTTTCCCTTTTTTGTATAAGTTTGTACCCTCTGTGTGGAATGGTGTTGAAAGTGTGAGATGATGTTATGATGAGAGAGAGTTAGATGGAGAGTGGTGTATTGATAGAGAGATAGAATTATATAAATTAAAGAGAGATTGTAGTGAGTTGAAAGAAATGTTGGAAGTGATAGAGATAAATGGTATTAAATACTTACCTGTTAAAATAGAGAATGAGAATTATTTTGATGAGTCATTATTTTGATTATTTTTTTAAATAATAATAATTTACCTTATGATGAAAAAATAACTGACCCGATATTGAATATAACTACTAATGGAGACGGGACAGAAATAAATAATGTGGACTAGGTATATGATTATTATGGTAAAATGAATGAACTAAAATTTTATGGTTATGACACACAAGATAGCCATATGTGGAATGTAAATAAAATTGAAAATTATTATGTGAAACCCAGACTAATTTTTGACGATGGAGGCTAAACAGTAAAACAATAAATGGACAATTTTAAATATTTTGTTTTATGGTTCAGACCTCGCAACCTTGGACATTGAAGTGTGATATAACTGAATAATCAATAATGAAGAATTGTAAATAAATGTTTAGCAAATTTCATTGTGTGTATTGTAAAATGTTGGTAAACAAGGTGTATGTAGGTCATTGTTGTGATAATAATAATAGTATTTTGCAGTCTAAATAAATGACAAAAATAATTTTGGAAGAAAATAATAAATGAATTGTAGTTATTGTACTTGGTGAAAGTAATTAAAATTGTTGTGTTTTCAATAATTAATTTAATTAAAATAATTTGAGATGTTTAAATATTTTGATTGATTTAAAGGTTGTATAATTGAATTTTTCTAATGAGTTTGAATTGTTTTATGAGATTTGGATTTGATGATGATTAATTAATAAATAAATGTTAAATTGTTGAATATGAAATAACACTGTTATTAAATGTTTCAGAGGTTACGTGGAGGTAATTTGGTGTGTATATTTTGTGTTTATGTCAGTAGGTGAATAAAGTACTGTAAGTATAAATTTTATAATACAAGTCAGAAAGAATAAAATGTTTACAGGTGTTTAACTCAATAATGGTAAAATAATTTGAGATAATTGTGTTAAATAGAAACTAGAATTTAAAAAATAATAATAACTGAAAGTTGATGTAAAACAAATGTTAATAATCAATTTGAAAATTTTAAGAAATCTAATGGTAGAAAGTGATGAATGATTTAAAAGATGATGGATAAAAGAGTCAATGAAAATTTCACATTATCATGTTTTATAGAAAGTTTTAATTTAGCTATTAGTGGGCTATTGCTGTGGTGGCATGTGCCACAGTAGATAGCGGAAACTGTTGGGGGTAATAGAGAGTATTACCCCCATCGGAAGCCGAAATGGCGAAAATGCACGGCACACCCTTTTATACAACTTATATTGTATACTGATAGATTTTTCGTGCCGTGCAGATTAATGATGAGTGTAACATGCCTGAAGGTAAAGATGATTTCCCCGACTTTTCGGGCGATTACTGCCTTACCAGCACTAATCGTGGTTTTGGCTAGCGGTCAGTTATGGCCATAATTTAAGTCCCTTGACCATAGCTGGCTTGAAATTGGTTTATACTAGAAATTAATGGGGGGTGAAATTAGGGGAAATCCCGGAAACTATGGAACAGCGGCTGCCACTCTGTCCGAGTAGGGACAGCAAAGCCAGGTGGTAGACCCGCATTAAGGGTGCATAATTATATAACAAAGATATGTTGATATCTGCACCTTTCAAATGTAACGCCGAAGCAAGGACAAGGAGATGTTCAATTCCTCCAACTATGCCGTCCTTGTGGACGCACATGGGCGCCACAGTCCAACAGAAAAAAACAATAGTGTGTGTGGTTGGGGGGTTGCTCAGGTGAGCAACGAATTCAAATTCTATAACTTGAAGATGATAACTCATTTTTGCACTAATTAAATGCTTGTATTATGATTTGGTAAATTGGTGTTCACATGTTCATTATACTGTGTTTATTCTGTTTTATAAATGTATTATTTTATTATGTTAGAGATATGGGTTGATAAAAATATGTGTTTCATATAATTTGTATAATTTTGAAATGTGTTTGTAGTAAGGTCATTCACCTTGCTAAGAAAATCAGTTGATCAGCTGTACAATGTCACTTATAAACGATTTGCAATTTTTTCAGGTTAGTTAAATCTTTGAATATGAGGAAAATGGAATGTAATTAATGTTTGCATAGTGATTTTAATGTGTTAAAGATTTTATTTTAAATGATGGACTGAATTGATATATTTAAGAATTTTAAATGATTTGTGAAAGATAGTAAAAGGTAGATTTTGGGTGATTAATATTTTGTTGGGACATGTAGATCAGTCCAAGTTGAGTTTAAAGGGGTAATAGAGAGAATAATATTGTTATGAATAAATGTAGTAGAATTTGAGAAGTATTGATAGCGACACAGTAGTTATGGGGAATATATGCAGAGTATTGATTTATATATTGAGGTAATAAATAAATGATGATAATTTGTTGTAATTAAAGTGATGTATTGAGAATGGTAATTAGAGTTGATGGGAGTTTTGTAAGAGGGAGTGTGGTAGGAGTCCGCAACAAAAGTGGTTGGGACAGGAAGGGACCGTTTAGTGCCGGAAAGGGTTGCCTTAGGTAGAAACCAGGAACCAACATAAGGGAATGAGCTTTTTGGGGGGGGAACACACATCCTGCGTACAAAGGGTTAAAGAGTATTTTTTTTTTTTTATAATTTTAGAATGTTGCGAATTGAGTTGAGCAGTAAGTTGGGTTTAGAGATTGTTTTATAGATGTTTTTGATAGAGATGGGTGTCATGTTAGTTAAAGTTGTTAGTGATATGAGAGTCAAAGAGGTAAAGATTATAAAGGTATACATATCAATTTGTAAATCAAGTTAGTATAAATAATTAAATCACCCAAACTAATGGAGAATGAGATTGTTAAATGATGGAGAGTCATAGTAAAAAATATAGAAATTCATTTGAAACAAGTGACAATTTTAATAGAATTGGAGAGTAAAATAAAGTTGTAAAAAGTGTAATTTTGAGTAATTTAAATATCAATTTTGATTGTTAATTATAATAATACTTTGTTAATTTTAAATGTCTTATTTTTATTATGTTTTATTATGTTTGAAGGTAAAAAATGTTAGAGATGTTTAACGTATTTTCTGATGTAACTTATGTATAGCTTGTGTAGGTCAAGGTTCTTGACTTGACCCAGTTTGATCAGCTGATGGGTGATGTTGTAAATTAGAGCCGTTTTGGTAATGAAGTGATGCCAATTTTGTTTCTTAATTAATTTAAATAATTTTAATGTTGAAAACAAAACAAAAAATTTTTTTGATTTTGTGCCTGCCATCTAATTGATGTTTTGAGTTTTGATTATATTATTGCTTGTGTGTATTAATAGTGTTTTTTATTGAATTGTATTGTTTAGGATATATGTATAAGCAAATGTTAGGATAAGGAAGTTCATGTTTTTAACGAATGTTCTATTTATTTGTTTTCGAATTATCACTAATAATGAAGAGAATTATTCAATTCAGATAAAAGATTTGTGTTTTGATTTTCGAGATTAATGGTAATATAGATTTGGTTTCGATTTCAAGGAAACTCCTAAATTTGATAACAAGATTTGATAGGATGTAGCAATAAGTGTGTGTACAAGCCCAGTAACTGCTAAAGGCAGCCCAGTGTGCATGAAAAGGGGGAACATATCGTTTGATGATCTGGCATGATATAAGCCAGGGGTTTGGATTTTTGTGGCGGCATGTTAGAAGGTGAGGTGTGCTGTGGTGCGTGTCTGTTCGATTTCATGGTGTTGGGATCTCGCACAGAGAAGTCCAGTAATCTCGTTCAGATGCGGCCATAGTCGCCGAGCCAGGGGGGTTGTTTACCCATGAAGTATAAGAACCAAGGGGGGTTGTTGGGACCAGTTTCTCACCGGTCCTCTTAGGGGTTTAGCAATGAGATTTCTTCTGTTTCGGCAGAAGATATCTCATTGGAGGGGTATTGTAACGGGACGAATTTTGAGGGGTTTTTATTTTATTAAATTTGGGGATTTATTATAAAATATTTGAAATTTAATTTCCATCTGTGTATACGGCCACGTGTTTGAACAAAAGCATTGCGCGAACCAAGGAACAGTACGCAATAACGGTTGTGAAATAATTGCCAAAGAATGTGCAAGACGTCAATTCTAAAAACTTAATGTTTGTGTGCGGCCCGCGCCCAAACGCTCTACACCAGCATGTGCGCAGATTTCGCCACGGTAGTAAAACAAATATGGCTTAGAGGCGAAAGTTTTATTCGCCTCATGGTCCTGGACGGCGGATGTGAGTTTAAGTCCAACCTACTTTATGACGTCAACCAGTGCTCACCAAATGTCATCCACGTCCCCAACACACAAAAACATGTGTTGAATGTGCCACAGCAGTGACGATCAGATAGAAGGCATTGCTTTCCGGCTTCTGCAACAAATAGATCGAGGAGTGGGGAACAGATAGACGCTTCCCAGTTCCTTGCCGACTTTCGCCTGCGCAGGCGGTTCACCAAACAGGGCTCAAAAAATAACATATTTTACTTAAATTAACAGTAAGTGCAGTTAACAAATAATGAAGAAGTGCGGCTAGTTTCGGTAGGCGAAGAACCAATATAAACTATCTTTCGGACACACGACTAAATTAAAACAATGAGAGGCTACGAGTTCGGATGGACACCACGTTGCCGGCAGGGGTATTTCATAATGTGTTAAATAAATAATAAGGGGAAGGTGTTAGATATAGTGTGAATGTGAGAATGAGCAGGCTGGGCTGTCTGTTTTATATTATAAGGTAAGATGTTAGAATAAGATTGAAATAGTAATTGTCGTAGTCATGCAGTGAATACCAGAAAATTATTATGCTTTTATTTATTTTCTAATTTTGGAGAAATAGCCTGACATGAAGGTTTAAAAAGTTTAAAAAATAAAATTTTAATTAATTTCTCTTCAAAAAATGAGTTGCGTATATGATTTATATAACCTGTAAACCATGCTTGCATTCTACGTTCGTGTGACAGGATCTTGACCCGGGAAAACAGTTAGAAGGTAGGTGGAAATAAATAAATAATGTATTTGTATTTGTATTTGTATTAATAGATTAATAACTTCACAGTTGGCTTCTGAACAGGGACAGTTTTTATAAATCAAAATATTTAATATAAAAACCACACCTACAAATAAGATGCAAGTATGGTTTGAAGGTTAAATAACGATACGTAACACTTATGTAAGGTACATAAGTCTAAGAGCAGTATATGTAAATTAAGAAAATTAGTAAATTTATAATATAAAAAATGGCAAATAATAACGAGAATGTCAGCTTCTCTGACAGTCAAACAGAGAGTCAAATAAATACCGACTCAGGTATCCAAACAGAGTCAATGTTAACAAGTATTAATAACGAAGTCAGCTTCGTTGACAAAAATGTAGCAGCACAATCCACTCCAAAGACAACAAGAGTTTCAGTGTTGTCGATGGACGATATGTTCAATCTGATAAAAACAATGTCCGAAAATATAAGTAGTAATCTAAATGAATTAAAGGAACAAAATAAAGAACAAAAGAGTGATTTTGATGTTAAATTTAATAAAATTGATAGCAAATTCGAAGTACAGAATAACAAATTCGATGAGTTAAAAAACCAAATTAACGAAATTAATGAGCGTTTTGAGAATACTAATGAGAAAATAGAAACGAGCCTTAACAGATTAGAACAGAGTATAGAGAAAATGGTAGAGTCAGTAGAAAATCAAATGTATAAAAATGTGGTATTAGAGAATAAGGTAACAAATGATAACAATGATATTGAAAATGATAATATAATTAAGAATGTAATATCAGAGAGTGATACGTTGAAAATAGATAATGAGATAGTAAGTGAGAGTGAGAGAATGATAAGTTGTAACGGAGTAATAATTAGTGTTGTTGAATTAGAAAAAGAATGGAGAAAGAGAGTAGATGATTATGTAGGGCAGAGGGTAAATTTTCCCCTTATTCGTGATGAAGCAGGGTGTTCACAAGTGTTGTTTTTGAAGGGCAAGAGTCCCGTGTTATTGGAAGATTTGAGTTGTTTCCCTTTTTTGTATAAGTTTGTACCCTCTGTGTGGAATGGTGTTGAAAGTGTGAGATGATGTTATGATGAGAGAGAGTTAGATGGAGAGTGGTGTATTGATAGAGAGATAGAATTATATAAATTAAAGAGAGATTGTAGTGAGTTGAAAGAAATGTTGGAAGTGATAGAGATAAATGGTATTAAATACTTACCTGTTAAAATAGAGAATGAGAATTATTTTGATGAGTCATTATTTTGATTATTTTTTTAAATAATAATAATTTACCTTATGATGAAAAAATAACTGACCCGATATTGAATATAACTACTAATGGAGACGGGACAGAAATAAATAATGTGGACTAGGTATATGATTATTATGGTAAAATGAATGAACTAAAATTTTATGGTTATGACACACAAGATAGCCATATGTGGAATGTAAATAAAATTGAAAATTATTATGTGAAACCCAGACTAATTTTTGACGATGGAGGCTAAACAGTAAAACAATAAATGGACAATTTTAAATATTTTGTTTTATGGTTCAGACCTCGCAACCTTGGACATTGAAGTGTGATATAACTGAATAATCAATAATGAAGAATTGTAAATAAATGTTTAGCAAATTTCATTGTGTGTATTGTAAAATGTTGGTAAACAAGGTGTATGTAGGTCATTGTTGTGATAATAATAATAGTATTTTGCAGTCTAAATAAATGACAAAAATAATTTTGGAAGAAAATAATAAATGAATTGTAGTTATTGTACTTGGTGAAAGTAATTAAAATTGTTGTGTTTTCAATAATTAATTTAATTAAAATAATTTGAGATGTTTAAATATTTTGATTGATTTAAAGGTTGTATAATTGAATTTTTCTAATGAGTTTGAATTGTTTTATGAGATTTGGATTTGATGATGATTAATTAATAAATAAATGTTAAATTGTTGAATATGAAATAACACTGTTATTAAATGTTTCAGAGGTTACGTGGAGGTAATTTGGTGTGTATATTTTGTGTTTATGTCAGTAGGTGAATAAAGTACTGTAAGTATAAATTTTATAATACAAGTCAGAAAGAATAAAATGTTTACAGGTGTTTAACTCAATAATGGTAAAATAATTTGAGATAATTGTGTTAAATAGAAACTAGAATTTAAAAAATAATAATAACTGAAAGTTGATGTAAAACAAATGTTAATAATCAATTTGAAAATTTTAAGAAATCTAATGGTAGAAAGTGATGAATGATTTAAAAGATGATGGATAAAAGAGTCAATGAAAATTTCACATTATAATGTTTTATAGAAAGTTTTAATTTAGCTATTAGTGGGCTATTGCTGTGGTGGCATGTGCCACAGTAGATAGCGGAAACTGTTGGGGGTAATAGAGAGTATTACCCCCATCGGAAGCCGAAATGGCGAAAATGCACGGCACACCCTTTTATACAACTTATATTGTATACTGATAGATTTTTCGTGCCGTGCAGATTAATGATGAGTGTAACATGCCTGAAGGTAAAGATGATTTCCCCGACTTTTCGGGCGATTACTGCCTTACCAGCACTAATCGTGGTTTTGGCTAGCGGTCAGCTATGGCCATAATTTAAGTCCCTTGACCATAGCTGGCTTGAAATTGGTTTATACTAGAAATTAATGGGGGGTGAAATTAGGGGAAATCCCGGAAACTATGGAACAGCGGCTGTCACTCTGTCCGAGTAGGGACAGCAAAGCCAGGTGGTAGACCCGCATTAAGGGCGCATAACTATATAACAAAGATATGTTGATATCTGCACCTTTCAAATGTAACGCCGAAGCAAGGACAAGGAGATGTTCAGTTCCTCCAACTATGCCGTCCTTGTGGACGCACATGGGCGCCACAGTCCAACAGAAAAAACAATAGTGTGTGTGGTTGGGGGGTTGCTCAGGTGAGCAACGAATTCAAATTCTATAACTTGAAGATGATAACTCATTTTTGCACTAATTAAATGCTTGTATTATGATTTGGTAAATTGGTGTTCACATGTTCATTATACTGTGTTTATTCTGTTTTATAAATGTATTATTTTATTGTGTTAGAGATAAGGGTTGATAAAAATATGTGTTTCATATAATTTGTATAATTTTGAAATGTGTTTGTAGTAAGGTCATTCACCTTGCTAAGAAAATCAGTTGATCAGCTGTACAATATCACTTATAAACGATTTGCAATTTTTTCAGGTTAGTTAAATCTTTGAATATGAGGAAAATGGAATGTAATTAATGTTTGCATAGTGATTTTAATGTGTTAAAGATTTTATTTTAAATGATGGACTTAATTGATATATTTAAGGATTTTGAATGATTTGTGAAAGATGGTAAAAGGTAGATTTTGGGTGATTAATATTTTGTTGGGACATGTAGATCAGTCCAAGTTGAGTTTAAAGGGGTAATAGAGAGCATAATATTGTTATGAATAAATGTAGTAGAATTTGAGAAGTATTGATAGCGACACAGTAGTTATGGGGAATATATGCAGAGTATTGATTTATATATTGAGGTACTAAATAAATGATGATAATTTGTTGTAATTGAAGCGATGTATTGAGAATGGTAATTAGAGTTGATGGGAGTTTTGTAAGAGGGAGTGTGGTAGGAGTCCGCAACAAAAGTGGTTTGGACAGGAAGGGACCGTTTAGCGCCGGAAAGGGTTGCCTTAGGTAGAAACCAGGAACCAACATAAGGGAATGAGCTTTTGGGGGGGGGACACACATCCTGCGTACAAAGGGTTAAAGAGTTTTTTTTTTTTTTTATAATTTTAGAATGTTGCGAATTGAGTTGAGCAGTAAGTTGGGTTTAGAGATTGTTTGATAGATGTTTTTGATAGAGATGGGTGTCATGTTAGTTAAAGTTGTTAGTGATATGAGAGTCAAAGAGGTAAAGATTATAAAGGTATACATATCAATTTGTAAATCAAGTTAGTATAAATAATTAAATCACCCAAACTAATGGAGAATGAGATTGTTAAATGATGGAGAGTCATAGTAAAAAATATAGAAATTCATTTGAAACAAGTGACAATTTTAATAGAATTGGAGAGTAAAATAAAGTTGTAAAAAGTGTAATTTTGAGTAATTTAAATATCAATTTTGATTGTTAATTATAATAATACTTTGTTAATTTTAAATGTCTTATTTTTATTATGTTTTATTATGTTTGAAGGTAAAAAATGTTAGAGATGTTTAACGTATTTTCTGATGTAACTTATGTATAGCTTGTGTAGGTCAAGGTTCTTGACTTGACCCAGTTTGATCAGCTGATGGGTGATGTTGTAAATTAGACCCGTTTTGGTAATGAAGTGATGCCAATTTTGTTTCTTAATTAATTTAAATAATTTTAATGTTGAAAACAAAACAAAAAATTTTTTTGATTTTGTGCTTGCCATCTAATTGATGTTTTGAGTTTTGTTTATATTATTGCTTGTGTGTATTAATAGTGTTTTTTATTGAATTGTATTGTTTAGGATATATGTATAAGCAAATGTTAGGATAAGGAAGTTCATGTTTTTAACGAATGTTCTATTTATTTGTTTTCGAATTATCACTAATAATGAAGAGAATTATTCAATTCAGATAAAAGATTTGTGTTTTGATTTTCGAGATTAATGGTAATATAGATTTGGTTTCGATTTCAAGGAAACTCCTAAATTTGATAACAAGATTTGATAGGATGTAGCAATAAGTGTGTGTACAAGCCCAGTAACTGCTAAAGGCAGCCCAGTGTGCATGAAAAGGGGGAACATATCGGTTGAGGATCTGGCATGATATAAGCCAGGGGTTTGGATTTTTGGGGCGGCATGTTAGAAGGTGAGGTGTGCTGTGGTGCGTGTCTGTTCGATTTCATGGTGTTGGGATCTCGCACAGAGAAGTCCAGTAATCTCGTTCAGATGCGGCCATAGTCGCCGAGCCAGGTGGGTTGTTTACCCATGAAGTATAAGAACCAAGGGGGGTTGTTGGGACCAGTTTCTCACCGGTCCTCTTAGGGGTTTTAGCAATGAGATTTCTTCTGTTTCGGCAGAAGATATCTCATTGGGGGGGTATTGTAACGGGACGAATTTTGAGGGGTTTTTATTTTATTAAATTTGGGGATTTATTATAAAATATTTGAAATTTAATTTCCATCTGTGTTTACGGCCACGTGTTTGAACAAAAGCATTGCGCGAACCAAGGAACAGTACGCAATAACGGTTGTGAAATAATTGCCAAAGAATGTGCAAGACGTCAATTCTAAAAACTTAATGTTTGTGTGCGGCCTGCGCCCAAACGCTCTACACCAGCATGCGCACAGATTTCGCCACGGTAGTAAAACAAACATGGCTTAGAGGCGAAAGTTTTATTCGCCTCATGGTCCTGGACGGCGGATGTGAGTAAAGTCCAACCTACTTTATGACGTCAACCAGTGCTCACCAAATGTCATCCACGTCCCCAACACACAAAAACATGTGTTGAATGTGCCACAGCAGTGACGATCAGATAGAAGGCATTGCTTTCCGGCTTCTGCAACAAATAGATCGAGGAGTGGGGAACAGATAGACGCTTCCCAGTTCCTTGCCGACTTTCGCCTGCGCAGGCGGTTCACCAAACAGGGCTCAAAAAATAACATATTTTACTTAAATTAACAGTAAGTGCAGTTAACAAATAATGAAGAAGTGCGGCTAGTTTCGGTAGGCGAAGAACCAATATAAACTATCTTTCGGTGTTTAGACTTTGTACTGGTTTATCAGCTGTAAGCAGTCTACTAACATTGCACGGCACGCGCGGATGACGTCACGCGTTTATCAAACCTTGCAACCGGCCAGCCTAGCCGACTGCAAGCCAGTTTTAGTTCAGTTTATAACACGACTCCGAGCGCAACTCTCGTTAAACACTTCTCTTACAGCCGCGGCTTTTGGCTATTGTTCAGCATGCACTTATAACATTTCACTTTAATCGTCTAACTGCGTCCATCTACAATGGACCACGATTTCATTCAAAATTAATCTCGGGCATTATCGCCTCAAATGCTTCCGCACGTGCCGATCGTAACTAACAAACCAAATTATTCAATAAACGCATGTTCAATATCTTAAATACAGTCCACTTCTTTCTAACAAACAATCCAGCCTTCCTTATTAGCGTCTTTGGAATACCTCGCGATTCTTCAAGAGCTTCCAAACCTCAACATTTTTGGTCCCACCGGACCGGATTTCACATTTCAGGCCAAAAACGACATCATTTTTGGTCCAACCAGGCAGGATTTCACATTTCAGGCCAAAAACGACATCATTTTTGGTCCAACCAGGCACAGATTTCTCATACCTGAGTACACAGGCGACAGCATTTATTTATATACATCATTTCTGGAAAAACCAATCTGAAGTTAATCACGACATACGGGCATCATTTTCGTCCTGAGCGACACCATTATCGTGAAGCACGTCGCAGTCATCTCGACAAGATTCGGCCAAGCAGTAGACCAGAGACGACGGGACGAAACAGGACAACATTTTCGAGATTCCACAGCTTTAATTGATGGAGGGTACAACATGAGGCAACGGCTGACCGGCAGAGACAGGAGGTGTAGCAGCTCCAAACGGGATCGAAGCCAGCTTCATCACGAATGGATCGACGGCCACGTGACTATAAACTTTACCTATGTTTGATTTATTTTTAATAATATTTCACCCAGTGTGTATTTTTTGACATATTTATATAAACAAATAACTTATTACACAATATAAATTAATAAATGGTTGGCAGCTCATTATCAGTCAGAACTTTAAAGATAAAGCTATACTTTGTAATCATTTAGATTTATAATTTCAATAATTTAACTGCCAACGAGTTTGATTAGTTAGAGAGAGTAAGTTTATGTTCAAACCAACGATCGCTAGCTACCAAACGTATTTAAACTCATTCAAAATTAAGTTTGTGGTTCACATGCTCGATGCTCAATTGTTTCTAAATATCTTTCCCTTTTTTATCTTAAACTGTAATAATGGCCGATGTAAGGGCTCTGATAAAAAAACGAGGTACAATTAAGGCCTCAATATCCCGAATAAATACCTTCACGGATAATTTTGATTTGTTAAACAGCGATCCTCATGCGCTCAAAATAAAACTGCGTCATTTGATGGAATTATCCACCAAATATGACGAGATACAGTCACAAATCGAGGCTGAGGAAGCAGACGTTGCGTCAACAAGTGATAGAGTGCAAACGGAGGACGATCTCTGTGCTATAGAATGTAAATTGCAACACTTGTTGGAGCAATCTGAGCACTTGAACCAAAAACCACTAATTAATACTGATGGTAAACAGCCTAAAACAACCCCCATTCAATTGGAACCAATAAAATTACCACGGTTCGAGGGTAATATTGTGGAATGGCAACATTATTACCATATTTTTATGGAACTAATTCATGTCAGAACAGACCTGACAGATATACAGAAGCTTCATTATTTGCACTCGTCATTACATGGCGAGGCGCTTAACGTAATAAAATCATTACCCATAACACATGAGAATTACGCGGTGGCTATCGATCTGTTGAGGAATAGATATGATAGTAAGCTGATTGTCTCCGCTCACCACGTGTGGAATGTCCTAGACGTACCATTAGTTCAGCAGGAATCCCAAGGTAGCATATCGCAATTTATTGATCAAATCTCTGCAAATATAAACGCTTTAAATAATCTCAAACTGCCAGTCAACACGTTTGAAATTATTGTCGTAAATTATCTAGCCAAAAAACTTGACAGTTATACTTTACGTTTGTGGAAAGAGAGTTTATCGGAGCATAAACTCCCTGATTTTAATAATTTTATAAATTTTTTAAATTCACGTAGGAAACTACTGCAAAATATCGATAACGCGACTAGCCCAACGAGCAGGTTGAACAAAAGCGATAAGTCTCCTTATCGCAAAGCAGTTAAACAGATAAGCACTCCAAAGGGCGCATTCCACTCACATATTAGAAATAATTTATGCAGGCTATGTAACGGTGGACATAGACTTAGCGATTGCCCACAATTTATATCGCTGTCTATCCCTGATAGAAAAAATGCGTTACTAAAAAACAAACTTTGCTTAAACTGTCTCCGTTCGGGACACGAGGGTTCAAAATGTCCCTCCAAATTCTCATGTAAAAAATGTTCTAGGCGTCACCACACCATGATTCATGTCCCCAACAGGGACGTAACTTCTGTTAACAACCAGTGCTCACTGAAATCACAGACCAATAAATCGGTATTGTTATCTACCGCCGTCTGTATGACATACAATAAGGTCGGCAAAAAATTTCCCGTTAGGATATTACTGGATTCCGGTTCTCAAGCGAACTTTTGCACAATGGATTTCGCCCGCAGGTTGGGCCTCCAATTAGTTAAATCGCAATTGCCCATCACGGGTATAAACAACTCGCTTTCCCAGGCTGACTTCAGTACTAACGTAAGGCTACATTCACGCTATAAACCCTTCACGTTAAACGTACATTGTGCCGTATTACCCAGTATAACTAATAATTTACCGGCGGAGTCGTTCAATCTTACCTCTTTAAATTTACCCAAGCGCATATTCTTGGCGGATCCTCACCTACATTGCTCATCGCAAGTCGATATATTAATCGGCGCTCAATATTTTCTACAATTAATTGAACCTGTGAAATATACGCGCGGACCACACTTTCCTATAATTCAGGAAACCAAGTTAGGATTTATTTTGGCCGGTGACTTACCATTCAACGTCGATATGACTAAAACGGTTTCTTCATTTATGGTCTGTAAGGATGATAATCAGGTTTCCTCGCAACTAAAGGAATTTTGGAAGTTGGAGGAGATCTCTAGTCGCGAAGCCCGATCTGAGGACTCACCGTGTGAAAGGCATTTCGTGGAAAACACTAGCCGCAATCGCGACGGGAGATTCGTGGTAGCCCTGCCCCGCAGATCTGATAAATCTTATTTGGGAGATTCTCTCCGCGGAGCAATACGAAGATTCCAATCGTTAGAATTCAAATTCAAGCAGAACCCTACCCTTTACAAGGATTATAGTGAGTTCATGAGTGACTACTTAAGACTTGGCCACATGTCGCCGCTTAATGAATACGATCTGTCGCTTGACAGGTCAGAGATCTTTTATCTGCCCCATCACGCAGTCTTCAAAGACTCTAGCTTAACCACTAAATTGCGCGTGGTATTTGACGCATCCGCTAAAACCACCAATAATTTGTGCCTTAACGATACTTTAATGGTCGGTCCTACGATCCAGCAGGATCTGTTTTCGATAATGGTTCGGTTCCGCACCCACCGATACGTGTTTATTGCGGACATTGAAAAGATGTATCGCCAGATCATTGTTAATCCTAAGGATTCAAACTTGCAACGCATTGTTTGGCGTGATGCACCGCATAAGGAATTGCGACATTACGCGTTAAGGACGGTTACATATGGCACTGCTAGTGCCTCCTTCCTTGCTACGCGTTGTCTGGCTCAAATAGCATTTGAAAATAAATCCGACTACCCTACCGCTGCTAAGGCCATAGCAAATGACTTTTACGTAGACGATCTCATAACGGGTTCGGATGATCCGAACAGCTTAGCTGAAATGAAATGCGAGATCGAGAAGTTGTTGAGGAGGTATGGTTTTTCGTTACACAAATGGTTCTCTAACCACCATAAGATTATGACTCTTCGCGCCCAAGTAACCCGTGACTTCAGCAAGGGTCAGAACGTGCGTACCTTGGGCATACAGTGGAATGTTGAGGGGGATAACTTTTTGTACACCGTTAGGGGTGATGACAATCTAACCGTTCTCAACAAGAGAAGCGTGTTGTCAATCATTGCCGGGATCTATGATCCACTAGGTCTAATTGCTCCCATCACATTTTGCTGCAAGCATTTCGTGCAGCAGTTGTGGTTGGCGGGCACTGATTGGGACGAACCCTTGTCCGGGTCACTAGCCAATCAATGGTCGGAATTATACGCCCAATTAGTCTCTGACACTCATTTTGAGATTACGAGGTCGGTTAAGAGTTCGAACAGTTACCCAGTTAGTTCATTGCAGCTGCACGGATTCGCCGACGCTTCGGTTAAAGGTTACGCGTGTTGCATTTATGTGCGGGCGGTCTATTCGAACGGCGCCATATCATCAAACTTGTTGTGTGCTAAATCTAGGGTCGCTCCGCTGAAACAGATAACGCTTCCTAGACTTGAACTTTGTGCTTGTTTATTGTTGGCTCAATTAACGTCCAAGGTTTTAAATGCCGTCGATTACAATTTTGACGGATTATATCTTTATTCGGATTCGATGATAGCGTTGTACTGGATACATCAGCAATCTTCCCGCTGGAAGGTATTTGTGGCTAACCGTGTCGCGGAAATACAGCGTCTTGTTAGCAGCAGGGGAATTTGGCGTCATGTAGTATCGAATGACAACCCTGCCGACGTTTTATCGCGCGGTTGCCTCCCTCGTAGTCTGCACTGTCATGCTCAATGGTGGCGTGGTCCCTCCTGGTTGGCTCGTGATGCGGCCTCATGGCCGGTCAGCGCGTTCGACATTAATACTCCCTGTACCTTTCCCGACATTGAAGAGGAACGTCGCAAGCAGGCTCAAACCTCACTAATTGTCGCGTCCTCAACACATAGTTACATTGAAAACTATTCATCTCTTACGAGGCTTATTCGCGTCTTCGCATACTGCCGTCGATTTCTTCGCAATTCTAGGCTCGCGGTGGTTGATAGAGACACGTCCTTTTTGTCGGCTCAAGAATTGTCTGACACGCTCTTGGTTTTTGTCCGGCAATCTCAGAAGTTGCATTTCGACGTAGAGGTTAGGGAACTTGAGGCACACCGGTGCCTTCCACGCAGTAGTAAAATTCTTGCTCTCAACCCATTCCTGGATAAATCAGGCATTTTAAGAGTGGGTGGACGCTTGAAATTCTCCCCACTTAGCTACGAGACTAAACACCAAATAATTTTACACCCGCACTCTCATCTCACGAGATTAATAATTGAATACGAACACATCCGTTTGTTGCACGCTGGAGTGCAATCAACTCAAGCTTCGCTTAGGCGTAAGTATTGGATCATACACGATAAGTCCTATATCCGCTCAGTGATACATAAGTGTGTCACTTGTTTTCGTTTCCGGGCTAAAGGCGCGAATCAATTACTCGGTCAATTACCCTCGTCTAGGGTCACGCCGTCAAGGCCATTCTCACAGTCGGCCGTGGATTACGCAGGTCCGGTGTTTTTGCGCCATGGCGGGCAGCGCTCTAAGTCCACGACCAAGGCATATATCGCTCTATTCACATGTGTGTGTGTATGTGTGTGTGTGTGTGTGTGGGTGTGTGTCCATGTGTGTGTGTGTGTGTGTGTGTCTAGGGATTATCTGCACCAGCTGCAGCAGCGCAACAAATGGCGCACCCCATTTAAGAATTTGAAGGTCGGACAACTTGTCCTCATTTTGGATGACAATTCCCCCCCTCTAGAATGGAAGCGGGGGGTAATTACCAATGTTTTTCCGGGTCAAGATTCCTTAGTACGCGTCGCAGAAGTACGCACCGCGCTAGGTATCTTACGCCGACCCATCCACAAATTATGCCCCCTTCCGGTGGCAACGAGCTAGTCGTTTGCGTGCCTTACGGTGTGTGCGTGTGTGCGTGTGTGCGTGTCACATTACATGGAACACGCCCGGGACATTCCCCGGGGCGACCATACAAGTCAATTGTATCATAAGCATTGTAACATTGTTAAGCTATTACAGAAATAGTGACTGTGTCTCATATGTACTATCAATTATTATGGATGTTGTGTATTGTTAATATGTTTGTGTGATTCAAATTCTGAGAACCACAAGTGTCAGTTATAGTGTCAATTATTCTATATGTATTGCATTTTCTAAGGGTCAAACATTATGAAATTCATTGGGGTTGTTATGTCAATATCATGGGGAAATTATTGTATTTTTTATGGTGTTACAATTTATTGTAATGTTTGGCAAATATCAAGGGGTATCATTTGGGAAAGATCAATACCTACTTAATTATTGTATTATTGTGCGTATTGTATTACTATTATGTTTTGAGTAATTTTAACGTCAGTAAGCCCTTGCTATTGGCGTAAGGGTCAATTTATTGTATGTTTGGTGATTGTTAATTGAATTCATATTATGTCCATTATGTCATTGCTCTCTGGCCAGTGCGCCAATTATTGTATCGCTTACGACATGTAAGTCTAATTATTATATTGTTCAATTTAACCTTTAATGTACAAAATCGTCCCGATTTTGGCGGGCAGTATGTTTAGACTTTGTACTGGTTTATCAGCTGTAAGCAGTCTACTAACATTGCACGGCACGCGCGGATGACGTCACGCGTTTATCAAACCTTGCAACCGGCCAGCCTAGCCGACTGCAAGCCAGTTTTAGTTCAGTTTATAACACGACTCCGAGCGCAACTCTCGTTAAACACTTCTCTTACAGCCGCGGCTTTTGGCTATTGTTCAGCATGCACTTATAACATTTCACTTTAATCGTCTAACTGCGTCCATCTACAATGGACCACGATTTCATTCAAAATTAATCTCGGGCATTATCGCCTCAAATGCTTCCGCACGTGCCGATCGTAACTAACAAACCAAATTATTCAATAAACGCATGTTCAATATCTTAAATACAGTCCACTTCTTTCTAACAAACAATCCAGCCTTCCTTATTAGCGTCTTTGGAATAACTCGCGATTCTTCAAGAGCTTCCAAACCGCATCATTCGGACACACGACTAAATTAAAACAATGAGAGGCTACGAGTTCGGATGGACACCACGTTGCCGGCAGGGGTATTTCATAATGTGTTAAATAAATAATAAGGGGAAGGTGTTAGATATAGTGTGAATGTGAGAATGAGCAGGCTGGGCTGTCTGTTTTATATTATAAGGTAAGATGTTAGAATAAGATTGAAATAGTAATTGTCGTAGTCATGCAGTGAATACCAGAAAATTATTATGCTTTTATTTTATTTTCTAATTTTGGAGAAATAGCCTGACATGAAGGTTTAAAAAGTTTAAAAAATAAAATTTTAATTAATTTCTCTTCAAAAAATGAGTTGCGTATGTGATTTATATAACCTGTAAACCATGCTTGCATTCTACGTTCGTGTGACAGGATCTTGACCCGGGAAAACAGTTAGAAGGTAGGTGGAAATAAATAAATAATGTATTTGTATTTGTATTAATAGATTAATAACTTCACAGTTGGCTTCTGAACAGGGACAGTTTTTATAAATCAAAATATTTAATATAAAAACCACACCTACAAATAAGATGCAAGTATGGTTTGAAGGTTAAATAACGATACGTAACACTTATGTAAGGTACATAAGTCTAAGAGCAGTATATGTAAATTAAGAAAATTAGTAAATTTATAATATAAAAAATGGCAAATAATAACGAGAATGTCAGCTTCTCTGACAGTCAAACAGAGAGTCAAATAAATACCGACTCAGGTATCCAAACAGAGTCAATGTTAACAAGTATTAATAACGAAGTCAGCTTCGTTGACAATAATATAGCAGCACAATCCACTCCAACGACAACAAGAGTTTCAGTGTTGTCGATGGACGATATGTTCAATCTGATAAAAACAATGTCCGAAAATATAAGTAGTAATCTAAATGAATTAAAGGAACAAAATAAAGAACAAAAGAGTGATTTTGATGTTAAATTTAATAAAATTGATAGCAAATTCGAAGTACAGAATAACAAATTCGATGAGTTAAAAAACCAAATTAACGAAATTAATGAGCATTTTGAGAATACTAATGAGAAAATAGAAACGAGCCTTAACAGATTAGAACAGAGTATAGAGAAAATGGTAGAGTCAGTAGAAAATCAAATGTATAAAAATGTGGTATTAGAGAATAAGGTAACAAATGATAACAATGATATTGAAAATGATAATATAATTAAGAATGTAATATCAGAGAGTGATACGTTGAAAATAGATAATGAGATAGTAAGTGAGAGTGAGAGAATGATAAGTTGTAACGGAGTAATAATTAGTGTTGTTGAATTAGAAAAAGAATGGAGAAAGAGAGTAGATGATTATGTAGGGCAGAGGGTAAAATTTCCCCTTATTTGTGATGAACCAGGGATGTTCACAAGTGTTGTTTTTGAAGGGCAAGAGTCCCGTGTTATTGGAAGATTTGAGTTGTTTCCCTTTTTTGTATAAGTTTGTACCCTCTGTGTGGAATGGTGTTGAAAGTGTGAGATGATGTTATGATGAGAGAGAGTTAGATGGAGAGTGGTGTATTGATAGAGAGATAGAATTATATAAATTAAAGAGAGATTGTAGTGAGTTGAAAGAAATGTTGGAAGTGATAGAGATAAATGGTATTAAATACTTACCTGTTAAAATAGAGAATGAGAATTATTTTGATGAGTCATTATTTTGATTATTTTTTAAATAATAATAATTTACCTTATGATGAAAAAATAACTGACCCGATATTGAATATAACTACTAATGGAGACTGGACAGAAATAAATAATGTGGACTTGGTATATGATTATTATGGTAAAATGAATGAACTAAAATTTTATGGTTATGACACACAAGATAGCCATATGTGGAATGTAAATAAAATTGAAAATTGTTATGTGAAACCCAGACTAATTTTTGACGATGGAGGCTAAACAGTAAAACAATAAATGGACAATTTTAAATATTTTGTTTTATGGTTCAGACCTCGCAACCTTGGACAATGAAGTGTGATATAACTGAATAATCAATAATGAAGAATTGTAAATAAATGTTTAGCGAATTTCATTGTGTGTATTGTAAAATGTTAGGTAAACAAGGTGTATGTAGGTCATTGTTGTGATAATAATAATAGTATTTTGCAGTCTAAATAAATGACAAAAATAATTTTGGAAGAAAATAATAAATGAATTGTAGTTATTGTACTTGGTGAAAGTAATTAAAATTGTTGGGTTTTCAATAATTAATTTAATTAAAATAATTTGAGATGTTTAAATATTTTGATTGATTTAAAGGTTGTATAATTGAATTTTTCTAATGAGTTTGAATTGTTTTATGAGATTTGGATTTGATGATGATTAATTAATAAATAAATGTTAAATTGTTGAATATGAAATAACACTGTTATTAAATGTTTCAGAGGTTACGTGGAGGTAATTTGGTGTGTATATTTTGTGTTTATGTCAGTAGGTGAATAAAGTACTGTAAGTATAAATTTTATAATACAAGTCAGAAAGAATAAAATGTTTACAGGTGTTTAACTCAATAATGGTAAAATAATTTGAGATAATTGTGTTAAATAGAAACTAGAATTTAAAAAATAATAATAACTGAAAGTTGATGTAAAACAAATGTTAATAATCAATTTGAAAATTTTAAGAAATCTAATGGTAGAAAGTGATGAATGATTTAAATGATGATGGATAAAAGAGTTAATGAAAATTTCACATTATAATGTTTTATAGAAAGTTTTAATTTAGCCATTAGTGGGCTGTTGCTGTGGTGGCATGTGCCACAGTAGATAGCGGAAAGTGTAGGGGGTAATAGAGAGTATTACCCCCATCGGAGGCCGAAAGGGCGAAAATGCACGGCACACCCTTTTATACAACTTATATTGTATACTGATAGATTTTCCGTGCCGTGCAGATTAATGATGAGTGTAACATGCCTGAAGGTAAAGATGATTTCCCCGACTTTTCGGGCGATTACTGCCTTACCAGCACTAATCGTGGTTTCGGCTAGCGGTCAGCTATGGCCATAATTTAAGTCCCTTGACCATAGCTGGCTTGAAATTGGTATATACTAGAAATTAATGGGGGGTGAAATTAGGGGAAATCCCGGAAACTGTGGAACAGCGGCTGCCACTCTGTCCGAGTAGGGACAGCAAAGCCAGGTGGTAGACCCGCATTAAGGGTGCATAACTATATAACAAAGATATGTTGATATCTGCACCTTTCAAATGTAACGCCGAAGCAAGGACAAGGAGATGTTCAATTCCTCCAACAATGCCGTCCTTGTGGACGCACATGGGCGCCACAGTCCAACAGAAAAAAACAATAGTGTGTGTGGTTGGGGGGTTGCTCAGGTGAGCAACGAATTCAAATTCTATAACTTGAAGATGATAACTCATTTTTGCACTAATTAAATGCTTGTATTATGATTTGGTAAATAGGTGTTCACATGTTCATTATACTGTGTTTATTCTGTTTTATAAATGTATTATTTTATTGTGTTAGAGATATGGGTTGATAAAAATATGTGTTTCATATAATTTGTATAATTTTGAAATGTGTTTGTAGTAAGGTCATTCACCTTGCTAAGAAAATCAGTTGATCAGCTGTACAATGTCACTTATAAACGATTTGCAATTTTTTCAGGTTAGTTAAATCTTTGAATATGAGGAAAATGGAATGTAATTAATGTTTGCATAGTGATTTTAATGTGTTAAAGATTTTATTTTAAATGATGGACTGAATTGATATATTTAAGAATTTTAAAATGATTTGTGAAAGATAGTAAAAGGTAGATTTTGGGTGATTAATATTTTGTTGGGACATGTAGATCAGTCCAAGTTGAGTTTAAAGGGGTAATAGAGAGCATAATATTGTTATGAATAAATGTAGTAGAATTTGAGAAGTATTGATAGCGACACAGTAGTTATGGGGAATATATGCAGAGTATTGATTTATATATTGAGGTAATAAATAAATGATGATAATTTGTTGTAATTAAAGTGATGTATTGAGAATGGTAATTAGAGTTGATGGGAGTTTTGTAAGAGGGAGTGTGGTAGGAGTCCGCAACAAAAGTGGTTGGGACAGGAAGGGACCGTTTAGCGCCGGAAAGGGTTGCCTTAGGTAGAAACCAGGAACCAACATAAGGGAATGAGCTTTTTGGGGGGGGGGAACACACATCTGCGTACAAAGGGTTAAAGAGTATTTTTTTTTTTTATAATTTTAGAATGTTGCGAATTGAGTTGAGCAGTAAGTTGGGTTTAGAGATTGTTTGATAGATGTTTTTGATAGAGATGGGTGTCATGTTAGTTAAAGTTGTTAGTGATATGAGAGTCAAAGAGGTAAAGATTATAAAGGTATACATATCAATTTGTAAATCAAGTTAGTATAAATAATTAAATCACCCAAACTAATGGAGAATGAGATTGTTAAATGATGGAGAGTCATAGTAAAAAATATAGAAATTCATTTGAAACAAGTGACAATTTTAATAGAATTGGAGAGTAAAATAAAGTTGTAAAAAGTGTAATTTTGAGTAATTTAAATATCAATTTTGATTGTTAATTATAATAATACTTTGTTAATTTTAAATGTCTTATTTTTATTATGTTTTATTATGTTTGAAGGTAAAAAATGTTAGAGATGTTTAACGTATTTTCTGATGTAACTTATGTATAGCTTGTGTAGGTCAAGGTTCTTGACTTGACCCAGTTTGATCAGCTGATGGGTGATGTTGTAAATTAGACCCGTTTTGGTAATGAAGTGATGCCAATTTTGTTTCTTAATTAATTTAAATAATTTTAATGTTGAAAACAAAACAAAAAATTTTTTTGATTTTGTGCTTGCCATCTAATTGATGTTTTGAGTTTTGATTATATTATTGCTTGTGTGTATTAATAGTGTTTTTTATTGAATTGTATTGTTTAGGATATATGTATAAGCAAATGTTAGGATAAGGAAGTTCATGTTTTTAACGAATGTTCTATTTATTTGTTTTCGAATTATCACTAATAATGAAGAGAATTATTCAATTCAGATAAAAGATTTGTGTTTTGATTTTCGAGATTAATGGTAATATAGATTTGGTTTCGATTTCAAGGAAACTCCTAAATTTGATAACAAGATTTGATAGGATGTAGCAATAAGTGTGTGTACAAGCCCAGTAACTGCTAAAGGCAGCCCAGTGTGCATGAAAAGGGGGAACATATCGGTTGAGGATCTGGCATGATATAAGCCAGGGGTTTGGATTTTTGGGGCGGCATGTTAGAAGGTGAGGTGTGCTGTGGTGCTTGTCTGTTCGATTTTATGGTGTTGGGATCTCGCACAGAGAAGTCCAGTAATCTCGTTCAGATGCGGCCATAGTCGCCGAGCCAGGGGGGTTGTTTACCCATGAAGTATAAGAACCAAGGGGGGTTGTTGGCACCAGTTTCTCACCGGTCCTCTTAGGGGTTTTAGCAATGAGATTTCTTCTGTTTCGGCAGAAGATATCTCATTGGGGGGGGTATTGTAACGGGACGAATTTTGAGGGGTTTTTATTTTATTAAATTTGGGGATTTATTATAAAATATTTGAAATTTAATTTCCATCTATGTATATGGCCACGTGTTTGAACAAAAGCATTGCGCGAACCAAGGAACCGTATGCAATAACGGTTGTGAAACAATTGCCAAAGAATGTGCAAGACGTCAATTCTAAGAACTTAATGTTTGTGTGCGACCCGCGCCCAAACGCTCTACACCAGCATGTGCGCAGATTTTGCGACGGTAGTAAAACAAACATGGCTTAGAGGCGAAAGTTTTATTCGCCTCATGGTCCTGGACGGCGGATGTGAGTTTAAGTCCAACCTACTTTATGACGTCAACCAGTGCTCACCAAATGTCATCCACGTCCCCAACACACAAAAACATGTGTTGAATGTGCCACAGCAGTGACGATCAGATAGAAGGCATTGCTTTCTGGCTTCTGCAACAAATAGATCGAGGAGTGGGGAACAGATAGACGCTTCCCAGTTCCTTGCCGACTTTCGCCTGCGCAGGCGGTTCGCCAAACAGGGCTCAAAAAATAACATATTTTACTTAAATTAACAGTAAGTGCAGTTAACAAATAATGAAGAAGTGCGGCTAGTTTCGGTAGGCGAAGAACCAATATAAACTATCTTTCGGACACACGACTAAATTAAAACAATGAGAGGCTACGAGTTCGGATGGACACCACGTTGCCGGCAGGGGTATTTCATAATGTGTTAAATAAATAATAAGGGGAAGGTGTTAGATATAGTGTGAATGTGAGAATGAGCAGGCTGGGCTGTCTGTTTTATATTATAAGGTAAGATGTTAGAATAAGATTGAAATAGTAATTGTCGTAGTCATGCAGTGAATACCAGAAAATTATTATGCTTTTATTTTATTTTCTAATTTTGGAGAAATAGCCTGACATGAAGGTTTAAAAAGTTTAAAAAATAAAATTTTAATTAATTTCTCTTCAAAAAATGAGTTGCGTATGTGATTTATATAACCTGTAAACCATGCTTGCATTCTACGTTCGTGTGACAGGATCTTGACCCGGGAAAACAGTTAGAAGGTAGGTGGAAATAAATAAATAATGTATTTGTATTTGTATTAATAGATTAATAACTTCACAGTTGGCTTCTGAACAGGGACAATTTTTATAAATCAAAATATTTAATATAAAAACCACACCTACAAATAAGATGCAAGTATGGTTTGAAGGTTAAATAACGATATGTAACACTTATGTAAGGTACATAAGTCTAAGAGCAGTATATGTAAATTAAGAAAATTAGTAAATTTATAATATAAAAAATGGCAAATAATAACGAGAATGTCAGCTTCTCTGACAGTCAAACAGAGAGTCAAATAAATACCGACTCAGGTATCCAAACAGAGTCAATGTTAACAAGTATTAATAACGAAGTCAGCTTCGTTGACAAAAATGTAGCAGCACAATCCACTCCAAAGACAACAAGAGTTTCAGTGTTGTCGATGGACGATATGTTCAATCTGATAAAAACAATGTCCGAAAATATAAGTAGTAATCTAAATGAATTAAAGGAACAAAATAAAGAACAAAAGAGTGATTTTGATGTTAAATTTAATAAAATTGATAGCAAATTCGAAGTACAGAATAACAAATTCGATGAGTTAAAAAACCAAATTAACGAAATTAATGAGCGTTTTGAGAATACTAATGAGAAAATAGAAACGAGCCTTAACAGATTAGAACAGAGTATAGAGAAAATGGTAGAGTCAGTAGAAAATCAAATGTATAAAAATGTGGTATTAGAGAATAAGGTAACAAATGATAACAATGATATTGAAAATGATAATATAATTAAAAATGTAATATCAGAGAGTGATACGTTGAAAATAGATAATGAGATAGTAAGTGAGAGTGAGAGAATGATAAGTTGTAACGGAGTAATAATTAGTGTTGTTGAATTAGAAAAAGAATGGAGAAAGAGAGTAGATGATTATGTAGGGCAGAGGGTAAATTTTCCCCTTATTCGTGATGAAGCAGGGTGTTCACAAGTGTTGTTTTTGAAGATTTGAGTTGTTTCCCTTTTTTGTATAAGTTTGTACCCTCTGTGTGGAATGGTGTTGAAAGTGTGAGATGATGTTATGATGAGAGAGAGTTAGATGGAGAGTGGTGTATTGATAGAGAGATAGAATTATATAAATTAAAGAGAGATTGTAGTGAGTTGAAAGAAATGTTGGAAGTGATAGAGATAAATGGTATTAAATACTTACCTGTTAAAATAGAGAATGAGAATTATTTTGATGAGTCATTATTTTGATTATTTTTTTAAATAATAATAATTTAGCTTATGATGAAAAAATAACTGACCCGATATTGAATATAACTACTAATGGAGATGGGACAGAAATAAATAATGTGGACTAGGTATATGATTATTATGGTAAAATGAATGAACTAAAATTTTATGGTTATGACACACAAGATAGCCATATGTGGAATGTAAATAAAATTGAAAATTATTATGTGAAACCCAGACTAATTTTTGACGATGGAGGCTAAACAGTAAAACAATAAATGGACAATTTTAAATATTTTGTTTTATGGTTCAGACCTCGCAACCTTGGACATTGAAGTGTGATATAACTGAATAATCAATAATGAAGAATTGTAAATAAATGTTTAGCAAATTTCATTGTGTGTATTGTAAAATGTTAGGTAAACAAGGTGTATGTAGGTCATTGTTGTGATAATAATAATAGTATTTTGCAGTCTAAATAAATGACAAAAATAATTTTGGAAGAAAATAATAAATGAATTGTAGTTATTGTACTTGGTGAAAGTAATTAAAATTGTTGTGTTTTCAATAATTAATTTAATTAAAATAATTTGAGATGTTTAAATATTTTGATTGATTTAAAGGTTGTATAATTGAATTTTTCTAATGAGTTTGAATTGTTTTATGAGATTTGGATTTGATGATGATTAATTAATAAATAAATGTTAAATTGTTGAATATGAAATAACACTGTTATTAAATGTTTCAGAGGTTACGTGGAGGTAATTTGGTGTGTATATTTTGTGTTTATGTCAGTAGGTGAATAAAGTACTGTAAGTATAAATTTTATAATACAAGTCAGAAAGAATAAAATGTTTACAGGTGTTTAACTCAATAATGGTAAAATAATTTGAGATAATTGTGTTAAATAGAAACTAGAATTTAAAAAATAATAATAACTGAAAGTTGATGTAAAACAAATGTTAATAATCAATTTGAAAATTTTAAGAAATTTAATGGTAGAAAGTGATGAATGATTTAAAAGATGATGGATAAAAGAGTCAATGAAAATTTCACATTATAATGTTTTATAGAAAGTTTTAATTTAGCTATTAGTGGGCTATTGCTGTGGTGGCATGTGCCACAGTAGATAGCGGAAAGTGTTGGGGGTAATAGAGAGTATTACCTCCATTGGAAGCCGAAATGGCGAAAATGCACGGCACACCCTTTTATACAACTTATATTGTATACTGATAGATTTTCCGTGCCGTGCAGATTAATGATGAGTGTAACATGCCTGAAGGTAAAGATGATTTCCCCGACTTTTCGGGCGATTACTGCCTTACCAGCACTAATCGTGGTTTTGGCTAGCGGTCAGCTATGGCCATAATTTAAGTCCCTTGACCATAGCTGGCTTGAAATTGGTTTATACTAGAAATTAATGGGGGGTGAAATTAGGGGAAATCCCGGAAACTATGGAACAGCGGCTGCCACTCTGTCCGAGTAGGGACAGCAAAGCCAGGTGGTAGACCCGCATTAAGGGCGCATAACTATATAACAAAGATATGTTGATATCTGCACCTTTCAAATGTAACGCCGAAGCAAGGACAAGGAGATGTTCATTTCCTCCAACTATGCCGTCCTTGTGGACGCACATGGGCGCCACAGTCCAACAGAAAAAAACAATAGTGTGTGTGGTTGGGGGGTTGCTCAGGTGAGCAACGAATTCAAATTCTATAACTTGAAGATGATAACTCATTTTTGCACTAATTAAATGCTTGTATTATGATTTGGTAAATAGGTGTTCACATGTTCATTATACTGTGTTTATTCTGTTTTATAAATGTATTATTTTATTGTGTTAGAGAGAAGGGTTGATAAAAATATGTGTTTCATATAATTAGTATAATTTTGAAATGTGTTTGTAGTAAGGTAATTCACCTTGCTAAGAAAATCAGTTGATCAGCTGTACAATATCACTTATAAACGATTTGCAATTTTTTCAGGTTAGTTAAATCTTTGAATATGAGGAAAATGGAATGTAATTAATGTTTGCATAGTGATTTTAATGTGTTAAAGATTTTATTTTAAATGATGGACTGAATTGATATATTTAAGGATTTTGAATGATTTGTGAAAGATGGTAAAAGGTAGATATTGGGTGATTAATATTTTGTTGGGACATGTAGATCAGTCCAAGTTGAGTTTAAAGGGGTAATAGAGAGCATAATATTGTTATGAATAAATGTAGTAGAATTTGAGAAGTATTGATAGCGACACAGTAGTTATGGGGAATATATGCAGAGTATTGATTTATATATTGAGGTACTAAATAAATGATGATAATTTGTTGTAATTGAAGCGATGTATTGAGAATGGTAATTAGAGTTGATGGGAGTTTTGTAAGAGGGGGTGTGGTAGGAGTCCGCAACAAAAGTGGTTTGTACGGGAAGGAACCGTTTAGCGCCGGAAAGGGTTGCCTTAGGTAGAATCCAAGAACCAACATAAGGGAATCAGCTTTGGGGGGGGGGGAACACACTTCCTGCGTACAAAGGGTTAAAGAGTAATTTTTTTTTTTTATATAATGGTAGAATGTTGCGAATTGAGTTGAGTAGTAAGTTGGGTTTAGAGATTGTTTGATAGATGTTTTTGATAGAGATGGGTGTCATGTTAGTTAAAGTTGTTAGTGATATGAGAGTCAAAGAGGTAAAGATTATAAAGGTATACATATCAATTTGTAAATCAAGTTAGTATAAATAATTAAATCACCCAAACTAATGGAGAATGAGATTGTTAAATGATGGAGAGTCATAGTAAAAAATATAGAAATTCATTTGAAACAAGTGACAATTTTAATAGAATTGGAGAGTAAAATAAAGTTGTAAAAAGTGTAATTTTGAGTAATTTAAATATCAATTTTGATTGTTAATTATAATAATACTTTGTTAATTTTAAATGTCTTATTTTTATTATGTTTTATTATGTTTGAAGGTAAAAAATGTTAGAGATGTTTAACGTATTTTCTTATGTAACTTATGTATAGCTTGTGTAGGTCAAGGTTCTTGACTTGACCCAGTTTGATCAGCTGATGGGTGATGTTGTAAATTAGACCCGTTTTGGTAATGAAGTGATGCCAATTTTGTTTCTTAATTAATTTAAATAATTTTAATATTGAAAACAAAACATTAAATTTTTCTGATTTTGTGCCTGCCATCTAATTGATGTTTTGAGTTTTGATTATATTATTGCTTGTGTGTATTAATAGTTTTTTTTAGTGAATTGTATTGTTTAGGATATATGTATAAGCAAATGTTAGGATAAGGAAGTTCATGTTTTTAACGAATGTTCTATTTATTTGTTTTCGAATTATCACTAATAATGAAGAGAATTATTCAATTCAGATAAAAGATTTGTGTTTTGATTTTTGAGATTAATGGTAATATAGATTTGGTTTCAATTTCAAGGAAACTCCTAAATTTGATAACAAGATTTGATAGGATGTAGCAATAAGTGTGTGTACAAGCCCAGTAACTGCTAAAGGCAGCCCAGTGTGCATGAAAAGGGGGAACATATCGGTTGATGATCTGGCATGATATAAGCCAGGGGTTTGGATTTTTGGGGCGGCATGTTAGAAGGTGAGGTGTGCTGTGGTGCTTGTCTGTTCGATTTTATGGTGTTGGGATCTCGCACAGAGAAGTCCAGTAATCTCGTTCAGATGCGGCCATAGTCGCCGAGCCAGGGGGGTTGTTTACCCATGAAGTATAAGAACCAAGGGGGGTTGTTGGCACCAGTTTCTCACCGGTCTTCTTAGGGGTTTTAGCAATGAGATTTCTTCTGTTTCGGCAGAAGATATCTCATTGGCGGGGGGTATTGTAACGGGACGAATTTTGAGGGGTTTTTATTTTATTAAATTTGGGGATTTATTATAAAATATTTGAAATTTAATTTCCATCTATGTATATGGCCACGTGTTTGAACAAAAGCATTGCGCGAACCAAGGAACCGTACGCAATAACGGTTGTGAAACAATTGCTAAAGAATGTGCAAGACGTCAATTCTAAGAACTTAATGTTTGTGTGCGACCCGCGCCCAAACGCTCTACACCAGCATGTGCGCAGATTTTGCGACGGTAGTAAAACAAACATGGCTTAGAGGCGAAAGTTTTATTCGCCTCATGGTCCTGGACGGCGGATGTGAGTTTAAGTCCAACCTACTTTATGACGTCAACCAGTGCTCACCAAATGTCATCCACGTCCCCAACACACAAAAACATGTGTTGAATGTGCCACAGCAGTGACGATCAGATAGAAGGCATTGCTTTCCGGCTTCTGCAACAAATAGATCGAGGAGTGGGGAACAGATAGACGCTTCCCAGTTCCTTGCCGACTTTCGCCTGCGCAGGCGGTTCGCCAAACAGGGCTCAAAAAATAACATATTTTACTTAAATTAACAGTAAGTGCAGTTAACAAATAATGAAGAAGTGCGGCTAGTTTCGGTAGGCGAAGAACCAATATAAACTATCTTTCGGACACACGACTAAATTAAAACAATGAGAGGCTACGAGTTCGGATGGACACCACGTTGCCGGCAGGGGTATTTCATAATGTGTTAAATAAATAATAAGGGGAAGGTGTTAGATATAGTGTGAATGTGAGAATGAGCAGGCTGGGCTGTCTGTTTTATATTATAAGGTAAGATGTTAGAATAAGATTGAAATAGTAATTGTCGTAGTCATGCAGTGAATACCAGAAAATTATTATGCTTTTATTTTATTTTCTAATTTTGGAGAAATAGCCTGACATGAAGGTTTAAAAAGTTTAAAAAATAAAATTTTAATTAATTTCTCTTCAAAAAATGAGTTGCGTATGTGATTTATATAACCTGTAAACCATGCTTGCATTCTACGTTCGTGTGACAGGATCTTGACCCGGGAAAACAGTTAGAAGGTAGGTGGAAATAAATAAATAATGTATTTGTATTTGTATTAATAGATTAATAACTTCACAGTTGGCTTCTGAACAGGGACAATTTTTATAAATCAAAATATTTAATATAAAAACCACACCTACAAATAAGATGCAAGTATGGTTTGAAGGTTAAATAACGATATGTAACACTTATGTAAGGTACATAAGTCTAAGAGCAGTATATGTAAATTAAGAAAATTAGTAAATTTATAATATAAAAAATGGCAAATAATAACGAGAATGTCAGCTTCTCTGACAGTCAAACAGAGAGTCAAATAAATACCGACTCAGGTATCCAAACAGAGTCAATGTTAACAAGTATTAATAACGAAGTCAGCTTCGTTGACAAAAATGTAGCAGCACAATCCACTCCAAAGACAACAAGAGTTTCAGTGTTGTCGATGGACGATATGTTCAATCTGATAAAAACAATGTCCGAAAATATAAGTAGTAATCTAAATGAATTAAAGGAACAAAATAAAGAACAAAAGAGTGATTTTGATGTTAAATTTAATAAAATTGATAGCAAATTCGAAGTACAGAATAACAAATTCGATGAGTTAAAAAACCAAATTAACGAAATTAATGAGCGTTTTGAGAATACTAATGAGAAAATAGAAACGAGCCTTAACAGATTAGAACAGAGTATAGAGAAAATGGTAGAGTCAGTAGAAAATCAAATGTATAAAAATGTGGTATTAGAGAATAAGGTAACAAATGATAACAATGATATTGAAAATGATAATATAATTAAAAATGTAATATCAGAGAGTGATACGTTGAAAATAGATAATGAGATAGTAAGTGAGAGTGAGAGAATGATAAGTTGTAACGGAGTAATAATTAGTGTTGTTGAATTAGAAAAAGAATGGAGAAAGAGAGTAGATGATTATGTAGGGCAGAGGGTAAATTTTCCCCTTATTCGTGATGAAGCAGGGTGTTCACAAGTGTTGTTTTTGAAGATTTGAGTTGTTTCCCTTTTTTGTATAAGTTTGTACCCTCTGTGTGGAATGGTGTTGAAAGTGTGAGATGATGTTATGATGAGAGAGAGTTAGATGGAGAGTGGTGTATTGATAGAGAGATAGAATTATATAAATTAAAGAGAGATTGTAGTGAGTTGAAAGAAATGTTGGAAGTGATAGAGATAAATGGTATTAAATACTTACCTGTTAAAATAGAGAATGAGAATTATTTTGATGAGTCATTATTTTGATTATTTTTTTAAATAATAATAATTTACCTTATGATGAAAAAATAACTGACCCGATATTGAATATAACTACTAATGGAGACGGGACAGAAATAAATAATGTGGACTAGGTATATGATTATTATGGTAAAATGAATGAACTAAAATTTTATGGTTATGACACACAAGATAGCCATATGTGGAATGTAAATAAAATTGAAAATTATTATGTGAAACCCAGACTAATTTTTGACGATGGAGGCTAAACAGTAAAACAATAAATGGACAATTTTAAATATTTTGTTTTATGGTTCAGACCTCGCAACCTTGGACATTGAAGTGTGATATAACTGAATAATCAATAATGAAGAATTGTAAATAAATGTTTAGCAAATTTCATTGTGTGTATTGTAAAATGTTAGGTAAACAAGGTGTATGTAGGTCATTGTTGTGATAATAATAATAGTATTTTGCAGTCTAAATAAATGACAAAAATAATTTTGGAAGAAAATAATAAATGAATTGTAGTTATTGTACTTGGTGAAAGTAATTAAAATTGTTGTGTTTTCAATAATTAATTTAATTAAAATAATTTGAGATGTTTAAATATTTTGATTGATTTAAAGGTTGTATAATTGAATTTTTCTAATGAGTTTGAATTGTTTTATGAGATTTGGATTTGATGATGATTAATTAATAAATAAATGTTAAATTGTTGAATATGAAATAACACTGTTATTAAATGTTTCAGAGGTTACGTGGAGGTAATTTGGTGTGTATATTTTGTGTTTATGTCAGTAGGTGAATAAAGTACTGTAAGTATAAATTTTATAATACAAGTCAGAAAGAATAAAATGTTTACAGGCGTTTAACTCAATAATGGTAAAATAATTTGAGATAATTGTGTTAAATAGAAACTAGAATTTAAAAAATAATAATAACTGAAAGTTGATGTAAAACAAATGTTAATAATCAATTTGAAAATTTTAAGAAATTTAATGGTAGAAAGTGATGAATGATTTAAAAGATGATGGATAAAAGAGTCAATGAAAATTTCACATTATAATGTTTTATAGAAAGTTTTAATTTAGCTATTAGTGGGCTATTGCTGTGGTGGCATGTGCCACAGTAGATAGCGGAAAGTATTGGGGGTAATAGAGAGTATTACCCCCATCGGAAGCCGAAATGGCGAAAATGCACGGCACACCCTTTTATACAACTTATATTGTATACTGATAGATTTTTCGTGCCGTGCAGATTAATGATGAGTGTAACATGCCTGAAGGTAAAGATGATTTCCCCGACTTTTCGGGCGATTACTGCCTTACCAGCACTAATTGTGGTTTTGGCTAGCGGTCAGCTATGGCCATAATTTAAGTCCCTTGACCATAGCTGGCTTGAAATTGGTTTATACTAGAAATTAATGGGGGGTGAAATTAGGGGAAATCCCGGAAACTATGGAACAGCGGCTGCCACTCTGTCCGAGTAGGGACAGCAAAGCCAGGTGGTAGACCCGCATTAAGGGCGCATAACTATATAACAAAGATATGTTGATATCTGCACCTTTCAAATGTAACGCCGAAGCAAGGACAAGGAGATGTTCAGTTCCTCCAACTATGCCGTCCTTGTGGACGCACATGGGCGCCACAGTCCAACAGAAAAAAACAATAGTGTGTGTGGTTGGGGGGTTGCTCAGGTGAGCAACGAATTCAAATTCTATAACTTGAAGATGATAACTCATTTTTGCACTAATTAAATGCTTGTATTATGATTTGGTAAATAGGTGTTCACATGTTCATTATACTGTGTTTATTCTGTTTTATAAATGTATTATTTTATTGTGTTAGAGAGAAGGGTTGATAAAAATATGTGTTTCATATAATTAGTATAATTTTGAAATGTGTTTGTAGTAAGGTAATTCACCTTGCTAAGAAAATCAGTTGATCAGCTGTACAATATCACTTATAAACGATTTGCAATTTTTTCAGGTTAGTTAAATCTTTGAATATGAGGAAAATGGAATGTAATTAATGTTTGCATAGTGATTTTAATGTGTTAAAGATTTTATTTTAAATGATGGACTGAATTGATATATTTAAGTATTTTGAATGATTTGTGAAAGATGGTAAAAGGTAGATTTTGGGTGATTAATATTTTGTTGGGACATGTAGATCAGTCCAAGTTGAGTTTAAAGGGGTAATAGAGAGCATAATATTGTTATGAATAAATGTAGTAGAATTTGAGAAGTATTGATAGCGACACAGTAGTTATGGGGAATATATGCAGAGTATTGATTTATATATTGAGGTACTAAATAAATGATGATAATTTGTTGTAATTGAAGCGATGTATTGAGAATGGTAATTAGAGTTGATGGGAGTTTTGTAAGAGGGGGTGTGGTAGGAGTCCGCAACAAAAGTGGTTGGGACGGGAAGGAACCGTTTAGCGCCGGAAAGGGTTGCCTTAGGTAGAATCCAAGAACCAACATAAGGGAATCAGCTTTTGGGGGGGGGGAACACACTTCCTGCGTACAAAGGGTTAAAGAGTAATTTTTTTTTTTTATATAATGGTAGAATGTTGCGAATTGAGTTGAGTAGTAAGTTGGGTTTAGAGATTGTTTGATAGATGTTTTTGATAGAGATGGGTGTCATGTTAGTTAAAGTTGTTAGTGATATGAGAGTCAAAGAGGTAAAGATTATAAAGGTATACATATCAATTTGTAAATCAAGTTAGTATAAATAATTAAATCACCCAAACTAATGGAGAATGAGATTGTTAAATGATGGAGAGTCATAGTAAAAAATATAGAAATTCATTTGAAACAAGTGACAATTTTAATAGAATTGGAGAGTAAAATAAAGTTGTAAAAAGTGTAATTTTGAGTAATTTAAATATCAATTTTGATTGTTAATTATAATAATACTTTGTTAATTTTAAATGTCTTATTTTTATTATGTTTTATTATGTTTGAAGGTAAAAAATGTTAGAGATGTTTAACGTATTTTCTTATGTAACTTATGTATAGCTTGTGTAGGTCAAGGTTCTTGACTTGACCCAGTTTGATCAGCTGATGGGTGATGTTGTAAATTAGACCCGTTTTGGTAATGAAGTGATGCCAATTTTGTTTCTTAATTAATTTAAATAATTTTAATATTGAAAACAAAACATTAAATTTTTCTGATTTTGTGCCTGCCATCTAATTGATGTTTTGAGTTTTGATTATATTATTGCTTGTGTGTATTAATAGTTTTTTTTAGTGAATTGTATTGTTTAGGATATATGTATAAGCAAATGTTAGGATAAGGAAGTTCATGTTTTTAACGAATGTTCTATTTATTTGTTTTCGAATTATCACTAATAATGAAGAGAATTATTCAATTCAGATAAAAGATTTGTGTTTTGATTTTTGAGATTAATGGTAATATAGATTTGGTTTCAATTTCAAGGAAACTCCTAAATTTGATAACAAGATTTGATAGGATGTAGCAATAAGTGTGTGTACAAGCCCAGTAACTGCTAAAGGCAGCCCAGTGTGCATGAAAAGGGGGAACATATCGGTTGATGATCTGGCATGATATAAGCCAGGGGTTTGGATTTTTGGGGCGGCATGTTAGAAGGTGAGGTGTGCTGTGGTGCTTGTCTGTTCGATTTTATGGTGTTGGGATCTCGCACAGAGAAGTCCAGTAATCTCGTTCAGATGCGGCCATAGTCGCCGAGCCAGGGGGGTTGTTTACCCATGAAGTATAAGAACCAAGGGGGGTTGTTGGCACCAGTTTCTCACCGGTCTTCTTAGGGGTTTTAGCAATGAGATTTCTTCTGTTTCGGCAGAAGATATCTCATTGGCGGGGGGTATTGTAACGGGACGAATTTTGAGGGGTTTTTATTTTATTAAATTTGGGGATTTATTATAAAATATTTGAAATTTAATTTCCATCTATGTATATGGCCACGTGTTTGAACAAAAGCATTGCGCGAACCAAGGAACCGTACGCAATAACGGTTGTGAAACAATTGCCAAAGAATGTGCAAGACGTCAATTCTAAGAACTTAATGTTTGTGTGCGACCCGCGCCCAAACGCTCTACACCAGCATGTGCGCAGATTTTGCGACGGTAGTAAAACAAACATGGCTTAGAGGCGAAAGTTTTATTCGCCTCATGGTCCTGGACGGCGGATGTGAGTTTAAGTCCAACCTACTTTATGACGTCAACCAGTGCTCACCAAATGTCATCCACGTCCCCAACACACAAAAACATGTGTTGAATGTGCCACAGCAGTGACGATCAGATAGAAGGCATTGCTTTCCGGCTTCTGCAACAAATAGATCGAGGAGTGGGGAACAGATAGACGCTTCCCAGTTCCTTGCCGACTTTCGCCTGCGCAGGCGGTTCGCCAAACAGGGCTCAAAAAATAACATATTTTACTTAAATTAACAGTAAGTGCAGTTAACAAATAATGAAGAAGTGCGGCTAGTTTCGGTAGGCGAAGAACCAATATAAACTATCTTTCGGACACACGACTAAATTAAAACAATGAGAGGCTACGAGTTCGGATGGACACCACGTTGCCGGCAGGGGTATTTCATAATGTGTTAAATAAATAATAAGGGGAAGGTGTTAGATATAGTGTGAATGTGAGAATGAGCAGGCTGGGCTGTCTGTTTTATATTATAAGGTAAGATGTTAGAATAAGATTGAAATAGTAATTGTCGTAGTCATGCAGTGAATACCAGAAAATTATTATGCTTTTATTTTATTTTCTAATTTTGGAGAAATAGCCTGACATGAAGGTTTAAAAAGTTTAAAAAATAAAATTTTAATTAATTTCTCTTCAAAAAATGAGTTGCGTATGTGATTTATATAACCTGTAAACCATGCTTGCATTCTACGTTCGTGTGACAGGATCTTGACCCGGGAAAACAGTTAGAAGGTAGGTGGAACTAAATAAATAATGGATTTGTATTTGTATTAATAGATTAATAACTTCACAGTTGGCTTCTGAACAGGGACAGTTTTTATAAATCAAAATATTTAATATAAAAACCACACCTACAAATAAGATGCAAGTATGGTTTGAAGGTTAAATAACGATACGTAACACTTATGTAAGGTACATAAGTCTAAGAGCAGTATATGTAAATTAAGAAAATTAGTAAATTTATAATATAAAAAATGGCAAATAATAACGAGAATGTCAGCTTCTCTGAGAGTCAAACAGAGAGTCAAATAAATACCGTCTCAGGTATCCAAACAGAGTCAATGTTAACAAGTATTAATAACGAAGTCAGCTTCGTTGACAATAATATAGCAGCACAATCCACTCCAACGACAACAAGAGTTTCAGTGTTGTCGATGGACGATATGTTCAATCTGATAAAAACAATGTCCGAAAATATAAGTAGTAATCTAAATGAATTAAAGGAACAAAATAAAGAACAAAAGAGTGATTTTGATGTTAAATTTAATAAAATTGATAGCAAATTCGAAGTACAGAATAACAAATTCGATGAGTTAAAAAACCAAATTAACAAAATTAATGAGCATTTTGAGAATACTAATGAGAAAATAGAAACGAGCCTTAACAGATTAGAACAGAGTATAGAGAAAATGGTAGAGTCAGTAGAAAATCAAATGTATAAAAATGTGGTATTAGAGAATAAGGTAACAAATGATAACAATGATATTGAAAATGATAATATAATTAAGAATGTAATATCAGAGAGTGATACGTTGAAAATAGATAATGAGATAGTAAGTGAGAGTGAGAGAATGATAAGTTGTAACGGAGTAATAATTAGTGTTGTTGAATTAGAAAAAGAATGGAGAAAGAGAGTAGATGATTATGTAGGGCAGAGGGTAAATTTTCCCCTTATTTGTGATGAACCAGGGATGTTCACAAGTGTTGTTTTTGAAGGGCAAGAGTCCCGTGTTATTGGAAGATTTGAGTTGTTTCCCTTTTTTGTATAAGTTTGTACCCTCTGTGTGGAATGGTGTTGAAAGTGTGAGATGATGTTATGATGAGAGAGAGTTAGATGGAGAGTGGTGTATTGATAGAGAGATAGAATTATATAAATTAAAGAGAGATTGTAGTGAGTTGAAAGAAATGTTGGAAGTGATAGAGATAAATGGTATTAAATACTTACCTGTTAAAATAGAGAATGAGAATTATTTTGATGAGTCATTATTTTGATTATTTTTTAAATAATAATAATTTACCTTATGATGAAAAAATAACTGACCCGATATTGAATATAACTACTAATGGAGACTGGACAGAAATAAATAATGTGGACTTGGTATATGATTATTATGGTAAAATGAATGAACTAAAATTTTATGGTTATGACACACAAGATAGCCATATGTGGAATGTAAATAAAATTGAAAATTGTTATGTGAAACCCAGACTAATTTTTGACGATGGAGGCTAAACAGTAAAACAATAAATGGACAATTTTAAATATTTTGTTTTATGGTTCAGACCTCGCAACCTTGGACAATGAAGTGTGATATAACTGAATAATCAATAATGAAGAATTGTAAATAAATGTTTAGCGAATTTCATTGTGTGTATTGTAAAATGTTAGGTAAACAAGGTGTATGTAGGTCATTGTTGTGATAATAATAATAGTATTTTGCAGTCTAAATAAATGACAAAAATAATTTTGGAAGAAAATAATAAATGAATTGTAGTTATTGTACTTGGTGAAAGTAATTAAAATTGTTGTGTTTTCAATAATTAATTTAATTAAAATAATTTGAGATGTTTAAATATTTTGATTGATTTAAAGGTTGTATAATTGAATTTTTCTAATGAGTTTGAATTGTTTTATGAGATTTGGATTTGATGATGATTAATTAATAAATAAATGTTAAATTGTTGAATATGAAATAACACTGTTATTAAATGTTTCAGAGGTTACGTGGAGGTAATTTGGTGTGTATATTTTGTGTTTATGTCAGTAGGTGAATAAAGTACTGTAAGTATAAATTTTATAATACAAGTCAGAAAGAATAAAATGTTTACAGGTGTTTAACTCAATAATGGTAAAATAATTTGAGATAATTGTGTTAAATAGAAACTAGAATTTAAAAAATAATAATAACTGAAAGTTGATGTAAAACAAATGTTAATAATCAATTTGAAAATTTTAAGAAATCTAATGGTAGAAAGTGATGAATGATTTAAATGATGATGGATAAAAGAGTTAATGAAAATTTCACATTATAATGTTTTATAGAAAGTTTTAATTTAGCCATTAGTGGGCTGTTGCTGTGGTGGCATGTGCCACAGTAGATAGCGGAAAGTGTAGGGGGTAATAGAGAGTATTACCCCCATCGGAGGCCGAAAGGGCGAAAATGCACGGCACACCCTTTTATACAGCTTATATTGTATTCTGATAGATTTTCCGTGCCGTGCAGATTAATGATGAGTGTAACATGCCTGAAGGTAAAGATGATTTCCCCGACTTTTCGGGCGATTACTGCCTTACCAGCACTAATCGTGGTTTCGGCTAGCGGTCAGCTATGGCCATAATTTAAGTCCCTTGACCATAGCTGGCTTGAAATTGGTATATACTAGAAATTAATGGGGGGTGAAATTAGGGGAAATCCTGGAAACTGTGGAACAGCGGCTGCCACTCTGTCCGAGTAGGGACAGCAAAGCCAGGTGGTAGACCCGCATTAAGGGTGCATAACTATATAACAAAGATATGTTGATATCTGCACCTTTCAAATGTAACGCCGAAGCAAGGACAAGGAGATGTTCAATTCCTCCAACTATGCCGTCCTTGTGGACGCACTTGGGCGCCACAGTCCAACAGAAAAAAACAATAGTGTGTGTGGTTGGGGGGTTGCTCAGGTGAGCAATGAATTCAAATTCTATAACTTGAAGATGATAACTCATTTTTGCACTAATTAAATGCTTGTATTATGATTTGGTAAATAGGTGTTCACATGTTCATTATACTGTGTTTATTCTGTTTTATAAATGTATTATTTTATTGTGTTAGAGATATGGGTTGATAAAAATATGTGTTTCATATAATTTGTATAATTTTGAAATGTGTTTGTAGTAAGGTCATTCACCTTGCAAAGAAAATCAGTTGATCAGCTGTACAATGTCACTTATAAACGATTTGCAATTTTTTCAGGTTAGTTAAATCTTTGAATATGAGTAAAATGGAATGTAATTAATGTTTGCATAGTGATTTTAATGTGTTAAAGATTTTATTTTAAATGATGGACTGAATTGATATATTTAAGAATTTTAAAATGAATTGTGAAAGATAGTAAAAGGTAGATTTTGGGTGATTAATATTTTGTTGGGACATGTAGATCAGTCCAAGTTGAGTTTAAAGGGGTAATAGAGAGAATAATATTGTTATGAATAAATGTAGTAGAATTTGAGAAGTATTGATAGCGACACAGTAGTTATGGGGAATATATGCAGAGTATTGATTTATATATTGAGGTAATAAATAAATGATGATAATTTGTTGTAATTAAAGTGATGTATTGAGAATGGTAATTAGAGTTGATGAGAGTTTTGTAAGAGGGAGTGTGGTAGGAGTCCGCAACAAAAGTGGTTGGGACAGGAAGGGACCGTTTAGCGCCGGAAAGGGTTGCCTTAGGTAGAAACCAGGAACCAACATAAGGGAATGAGGTTTTTGGAGGGGGGGGAACACACATCCTGCGTACAAAGGGTTAAAGAGTTTTTTTTTTTTATAATTTTAGAATGTTGCGAATTGAGTTGAGCAGTAAGTTGGGTTTAGAGATTGTTTGATAGATGTTTTTGATAGAGATGGGTGTCATGTTAGTTAAAGTTGTTAGTGATATGAGAGTCAAAGAGGTAAAGATTATAAAGGTATACATATCAATTTGTAAATCAAGTTAGTATAAATAATTAAATCACCCAAACTAATGGAGAATGAGATTGTTAAATGATGGAGAGTCATAGTAAAAAATATAGAAATTCATTTGAAACAAGTGACAATTTTAATAGAATTGGAGAGTAAAATAAAGTTGTAAAAAGTGTAATTTTGAGTAATTTAAATATCAATTTTTATTGTTAATTATAATAATACTTTGTTAATTTTAAATGTCTTATTTTTATTATGTTTTATTATGTTTGAAGGTAAAAAATGTTAGAGATGTTTAACGTATTTTCTGATGTAACTTATGTATAGCTTGTGTAGGTCAAGGTTCTTGACTTGACCCAGTTTGATCAGCTGATGGGTGATGTTGTAAATTAGACCCGTTTTGGTAATGAAGTGATGCCAATTTTGTTTCTTAATTAATTTAAATAATTTTAATGTTGAAAAAAAAACAAAAAATTTTTTTGATTTTGTGCTTGCCATCTAATTGATGTTTTGAGTTTTGATTATATTATTGCTTGTGTGTATTAATAGTGTTTTTTATTGAATTGTATTGTTTAGGATATATGTATAAGCAAATGTTAGGATAAGGAAGTTCATGTTTTTAACGAATGTTCTATTTATTTGTTTTCGAATTATCACTAATAATGAAGAGAATTATTCAATTCAGATAAAAGATTTGTGTTTTGATTTTCGAGATTAATGGTAATATAGATTTGGTTTCGATTTCAAGGAAACTCCTAAATTTGATAACAAGATTTGATAGGATGTAGCAATAAGCGTGTGTACAAGCCCAGTAACTGCTAAAGGCAGCCCAGTGTGCATGAAAAGGGGGAACATATCGGTTGAGGATCTGGCATGATATAAGCCAGGGGTTTGGATTTTTGGGGCGGCATGTTAGAAGGTGAGGTGTGCTGTGGTGCTTGTCTGTTCAATTTTATGGTGTTGGGATCTCGCACAGAGAAGTCCAGTAATCTCGTTCAGATGCGGCCATAGTCGCCGAGCCAGGGGGGTTGTTTACCCATGAAGTATAAGAACCAAGGGGGGTTGTTGGCACCAGTTTCTCACCGGTCCTCTTAGGGGTTTTAGCAATGAGATTTCTTCTGTTTCGGCAGAAGATATCTAATTGGGGGGGGGGGTATTGTAACGGGACGAATTTTGAGGGGTTTTTATTTTATTAAATTTGGGGATTTATTATAAAATATTTGAAATTTAATTTCCATCTATGTATATGGCCACGTGTTTGAACAAAAGCATTGCGCGAACCAAGGAACCGTATGCAATAACGGTTGTGAAACAATTGCCAACGAATGTGCAAGACGTCAATTCTAAGAACTTAATGTTTGTGTGCGACCCGCGCCCAAACGCTCTACACCAGCATGTGCGCAGATTTTGCGACGGTAGTAAAACATACATGGCTTAGAGGCGAAAGTTTTATTCACCTCATGGTCCTGGACGGCGGATGTGAGTTTAAGTCCAACCTACTTTATGACGTCAACCAGTGCTCACCAAATGTCATCCACGTCCCCAACACACAAAAACATGTGTTGAATGTGCCACAGCAGTGACGATCAGATAGAAGGCATTGCTTTCCGGCTTCTGCAACAAATAGATCGAGGAGTGGGGAACAGATAGACGCTTCCCAGTTCCTTGCCGACTTTCGCCTGCGCAGGCGGTTCGCCAAACAGGGCTCAAAAAATAACATATTTTACTTAAATTAACAGTAAGTGCAGTTAACAAATAATGAAGAAGTGCGGCTAGTTTCGGTAGGCGAAGAACCAATATAAACTATCCTTCGGACACACGACTAAATTAAAACAATGAGAGGCTACGAGTTCGGATGGACACCACGTTGCCGGCAGGGGTATTTCATAATGTGTTAAATAAATAATAAGGGGAAGGTGTTAGATATAGTGTGAATGTGAGAATGAGCAGGCTGGGCTGTCTGTTTTATATTATAAGGTAAGATGTTAGAATAAGATTGAAATAGTAATTGTCGTAGTCATGCAGTGAATACCAGAAAATTATTATGCTTTTATTTTATTTTCTAATTTTGGAGAAATAGCCTGACATGAAGGTTTAAAAAGTTTAAAAAATAAAATTTTAATTAATTTCTCTTCAAAAAATGAGTTGCGTATGTGATTTATATAACCTGTAAACCATGCTTGCATTCTACGTTCGTGTGACAGGATCTTGACCCGGGAAAACAGTTAGAAGGTAGGTGGAAATAAATAAATAATGTATTTGTATTTGTATTAATAGATTAATAACTTCACAGTTGGCTTCTGAACAGGGACAGTTTTTATAAATCAAAATATTTAATATAAAAACCACACCTACAAATAAGATGCAAGTATGGTTTGAAGGTTAAATAACGATACGTAACACTTATGTAAGGTACATAAGTCTAAGAGCAGTATATGTAAATTAAGAAAATTAGTAAATTTATAATATAAAAAATGGCAAATAATAACGAGAATGTCAGCTTCTCTGAGAGTCAAACAGAGAGTCAAATAAATACCGTCTCAGGTATCCAAACAGAGTCAATGTTAACAAGTATTAATAACGAAGTCAGCTTCGTTGACAATAATATAGCAGCACAATCCACTCCAACGACAACAAGAGTTTCAGTGTTGTCGATGGACGATATGTTCAATCTGATAAAAACAATGTCCGAAAATATAAGTAGTAATCTAAATGAATTAAAGGAACAAAATAAAGAACAAAAGAGTGATTTTGATGTTAAATTTAATAAAATTGATAGCAAATTCGAAGTACAGAATAACAAATTCGATGAGTTAAAAAACCAAATTAACAAAATTAATGAGCATTTTGAGAATACTAATGAGAAAATAGAAACGAGCCTTAACAGATTAGAACAGAGTATAGAGAAAATGGTAGAGTCAGTAGAAAATCAAATGTATAAAAATGTGGTATTAGAGAATAAGGTAACAAATGATAACAATGATATTGAAAATGATAATATAATTAAGAATGTAATATCAGAGAGTGATACGTTGAAAATAGATAATGAGATAGTAAGTGAGAGTGAGAGAATGATAAGTTGTAACGGAGTAATAATTAGTGTTGTTGAATTAGAAAAAGAATGGAGAAAGAGAGTAGATGATTATGTAGGGCAGAGGGTAAATTTTCCCCTTATTTGTGATGAACCAGGGATGTTCACAAGTGTTGTTTTTGAAGGGCAAGAGTCCCGTGTTATTGGAAGATTTGAGTTGTTTCCCTTTTTTGTATAAGTTTGTACCCTCTGTGTGGAATGGTGTTGAAAGTGTGAGATGATGTTATGATGAGAGAGAGTTAGATGGAGAGTGGTGTATTGATAGAGAGATAGAATTATATAAATTAAAGAGAGATTGTAGTGAGTTGAAAGAAATGTTGGAAGTGATAGAGATAAATGGTATTAAATACTTACCTGTTAAAATAGAGAATGAGAATTATTTTGATGAGTCATTATTTTGATTATTTTTTAAATAATAATAATTTACCTTATGATGAAAAAATAACTGACCCGATATTGAATATAACTACTAATGGAGACTGGACAGAAATAAATAATGTGGACTTGGTATATGATTATTATGGTAAAATGAATGAACTAAAATTTTATGGTTATGACACACAAGATAGCCATATGTGGAATGTAAATAAAATTGAAAATTGTTATGTGAAACCCAGACTAATTTTTGACGATGGAGGCTAAACAGTAAAACAATAAATGGACAATTTTAAATATTTTGTTTTATGGTTCAGACCTCGCAACCTTGGACAATGAAGTGTGATATAACTGAATAATCAATAATGAAGAATTGTAAATAAATGTTTAGCGAATTTCATTGTGTGTATTGTAAAATGTTAGGTAAACAAGGTGTATGTAGGTCATTGTTGTGATAATAATAATAGTATTTTGCAGTCTAAATAAATGACAAAAATAATTTTGGAAGAAAATAATAAATGAATTGTAGTTATTGTACTTGGTGAAAGTAATTAAAATTGTTGTGTTTTCAATAATTAATTTAATTAAAATAATTTGAGATGTTTAAATATTTTGATTGATTTAAAGGTTGTATAATTGAATTTTTCTAATGAGTTTGAATTGTTTTATGAGATTTGGATTTGATGATGATTAATTAATAAATAAATGTTAAATTGTTGAATATGAAATAACACTGTTATTAAATGTTTCAGAGGTTACGTGGAGGTAATTTGGTGTGTATATTTTGTGTTTATGTCAGTAGGTGAATAAAGTACTGTAAGTATAAATTTTATAATACAAGTCAGAAAGAATAAAATGTTTACAGGTGTTTAACTCAATAATGGTAAAATAATTTGAGATAATTGTGTTAAATAGAAACTAGAATTTAAAAAATAATAATAACTGAAAGTTGATGTAAAACAAATGTTAATAATCAATTTGAAAATTTTAAGAAATCTAATGGTAGAAAGTGATGAATGATTTAAATGATGATGGATAAAAGAGTTAATGAAAATTTCACATTATAATGTTTTATAGAAAGTTTTAATTTAGCCATTAGTGGGCTGTTGCTGTGGTGGCATGTGCCACAGTAGATAGCGGAAAGTGTAGGGGGTAATAGAGAGTATTACCCCCATCGGAGGCCGAAAGGGCAAAAATGCACGGCACACCCTTTTATACAGCTTATATTGTATTCTGATAGATTTTCCGTGCCGTGCAGATTAATGATGAGTGTAACATGCCTGAAGGTAAAGATGATTTCCCCGACTTTTCGGGCGATTACTGCCTTACCAGCACTAATCGTGGTTTCTGCTAGCGGTCAGCTATGGCCATAATTTAAGTCCCTTGACCATAGCTGGCTTGAAATTGGTATATACTAGAAATTAATGGGGGGTGAAATTAGGGGAAATCCTGGAAACTGTGGAACAGCGGCTGCCACTCTGTCCGAGTAGGGACAGCAAAGCCAGGTGGTAGACCCGCATTAAGGGTGCATAACTATATAACAAAGATATGTTGATATCTGCACCTTTCAAATGTAACGCCGAAGCAAGGACAAGGAGATGTTCAATTCCTCCAACTATGCCGTCCTTGTGGACGCACATGGGCGCCACAGTCCAACAGAAAAAAACAATAGTGTGTGTGGTTGGGGGGTTGCTCAGGTGAGCAACGAATTCAAATTCTATAACTTGAAGATGATAACTCATTTTTGCACTAATTAAATGCTTGTATTATGATTTGGTAAATAGGTGTTCACATGTTCATTATACTGTGTTTATTCTGTTTTATAAATGTATTATTTTATTGTGTTAGAGATATGGGTTGATAAAAATATGTGTTTCATATAATTTGTATAATTTTGAAATGTGTTTGTAGTAAGGTCATTCACCTTGCAAAGAAAATCAGTTGATCAGCTGTACAATGTCACTTATAAACGATTTGCAATTTTTTCAGGTTAGTTAAATCTTTGAATATGAGGAAAATGGAATGTAATTAATGTTTGCATAGTGATTTTAATGTGTTAAAGATTTTATTTTAAATGATGGACTGAATTGATATATTTAAGAATTTTAAAATGATTTGTGAAAGATAGTAAAAGGTAGATTTTGGGTGATTAATATTTTGTTGGGACATGTAGATCAGTCCAAGTTGAGTTTAAAGGGGTAATAGAGAGAATAATATTGTTATGAATAAATGTAGTAGAATTTGAGAAGTATTGATAGCGACACAGTAGTTATGGGGAATATATGCAGAGTATTGATTTATATATTGAGGTAATAAATAAATGATGATAATTTGTTGTAATTAAAGTGATGTATTGAGAATGGTAATTAGAGTTGATGAGAGTTTTGTAAGAGGGAGTGTGGTAGGAGTCCGCAACAAAAGTGGTTGGGACAGGAAGGGACCGTTTAGCGCCGGAAAGGGTTGCCTTAGGTAGAAACCAGGAACCAACATAAGGGAATGAGGTTTTTGGAGGGGGGGAACACACATCCTGCGTACAAAGGGTTAAAGAGTTTTTTTTTTTTTATAATTTTAGAATGTTGCGAATTGAGTTGAGCAGTAAGTTGGGTTTAGAGATTGTTTGATAGATGTTTTTGATAGAGATGGGTGTCATGTTAGTTAAAGTTGTTAGTGATATGAGAGTCAAAGAGGTAAAGATTATAAAGGTATACATATCAATTTGTAAATCAAGTTAGTATAAATAATTAAATCACCCAAACTAATGGAGAATGAGATTGTTAAATGATGGAGAGTCATAGTAAAAAATATAGAAATTCATTTGAAACAAGTGACAATTTTAATAGAATTGGAGAGTAAAATAAAGTTGTAAAAAGTGTAATTTTGAGTAATTTAAATATCAATTTTGATTGTTAATTATAATAATACTTTGTTAATTTTAAATGTCTTATTTTTATTATGTTTTATTATGTTTGAAGGTAAAAAATGTTAGAGATGTTTAACGTATTTTCTGATGTAACTTATGTATAGCTTGTGTAGGTCAAGGTTCTTGACTTGACCCAGTTTGATCAGCTGATGGGTGATGTTGTAAATTAGACCCGTTTTGGTAATGAAGTGATGCCAATTTTGTTTCTTAATTAATTTAAATAATTTTAATGTTGAAAAAAAAAACAAAAATTTTTTTTGATTTTGTGCTTGCCATCTAATTGATGTTTTGAGTTTTGATTATATTATTGCTTGTGTGTATTAATAGTGTTTTTTATTGAATTGTATTGTTTAGGATATATGTATAAGCAAATGTTAGGATAAGGAAGTTCATGTTTTTAACGAATGTTCTATTTATTTGTTTTCGAATTATCACTAATAATGAAGAGAATTATTCAATTCAGATAAAAGATTTGTGTTTTGATTTTCGAGATTAATGGTAATATAGATTTGGTTTCGATTTCAAGGAAACTCCTAAATTTGATAACAAGATTTGATAGGATGTAGCAATAAGCGTGTGTACAAGCCCAGTAACTGCTAAAGGCAGCCCAGTGTGCATGAAAAGGGGGAACATATCGGTTGAGGATCTGGCATGATATAAGCCAGGGGTTTGGATTTTTGGGGCGGCATGTTAGAAGGTGAGGTGTGCTGTGGTGCTTGTCTGTTCGATTTTATGGTGTTGGGATCTCGCACAGAGAAGTCCAGTAATCTCGTTCAGATGCGGCCATAGTCGCCGAGCCAGGGGGGTTGTTTACCCATGAAGTATAAGAACCAAGAGGGGTTGTTGGCACCAGTTTCTCACAGGTCCTCTTAGGGGTTTTAGCAATGAGATTTCTTCTGTTTCGGCAGAAGATATCTAATTGGGGGGGGGTATTGTAACGGGACGAATTTTGAGGGGTTTTTATTTTATTAAATTTGGGGATTTATTATAAAATATTTGAAATTTAATTTCCATCTATGTATATGGCCACGTGTTTGAACAAAAGCATTGCGCGAACCAAGGAACCGTATGCAATAACGGTTGTGAAACAATTGCCAACGAATGTGCAAGACGTCAACTCTAAGAACCTAATGTTTGTGTGCGACCCGCGCCCAAACGCTCTACACCAGCATGTGCGCAGATTTTGCGACGGTAGTAAAACAAACATGGCTTAGAGGCGAAAGTTTTATTCACCTCATGGTCCTGGACGGCGGATGTGAGTTTAAGTCCAACCTACTTTATGACGTCAACCAGTGCTCACCAAATGTCATCCACGTCCCCAACACACAAAAACATGTGTTGAATGTGCCACAGCAGTGACGATCAGATAGAAGGCATTGCTTTCCGGCTTCTGCAACAAATAGATCGAGGAGTGGGGAACAGATAGACGCTTCCCAGTTCCTTGCCGACTTTCGCCTGCGCAGGCGGTTCGCCAAAAGGGCTCAAAAAATAACATATTTTACTTAAATTAACAGTAAGTGCAGTTAACAAATAATGAAGAAGTGCGGCTAGTTTCGGTAGGCGAAGAACCAATATAAACTATCTTTCGGACACACGACTAAATTAAAACAATGAGAGGCTACGAGTTCGGATGGACACCACGTTGCCGGCAGGGGTATTTCATAATGTGTTAAATAAATAATAAGGGGAAGGTGTTAGATATAGTGTGAATGTGAGAATCAGCAGGCTGGGCTGTCTGTTTTATATTATAAGGTAAGATGTTAGAATAAGATTGAAATAGTAATTGTCGTAGTCATGCAGTGAATACCAGAAAATTATTATGCTTTTATTTTATTTTCTAATTTTGGAGAAATAGCCTGACATGAAGGTTTAAAAAGTTTAAAAAATAAAATTTTAATTAATTTCTCTTCAAAAAATGAGTTGCATATGTGATCTATATAACCTGTAAACCATGCTTGCATTCTACGTTCGTGTGACAGGATCTTGACCCGGGAAAACAGTTAGAAGGTAGGTGGAAATAAATAAATAATGTATTTGTATTTGTATTAATAGATTAATAACTTCACAGTTGGCTTCTGAACAGGGACAGTTTTTATAAATCAAAATATTTAATATAAAAACCACACCTACAAATATGATGCAAGTATGGTTTGAAGGTTAAATAACGATACGTAACACTTATGTAAGGTACATAAGTCTAAGAGCAGTATATGTAAATTAAGAAAATTAGTAAATTTATAATATAAAAAATGGCAAATAATAACGAGAATGTCAGCTTCTCTGACAGTCAAACAGAGAGTCAAATAAATACCGACTCAGGTATCCAAACAGAGTCAATGTTAACAAGTATTAATAACGAAGTCAGCTTCGTTGACTAAAATATAGCAGCACAATCCACTCCAACGACAACAAGAGTTTCAGTGTTGTCGATGGACGATATGTTCAATCTGATAAAAACAATGTCCGAAAATATAAGTAGTAATCTAAATGAATTAAAGGAACAAAATAAAGAACAAAAGAGTGATTTTGATGTTAAATTTAATAAAATTGATAGCAAATTCGAAGTACAGAATAACAAATTCGATGAGTTAAAAAACCAAATTAACGAAATTAATGAGCATTTTGAGAATACTAATGAGAAAATAGAAACGAGCCTTAACAGATTAGAACAGAGTATAGAGAAAATGGTAGAGTCAGTAGAAAATCAAATGTATAAAAATGTGGTATTAGAGAATAAGGTAACAAATGATAACAATGATATTGAAAATGATAATATAATTAAGAATGTAATATCAGAGAGTGATACGTTGAAAATAGATAATGAGATAGTAAGTGAGAGTGAGAGAATGATAAGTTGTAACGGAGTAATAATTAGTGTTGTTGAATTAGAAAAAGAATGGAGAAAGAGAGTAGATGTTTATGTAGGGCAGAGGGTAAATTTTCCCCTTATTTGTGATGAACCAGGGATGTTCACAAGTGTTGTTTTTGAAGGGCAAGAGTCCCGTGTTATTGGAAGATTTGAGTTGTTTCCCTTTTTTGTATAAGTTTGTACCCTCTGTGTGGAATGGTGTTGAAAGTGTGAGATGATGTTATGATGAGAGAGAGTTAGATGGAGAGTGGTGTATTGATAGAGAGATAGAATTATATAAATTAAAGAGAGATTGTAGTGAGTTGAAAGAAATGTTGGAAGTGATAGAGATAAATGGTATTAAATACTTACCTGTTAAAATAGAGAATGAGAATTATTTTGATGAGTCATTATTTTGATTATTTTTTAAATAATAATAATTTACCTTATGATGAAAAAATAACTGACCCGATATTGAATATAACTACTAATGGAGACTGGACAGAAATAAATAATGTGGACTTGGTATATGATTATTATGGTAAAATGAATGAACTAAAATTTTATGGTTATGACACACAAGATAGCCATATGTGGAATGTAAATAAAATTGAAAATTGTTATGTGAAACCCAGACTAATTTTTGACGATGGAGGCTAAACAGTAAAACAATAAATGGACAATTTTAAATATTTTGTTTTATGGTTCAGACCTCGCAACCTTGGACAATGAAGTGTGATATAACTGAATAATCAATAATGAAGAATTGTAAATAAATGTTTAGCGAATTTCATTGTGTGTATTGTAAAATGTTAGGTAAACAAGGTGTATGTAGGTCATTGTTGTGATAATAATAATAGTATTTTGCAGTCTAAATAAATGACAAAAATAATTTTGGAAGAAAATAATAAATGAATTGTAGTTATTGTACTTGGTGAAAGTAATTAAAATTGTTGTGTTTTCAATAATTAATTTAATTAAAATAATTTGAGATGTTTAAATATTTTGATTGATTTAAAGGTTGTATAATTGAATTTTTCTAATGAGTTTGAATTGTTTTATGAGATTTGGATTTGATGATGATTAATTAATAAATAAATGTTAAATTGTTGAATATGAAATAACACTGTTATTAAATGTTTCAGAGGTTACGTGGAGGTAATTTGGTGTGTATATTTTGTGTTTATGTCAGTAGGTGAATAAAGTACTGTAAGTATAAATTTTATAATACAAGTCAGAAAGAATAAAATGTTTACAGGTGTTTAACTCAATAATGGTAAAATAATTTGAGATAATTGTGTTAAATAGAAACTAGAATTTAAAAAATAATAATAACTGAAAGTTGATGTAAAACAAATGTTAATAATCAATTTGAAAATTTTAAGAAATCTAATGGTAGAAAGTGATGAATGATTTAAATGATGATGGATAAAAGAGTTAATGAAAATTTCACATTATAATGTTTTATAGAAAGTTTTAATTTAGCCATTAGTGGGCTGTTGCTGTGGTGGCATGTGCCACAGTAGATAGCGGAAAGTGTAGGGGGTAATAGAGAGTATTACCCCCATCGGAGGCCGAAAGGGCGAAAATGCACGGCACACCCTTTTATACAACTTATATTGTATACTGATAGATTTTCCGTGCCGTGCAGATTAATGATGAGTGTAACATGCCTGAAGGTAAAGATGATTTCCCCGACTTTTCGGGCGATTGCTGCCTTACCAGCACTAATCGTGGTTTCGGCTAGCGGTCAGCTATGGCCATAATTTAAGTCCCTTGACCATAGCTGGCTTGAAATTGGTATATACTAGAAATTAATGGGGGGTGAAATTAGGGGAAATCCCGGAAACTGTGGAACAGCGGCTGCCACTCTGTCCGAGTAGGGACAGCAAAGCCAGGTGGTAGACCCGCATTAAGGGTGCATAACTATATAACAAAGATATGTTGATATCTGCACCTTTCAAATGTAACGCCGAAGCAAGGACAAGGAGATGTTCAATTCCTCCAACTATGCCGTCCTTGTGGACGCACATGGGCGCCACAGTCCAACAGAAAAAAACAATAGTGTGTGTGGTTGGGGGGTTGCTCAGGTGAGCAACGAATTCAAATTCTATAACTTGAAGATAACTCATTTTTGCACTAATTAAATGCTTGTATTATGATTTGGTAAATAGGTGTTCACATGTTCATTATACTGTGTTTATTCTGTTTTATAAATGTATTATTTTATTGTGTTAGAGATATGGGTTGATAAAAATATGTGTTTCATATAATTTGTATAATTTTGAAATGTGTTTGTAGTAAGGTCATTCACCTTGCTAAGAAAATCAGTTGATCAGCTGTACAATGTCACTTATAAACGATTTGCAATTTTTTCAGGTTAGTTAAATCTTTGAATATGAGGAAAATGGAATGTAATTAATGTTTGCATAGTGATTTTAATGTGTTAAAGATTTTATTTTAAATGATGGACTGAATTGATATATTTAAGAATTTTAAAATGATTTGTGAAAGATAGTAAAAGGTAGATTTTGGGTGATTAATATTTTGTTGGGACATGTAGATCAGTCCAAGTTGAGTTTAAAGGGGTAATAGAGAGAATAATATTGTTATGAATAAATGTAGTAGAATTTGAGAAGTATTGATAGCGACACAGTAGTTATGGGGAATATATGCAGAGTATTGATTTATATATTGAGGTAATAAATAAATGATGATAATTTGTTGTAATTAAAGTGGTGTATTGAGAATGGTAATTAGAGTTGATGGGAGTTTTGTAAGAGGGAGTGTGGTAGGAGTCCGCAACAAAAGTGGTTGGGACAGGAAGGGACCGTTTAGCGCCGGAAAGGGTTGCCTTAGGTAGAAACCAGGAACCAACATAAGGGAATGAGCTTTTTGGGGGGGGGAACACACATCCTGCGTACAAAGGGTTAAAGAGTATTTTTTTTTTTTTTATAATTTTAGAATGTTGCGAATTGAGTTGAGCAGTAAGTTGGGTTTAGAGATTGTTTGATAGATGTTTTTGATAGAGATGGGTGTCATGTTAGTTAAAGTTGTTAGTGATATGAGAGTCAAAGAGGTAAAGATTATAAAGGTATACATATCAATTTGTAAATCAAGTTAGTATAAATAATTAAATCACCCAAACTAATGGAGAATGAGATTGTTAAATGATGGAGAGTCATAGTAAAAAATATAGAAATTCATTTGGAACAAGTGACAATTTTAATAGAATTGGAGAGTAAAATAAAGTTGTAAAAAGTGTAATTTTGAGTAATTTATATATCAATTTTGATTGTTAATTATAATAATACTTTGTTAATTTTAAATGTCTTATTTTTATTATGTTTTATTATGTTTGAAGGTAAAAAATGTTAGAGATGTTTAACGTATTTTCTGATGTAACTTATGTATAGCTTGTGTAGGTCAAGGTTCTTGACTTGACCCAGTTTGATCAGCTGATGGGTGATGTTGTAAATTAGACCCGTTTTGGTAATGAAGTGATGCCAATTTTGTTTCTTAATTAATTTAAATAATTTTAATGTTGAAAACAAAACAAAAAATTTTTTTGATTTTGTGCTTGCCATCTAATTGATGTTTTGAGTTTTGATTATATTATTGCTTGTGTGTATTAATAGTGTTTTTTATTGAATTGTATTGTTTAGGATATATGTATAAGCAAATGTTAGGATAAGGAAGTTCATGTTTTTAACGAATGTTCTATTTATTTGTTTTCGAATTATCACTAATAATGAAGAGAATTATTCAATTCAGATAAAAGATTTGTGTTTTGATTTTCGAGATTAATGGTAATATAGATTTGGTTTCGATTTCAAGGAAACTCCTAAATTTGATAACAAGATTTGATAGGATGTAGCAATAAGTGTGTGTACAAGCCCAGTAACTGCTAAAGGCAGCCCAGTGTGCATGAAAAGGGGGAACATATCGGTTGAGGATCTGGCATGATATAAGCCAGGGGTTTGGATTTTTGGGGCGGCATGTTAGAAGGTGAGGTGTGCTGTGGTGCGTGTCTGTTCGATTTCATGGTGTTGGGATCTCGCACAGAGAAGTCCAGTAATCTCGTTCAGATGCGGCCATAGTCGCCAAGCCAGGGGGGTTGTTTACCCATGAAGTATAAGAACCAAGGGGGGTTGTTGGGACCAGTTTCTCACCGGTCCTCTTAGGGGTTTTAGCAATGAGATTTCTTCTGTTTCGGCAGAAGATATCTCATTGGGGGGGTATTGTAACGGGACGAATTTTGAGGGGTTTTTATTTTATTAAATTTGGGGATTTATTATAAAATATTTGAAATTTAATTTCCATCTGTGTATACGGCCACGTGTTTGAACAAAAGCATTGTGCGAACCAAGGAACAATACGCAATAACGGTTGTGAAATAATTGCCAAAGAATGTGCAAGACGTCAATTCTAAAAACTTAATGTTTGTGTGCGGCCTGCGCCCAAACGCTCTACACCAGCTTGTGCACAGATTTCGCCACGGTAGTAAAACAAACATGGCTTAGAGGCGAAAGTTTTATTCACCTCATGGTCCTGGACGGCGGATGTGAGTTTAAGTCCAACCTACTTTATGACGTCAACCAGTGCTCACCAAATGTCATCCACGTCCCCAACACACAAAAACATGTGTTGAATGTGCCACAGCAGTGACGATCAGATAGAAGGCATTGCTTTCCGGCTTCTGCAACAAATAGATCGAGGAGTGGGGAACAGATAGACGCTTCCCAGTTCCTTGCTGACTTTCGCCTGCGCAGGCGGTTCACCAAACAGGGCTCAAAAAATAACATATTTTACTTAAATTAACAGTAAGTGCAGTTAACAAATAATGAAGAAGTGCGGCTAGTTTCGGTAGGCGAAGAACCAATATAAACTATCTTTCGGACACACGACTAAATTAAAACAATGAGAGGTTACGAGTTCGGATGGACACCACGTTGCCGGCAGGGGTATTTCATAATGTGTTAAATAAATAATAAGGGGAAGGTGTTAGATATAGTGTGAATGTGAGAATGAGCAGGCTGGGCTGTCTGTTTTATATTATAAGGTAAGATGTTAGAATAAGATTGAAATAGTAATTGTCGTAGTCATGCAGTGAATACCAGAAAATTATTATGCTTTTATTTTATTTTCTAATTTTGGAGAAATAGCCTGACATGAAGGTTTAAAAAGTTTAAAAAATAAAATTTTAATTAATTTCTCTTCAAAAAATGAGTTGCGTATGTGATTTATATAACCTGTAAACCATGCTTGCATTCTACGTTCGTGTGACAGGATCTTGACCCGGGAAAACAGTTAGAAGGTAGGTGGAAATAAATAAATAATGTATTTGTATTTGTATTAATAGATTAATAACTTCACAGTTGGCTTCTGAACAGGGACAATTTTTATAAATCAAAATATTTAATATAAAAACCACACCTACAAATAAGATGCAAGTATGGTTTGAAGGTTAAATAACGATATGTAACACTTATGTAAGGTACATAAGTCTAAGAGCAGTATATGTAAATTAAGAAAATTAGTAAATTTATAATATAAAAAATGGCAAATAATAACGAGAATGTCAGCTTCTCTGACAGTCAAACAGAGAGTCAAATAAATACCGACTCAGGTATCCAAACAGAGTCAATGTTAACAAGTATTAATAACGAAGTCAGCTTCGTTGACAAAAATGTAGCAGCACAATCCACTCCAAAGACAACAAGAGTTTCAGTGTTGTCGATGGACGATATGTTCAATCTGATAAAAACAATGTCCGAAAATATAAGTAGTAATCTAAATGAATTAAAGGAACAAAATAAAGAACAAAAGAGTGATTTTGATGTTAAATTTAATAAAATTGATAGCAAATTCGAAGTACAGAATAACAAATTCGATGAGTTAAAAAACCAAATTAACGAAATTAATGAGCGTTTTGAGAATACTAATGAGAAAATAAAAAAACGAGCCTTAACAGATTAGAACAGAGTATAGAGAAAATGGTAGAGTCAGTAGAAAATCAAATGTATAAAAATGTGGTATTAGAGAATAAGGTAACAAATGATAACAATGATATTGAAAATGATAATATAATTAAGAATGTAATATCAGAGAGTGATACGTTGAAAATAGATAATGAGATAGTAAGTGAGAGTGAGAGAATGATAAGTTGTAACGGAGTAATAATTAGTGTTGTTGAATTAGAAAAAGAATGGAGAAAGAGAGTAGATGATTATGTAGGGCAGAGGGTAAATTTTCCCCTTATTCGTGATGAAGCAGGGTGTTCACAAGTGTTGTTGTTGAAGGGCAAGAGTCCCGTGTTATTGGAAGATTTGAGTTGTTTCCCTTTTTTGTATAAGTTTGTACCCTCTGTGTGGAATGGTGTTGAAAGTGTGAGATGATGTTATGATGAGAGAGAGTTAGATGGAGAGTGGTGTATTGATAGAGAGATAGAATTATATAAATTAAAGAGAGATTGTAGTGAGTTGAAAGAAATGTTGGAAGTGATAGAGATAAATGGTATTAAATACTTACCTGTTAAAATAGAGAATGAGAATTATTTTGATGAGTCATTATTTTGATTATTTTTTTAAATAATAATAATTTAGCTTATGATGAAAAAATAACTGACCCGATATTGAATATAACTACTAATGGAGACGGGACAGAAATAAATAATGTGGACTAGGTATATGATTATTATGGTAAAATGAATGAACTAAAATTTTATGGTTATGACACACAAGATCGCCATATGTGGAATGTAAATAAAATTGAAAATTGTTATGTGAAACCCAGACTAATTTTTGACGATGGAGGCTAAACAGTAAAACAATAAATGGACAATTTTAAATATTTTGTTTTATGGTTCAGACCTCGGAACCTTGGACAATGAAGTGTGATATAACTGAATAATCAATAATGAAGAATTGTAAATAAATGTTTAGCAAATTTCATTGTGTGTATTGTAAAATGTTAGGTAAACAAGGTGTATGTAGGTCATTGTTGTGATAATAATAATAGTATTTTGCAGTCTAAATAAATGACAAAAATAATTTTGGAAGAAAATAATAAATGAATTGTAGTTATTGTACTTGGTGAAAGTAATTAAAATTGTTGTGTTTTCAATAATTAATTTAATTAAAATAATTTGAGATGTTTAAATATTTTGATTGATTTAAAGGTTGTATAATTGAATTTTTCTAATGAGTTTGAATTGTTTTATGAGATTTGGATTTGATGATGATTAATTAATAAATAAATGTTAAATTGTTGGATATGAAATAACACTGTTATTAAATGTTTCAGAGGTTACGTGGAGGTAATTTGGTGTGTATATTTTGTGTTTATGTCAGCAGGTGAATAAATTACTGTAAGTATAAATTTTATAATACAAGTCAGAAAGAATAAAATGTTTACAGGTGTTTAACTCAATAATGGTAAAATAATTTGAGATAATTGTGTTAAATAGAAACTAGAATTTAAAAAATAATAATAACTGAAAGTTGATGTAAAACAAATGTTAATAATCAATTTGAAATTTTTAAGAAATCTAATGGTACAAAGTGATGAATGATTTAAAAGATGATGGATAAAAGAGTCAATGAAAATTTCACATTATAATGTTTTATAGAAAGTTTTAATTTAGCCATTAGTGGGCTGTTGCTGTGGTGGCATGTGCCACAGTAGATAGCAGAAAGTGTAGGGGGTAATAGAGAGTATTACCCCCATCGGAGGCCGAAAGGGCGAAAATGCACGGCACACCCTTTTATACAACTTATATTGTATACTGATAGATTTTTCGTGCCGTGCAGATTAATGATGAGTGTAACATGCCTGAAGGTAAAGATGATTTCCCCGACTTTTCGGGCGATTACTGCCTTACCAGCACTAATCGTGGTTTTGGCTAGCGGTCAGCTATGGCCATAATTTAAGTCCCTTGACCATAGCTGGCTTGAAATTGGTTTATACTAGAAATTAATGGGGGGTGAAATTAGGGGAAATCCCGGAAACTATGGAACAGCGGCTGCCGCTCTGTCCGAGTAGGGACAGCAAAGCCAGGTGGTAGACCCGCATTAAGGGCGCATAACTATATAACAAAGATATGTTGATATCTGCACCTTTCAAATGTAACGCCGAAGCAAGGACAAGGAGATGTTCAATTCCTCCAACTATGCCGTCCTTGTGGACGCACATGGGCGCCACAGTCCAACAGAAAAAAACAATAGTGTGTGTGGTTGGGGGGTTGCTCAGGTGAGCAACGAATTCAAATTCTATAACTTGAAGATGATAACTCATTTTTGCACTAATTAAATGCTTGTATTATGATTTGGTAAATAGGTGTTCACATGTTCATTATACTGCGTTTATTCTGTTTTATAAATGTATTATTTTATTGTGTTAGAGATAAGGGTTGATAAAAATATGTGTTTCATATAATTTGTATAATTTTGAAATGTGTTTGTAGTAAGGTCATTCACCTTGCTAAGAAAATCAGTTGATCAGCTGTACAATATCACTTATAAACGATTTGCAATTTTTTCAGGTTAGTTAAATCTTTGAATATGAGGAAAATGGAATGTAATTAATGTTTGCATAGTGATTTTAATGTGTTAAAGATTTTAGTTTAAATGATGGACTGAATTGATATATTTAAGGATTTTGAATGATTTGTGAAAGATGGTAAAAGGTAGATTTTGGGTGATTAATATTTTGTTGGGACATGTAGATCAGTCCAAGTTGAGTTTAAAGGGGTAATAGAGAGCATAATATTGTTATGAATAAATGTAGTAGAATTTGAGAAGTATTGATAGCGACACAGTAGTTATGGGGAATATATGCAGAGTATTGATTTATATATTGAGGTAATAAATAAATGATGATAATTTGTTGTAATTGAAGCGATGTATTGAGAATGGTAATTAGAGTTGATGGGAGTTTTGTAAGAGGGGGTGTGGTAGGAGTCCGCAACAAAAGTGGTTTGTACGGGAAGGAACCGTTTAGCGCCGGAAAGGGTTGCCTTAGGTAGAATCCAAGAACCAACATAAGGGAATCAGCTTTTGGGGGGGGGGAACACACTTCCTGCGTACAAAGGGTTAAAGAGTAATTTTTTTTTTTTATATAATGGTAGAATGTTGCGAATTGAGTTGAGTAGTAAGTTGGGTTTAGAGATTGTTTGATAGATGTTTTTGATAGTGATGGGTGTCATGTTTGTTAAATTTGTTAGTGATATGAGAGTCAAAGAGGTAAAGATTATAAAGGTATACATATCAATTTGTAAATCAAGTTAGTATAAATAATTAAATCACCCAAACTAATGGAGAATGAGATTGTTAAAAGATGGAGAGTCATAGTAAAAAATATAGAATTTCATTTGAAACAAGTGACAATTTTAATAGAATTGGAGAGTAAAATAAAGTTGTAAAAAGTGTAATTTTGAGTAATTTAAATATCAATTTTGATTGTTAATTATAATAATACTTTGTTAATTTTAAATGTCTTATTTTTATTATGTTTTATTATGTTTGAAGGTAAAAAATGTTAGAGATGTTTAACGTATTTTCTGATGTAACTTATGTATAGCTTGTGTAGGTCAAGGTTCTTGACTTGACCCAGTTTGATCAGCTGATGGGTGATGTTGTAAATTAGACCCGTTTTGGTAATGAAGTGATGCCAATTTTGTTTCTTAATTAATTTAAATAATTTTAATGTTGAAAACAAAACAAAAAATTTTTTTGATTTTGTGCCTGCCATCTAATTGATGTTTTGAGTTTTGATTATATTATTGCTTGTGTGTATTAATAGTGTTTTTTATTGAATTGTATTGTTTAGGATATATGTATAAGCAAATGTTAGGATAAGGAAGTTCATGTTTTTAACGAATGTTCTATTTATTTGTTTTCGAATTATCACTAATAATGAAGAGAATTATTCAATTCAGATAAAAGATTTGTGTTTTGATTTTCGAGATTAATGGTAATATAGATTTGGTTTCGATTTCAAGGAAACTCCTAAATTTGATAACAAGATTTGATAGGATGTAGCAATAAGTGTGTGTACAAGCCCAGTAACTGCTAAAGGCAGCCCAGTGTGCATGAAAAGGGGGAACATATCGGTTGAGGATCTGGCATGATATAAGCCAGGGGTTTGGATTTTTGGGGCGGCATGTTAGAAGGTGAGGTGTGCTGTGGTGCGTGTCTGTTCGATTTCATGGTGTTGGGATCTCGCACAGAGAAGTCCAGTAATCTCGTTCAGATGCGGCCATAGTCGCCGAGCCAGGGGGGTTGTTTACCCATGAAGTATAAGAACCAAGGGGGGTTGTTGGGACCAGTTTCTCACCGGTCCTCTTAGGGGTTTTAGCAATGAGATTTCTTCTGTTTCGGCAGAAGATATCTCATTGGGGGGGTATTGTAACGGGACGAATTTTGAGGGGTTTTTATTTTATTAAATTTGGGGATTTATTATAAAATATTTGAAATTTAATTTCCATCTGTGTATACGGCCACGTGTTTGAACAAAAGCATTGCGCGAACCAAGGAACAGTACGCAATAACGGTTGTGAAATAATTGCCAAAGAATGTGCAAGACGTCAATTCTAAAAACTTAATGTTTGTGTGCGGCCCGCGCCCAAACGCTCTACACCAGCATGTGTGCAGATTTCGCCACGGTAGTAAAACAAACATGGCTTAGAGGCGAAAGTTTTATTCGCCTCATGGTCCTGGACGGCGGATGTGAGTAAAGTCCAACCTACTTTATGACGTCAACCAGTGCTCACCAAATGTCATCCTCGTTCCCAACACACAAAAACATGTGTTGAATGTGCCACAGCAGTGACAATCAGATAGAAGGCATTGCTTTCCAGCTTCTGCAACAAATAGATCGAGGAGTGGGGAACAGATAGACGCTTCCCAGTTCCTTGCCGACTTTCGCCTGCGCAGGCGGTTCACCAAACAGGGCTCAAAAAATAACATATTTTACTTAAATTAACAGTAAGTGCAGTTAACAAATAATGAAGAAGTGCGGCTAGTTTCGGTAGGCGAAGAACCAATATAAACTATCTTTCGGACACATGACTAAATTAAAACAATGAGAGGCTACGAGTTCGGATGGACACCACGTTGCCGGCAGGGGTATTTCATAATGTGTTAAATAAATAATAAGGGGAAGGTGTTAGATGTAGTGTGAATGTGAGAATGAGCAGGCTGGGCTGTCTGTTTTATATTATAAGGTAAGATGTTAGAATAAGATTGAAATAGTAATTGTCGTAGTCATGCAGTGAATACCAGAAAATTATTATGCTTTTATTTTATTTTCTAATTTTGGAGAAATAGCCTGACATGAAGGTTTAAAAAGTTTAAAAAATAAAATTTTAATTAATTTCTCTTCAAAAAATGAGTTGCGTATGTGATTTATATAACCTGTAAACCATGCTTGCATTCTACGTTCGTGTGACAGGATCTTGACCCGGGAAAACAGTTAGAAGGTAGGTGGAAATAAATAAATAATGTATTTGTATTTGTATTAATAGATTAATAACTTCACAGTTGGCTTCTGAACAGGGACAATTTTTATAAATCAAAATATTTAATATAAAAACCACACCTACAAATAAGATGCAAGTATGGTTTGAAGGTTAAATAACGATATGTAACACTTATGTAAGGTACATAAGTCTAAGAGCAGTATATGTAAATTAAGAAAATTAGTAAATTTATAATATAAAAAATGGCAAATAATAACGAGAATGTCAGCTTCTCTGACAGTCAAACAGAGAGTCAAATAAATACCGACTCAGGTATCCAAACAGAGTCAATGTTAACAAGTATTAATAACGAAGTCAGCTTCGTTGACAAAAATGTAGCAGCACAATCCACTCCAAAGACAACAAGAGTTTCAGTGTTGTCGATGGACGATATGTTCAATCTGATAAAAACAATGTCCGAAAATATAAGTAGTACTCTAAATGAATTAAAGGAACAAAATAAAGAACAAAAGAGTGATTTTGATGTTAAATTTAATAAAATTGATAGCAAATTCGAAGTACAGAATAACAAATTCGATGAGTTAAAAAACCAAATTAACGAAATTAATGAGCGTTTTGAGAATACTAATGAGAAAATAGAAACGAGCCTTAACAGATTAGAACAGAGTATAGAGAAAATGGTAGAGTCAGTAGAAAATCAAATGTATAAAAATGTGGTATTAGAGAATAAGGTAACAAATGATAACAATGATATTGAAAATGATAATATAATTAAGAATGTAATATCAGAGAGTGATACGTTGAAAATAGATAATGAGATAGTAAGTGAGAGTGAGAGAATGATAAGTTGTAACGGAGTAATAATTAGTGTTGTTGAATTAGAAAAAGAATGGAGAAAGAGAGTAGATGATTATGTAGGGCAGAGGGTAAATTTTCCCCTTATTCGTGATGAAGCAGGGTGTTCACAAGTGTTGTTTTTGAAGGGCAAGAGTCCCGTGTTATTGGAAGATTTGAGTTGTTTCCCTTTTTTGTATAAGTTTGTACCCTCTGTGTGGAATGGTGTTGAAAGTGTGAGATGATGTTATGATGAGAGAGAGTTAGATGGAGAGTGGTGTATTGATAGAGAGATAGAATTATATAAATTAAAGAGAGATTGTAGTGAGTTGAAAGAAATGTTGGAAGTGATAGAGATAAATGGTATTAAATACTTACCTGTTAAAATAGAGAATGAGAATTATTTTGATGAGTCATTATTTTGATTATTTTTTTAAATAATAATAATTTAGCTTATGATGAAAAAATAACTGACCCGATATTGAATATAACTACTAATGGAGACGGGACAGAAATAAATAATGTGGACTAGGTATATGATTATTATGGTAAAATGAATGAACTAAAATTTTATGGTTATGACACACAAGATAGCCATATGTGGAATGTAAATAAAATTGAAAATTGTTATGTGAAACCCAGACTAATTTTTGACGATGGAGGCTAAACAGTAAAACAATAAATGGACAATTTTAAATATTTTGTTTTATGGTTCAGACCTCGCAACCTTGGACAATGAAGTGTGATATAACTGAATAATCAATAATGAAGAATTGTAAATAAATGTTTAGCAAATTTCATTGTGTGTATTGTAAAATGTTAGGTAAACAAGGTGTATGTAGGTCATTGTTGTGATAATAATAATAGTATTTTGCAGTCTAAATAAATGACAAAAATAATTTTGGAAGAAAATAATAAATGAATTGTAGTTATTGTACTTGGTGAAAGTAATTAAAATTGTTGTGTTTTCAATAATTAATTTAATTAAAATAATTTGAGATGTTTAAATATTTTGATTGATTTAAAGGTTGTATAATTGAATTTTTCTAATGAGTTTGAATTGTTTTATGAGATTTGGATTTGATGATGATTAATTAATAAATAAATGTTAAATTGTTGAATATGAAATAACACTGTTATTAAATGTTTCAGAGGTTACGTGGAGGTAATTTGGTGTGTATATTTTGTGTTTATGTCAGCAGGTGAATAAAGTACTGTAAGTATAAATTTTATAATACAAGTCAGAAAGAATAAAATGTTTACAGGTGTTTAACTCAATAATGGTAAAATAATTTGAGATAATTGTGTTAAATAGAAACTAGAATTTAAAAAATAATAATAACTCAAAGTTGATGTAAAACAAATGTTAATAATCAATTTGAAAATTTTAAGAAATCTAATGGTACAAAGTGATGAATGATTTAAAAGATGATGGATAAAAGAGTCAATGAAAATTTCACATTATAATGTTTTATAGAAAGTTTTAATTTAGCTATTAGTGGGCTATTGCTGTGGTGGCATGTGCCACAGTAGATAGCGGAAAGTGTTGGGGGTAATAGAGAGTATTACCCCCATCGGAAGCCGAAATGGCGAAAATGCACGGCACACCCTTTTATACAACTTATATTGTATACTGATAGATTTTTCGTGCCGTGCAGATTAATGATGAGTGTAACATGCCTGAAGGTAAAGATGATTTCCCCGACTTTTCGGGCGATTACTGCCTTACCAGCACTAATCGTGGTTTTGGCTAGCGGTCAGCTATGGCCATAATTTAAGTCCCTTGACCATAGCTGGCTTGAAATTGGTTTATACTAGAAATTAATGGGGGGTGAAATTAGGGGAAATCCCGGAAACTATGGAACAGCGGCTGCCGCTCTGTCCGAGTAGGGACAGCAAAGCCAGGTGGTAGACCCGCATTAAGGGCGCATAACTATATAACAAAGATATGTTGATATCTGCACCTTTCAAATGTAACGCCGAAGCAAGGACAAGGAGATGTTCAATTCCTCCAACTATGCCGTCCTTGTGGACGCACATGGGCGCCACAGTCCAACAGAAAAAAACAATAGTGTGTGTGGTTGGGGGGTTGCTCAGGTGAGCAACGAATTCAAATTCTATAACTTGAAGATGATAACTCATTTTTGCACTAATTAAATGCTTGTATTATGATTTGGTAAATAGGTGTTCACATGTTCATTATACTGTGTTTATTCTGTTTTATAAATGTATTATTTTATTGTGTTAGAGATAAGGGTTGATAAAAATATGTGTTTCATATAATTTGTATAATTTTGAAATGTGTTTGTAGTAAGGTCATTCACCTTGCTAAGAAAATCAGTTGATCAGCTGTACAATATCACTTATAAACGATTTGCAATTTTTTCAGGTTAGTTAAATCTTTGAATATGAGGAAAATGGAATGTAATTAATGTTTGCATAGTGATTTTAATGTGTTAAAGATTTTAGTTTAAATGATGGACTGAATTGATATATTTAAGGATTTTGAATGATTTGTGAAAGATGGTAAAAGGTAGATTTTGGGTGATTAATATTTTGTTGGGACATGTAGATCAGTCCAAGTTGAGTTTAAAGGGGTAATAGAGAGCATAATATTGTTATGAATAAATGTAGTAGAATTTGAGAAGTATTGATAGCGACACAGTAGTTATGGGGAATATATGCAGAGTATTGATTTATATATTGAGGTAATAAATAAATGATGATAATTTGTTGTAATTGAAGCGATGTATTGAGAATGGTAATTAGAGTTGATGGGAGTTTTGTAAGAGGGGGTGTGGTAGGAGTCCGCAACAAAAGTGGTTTGTACGGGAAGGAACCGTTTAGCGCCGGAAAGGGTTGCCTTAGGTAGAATCCAAGAACCAACATAAGGGAATCAGCTTTTGGGGGGGGGAACACACTTCCTGCGTACAAAGGGTTAAAGAGTAATTTTTTTTTATATAATGGTAGAATGTTGCGAATTGAGTTGAGTAGTAAGTTGGGTTTAGAGATTGTTTGATAAATGTTTTTGATAGTGATGGGTGTCATGTTTGTTAAAGTTGTTAGTGATATGAGAGTCAAAGAGGTAAAGATTATAAAGGTATACATATCAATTTGTAAATCAAGTTAGTATAAATAATTAAATCACCCAAACTAATGGAGAATGAGATTGTTAAAAGATGGAGAGTCATAGTAAAAAATATAGAATTTCATTTGAAACAAGTGACAATTTTAATAGAATTGGAGAGTAAAATAAAGTTGTAAAAAGTGTAATTTTGAGTAATTTAAATATCAATTTTGATTGTTAATTATAATAATACTTTGTTAATTTTAAATGTCTTATTTTTATTATGTTTTATTATGTTTAAATGTAAAAAATGTTAGAGATGTTTAACGTATTTTCTGATGTAACTTATGTATAGCTTGTGTAGGTCAAGGTTCTTGACTTGACCCAGTTTGATCAGCTGATGGGTGATGTTGTAAATTAGACCCGTTTTGGTAATGAAGTGATGCCAATTTTGTTTCTTAATTAATTTAAATAATTTTAATGTTGAAAACAAAACAAAAAATTTTTTTGATTTTGTGCCTGCCATCTAATTGATGTTTTGAGTTTTGATTATATTATTGCTTGTGTGTATTAATAGTGTTTTTTATTGAATTGTATTGTTTAGGATATATGTATAAGCAAATGTTAGGATAAGGAAGTTCATGTTTTTAACGAATGTTCTATTTATTTGTTTTCGAATTATCACTAATAATGAAGAGAATTATTCAATTCAGATAAAAGATTTGTGTTTTGATTTTCGAGATTAATGGTAATATAGATTTGGTTTCGATTTCAAGGAAACTCCTAAATTTGATAACAAGATTTGATAGGATGTAGCAATAAGTGTGTGTACAAGCCCAGTAACTGCTAAAGGCAGCCCAGTGTGCATGAAAAGGGGGAACATATCGGTTGAGGATCTGGCATGATATAAGCCAGGGGTTTGGATTTTTGGGGCGGCATGTTAGAAGGTGAGGTGTGCTGTGGTGCGTGTCTGTTCGATTTCATGGTGTTGGGATCTCGCACAGAGAAGTCCAGTAATCTCGTTCAGATGCGGCCATAGTCGCCGAGCCAGGGGGGTTGTTTACCCATGAAGTATAAGAACCAAGGGGGGTTGTTGGGACCAGTTTCTCACCGGTCCTCTTAGGGGTTTTAGCAATGAGATTTCTTCTGTTTCGGCAGAAGATATCTCATTGGGGGGGTATTGTAACGGGACGAATTTTGAGGGGTTTTTATTTTATTAAATTTGGGGATTTATTATAAAATATTTGAAATTTAATTTCCATCTGTGTATACGGCCACGTGTTTGAACAAAAGCATTGCGCGAACCAAGGAACAGTATGCAATAACGGTTGTGAAATAATTGCCAAAGAATGTGCAAGACGTCAATTCTAAAAACTTAATGTTTGTGTGCGGCCCGCGCCCAAACGCTCTACACCAGCATGTGTGCAGATTTCGCCACGCTAGTAAAACAAACATGGCTTAGAGGCGAAAGTTTTATTCGCCTCATGGTCCTGGACGGCGGATGTGAGTAAAGTCCAACCTACTTTATGACGTCAACCAGTGCTCACCAAATGTCATCCACGTCCCCAACACACAAAAACATGTGTTGAATGTGCCACAGCAGTGACGATCAGATAGAAGGCATTGCTTTCCGGCTTCTGCAACAAATAGATCGAGGAGTGGGGAACAGATAGACGCTTCCCAGTTCCTTGCCGACTTTCGCCTGCGCAGGCGGTTCACCAAACAGGGCTCAAAAAATAACATATTTTACTTAAATTAACAGTAAGTGCAGTTAACAAATAATGAAGAAGTGCGGCTAGTTTCGGTAGGCGAAGAACCAATATAAACTATCTTTCGGACACATGACTAAATTAAAACAATGAGAGGCTACGAGTTCGGATGGACACCACGTTGCCGGCAGGGGTATTTCATAATGTGTTAAATAAATAATAAGGGGAAGGTGTTAGATGTAGTGTGAATGTGAGAATGAGCAGGCTGGGCTGTCTGTTTTATATTATAAGGTAAGATGTTAGAATAAGATTGAAATAGTAATTGTCGTAGTCATGCAGTGAATACCAGAAAATTATTATGCTTTTATTTTATTTTCTAATTTTGGAGAAATAGCCTGACATGAAGGTTTAAAAAGTTTAAAAAATAAAATTTTAATTAATTTCTCTTCAAAAAATGAGTTGCGTATGTGATTTATATAACCTGTAAACCATGCTTGCATTCTACGTTCGTGTGACAGGATCTTGACCCGGGAAAACAGTTAGAAGGTAGGTGGAAATAAATAAATAATGTATTTGTATTTGTATTAATAGATTAATAACTTCACAGTTGGCTTCTGAACAGGGACAATTTTTATAAATCAAAATATTTAATATAAAAACCACACCTACAAATAAGATGCAAGTATGGTTTGAAGGTTAAATAACGATATGTAACACTTATGTAAGGTACATAAGTCTAAGAGCAGTATATGTAAATTAAGAAAATTAGTAAATTTATAATATAAAAAATGGCAAATAATAACGAGAATGTCAGCTTCTCTGACAGTCAAACAGAGAGTCAAATAAATACCGACTCAGGTATCCAAACAGAGTCAATGTTAACAAGTATTAATAACGAAGTCAGCTTCGTTGACAAAAATGTAGCAGCACAATCCACTCCAAAGACAACAAGAGTTTCAGTGTTGTCGATGGACGATATGTTCAATCTGATAAAAACAATGTCCGAAAATATAAGTAGTAATCTAAATGAATTAAAGGAACAAAATAAAGAACAAAAGAGTGATTTTGATGTTAAATTTAATAAAATTGATAGCAAATTCGAAGTACAGAATAACAAATTCGATGAGTTAAAAAACCAAATTAACGAAATTAATGAGCGTTTTGAGAATACTAATGAGAAAATAAAAAAACGAGCCTTAACAGATTAGAACAGAGTATAGAGAAAATGGTAGAGTCAGTAGAAAATCAAATGTATAAAAATGTGGTATTAGAGAATAAGGTAACAAATGATAACAATGATATTGAAAATGATAATATAATTAAGAATGTAATATCAGAGAGTGATACGTTGAAAATAGATAATGAGATAGTAAGTGAGAGTGAGAGAATGATAAGTTGTAACGGAGTAATAATTAGTGTTGTTGAATTAGAAAAAGAATGGAGAAAGAGAGTAGATGATTATGTAGGGCAGAGGGTAAATTTTCCCCTTATTCGTGATGAAGCAGGGTGTTCACAAGTGTTGTTTTTGAAGGGCAAGAGTCCCGTGTTATTGGAAGATTTGAGTTGTTTCCCTTTTTTGTATAAGTTTGTACCCTCTGTGTGGAATGGTGTTGAAAGTGTGAGATGATGTTATGATGAGAGAGAGTTAGATGGAGAGTGGTGTATTGATAGAGAGATAGAATTATATAAATTAAAGAGAGATTGTAGTGAGTTGAAAGAAATGTTAGAAGTGATAGAGATAAATGGTATTAAATACTTACCTGTTAAAATAGAGAATGAGAATTATTTTGATGAGTCATTATTTTGATTATTTTTTTAAATAATAATAATTTAGCTTATGATGAAAAAATAACTGACCCGATATTGAATATAACTACTAATGGAGACGGGACAGAAATAAATAATGTGGACTAGGTATATGATTATTATGGTAAAATGAATGAACTAAAATTTTATGGTTATGACACACAAGATAGCCATATGTGGAATGTAAATAAAATTGAAAATTGTTATGTGAAACCCAGACTAATTTTTGACGATGGAGGCTAAACAGTAAAACAATAAATGGACAATTTTAAATATTTTGTTTTATGGTTCAGACCTCGCAACCTTGGACAATGAAGTGTGATATAACTGAATAATCAATAATGAAGAATTGTAAATAAATGTTTAGCAAATTTCATTGTGTGTATTGTAAAATGTTAGGTAAACAAGGTGTATGTAGGTCATTGTTGTGATAATAATAATAGTATTTTGCAGTCTAAATAAATGACAAAAATAATTTTGGAAGAAAATAATAAATGAATTGTAGTTATTGTACTTGGTGAAAGTAATTAAAATTGTTGTGTTATCAATAATTAATTTAATTAAAATAATTTGAGATGTTTAAATATTTTGATTGATTTAAAGGTTGTATAATTGAATTTTTCTAATGAGTTTGAATTGTTTTATGAGATTTGGATTTGATGATGATTAATTAATAAATAAATGTTAAATTGTTGAATATGAAATAACACTGTTATTAAATGTTTCAGAGGTTACGTGGAGGTAATTTGGTGTGTATATTTTGTGTTTATGTCAGCAGGTGAATAAAGTACTGTAAGTATAAATTTTATAATACAAGTCAGAAAGAATAAAATGTTTACAGGTGTTTAACTCAATAATGGTAAAATAATTTGAGATAATTGTGTTAAATAGAAACTAGAATTTAAAAAATAATAATAACTGAAAGTTGATGTAAAACAAATGTTAATAATCAATTTGAAAATTTTAAGAAATCTAATGGTACAAAGTGATGAATGATTTAAAAGATGATGGATAAAAGAGTCAATGAAAATTTCACATTATAATGTTTTATAGAAAGTTTTAATTTAGCTATTAGTGGGCTATTGCTGTGGTGGCATGTGCCACAGTAGATAGCGGAAAGTGTTGGGGGTAATAGAGAGTATTACCCCCATCGGAAGCCGAAATATCGAAAATGCACGGCACACCCTTTTATACAACTTATATTGTATACTGATAGATTTTTCGTGCCGTGCAGATTAATGATGAGTGTAACATGCCTGAAGGTAAAGATGATTTCCCCGACTTTTCGGGTGATTACTGCCTTACCAGCACTAATCGTGGTTTTGGCTAGCGGTCAGCTATGGCCATAATTTAAGTCCCTTGACCATAGCTGGCTTGAAATTGGTATATACTAGAAATTAATGGGGGGTGAAATTAGGGGAAATCCTGGAAACTGTGGAACAGCGGCTGCCACTCTGTCCGAGTAGGGACAGCAAAGCCAGGTGGTAGACCCGCATTAAGGGTGCATAACTATATAACAAAGATATGTTGATATCTGCACCTTTCAAATGTAACGCCGAAGCAAGAACAAGGAGATGTTCAATTCCTCCAACTATGCCGTCCTTGTGGACGCACATGGGCGCCACAGTCCAACAGAAAAAAACAATAGTGTGTGTGGTTGGGGGGTTGCTCAGGTGAGCAACGAATTCAAATTCTATAACTGAAGATGATAACTCATTTTTGCACTAATTAAATGCTTGTATTATGATTTGGTAAATAGGTGTTCACATGTTCATTATACTGTGTTTATTCTGTTTTATAAATGTATTATTTTATTGTGTTAGAGATAAGGGTTGATAAAAATATGTGTTTCATATAATTTGTATAATTTTGAAATGTGTTTGTAGTAAGGTCATTCACCTTGCTAAGAAAATCAGTTGATCAGCTGTACAATATCACTTATAAACGATTTGCAATTTTTTCAGGTTAGTTAAATCTTTGAATATGAGGAAAATGGAATGTAATTAATGTTTGCATAGTGATTTTAATGTGTTAAAGATTTTAGTTTAAATGATGGACTGAATTGATATATTTAAGGATTTTGAATGATTTGTGAAAGATGGTAAAAGGTAGATATTGGGTGATTAATATTTTGTTGGGACCGATAGGTCAGTCCAAGTTGAGTTTAAAGGGGTAATAGAGAGCATAATATTGTTATGAATAAATGTAGTAGAATTTGAGAAGTATTGATAGCGACACAGTAGTTATGGGGAATATATGCAGAGTATTGATTTATATATTGAGGTAATAAATAAATGATGATAATTTGTTGTAATTGAAGCGATGTATTGAGAATGGTAATTAGAGTTGATGGGAGTTTTGTAAGAGGGGGTGTGGTAGGAGTCCGCAACAAAAGTGGTTTGTACGGGAAGGAACCGTTTAGCGCCGGAAAGGGTTGCCTTAGGTAGAATCCAAGAACCAACATAAGGGAATCAGCTTTTGGGGGGGGGAACACACTTCCTGCGTACAAAGGGTTAAAGAGTAATTTTTTTTTTATATAATGGTAGAATGTTGCGAATTGAGTTGAGTAGTAAGTTGGGTTTAGAGATTGTTTGATAAATGTTTTTGATAGTGATGGGTGTCATGTTTGTTAAAGTTGTTAGTGATATGAGAGTCAAAGAGGTAAAGATTATAAAGGTATACATATCAATTTGTAAATCAAGTTAGTATAAATAATTAAATCACCCAAACTAATGGAGAATGAGATTGTTAAAAGATGGAGAGTCATAGTAAAAAATATAGAATTTCATTTGAAACAAGTGACAATTTTAATAGAATTGGAGAGTAAAATAAAGTTGTAAAAAGTGTAATTTTGAGTAATTTAAATATCAATTTTGATTGTTAATTATAATAATACTTTGTTAATTTTAAATGTCTTATTTTTATTATGTTTTATTATGTTTAAAGGTAAAAAATGTTAGAGATGTTTAACGTATTTTCTGATGTAACTTATGTATAGCTTGTGTAGGTCAAGGTTCTTGACTTGACCCAGTTTGATCAGCTGATGGGTGATGTTGTAAATTAGACCCGTTTTGGTAATGAAGTGATGCCAATTTTGTTTCTTAATTAATTTAAATAATTTTAATGTTGAAAACAAAACAAAAAATTTTTTTGATTTTGTGCCTGCCATCTAATTGATGTTTTGAGTTTTGATTATATTATTGCTTGTGTGTATTAATAGTGTTTTTTATTGAATTGTATTGTTTAGGATATATGTATAAGCAAATGTTAGGATAAGGAAGTTCATGTTTTTAACGAATGTTCTATTTATTTGTTTTCGAATTATCACTAATAATGAAGAGAATTATTCAATTCAGATAAAAGATTTGTGTTTTGATTTTCGAGATTAATGGTAATATAGATTTGGTTTCGATTTCAAGGAAACTCCTAAATTTGATAACAAGATTTGATAGGATGTAGCAATAAGTGTGTGTACAAGCCCAGTAACTGCTAAAGGCAGCCCAGTGTGCATGAAAAGGGGGAACATATCGGTTGAGGATCTGGCATGATATAAGCCAGGGGTTTGGATTTTTGGGGCGGCATGTTAGAAGGTGAGGTGTGCTGTGGTGCGTGTCTGTTCGATTTCATGGTGTTGGGATCTCGCACAGAGAAGTCCAGTAATCTCGTTCAGATGCGGCCATAGTCGCCGAGCCAGGGGGGTTGTTTACCCATGAAGTATAAGAACCAAGGGGGGTTGTTGGGACCAGCTTCTCACCGGTCCTCTTAGGGGTTTTAGCAATGAGATTTCTTCTGTTTCGGCAGAAGATATCTCATTGGGGGGGTATTGTAACGGGACGAATTTTGAGGGGTTTTTATTTTATTAAATTTGGGGATTTATTATAAAATATTTGAAATTTAATTTCCATCTGTGTATACGGCCACGTGTTTGAACAAAAGCATTGCGCGAACCAAGGAACAGTATGCAATAACGGTTGTGAAATAATTGCCAAAGAATGTGCAAGACGTCAATTCTAAAAACTTAATGTTTGTGTGCGGCCCGCGCCCAAACGCTCTACACCAGCATGTGTGCAGATTTCGCCACGGTAGTAAAACAAACATGGCTTAGAGGCGAAAGTTTTATTCGCCTCATGGTCCTGGACGGCGGATGTGAGTAAAGTCCAACCTACTTTATGACGTCAACCAGTGCTCACCAAATGTCATCCACGTCCCCAACACACAAAAACATGTGTTGAATGTGCCACAGCAGTGACGATCAGATAGAAGGCATTGCTTTCCGGCTTCTGCAACAAATAGATCGAGGAGTGGGGAACAGATAGACGCTTCCCAGTTCCTTGCCGACTTTCGCCTGCGCAGGCGGTTCACCAAACAGGGCTCAAAAAATAACATATTTTACTTAAATTAACAGTAAGTGCAGTTAACAAATAATGAAGAAGTGCGGCTAGTTTCGGTAGGCGAAGAACCAATATAAACTATCTTTCGGACACATGACTAAATTAAAACAATGAGAGGCTACGAGTTCGGATGGACACCACGTTGCCGGCAGGGGTATTTCATAATGTGTTAAATAAATAATAAGGGGAAGGTGTTAGATGTAGTGTGAATGTGAGAATGAGCAGGCTGGGCTGTCTGTTTTATATTATAAGGTAAGATGTTAGAATAAGATTGAAATAGTAATTGTCGTAGTCATGCAGTGAATACCAGAAAATTATTATGCTTTTATTTTATTTTCTAATTTTGGAGAAATAGCCTGACATGAAGGTTTAAAAAGTTTAAAAAATAAAATTTTAATTAATTTCTCTTCAAAAAATGAGTTGCGTCTGTGATTTATATAACCTGTAAACCATGCTTGCATTCTACGTTCGTGTGACAGGATCTTGACCCGGGAAAACAGTTAGAAGGTAGGTGGAAATAAATAAATAATGTATTTGTATTTGTATTAATAGATTAATAACTTCACAGTTGGCTTCTGAACAGGGACAATTTTTATAAATCAAAATATTTAATATAAAAACCACACCTACAAATAAGATGCAAGTATGGTTTGAAGGTTAAATAACGATATGTAACACTTATGTAAGGTACATAAGTCTAAGAGCAGTATATGTAAATTAAGAAAATTAGTAAATTTATAATATAAAAAATGGCAAATAATAACGAGAATGTCAGCTTCTCTGACAGTCAAACAGAGAGTCAAATAAATACCGACTCAGGTATCCAAACAGAGTCAATGTTAACAAGTATTAATAACGAAGTCAGCTTCGTTGACAAAAATGTAGCAGCACAATCCACTCCAAAGACAACAAGAGTTTCAGTGTTGTCGATGGACGATATGTTCAATCTGATAAAAACAATGTCCGAAAATATAAGTAGTAATCTAAATGAATTAAAGGAACAAAATAAAGAACAAAAGAGTGATTTTGATGTTAAATTTAATAAAATTGATAGCAAATTCGAAGTACAGAATAACAAATTCGATGAGTTAAAAAACCAAATTAACGAAATTAATGAGCGTTTTGAGAATACTAATGAGAAAATAGAAACGAGCCTTAACAGATTAGAACAGAGTATAGAGAAAATGGTAGAGTCAGTAGAAAATCAAATGTATAAAAATGTGGTATTAGAGAATAAGGTAACAAATGGTAACAATGATATTGAAAATGATAATATAATTAAGAATGTAATATCAGAGAGTGATACGTTGAAAATAGATAATGAGATAGTAAGTGAGAGTGAGAGAATGATAAGTTGTAATGGAGTAATAATTAGTGTTGTTGAATTAGAAAAAGAATGGAGAAAGAGAGTAGATGATTATGTAGGGTAGAGGGTAAATTTTCCCCTTATTCGTGATGAAGCAGGGTGTTCACAAGTGTTGTTGTTGAAGGGCAAGAGTCCCGTGTTATTGGAAGATTTGAGTTGTTTCCCTTTTTTGTATAAGTTTGTACCCTCTGTGTGGAATGGTGTTGAAAGTGTGAGATGATGTTATGATGAGAGAGAGTTAGATGGAGAGTGGTGTATTGATAGAGAGATAGAATTATATAAATTAAAGAGAGATTGTAGTGAGTTGAAAGAAATGTTGGAAGTGATAGAGATAAATGGTATTAAATACTTACCTGTTAAAATAGAGAATGAGAATTATTTTGATGAGTCATTATTTTGATTATTTTTTTAAATAATAATAATTTAGCTTATGATGAAAAAATAACTGACCCGATATTGAATATAACTACTAATGGAGACGGGACAGAAATAAATAATGTGGACTAGGTATATGATTATTATGGTAAAATGAATGAACTAAAATTTTATGGTTATGACACACAAGATAGCCATATGTGGAATGTAAATAAAATTGAAAATTGTTATGTGAAACCCAGACTAATTTTTGACGATGGAGGCTAAACAGTAAAACAATAAATGGACAATTTTAAATATTTTGTTTTATGGTTCAGACCTCGCAACCTTGGACAATGAAGTGTGATATAACTGAATAATCAATAATGAAGAATTGTAAATAAATGTTTAGCAAATTTCATTGTGTGTATTGTAAAATGTTAGGTAAACAAGGTGTATGTAGGTCATTGTTGTGATAATAATAATAGTATTTTGCAGTCTAAATAAATGACAAAAATAATTTTGGAAGAAAATAATAAATGAATTGTAGTTATTGTACTTGGTGAAAGTAATTAAAATTGTTGTGTTTTCAATAATTAATTTAATTAAAATAATTTGAGATGTTTAAATATTTTGATTGATTTAAAGGTTGTATAATTGAATTTTTCTAATGAGTTTGAATTGTTTTATGAGATTTGGATTTGATGATGATTAATTAATAAATAAATGATAAATTTTTGAATATGAAATAACACTGTTATTAAATGTTTCAGAGGTTACGTGGAGGTAATTTGGTGTGTATATTTTGTGTTTATGTCAGCAGGTGAATAAAGTACTGTAAGTATAAATTTTATAATACAAGTCAGAAAGAATAAAATGTTTACAGGTGTTTAACTCAATAATGGTAAAATAATTTGAGATAATTGTGTTAAATAGAAACTAGAATTTAAAAAATAATAATAACTGAAAGTTGATGTAAAACAAATGTTAATAAACAATTGGAAAATTTTAAGAAATCTAATGGTACAAAGTGATGAATGATTTAAAAGATGATGGATAAAAGAGTCAATGAAAATTTCACTTTATAATGTTTTATAGAAAGTTTTAATTTAGCTATTAGTGGGCTAGTGCTGTGGTGGCATGTGCCACAGTAGATAGCGGAAAGTGTTGGGGGTAATAGAGAGTATTACCCCCATCGGAAGCCGAAATGGCGAAAATGCACGGCACACCCTTTTATACAACTTATATTGTATACTGATAGATTTTTCGTGCCGTGCAGATTAATGATGAGTGTAACATGCCTGAAGGTAAAGATGATTTCCCCGACTTTTCGGGCGATTACTGCCTTACCAGCACTAATCGTGGTTTTGGCTAGCGGTCAGCTATGGCCATAATTTAAGTCCCTTGACCATAGCTGGCTTGAAATTGGTTTATACTAGAAATTAATGGGGGGTGAAATTAGGGGAAATCCCGGAAACTATGGAACAGCGGCTGCCACTCTGTCCGAGTAGGGACAGCAAAGCCAGGTGGTAGACCCGCATTAAGGGCGCATAACTATATAACAAAGATATGTTGATATCTGCACCTTTCAAATGTAACGCCGAAGCAAGGACAAGGAGATGTTCAATTCCACCAACTATGCCGTCCTTGTGGACGCACATGGGCGCCACAGTCCAACAGAAAAAAACAATAGTGTGTGTGGTTGGGGGGTTGCTCAGGTGAGCAACGAATTCAAATTCTATAACTTGAAGATGATAACTCATTTTTGCACTAATTAAATGCTTGTATTATGATTTGGTAAATAGGTGTTCACATGTTCATTATACTGTGTTTATTCTGTTTTATAAATGTATTATTTTATTGTGTTAGAGATAAGGGTTGATAAAAATATGTGTTTCATATAATTTGTATAATTTTGAAATGTGTTTGTAGTAAGGTCATTCACCTTGCTAAGAAAATCAGTTGATCAGCTGTACAATATCACTTATAAACGATTTGCAATTTTTTCAGGTTAGTTAAATCTTTGAATATGAGGAAAATGGAATGTAATTAATGTTTGCATAGTGATTTTAATGTGTTAAAGATTTTAGTTTAAATGATGGACTGAATTGATATATTTAAGGATTTTGAATGATTTGTGAAAGATGGTAAAAGGTAGATTTTGGGTGATTAATATTTTGTTGGGACATGTAGATCAGTCCAAGTTGAGTTTAAAGGGGTAATAGAGAGCATAATATTGTTATGAATAAATGTAGTAGAATTTGAGAAGTATTGATAGCGACACAGTAGTTATGGGGAATATATGCAGAGTATTGATTTATATATTGAGGTAATAAATAAATGATGATAATTTGTTGTAATTGAAGCGATGTATTGAGAATGGTAATTAGAGTTGATGGGAGTTTTGTAAGAGGGGGTATGGTAGGAGTCCGCAACAAAAGTGGTTTGTACGGGAAGGAACCGTTTAGCGCCGGAAAGGGTTGCCTTAGGTAGAATCCAAGAACCAACATAAGGGAATCAGCTTTTGGGGGGGGGGGAACACACTTCCTGCGTACAAAGGGTTAAAGAGTAATTTTTTTTTTTATATAATGGTAGAATGTTGCGAATTGAGTTGAGTAGTAAGTTGCGTTTAGAGATTGTTTGATAGATGTTTTTGATAGTGATGGGTGTCATGTTTGTTAAAGTTGTTAGTGATATGAGAGTCAAAGAGGTAAAGATTATAAAGGTATACATATCAATTTGTAAATCAAGTTAGTATAAATAATTAAATCACCCAAACTAATGGAGAATGAGATTGTTAAAAGATGGAGAGTCATAGTAAAAAATATAGAATTTCATTTGAAACAAGTGACAATTTTAATAGAATTGGAGAGTAAAATAAAGTTGTAAAAAGTGTAATTTTGAGTAATTTAAATATCAATTTTGATTGTTAATTATAATAATACTTTGTTAATTTTAAATGTCTTATTTTTATTATGTTTTATTATGTTTAAAGGTAAAAAATGTTAGAGATGTTTAACGTATTTTCTGATGTAACTTATGTATAGCTTGTGTAGGTCAATGTTCTTGACTTGACCCAGTTTGATCAGCTGATGGGTGATGTTGTAAATTAGAGCCGTTTTGGTAATGAAGTGATGCCAATTTTGTTTCTTAACTAATTTAAATAATTTTAATATTGAAAACAAAAAAAATTTTTTTTTGATTTTGTGCCTGCCATCTAATTGATGTTTTGAATTTTGATTATATTATTGTTTGTGTGTATTAATAGTGTTTTTTATTGAATTGTATTGTTTAGGATATATGTATAAGCAAATGTTAGGATAAGGAAGTTCATGTTTTTAACGAATGTTCTATTTATTTGTTTTCGAATTATCACTAATAATGAAGAGAATTATTCAATTCAGATAAATGATTTGTGTTTTGATTTTTGAGATTAATGGTAATATAGATTTGGTTTCAATTTCAAGGAAACTCCTAAATTTGATAACAAGATTTGATAGGATGTAGCAATAAGTGTGTGTACAAGCCCAGTAACTGCTAAAGGCAGCCCAGTGTGCATGAAAAGGGGGAACATATCGGTTGAGGATCTGGCATGATATAAGCCAGGGGTTTGGATTTTTGGGGCGGCATGTTAGAAGGTGAGGTGTGCTGTGGTGCGTGTCTGTTCGATTTTATGGTGTTGGGATCTCGCACAGAGAAGTCCAGTAATCTCGTTCAGATGCGGCCATAGTCGCCGAGCCAGGGGGGTTGTTTACCCATGAAGTATAAGAACCAAGGGGGGTTGTTGGGACCAGTTTCTCACCGGTCCTCTTAGGGGTTTTAGCAATGAGATTTCTTCTGTTTCGGCAGAAGATATCTCATTGGGGGGGTATTGTAACGGGACGAATTTTGAGGGGTTTTTATTTTATTAAATTTGGGGATTTATTATAAAATATTTGAAATTTAATTTCCATCTGTGTATACGGCCACGTGTTTGAACAAAAGCATTGCGTGAACCAAGGAACAGTATGCAATAACGGTTGTGAAACAATTGCCAAAGAATGTGCAAGACGTCAATTCTAAAAACTTAATGTTTGTGTGAGACCTGCGCCAAACGCTCTACACCAGCATGTGCGCAGACGACGCCACGGTAGTAAAACAAACATGGCTTAGAGGCAAAAGTTTTATTCGCCTCATGGTCCTGGACGGCGGATGTGAGTTTAAGTCCAACCTACTTTATGACGTCAACCAGTGCTCACCAAATGTCATCCACGTCCCCAACACACAAAAACACATGTGTTGAATGTGCCACAGCAGTGACGAACAGATAGAAGGCATTGCTTTCCGGCTTCTGCAACAAATAGATCGAGGAGTGGGGAACAGATAGACGCTTCCCAGTTCCTTGCCGACTTTCGCCTGCGCAGGCGGTTCGCCAAACAGGGCTCAAAAAATAACATATTTTACTTAAATTAACAGTAAGTGCAGTTAACAAATAATGAAGAAGTGCGGCTAGTTTCGGTAGGTGAAGAACCAATATAAACTATCTTTTGGACACACGACTAAATTAAAACAATGAGAGGCTACGAGTTCGGATGGACACCACGTTGCCGGCAGGGGTATTTCATAATGTGTTAAATAAATAATAAGGGGAAGGTGTTAGATATAGTGTGAATGTGAGAATGAGCAGGCTGGGCTGTCTGTTTTATATTATAAGGTAAGATGTTTGAATAAGATTGAAATAGTAATTGTCGTAGTCATGCAGTGAATACCAGAAAGTTATTATGCTTTTATTTTATTTTCTAATTTTGGAGAAATAGCCTGACATGAAGGTTTAAAAAGTTTAAAAAATAAAATTTTAATTAATTTCTCTTCAAAAAATGAGTTGCGTAAGTGATTTATATAACCTGTAAACCATGCTTGCATTCTACGTTCGTGTGACAGGATCTTGGCCCGGGAAAACAGTTAGAAGGTAGGTGGAAATAAATAAATAATGTATGTGTATTAATAGATTAATAACTTCACACCATCTTGTTTTCACTCGTCCAATTAGAAGTCCTGGATACGGTAAGTAAAACAATTTAAGTTGGCAACATGACAACATGGCGGCACTAGCCGTAAGTGTACAACATAAACATAGCCTATTGATAAATTAAGAAATAAAGTGATAAAAGTACATGAGTTAACAAATTATTCTGTAAGATTTTCTTTATATATTGTTTGAAGAAGGAGAGTTTGTGTACTGATAAAATATCAAAAGATTTGAACATCAAGCAATGATCAAGTTTTTTGTAAAACATAGTTTTCCATTTACAGAAATTTATCCCAATTTAGTTAACATTTACAGAAACACTGCTCCTTCGTTTTCAAGAGTAAAAAAATGGAGTGCTGAATTCAGACATGGTCAAACCAGCCTGGATAATGATCCACATTTAGGACATCCCAAAAGGTCATCTGCTGAAGAAATTATTCAGAAGAAATTATGCATAACATTGTTTGGTTGATTGATGAATAAAATACTGTGAAATAGTAGAGGCAATGAGCATCTCAAAACATGTGATATATCAGTAGTCACATATTAACTGACATTTTAGGTATGAAGCAAGGTGGGTACCATAGTTGCTGGCACATATCAAAAACATGTACGAATGAAGTTTGTTATGTGAGAATTTTTTATCATTTTAATAGAAACAGAACAGATTTTGTTTCTTTGTAACTATGGATGAAACTTTGGTTCATCATTACCAGTGGCGAAGCATGACAAAATAATTTGGGTAGACATAAAAATACCAGTCAACAGCACCCTCCTACTAAGATTGTTGACATTTTTAATGAACCAGTAAAACTATGGTAAATAGAGATACCTCTACCTTTATCAGATAATAGCTAAGTGACTGTCGCATTTCATTATACACATAATTAGGCCTAAATATAAAGAAAGAACTATATTATTGTTATTAGTGTCGTTTATGAATCTAATTAGAAAATATTGTTAAAAATATATATATTTTATTGACATTTTTTGAATGATGACAAATCCAGATACTGTAGGCATTACACAATCATTCATATTTTCTTGTAAATGAGTTCCACACGCCGCGTCTTGAAGTTTGCAAAAATATCTGTTACCCTTTCCTTGAAAGTTGGGTCCTTTATCCACATAAATGTCAATTCTTTTTCAATGGACAAAGTAGCCAATTGTGATAATCTTTTATTTTTCATGGCATTACGAAGGTACGTTTTGATCCTCTTCAGTGTACTCATTGAACGCTCAGTCGATCCTAATGTAACTGGAATACTCAGTACTAATTTTACACACTATCGAGTTGATTCTCCACAATATATTCTAGCAGTTTAACACATGGAAGCATTTTATCATCACTGTTGTAGATGTTCAATAATCCATTGCGCAATGTTACCCAGTCAAAGAATTTTGGGAGCAAACATTTCAGCTTGTCAAACTGGAGTTGAGGAAAATTCCTCCAAAATTCAACAAACTTTTTCTCATTTAGAAGTTCTACAAAAAATATATTTTCAAATTCGCCGAATCGGGTGTCTAGTTGGACTGGTACAGAATCAAGAATTTCATAAGCAACACGTTTATGCACTTCACTTACAGATTCCAGCAATACATTATTAGGGTCACCATTCATGCGCCTACATTCATCCATACAGTTTTGCAGCACTTTATTTGAACGCAGTGCTGCGATATTTTCTTTCACTGTCCTAATTTTATTAATGCAGAGATTTACATCACTGCTAGATTTTGCCTGGAGCACATTAAACAGATGTTGAGTAAATACAAAAATTCGATCATATACGCACAAGTAAAACATGAAAGACGTCGACTTTAAAATATTTAGGAGACCAATTGCAGCACTCACAGACTCAGGATCCCAGTCATCACACTCGATAATGTGAGAAACCACACTATATAGTTCTTTGTAATGTTCTTTGATTGTTGAAACTGCCGGCAAATGGAAATGCCAACACATTGATGTTGGGTGAGGAAGTTTAAAACCTTGTTCTCGGAGTAAATCAGATCTATCAGCAGATCTACTGAAGAAACTATGAAATGCAGTTAAATTACAAATAAACAATTTAACTTCTTTAATATTTTTTGCACTGTGTAACAAGACCAAATTAAGTTAGTTGGTGACCATAGCAATGCACAAATATTGCCTGTGAACATTGTTGACAAACAAGGGTTTGTCCTCCACCGTGACGACCAGCCATCACAGAAGCACCGTCATATGTTTGGTTTACTAATTTATTTTCAATGTTATATTCTTTCAAAACTGAAATGATTTTATTAGACAACCCTTCTGCGCTTTTGTTAGAAGAAACATCAAAAAAGCCTAAAAGTGTTCCTCAGTTTTCAGACCACGAACATATCGCACAATTATACTCAGTTGTGTTTTAACAGATACGTCGGTTATTTCGTCAGCTTGAACGGAAACAAAATCAGCCTTGTTTATTTCATCACGAATTGTTTCATTAATAGCGCTGGAAACAGACTCGATTAAATCATTCTGAATTTCAGAAAATGTGCCTTTAAATACAGTGCTGGTTTCTATATGTTCCTTCATGAAAGACTCTTCCATTGCCAGTAAATTTAAAGTTTCTAAATAATTGCCCTTATTAAGAGACTGCTTATTTTCCTTATGGCCCATAAAAGCTAACTCTTGCCTCCCTAAATAACAAACAACATCTAGACATCTATCAAACGACCTACTATCCTTCGATTTTGAGCCACATTTTCATTGTGCTGCACTGCTTGAATTCTAGCTGATTCGGATAAGCAATGTTCTATTCTGTTACGTCCTAGCATGTGAAACATCTCAGAATGTTTTATATGAGTTTTGCTACCAGCATGTTTAGCGACTTTAGCTTCAAAATTTGTTATAGTGCCTACTCCAACTTCTTCTCCATTAAACATCAAACAATAATAGCAGTGCAGAGTTTTGTTTTGCTTACAACCAGAGAGCCATCTACATTTACTATACCAAACTCTGAAATTTTCTGACAATTTTTCCATCCTTCTGCAACAAATCTAAAGGGGTTCGAGGTATTTTTGACTTTAGCAATAACTTTTGCTCTAAAGGTAACATACTGATTTCGTATTTTAACAAAAATTCTAGTGAATCAAAGTTGTCAGTAATTACAAAACAAGTAAAAACTGACGGAGAGTTCATATCAAATACTTCTGCGACAGAACTGGTACTAACTGTATTCATTTTGCTGCATTAAATCAATTATTAAACAGTATACTTAAAACACTTAAAAGACGACACTTAAAAACGTTTATTAATAAATAATTAGTACGCATATGATAACACACTTCTTAGTCTATAACACTATTATCTGTATACACTAAGTTGGCGTCTGTGCCGGTTGTGAATGCCAGGGGATTACCCAGGCCAGCCACCAGGTAGTCGCTGGCCCAGACGCCAACTTAGTGTATATTAGATAATATATACAAAATTAAAAATAATTTGTAAACTCAACAAAAACAAATATTCACTAAGCGTGTATAATGAAACAAACACAGGCGGCCAGGTGAAAATTCGGTACTATTCAGTCAGGGGAGACGTGTCTTTTGACGTGATGTACTGGACATATGATTATGTTGCGCGCGCAGGTCCCTTCCCGTTGTCGTCAGTCAAAGACCTCCTCACCTCCAGCCTTTTTGAAAAGACATTCCATGTAACATCTACCCTGATACTCCGCGTACAGTTGCATTGCACAGCAAGGTTCCATGGTTCACGCGGTCGCATCATCTCGCATAATATTTAACTTCTTAAATTAGTTTTATACCCTTTCTGAGTATCTTACGCATCTTAATTCATAAATAAAAGTTAATTACTTTATAAATAAATTATTTGGGGAGACACTGTCTACCCTGTCTCCCCTGACGCTTCGCCACTGATCATTACACTCCCAAAACAAAGGCACAGTCAAAACAATGGACAGAGGCCAGTTGTCTACCATCGAATAAAGCAGACTGTTCCATCTGTAGGCAAGGTTATGGTGTCAATTTTTGGGATGCTATAGGAATATTATTAATTGATTGTCTTGAAAAAGGCAAGACATTAACAGGTGAATATTATGCATCCCTTCTGGTTACACTGGATGAAAAAATTCAAGAAAAAAGAGCTTGTGTAGGAAAAAAAATCTTGTTGATGAGGACAATATGGCAGCATACTAGTCTGCTTTGGCAATGGGAAAAATTAGGGATTTGCAGTATTAGCTAGTGGAACATCCAACCTATTCGCCAGATTGGGCCCCTTAGACTTTCATCCATTCCAGATCTCAAGAAATGTGTTAGTGGAAACTGTTTCTGATCAAATGAAGAAGTGGTAGCAGCTGTTGAGGCATATTTTGCAGATCTTCTGGAAAGTCACTACAAGAATGGGATAATGGTATTGGAGCATCAGTGGACCAAGTGTACTGTTGTTAAAGGAGAATAAAAACTAACATTTTTTTAATTAAAAAACTGGCTGTTTTAATTTAAGGCCAAGAACTTATGGGATAACCCTTGTGTGAGAGAAACTGACAGTATAATTTTCATTTAACACATCTAGAAAATTGCAATACTTACATTTAAATAATTCTCCTATGTTAACCTAATATAATATTAATAGCTGTCACTAAGTTGATAAATAAGAGTGTTTCAACATAGTTAAACACTTCACAGTTACAGTAATACCTCTTTGTTAAAAATTATTACTTTCATTTAAAATCAACCCTTTACTTTTTTATAAGTTACTATTACTGTGTTAATTTGAAAAAAGTAGTAATAACTTGCAAATTTTTCCTTTTCTAGAGAAATCGAAGTCTGGCACAAAAAGATCAATTAGTCAGAATTTATGGGTAGGCTCTTTTTGTTAACATTTTTCTTAAGAAACACAAAATGGTGGTCAGACAGAAAATGAGATATTTGCTGACCTATGTAGTGCGACAGTACAAGCATATGCTGAAATGTGCATGTATTAAATAAAATAAATATTTAGATTAATTTTAATAATATGTAATAGACAAGCAGGTGTGAAGCTGAAAGCTGAGTTAGACGCAGGAATGAACATGCATGATCACGCGATTATTGCTGAGAGAGTGTACAGCAGTAAATAGTGTGTATGTGTGAAGCCTGTTCAAGCCTGCAAGTTTGCAATCTCACCCCAAATAGATACTAAATTATAGTTTTTATTTAATTATAAGCAAACCATAAATGTTAGAAAGATTGAAAAGACTTCTAAATATGCATAAAAATCAGACACATGTGCAGTCCGAAAATGGTGTGATTATGATGTTCAGTGTGAATTCTGTGCGATTTTAAGAGCATAGTAATTACACTAATGATGCGATCACTATGATAATTACGTATAATATATGTAATTAAATCAGACAATGTTAGATCACTTTGAAATCCGCATTAGACATTGCAGTTGGCAAAAATGTGTGAATATGTGAAGTTGGATGGTAGTGGGGGAACTGATGCCACTGACAGTTTCTGACCTGCAGAATCCTGAGCCGACAGGTGTGGTTTTTTTGGTGAATATAAATACGAGCCCAGGAGAGCCAAATTTACTCTTCAATCAGTTTTCAGTTGCGGTGGTAAGCTCTGTCCGTCAGCGACGCGAATTTCAATCAGTCTTCAGACATAGCTGGATGCTGTGTCCAGTATCAACGAGATTTTTGTTTATAAACTGTAAAGTCTAATGGACAATACGTTAATTCAAGTAACCAAACACAGTAACTATTAGTTTGGTTATTTTTAACTACAATTATCGGATTTCTACAACCACAACGTCAACACTCTAAACAAATGGCGAGAGCACATGAGCAGAGGAACCATATGCAGAGCAATAGAGACGGTTACTAGAACAACAGCAGCTGATGCAGAGCAACATCTCATTTCATTCTACAGCCAGCAGATGGAACCATGAAGGACGAGTGACTGGAGGATGACCAGTGGAACCGGAAAACGCAAGAGGAAATCCAGTAGGAGAGGACCGACAGATCACCGGAGGACATGGGTACAGTCTGCAGAATTGAGGTGACAAATAACCAATTTATAATTATGAAAAAATAAAGACATTGAAAAGACATTTTAAAACTTAAAAAATAAAGAAAATTTGTGTCATATGTAGATAGAGATAAGAGAATGTAATTTAACTTTAGTAAGAATTTTCTTTAATGATGACCAATTAATTTAAAGATAACTTCAATCGTTGCTTGGATGATTAACAATTGATTTAATACTTTTAAATGTTCATTTAAAGTGTGTAAAGTAATCAGCGTGTAATATCACATGAAATGTATAAAGTAATTGGAAATATAGAAGAAGACTAACGATTCGATTAGTACATTTAAATTTTATAAAGCATTAAAATGTATGCCAAGCATAGAATAATAATGTAAATAAGAACAAACTTATAAAGCACACAGTCAGACTGAGCAGTCGAGAATTTATAGCGTAACAAAGATATGTTTAACATAGAGTTTTACTAATATAAGATGTAAGATTTATTTTATGATTAATGTACGGCAACAAAGAAACATTGACACAATTGATATGAATATTTTATGGCGAAATAAATATTATTATTATTTTTTTTCACTTATAATTTCGTTTGAATAAAGTAATTAAAACATGTTACGATTTATAAAAGGACTCCTCTTATTATGATTACAACCCAAACTCCATTTATAAATACACGCCACTACAGTAATGTTATATAAATGTTATGTACACTCAAATAAAATTTGCAACTCAAATTAAGCAATTTATTATATTGTATAATCTTGTCGCCTATTAACGTGAGGCCCGACACGCCTACATTTAATGAATAAATGTATGCTCTATTGTTAAATGTGTGTATAGGATTTTATGTATAATAATTGATGTTTATGTATGAATATTTTCTATGTTGTTTATTTTGTTGTGTATAATAACACAACTGGCGCCCACAATACATTGATGTATAAGATAACAGGTGTAATCGTAATAAGAGTGTAAAAATAGTTACTAATAAAAAAAATAAACAAATAAATCAATAAAAATATAGCGAAAGGTTGTATAATAATACTAATATTAAAAATAAATTTGAATACATCATATTCATTATGGCAACACCAGAAAGCTTAAATATGGAAGCACTTGAAACCATGATGCGTGCTTGGGTAGATGAGGTAAGCACAAAACAGACAGAAAATCTAAATGCTAAACTTGAGGAACAAACTGAAAAGTTAAATAATAAATTAGAACAACAGTCTGAAAATTTTAATACTAAACTAGGACAACAGACTGAAAATTTTAAACAGCGCACCATTAAAATTGCGGAAAGTTCAGAAGCGTTAAAAATCAATAAACTACAGTTGAAACAAGACAACATAGAGTTGAAGCAAAGCATAGTTGACAATGAGGCACAATTAATAAAAAAGATGGTTAATACCAATTTACTTACTGAAACTATTAAAGAAGATATATGTGTAATAATTGATAAACAAACAGAACAAATATGTGAAACAATGCTATGGGAAGAAACCAGAATAATTGAAGATCCGAAAGAAAATACGTTCGTAATTAATAATGATAATTCTAGAGAAATAATTAATGTTAAGGAAGAAAGCAAAGTAAAAATTAAGCAAGCATACCTTATTGATAGGAATATCCAAGTTGCAGGTTACACACACAGTAATAAATCACATAAAAGAAAAATGCATTTAAAACAATTAACACACAATAATTATCACTGCAAAGAGAAACGTAGAAATAAACCATCTATACGAAACACTACGCAAAATTGTGATAGTTATAATATTAACTATACGCACGGTAAGTACCGAACAAGCGATAACTATAATAACGATAATTATAACTGTAATTATAAAAACTACAGAGGTTATCATAAACGAAGAAAAAAAAAGCAGTCAACAGCTGTTTATATAGGCCTCAAGCAGACTGACCCTACGCAACACATTCATGATGATAGAATTATGGAACGCAGAGAGGAAGAGAGAGAGAGGTTATTCGTCACATCAGGTCACACGGTAAATACGCACAATAAAGGAATGCAAGACGGAAGTGGTAAGCGTCGGCTAATATACGACAATGGCTACTACACGTCGAGGAACAATATATTTCCTGTTGAGGGACACAATGCAATTGTTAAGTTAGAGAGGGATGTAGAATCAAACGACACACTGAACTCAATGCTCTGTACGACACACCGAACTCAATGCTCTATTGTAATGAATAATTATTTTTAAAGGAAAAATAGTATTGGTAATTATTAATAAGAAAATGAGTTAAATAATAAGGAATAATAATATGTGTAAAAAGGTTAGAAATTATATTTAAGAAAAGGTTACATTGAAAAGAAAAAAAATTAATATAGAATATTGAACTTTCACTTGTGAAACTGTGAATATTGATAGTTTCATAAGTGAAAGTTCAATATTCTATATTAATTTAGTACTGTGAAAAAAGAAGAACTATGAAAACAACTAGAATAAAAATGTTAAGGAATTAAATAAAAAGGAATGTTATGCTAAATAAAAGGTTAAAGAAAAATGGTAAGGAATGTTAATGTGTTAAAAATATGTTAAGAAATATAAGAAATGTTATTATCGATGTTATTAATATGAAGAAAGGGTTAGAAATGAGAAATAAATGTTATAATTGTCAGATGGCTGATTAAGCGAAATCTTCATACCTTAGTGGAAATGCAAGGACACAGAAGAAAGCGATAGTGGAAGTCAAGGGCAGAGATTACTTAAGGCTCAAATGCTACGATTAGCACATCGAGTGAGTTAAGCACATAAAAGTCTGGATATAGACGTGTTTCTAAGGCAGCCATCTGTAACCGATCATTCGACACACTACGAAGCTAAAAGAGTATTCTGTTACGGAAGTGTATTTCAGCACAGGGTAAGAATGAAGAAAATTATGAGCAATCAGAAAGGTAATGTTGAAGAAATGTAAGAAAGGGTAAAGAAAGTTAATGTATTATATAAGTAATGTAAGAAATGTAAAGACTGTTCATGTAAGAAAAGAGTAAAGAATGGTAGGAATGTATGATTAAGGTAATGTAAAATTCTAGATTGAAGAAGGGCATAATATGTTAAGATGCAGAATGTTTACCAGTGCAAGAAAGTAAATTCATTTAGGAAGTTCTACACATAAAAATAAATAGGTCAATGGGACCAGATTAAAGGAAAACAATGGAAAGAGGAGCTACGCTCACACGTGGTCAGCAACACGTTTGTGGGGAGAGGGAACATTACTTCCTCTGCCCTCCAACTAAGGGAAATTGAACAATTAATATTCATTATTATTGGTTATATTGCATAAATAAAAATAAATAATATGAAATATAAAAACTATGATGTGTCTAATGATAAAAGAAAAAAAAATATTTTAATAAATAAATTTATTAAAAATTTTTTTACCAAGAAGAGGAATAATGTGACAATACAAGCATATGGTGAAATGTGCATGTATTAAATAAAATCAATATTTAGATTAATTTTAATAATGTGTAATAGACAAGCAGGTGTGAAGTTGAAAGCTGAGTTAGACTCAGGAATGAACATGCATGATCACGCGATTATTGCTGAGAGAGTGTACAGCAGTAAATAGTGTGTATGTGTGAAGCCTGTTCAAGCCTGCAAGTTTGCAATCTCATCCCAAATAGATACTAAATATAGTTTTTATTTAATTATAAGCAAACCGTAAATGTTAGAAAGATTGTAAAAACTTCTAAATATGCATAAAAATCAGACACATGTGCAGTCCGAAAATGGTGTGATTATGACGTTCAGTGTGAATTCTGTGCGATTTTAAGAGCATAGTAATTACACTAATGATGTGATCACTATGATAATTACGTATAATATGTGTAATTAAATCAGACAATGTTAGATCACTTTGAAATCCGCATTAGACATTGCAATTGGGAAAAATGTGCGAATATGTGAAATTGGACAGTAGTGGGGGAACTGACGCCACTGACAGTTTCTGACCTGCAGAATCCTGAGCCGACAGGTGTGGTTTTTTTGGTGAATATAAATATGAGCCCAGGAGAGCCAAATTTACTCTTCAATCAGTTTTCAGTTGTGGCGGTAAGCTCTGTCCGTCAGCGACGCGAATTTCAATCAGTCTTCAGACATAGCTGGACGCTATGTCCAGTATCGACAAGATTTTTGTTTATAAACTGTAAAGTCTAATGGACAATACGTTAATTCAAGTAATCAAAAACAGTAACTATTAGTTTGGTTATTTTTAACTACAATTATCGAACGTCTACAACCACAATGTCAACACTCTAGACAAATGGCGAGAGCACATAGAGCAGAGGAATGATATGCAGAGCAATAGAGATGGTTACTAGAACAACAGCAGCTGATGCAGAGCAACATCTCATTTCATTCTACAGCCAGCAGATGGAACCATGAAGGACGAGTGACTGGAGGACGACCAGTGGAACCGGAAAACGCAAGAGGAAATCCAGTAGGAGAGGACCGACAGATCACCGGAGGACATGGGTACAATCTGCAGAATTGAGGTGACACATAACCAATTTATAATTATGAAAAAATAAAGACATTGAAAAGACATTTTAAAACTTAAAAAATAAAGAAAATTTGTGTCATATGTAGATAGAGATAAGAGAATGTAATTTAACTTTAGTAAGAATTTTCTTTAATGATAACCAATTAATTTAAAGATAACTTCAATCATTGCTTGGATGATTAACAATTGATTTAATAATTTTAAATGTTCATTTAAAGTGTGTAAAGTAATCAGCATGTAATATCACATGAAATGTATGAAGTAATTGGAAATATAGAAGAAGACTAACGATTCGATTAGTACATTTAAAATTTTATAAAGCATTAAAATGTATGCTAAGCATAGAATAATAATGTAAATAAGAACAAACTTATAAAGCACACAGTCAGACTGAGTAGTCGAAAATTTATAGTTTAACAAAGATATGTTTAACATAGAGTTTTGCTAATATAAGATGTAAGATTTATTTTATGATGAATGTATGGCAACAAAGAAACATTGAAACAGTTGATAATGAATACTTTATGGCGAAGTAAATATTATTATTATTATTTTTTTTCACTTATAATTTCGTTTGAATAAAGTAATTACAACATGTTACGATTTATAAAAGGACTACTCTTATTATGATTACAACCCAAACTCTATTTATAATTAACACGTTATAAAAAAATGTTGTATGAGTTATACCACTACACAAATTAGATTACATTTAATTAATACGTTAAATTGTTGTATAATTTTTTTCTCCCAAAAGCGTGGGGCTACACAAATTAAATTAATTTAAATTTGTATACACAAAATGTGTCATTGTAGTAGATATGAACTTTTTTCTTATATTGCTTCATATAATCCAAATATGTATAGTGAGGACACCTTTTATGAGGACTCTGTAGAACCTACAATATTTTACCACATAAATACAGCTAAAACATAGAAATATTTTCAATATTTTCGGTAGCTGAAGAACAAGAAGAGGAGATATGCATGAGAGATCAGGGTGGATGTTAGAAACACCATTGGACAGCAAGAAGAAAACACCGATGGAAACATCAAGAATGGCAAGAATTTCATAATTCAAAGACGTGTGAAACAAACTTCAAAGACCTAATATTAAAACCACCCATGGGCACTGAAATTCTGTACACCTGATAATAATATTGCTTAATTTGTACTCATGTCAATGAACACTTGTTAAAATAAATTTAAACAAATATAGTTTTAAATAAATTTTTATTTGTTGTATTGTCTATTAATGTATAAGCCCTTATTATTATGCCACACAGTATAACTTTCTAGAATCGTTCTGATGATCACTTGTATCATCCATAGCCTTTGTTACTTCCAATACACAAGGTGCTACCATAAGACCAACGCTGTGATTATGTGTGTTATGTGTTATGATTATTAAAGACAGAAATCATTGGAAAATGCTTTGGAAGGCATTCCCTCAGAAATCCGATTGTTAAATTTGTTTATTTATTTAATTCTAACCTTCCTGCCACAGTATAAGTCAATAATAAAAATGACTATATTTAATGCATTTAAACAAATTAAACTCACCAACAATTGTTAAATGCTGGAGTGACAGGAATATCAGTGTCTGTGACAACATTATCACACATTGTGCATTTGGTTTGCCAAACATTGCCAAGTATTTCAGTTACATTTACTGAGCCTGCCGCTGTGTGCAGTCCATCCATAGTAAACGTCCAAATGTCTAGTGTGTGTCCTCTGCGTCCCTCTTTCAAGTAATTCTGTAGCTCTGCTATGGCATAATGTACCTGTCAGTAGTCAAGCATAAAGTTAACAAGTACAGCAACTAACATTCTTCTTAAAAATATGAGGTGTGTCTATTAAATAGCAAAACTGATAAAGTAACTCACCTTAATTTATATGTATTACAATTCTAATGCTTGTCCATTTCAGTATAGTCCTCACTCACACTCACTTCGATACCATCTGATTTTCCACTGGTAAAAGGCATGGGGAGCAGGTCACTTTCTGTCAGCTGTTTTAACACATCTTCCATTTTCTCCTTTACTATAGCAAGTGACTCAAAACTTACTCCTTTAAGTACGGATTTCACTTTAGGGAAAATAAAAAGTCACATAGTGCCAAATCTGGCAGATATAGAGGATGTTCTAGTGTAGTAAATTGTTTGTCAGCCTAAACTGCTTCATGAAAAGTACTGTGTGAGCAAGCATATTGTCCTGATGAAGAAGGAAACCATTTTTCCATAATTCTAATTGTTTTTTTCTTACTATTGCTCTTATCTTTGTGAAAATGTCCTTATAATAAAGCCGGTTCACTGTGATGCCTTCTGGTACCTTTTCTTCCAAAATTACACCCTTGTCATCAGATAACATAATGATGAGGATGGCTTTGAATTTAGACTTGCTTTAACAACCTTTTTTTCATTCTTGATGAAGATGGTGTTTTCCAGTGCAGTTACTGTCGTTTCATTTCAGGATCATACTGGAAGATCTAGGGTTTCATTACAAGTGGAGTTTTTGAAAAATATTGGGATCAGCAATAAGTTGCTGCAGCATGTCAGTGCAAATTCCCTTGTAGTGTTCTTTTTCAGAACCTTATATGAGATCCAGAGAGACTCATACAATTTTTTTGTATTGATATCCTCACAAAATTTTCCACACAGTGGTCTTTATCAATGTTCATGGTTTCAGCTATCATTTGGACACTCAGTCATTGGTTTTCGTGAACAATCTGGCCAATTTTGTCTACATTTTCTTCAATTCTTGAAATGGAAGATTGCCCAGCATGTTCATTGTCTTCTATGTTCTGACATTCTTCACTGAATCTTTCGTACACATGCAGTCTCCCCATAAGACGGAAAACATTCAATTTGCGTTTTACTACAAAAAATTCAAATTGACACATTGCTCAACTTTTAAACTCAGCATTATTCCAGCGCACACAAAAAACAACTGCATTAACTGTAACAATCAACTAAATGGTATAGCAAAATTGAAAGTTAAGGGCATGGAAATGCACGAAATGCTTACGGTCAGAGGGGAAAGGCGATGTGGAGGGAGTCGCTGTGAGATGTGAGAAGAGAATTGTTATCAGCACGGTGCAGCCAACCTATGAAAATCACTTCTAATAGTAACAAAAACTCGCGACTGTTAAGGTTTGTTTGTAAATGTGTCACCATGAATCTCTATCTGTGTGTGTGTGTGAGTGTGTGCCTACAGTCTCACACCTGGGTTTAAAAAAGAATTATACATTTATTGTTTCCGACGTAAATCAAATAATAATAATATTCTAATTGTATTATATACAAAACAAGCAAAAGATATGTACTGTTCACCCGTATTGGAACTTGTTGCTGTTGCTGTTACATATCAGAATGTTTTATAAACAGTGTTGTTCGGTTCTGTCATTGTGTACTGCTGAGATGTAAAAAACTACAGTCTTTCTGACCGTTCTTATCGCAATGAAATTTGCAAACTGTACACTTCCACTCCTTAGTTACACTCGACTATCTCTACAGTTTACCATTACATAAAGGAACACGTTGTTCTTCGTATTAATTTAATTGCAAGAATCTTTTTAATCCTGACCAACAAAAAACTGTTTATTATTACTTCCCATGCTTGACTATGAATAACTTTCCTGTCTAGTTCAAGGAGAAGTATCCATTTTAACAAATCTCGTTGCTGGATGATAACACAAATTATTACGATAATACGTAATTACAGAATAAAAACAATCAATAGAAATTAACAGAAAAATTAAATAGCTAATAAAAATGAGTGACTGTAAAACAACAATAGAATTAGTAATAAATTGAAAAAATAATAACAAATGCAAGACTGAGATAGTACGTCACACAGTAACTAACAATGTACGGGTAACTAAAACATCACACACAAGTTGGCAACACCTTCACTTGTATAGCAGCTGATACTCCGTTACCCTCCTGCCATTCACATTTTCAAAGTGGACTTGTCCATCCATAAATTGGTTTCCGCGCGTATGCCCTTAACTTTCAATTTTACTGTAGAGAGCGCTCATGTTTGTCATGCTGGTTCAAGGTCTCCAGCAAAGAGCTCACAGTCAGTTCTCAGTGCTTTCTCTTAGAAGTAGAAACAGTCTTATTATTTAATAGACACACCTTATATATGATAAATGAAATAAATAAAAAATATGTCTTCATTTTATATATATATATCATTCCTATATAAGTAACTCGATGTTTCTTGCAGTAATTATATAATTTGTGATGTTTTCAATTTGTTTCTTCTGCAAGTAGATAATATTGTATATTCTTTTTAACACCTGACGCACGTTACACTGAAAAATATCAGTATCATCAGAGGTTTCTAATTCACTTAATTAATAACGATTGTTATTAATTCACTTAGAAACCTCTGATGATACTGATATTTTTCAGTGAAACGTGCATCAGGTGTTAAAAAGAATATACAATATTATCTACTTGCAGAAGAAACAAATTGAAAACATCACAAATTATATATATATATTGTAACACTACGGGAATTCTCTCCCGTATCTATCTTAAGCCTCACTAGTTGGGATCGCCAATTTGTTACGTTCAACTAGTTACTACCGGTTATTTAGCCACACGTTGGTTGTGTCAATTTGTTACCTTAATATTCTTTCTGTGTGTAGTTAAGCCCCAAGTTGTTGGCTTCAATTCTGTAACGTTAAGTTAAGTAGTACTATCTAAATTGTACTTTGGTTTGTATTTTAAGGATGAGTATGTTGTCAGGGTAATGTTAGTTGAGCGCCAATTTGCAATCAGATGTTGCAAATAAAATGTATTGGAAAATTAGTAATTAATAGTGCATATAGCATAAGGGTTTCTTTTTCTTCTATGTTTCTATCTTTTTTAATCTTTTATTTAACATAATATTATGACTACTAATGCTCAGTAAGGCAGATTCAAATCAGGTGCCATACTTTCCTTGTTGGGAGTGTTACCAACCTATGCTAGTTGATGAAAAAATTAACATTCATTAATATGGTGTATATAATATCATATAGATAAAAATTATCCACTAAGTAAAGAAAAGAAGACCTTTTATCTGTTGTTATTGAACTCATATCCTTTATTATCCTTTTTAAATTTTATTTTTTTTAGAGACAATTATAATTGTTAACAAGTCTGGCCGGCTTTTCTTTAAACATGCTCAGAATGGCAGCAGTTGCTCTTATTTCTCAAGGCAAACTATATCTGCATTTTAATAATGACTAAATAAAATACAAATAGAATGGTTTTACGTTAGATCCTTTTGACTATGGTATAAACTACAAATATCTTAGGAAAAGTAACAAAATACATGGGCTTAGAATAAATTACAGAATGTCTTAACAAGAGTCTATTAAGAATGTTACAATGTTCAGTGTCTAGGTTATGTTGATTGACGTATTTTCAATGTCTAATACACTTTAAATGGTTATATTACCATATATTAATAGTTTTTTACACTGAAAATAAGATTGTTCATTAATTATTTTCACAGTGAAAGTTCAAATATAGTTTTAATCAAAAAGTGTAAACAGTGTCTTTGAAAAGTGTAACTTAGGCCATTAAGGTAATTTCTTCAGTTTAGTTGTTTAGCAAAAATACTTCCCTTCCTGGATAGGTTGATTTTGTTTCTTCATATGTTAATTGGTTTCCTTCTTTTGAATAATGTGGTACGGTACTTCTTTCTTCTAAACATTTAGTCTTGTAATATAACTTAACTTTAATTATTTTCACTGATATTAAACTCAAAATATGTTGGAGTGGTCTCTCATATTTTATATCAACCTTTCTCATTTAGATCTAATAATGGACTCCTTTTTATTCAATTTATAACATCTCAGTTGCTAAGGCCTATAACTTAGCTTTCGTTGGTTTAAATTGTATCATCTGGAGTTACTATGGTTCTCTCTGAGCCTCAAGATAAACAAACTTCTAATATTTTGCTTTCAATTTTCTTAAAATTGTTATAACTTTTTTATACGATCTTTGATCTTCAATATACTAGTATCTTTGAGTTTCTGATGGAACACTGTTTGTTTTGATATCACTTTTGATTATCTTCCATTCCATATTTCCTGAGTTACTATTTTACACTTTTAACTATTTGTACAAAATTATTTATTATTAGTTCTTTTTGTACCCTTCACTTTACTAAAATTATTAGATACAATCAGTAATAACATAGATCAACCTGACATTAATTATTCTAGTTTTAATATAAACTCTTTTTCAAATTCCTTAACTATCTGGGCCTAACATGCCTAGTTTTACAAATCTCTATTATTATAATTTTGGTACCCTTCCATTAACATTAACATTTGTTTTATTAATATTATAACATATATTATTAATTAATATCAAACAATTAATTATTAACAATTATTAGGAAACATATGACAATTCTTATTAAACTTCTGGATACAATCCAGTTTTTATAAACATAGTAAAACATGGTAAGTAGTTCCCAAAACATTGTCCTCCTTACTTACTAACTTCAATATCTCAAAACACAATGATTAAAACATTGTTTATTATTAATCACTTCCCTCATAAACATAACACAACTCTTATTAAACTTATGAATTACTTTCCACTCTCACACACATAGTGGGATTAGTATTAGCCTAGTAAGTATTTATAACACATTGTGTCAGATATTTTGTTTTCATAACAATAATAAAACTCCCCCTATCTCTACTTCATTAGTTCTCTAATAGAGTGCACTCCCATTAACTGTTTCAAAGTACAATTCACTTAGTAATCAACACTCATAATTAGAGCGTTTTCTTTCCTGTAGTGTAAGGTATATCATGCAGTTCAGTTTTCTTTTGGTTTATACACGCATACCACAAGAATAGAAAGACTATTCACCACTATTGTTATTTTACTCCGCTTATTATAATATAAAACTCCGCTTATTTTATGTGTTTATTTTATGTATTTAACGTTTATTGGAATATTATTGTTAAGTTTAGGACTGCCTAGAAAATCACCAAAGTGTTGCTTACAATGGGACATTTACAGCGCACAAGGACAAGGTCAGTGAACGCTTAATATTTATGCATTGTTGATTACATGAGAATAAATCCTTTTAACCATTTAGTTTTACAATATACAGTCCACTGCTAATAAAAAAGAACCCCACATTTTTGGTCCATCCAGCCCGGATAGCATCTTTCATTCAGAATCCAGCACGTTGGAAAGCAAGATTTTTATTAATTATTACACTCTTTATTATTACGTTTATTGAATTATTGTAATGCTTAAATATTAAAAAAAAAAAAAAAACAATTATTTACTACTGGCAAGTATTGCCAATACTCAGTGCTCTTTCATTTTGTTATGATTTTTTCATGTTTTTTCACACAAGCATAGTTTTATTGATTCATTGTGCAGCGTGTGTTATTTCATGTTTTATCTAGCAAGCATAGTTCTAAAGTGTAGTGTGTTTCTTCAAAACCGACCTCTGTATTAGTTTCTATAAAATACAGTAGCCATATTTTTTATTACCATATTACTATTATTACTGTCATCTACGCTATTGGTATTTTTTGTTATTTACATCTGAATCTGTTTTTTAAAGTGAGTGTATTAATAAATTACCAAAATGAGATTTTCTTCTTTTGTGAAGCAAAGTGAACTGATTGAGAGTAGGCTTCATAATATTAACAAGCAAATTGTTGCTTTTGAGGTTATTGGTATAGGTAATTTAACTGAACAGCAAACACGAAAAGTTAGTTTCCTTAGTTCCACCACAGAAAATAAATATGCTGAATTTGAAAGGCTTATAAATAAACTATTTAGTACAACACCTTTACCAGAAGATCTTGATAATGAACAGATTTCAAGATTACAAGATTCTATATCAGACTTAAATATAGCTATACAAAGTTCGTGTGCTCCTTTTCTACCATCGCTACAGCAGGAAACCTTGGATCAGTCTCACACTGGTGCATCACAACTAGTTGCGCCTACTCCCACCGTAAATTTACCTCGCTTAAACTTGAGAACATTTTCTGGACAACCTGAGAAATGGGTAGCCTTTCACAGTCTGTTTGAAAATGCAGTGCACAAAAATGATACCATTTCTAATGTGGAGAAATTTACATACTTGCTTTCTTGGTTGACTGATGAGCCGCTAAATTTAATTAAATCGTTGCCTGTCACTAATACAAACTATGCCATAGCCTGGCAAACTTTACTAAAAAGATATCAAAATTCTAGATTGTTGATAACACTTCACGTAAACAATATATTTGAGTTACCACAATTGCACAATCCTTCAGTTAAACAAATGAGGTATTTTCTGTCGACCTACAATGAAAATTATCAAGTGCTCAAAGCACTAGGACATGATATTGCTAGCGAAAGTTTGTTGTTGAGCTCATATATTTTGCGTAGATTTGACACGGAATTCAGGACCAAACTTGAACGTTCTCGAGATAATTTACAAAATGTTCCTACCATTACAGAAGTAATTACATTCTTAGAAAATGAATGTTCTTGCAAAGAGGCAGCGGGTTTAACTAATATCATCTCAAAAAATGAACCTTCTCTTCAAACCTCTCATAAAATCAGTGGCTTTAAAATGAATACAAACCAGTTTAAACCGCACAAAATAGCGATGGTCACTACTCACACTCAGCATTGTATCTTCTGTTCATCAAATTCACACAACATATATAGATGTGCAGATTTTTCCGCACTTACTGTACAAGACAGAAAAGCTTTTGTTAAAAATAAGAACTTGTGTCAAAATTGTTTTGGAACACATAAGTTAGTCACCTGTACGTCCGTCCACACATGCAATGTATGTCATAGGCGTCACCATAGCCTACTACATTTTTTTGTTCAGAACCGCTCCGCACAACCGCAACAAAAATTGACTCAGTCAAATAGACCTACCTTGTGCCCTTCTGTTGAAACGACGATGCATAAGCAAAACCACTCTGCAGAGTGTCACGAGGATACTACCTTGATAGGTGTTTCTTGCAATCAGAATAACACTGTGTTACTCGCAACCGCTTTGGTGCATATCACATCTGCCAACGGAAATGCAGCAGTTGTTCGAGCTGTGCTTGATAGTGCATCCCAAACAACAATTATTTCAGAAAGTTGTGCAAAGACTTTGTGTTTGTACTGCTCTCAAACAGATGTTCCAGAACTTAGTGGCATCTCTACCGCCCCAGTGAAAACAAAGGGACTTACCTTTGTGACATTGTCTTCGCTTAGTGGGAATATTTTAGCAAAATCTCACCCAGTCATGATTCTTAATAAAATATCATGCAATCTGCCTCGTGTTCAGCTCCCACCAGAAATTAAAGAGCGACTCAAAGGTTAGTTGACCTTCTGATTGGAGCAGATTTATTTGCATTGACTCTTAATGGTACCTTTATCAATCTCGGCAAGAATATGCCATACGCTGTCAATACAATCTTTGGCTATGTTGTGCTTGGTCCGACACCTGTTTCACTTAAGTTTAAGCCTTACTCAGGCTTAGTGACTCTTTTATCGATGAATGATCGTGATCTGCACGCAACATTGCAACATTTTTGGTCGATAGAGGAACCACCTCACACTACAAAACTCGCTCCACAAGATAAAAAATGTGAAGCTCACTTCGTCTCTACTCATAAGAGAGATGCCTCCGGCAGATATGTTTGTCACTTGCCTTTCAGCAGAAACCCTGCTCAACTAGGTGACTCTACAACTTTGGCAAAACGCCTGTTTAATACACTTGAATGCAAATTTGAATCTCAACCTGAGTTTAAACAGGAGTATGTCAATTTTATGAATGACTACTTAGCATGTGGGCACATGAAACTGTGCACATCTGTGCCGTCTCTGAACAAGCTGCATTACTTTTTGCCACATCATGGTGTTTTTAAAGATAGGAAAATCCATGTTGTTTTCAATGCATCAGCACCATCTTCTTCAGGTGTCTCACTGAACCACATTCTACATCAGGGTCCAAAGTTGCACAATGACATTACTGATATAATTCTTCGCTTTCGTCAACATAAATTTGTTTTCTCTTGTGATATCAAACAAATGTTTAGGCAGATATCCATCCATAAAGATGATCAGATCTTTCAGTTAATACACTGGAGAGAAGACACTTCAGTCCTGCTAAAGGTCTACCAATTGACTACTGTCACTTATGGTATGACGTCCTCGCCTTACCTTGCTAATACAGTAGTACAACAGCTCATTATGGACGAAGGAAAAAATCATCCACTTGCTGCTGAAGCACTCAATTTGCTATCAACAGCAAATATATGTAGATGATGCTCTATTAGGGAGCAATTCTCTGGAAGAAGCTCTCCACCTTCAAGAGGATGTTGTTTTACTTTTGAAAAAGGGTGGATTCGAACTGAGCAAGTGGTCTTCAAACCATCCTAAACTCTTAGAAAATGTCATGCAAGATAATCATGAGACACCCCTCACGTTACGCACGTCGGAACAGCCATTTTCAAGTCTTTTAGGGCTAAAATGGATCCCAGATATTGATGTCTTTTCATATTTGATGCACACACCTTCAAGTAATTACGCAAAAAGAACTTTACTTTCATCAATTGCTCAGATCTGTGACCCTTGTGGTTGGATATCCTCAATAGTTTTTTGGTCTAAAGTCTTAATGCAGCATGTATGGACCTTAGGCTTAGATTGGGATTCTCCATTACCTGATCATATTTCCGAGAAGTGGTCACGATTCGTGAAAGAACTTCCAGAAATAGAAAAGCTAAGGATACCATGTTTCATATCCTTAGCAACTGCAGTCAATATTGTAACGTCTCGCGGTTAATGATCTCTCAGAGCCTTTTATGTACTATCGTTGATTTGTTAAGCTTTCCTATTTAAGCACCACGTTGGTACGTCATCTTGTAACGTCTCGCGGTTAATCTCTAAGAGTCTAAATAGTACTTTACTTAATTAAATCTAAGTTTTATTTGCCCTTCGAAAATCTCGCTTTAATGAGAGTCACAGTAATTGTTTAATGAAATAATATTTTATTAGACCCACTGTTGGGTTCACCAATCTTGTAACGTCTCGCGGTTAATGATCGGATAGTATCGTTAGATCTTATCGTCACTCTTGCGATCGTCACAGAATTCTAAATATCACTATAATATTGACGACTCGGAACACAAAGTTTTTTATAAGTAAAAACGTAAAGTTTTACCTTACAGCCTAAACCGGCTTTCACCTATAGAAGGCTTCATCAGAGGCTGTCGTTAGTAGCGCTGCTCGTCTTGTTGTTGGCGACGAGAAAGTGTTTCGAAAGATTGAAGCTGTGTGTGTGAGGTGAGATGTGTTCGAATAATGCGTGCGATTTGAATTGTGTCTGTTCGTTTAGGATGTCGTTTTTATTTGTTTTTGTGTGTTTGTATATTTCTAATTGTTCTAGAGTGTCTAGTTTTCGGCCTTTTGTGTGTACGTGTAGTATGTTCATGTTATTGTCGATGTTTTTATATGTGTGGTTTGCTTCAATGAGGTGGTTTGCGAAGGTAGATTCTGTAGTGGTGTGGAGTGCTTTTGTGTGTTCAATGTATCTCTGTTTGAAGCTACGTCCTGTCTGGCCTATGTAGAATTTACTGCAATTTGAACAATTTAGTTTTTATACACCGGGTAGATCGAATTTGTTTTGTGCTTTGGGCATGCGTTTTGATAGTGTGTGTTCTGTTTTGTTAGTAGTTTTGTAAGCGATTCTGTATCCTGCTTTTTTGAATTTGTGGGCAATTTTTTCTGTTTGTTTGTTGATGTATGTTAGTGTTATGAATTTGTTGTTTTCTGTCTTTGTCTGTTGTTTGTTTTGTGTTTTGTGTAGGAGTTTACTGACTATTGTTCTGTCATAACCGTTAGATTCTGCTAGATATTTTATCGTGTTTAGTTCGTCTTTGTAGTCTATTTCATCTAAGGGGATGTTGTTAAGTCTATGTATCATGGTTCTAAAAGCAGCTAGTTTGTGTTGTATTGGGTGATTGGAGGTGTTGTGTATTAGTGTGTTAGTTGTAGTTGGTTTTCTGTATATACTGAATTTGTGCCTGTGTTCTAGTTTTGTGATGGAGAGGTCTAAGAAGTTTATGGTATTGTTGTGTTCGTATTCGGCAGTGAAGGTTATGTTTTTATGTATTTTGTTTATGTGCGTTAGTAACTGTTCACATTGTCTTTTGTTTCCCCTGTATAGTATTAGAATGTCATCAACGTATCTGTGCCAATATAGTATTTTATGTGAGTGTCTGTCATTGTTTGTGAGTATTTTTGTTTTTTCTAAGTGTTGGAGGAAGACTTCTGCTAGAATGCTGGATATGGGGGAGCCCATGGGTAGGCCATCGTTCTGTGTGTAGTATTTATTGTTATAAGTAAAGTAGTTTTGTTTTGTGATAATGTTCAGAGTTTCTGTTATTTCATTGATAAGTTCGTCTGGTGTGTTGTTCTGTTTGAGTTTGTTTTGTAGGATGGTGATTGTTTCAGAGATGGGGATGTTTGTGTACAGGTTTTTAATGTCAAAGGAGGCTAATGTGGCGTTATGGGGGATGTGTATGTCTTTTATTTTTGTTACTAGGTCAGTGTTGTTTTTTACTGCAATGTTGTTGTCTATTTGTGTGTGTTGTCTAATAATTTTGTCTAGATATTTTGCCAGTTTGTGTGCAGGGGCATTACGGTAGTTGATAATGGGGCGGATCGGAATGTCTTCTTTATGGATTTTGGGAAGCGCTTGGAGTGTAGGTGCTGATGGTCGGATTTGTTTCATGTAGGGCTTTTGTTTATGTGTCATAATGTGTTTGGCTTTGTTGACTATTTGTTTTACTGAGTTTTGGTATCTGTCGGTGGGGTCGTGTTTTAGTTCTGTGATGTTGTTCTGTTCTATGAAGTCTTGTACTTTTTTGTGTAGGTTGTCTGTGGGGATAATTACAGTCGTGTTGCCTTTGTCAGCTTTTACAAATGTGATGTTGTGTTTGTGTGCCTTTTCCCTCAGTTTGATGGCTGTGTGTATTTCTGAGTTGTGGTTGTTGTTGTCTGGTGTCTTATGTACTCCTATTGTGTTGTTTATATTATGTCTTAATGTGTCTTGATGTTCTGGTGCTGTGTTTTGTATATTTGTTTCTGTGTCAATTATGAGCTTTGTTAGTGTTTGGTTGTTATGTTTGTAATGTATGTTATGTTTTAGGCCTTTATCAAGGAGTGTTTGTTCGTTTTTTGTGAGTGTGACGTTCGTGAGGTTTACTGTACGTGGGTAGAATTTGTGCGAGGGAATTATATCTTTTTTGATTGGTGTCAGGTTTTTTATTTTTCTGTCGTGTTTTGTCTGTATGATATGTATTTGTTTTTTTGTCCATTCATTTGTGTGATGTATTAGTTCAGTCATGTAATTGTGTCCGTATGTGTTGGCGATATGTAGGTGTAGTGTTAATGCTTTGCGGTTAAGAGCGTCTTTTTTCTTATATAGTTGTTTAATTGATTCTTTTATGTATGTTCTTTGTGCGATGTTTTGTGTTAATCCAAATCAAAATTAAACATAACAACCAAGGGCGGCCTGGTTGTTATGTTTAATTTTGATTTGGATTAACACAAAACATCGCACAAAGAACATACATAAAAGAATCAATTAAACAACTATATAAGAAAAAAGACACTCTTAACCGCAAAGCATTAACACTACACCTACATATCGCCAACACATACGGACACAATTACATGACTGAACTAATACATCACACAAATGAATGGACAAAAAAACAAATACATATCATACAGACAAAACACGACAGAAAAATAAAAAACCTGACACCAATCAAAAAAGATATAATTCCCTCGCACAAATTCTACCCACGTACAGTAAACCTCACGAACGTCACACTCACAAAAAACGAACAAACACTCCTTGATAAAGGCCTAAAACATAACATACATTACAAACATAACAACCAAACACTAACAAAGCTCATAATTGACACAGAAACAAATATACAAAACACAGCACCAGAACATCAAGACACATTAAGACATAATATAAACAACACAATAGGAGTACATAAGACACCAGACAACAACAACCACAACTCAGAAATACACACAGCCATCAAACTGAGGGAAAAGGCACACAAACACAACATCACATTTGTAAAAGCTGACAAAGGCAACACGACTGTAATTATCCCCACAGACAACCTACACAAAAAAGTACAAGACTTCATAGAACAGAACAACATCACAGAACTAAAACACGACCCCACCGACAGATACCAAAACTCAGTAAAACAAATAGTCAACAAAGCCAAACACATTATGACACATAAACAAAAGCCCTACATGAAACAAATCCGACCATCAGCACCTACACTCCAAGCGCTTCCCAAAATCCATAAAGAAGACATTCCGATCCGCCCCATTATCAACTACCGTAATGCCCCTGCACACAAACTGGCAAAATATCTAGACAAAATTATTAGACAACACACACAAATAGACAACAACATTGCAGTAAAAAACAACACTGACCTAGTAACAAAAATAAAAGACATACACATCCCCCATAACGCCACATTAGCCTCCTTTGACATTAAAAACCTGTACACAAACATCCCCATCTCTGAAACAATCACCATCCTACAAAACAAACTCAAACAGAACAACACACCAGACGAACTTATCAATGAAATAACAGAAACTCTGAACATTATCACAAAACAAAACTACTTTACTTATAACAATAAATACTACACACAGAACGATGGCCTACCCATGGGCTCCCCCATATCCAGCATTCTAGCAGAAGTCTTCCTCCAACACTTAGAAAAAACAAAAATACTCACAAACAATGACAGACACTCACATAAAATACTATATTGGCACAGATACGTTGATGACATTCTAATACTATACAGGGGAAACAAAAGACAATGTGAACAGTTACTAACGCACATAAACAAAATACATAAAAACATAACCTTCACTGCCGAATACGAACACAACAATACCATAAACTTCTTAGACCTCTCCATCACAAAACTAGAACACAGGCACAAATTCAGTATATACAGAAAACCAACTACAACTAACACACTAATACACAACACCTCCAATCACCCAATACAACACAAACTAGCTGCTTTTAGAACCATGATACATAGACTTAACAACATCCCCTTAGATGAAATAGACTACAAAGACGAACTAAACACGATAAAATATCTAGCAGAATCTAACGGTTATGACAGAACAATAGTCAGTAAACTCCTACACAAAACACAAAACAAACAACAGACAAAGACAGAAAACAACAAATTCATAACACTAACATACATCAACAAACAAACAGAAAAAATTGCCCACAAATTCAAAAAAGCAGGATACAGAATCGCTTACAAAACTACTAACAAAACAGAACACGCACTATCAAAACGCATGCCCAAAGCACAAAACAAATTCGATCCACCCGGTGTATATAAACTAAATTGTTCAAATTGCAGTAAATTCTACATAGGCCAGACAGGACGTAGCTTCAAACAGAGATACATTGAACACACAAAAGCACTCCACACCACTACAGAATCTACCTTCGCAAACCACCTCATTGAAGCAAACCACACATATAAAAACATCGACAATAACATGAACATACTACACGTACACACAAAAGGCCGAAAACTAGACACTCTAGAACAATTAGAAATATACAAACGCACAAAAACAAATAAAAACGACATCCTAAACGAACAGACACAATTCAAATCGCACGCATTATTCGAACACATCTCACCTCACACACACAGCTTCAATCTTTCGAAACACTTTCTCGTCGCCAACAACAAGACGAGCAGCGCTACTAACGACAGCCTCTGATGAAGCCTTCTATAGGTGAAAGCCGGTTTAGGCTGTAAGGTAAAACTTTACGTTTTTACTTATAAAAAACTTTGTGTTCCGAGTCGTCAATATTATAGTGATATTTAGTTAAGTAACGGACACGTCATGGACAACGAAATCCAAGAATTTCACAGAATTCGTTATATTTTATGTTTACAGTTCCAAAAAAATGAAATCGAGGGTGTGTAATTTGGGAGAATTCAATGAAGTTGTTTGACTGTAGTTAGGAGAGAGAGTGCAAAAAGTATTATCCTCTTGGCATACAATTACTTAATTTAAATTTCTCCGCTCATGAAACCAGCTGATTTTGACGTTTACAAACAAATTGGAGGTTAAATTAACACCAATTGTATGTAATATTTTCTGGTTGTCCGTCCTCTTCTTTGTCTCCTGACGATCTGTAAACAACTACCCTCTACTGAAAATAATACACATTTTATTCAAATAACAAAGTATTCATTGTATTTATTTAATAAATACAATGTTTTTTTTTTTATCTTCTCCCAATACAGAAAGTTATAATCGATTCTCCCTGTCAACACAACATTAGTTCGATCTTATTTGGTAAACATAAAAAGTATAACAAATATTTTTATCCTTTATAAAATATAAAACAATAAAGAATTAATTTATTAATTTCCCAAGGTTATTTGTAAGTTATTTGTACTATGAGATGGTCAGAAATGAATAATTTAATACCAAGCTTTACATTAAAAAATAGATTATATTTTGTTTTTCTTTAGTATGTAGTTCCGGGTTTATCCGCCAGATCGCAGGCTACGTTCCTTCACTATACACAAAAATTATTTAATGGCGACTAGAAATTTACAGAGATTCGTTATGATGATTTTTTGGTTAACGAAAATAATAAAGTTAGTTTTCACCTCTTTTCCTGAAGTGTTTAAAGATTTGGTGCTGTTTCTAGTGTTATGAAGTTATAGTTGAGATGTAATTTAGTTAAATTTACTAGGATACGATCTCACCAAATCTCGAAGTGCTGGAGACTAGGCCTGGATCTAGTCGTTAAATTTTCTCAAAGTTTCATCAAATAAAGGGCATGGATGGTGCTACTTGAAGGAGTTCTAAAAGAAGGTGTACATCACTCGTCAATTTTTTATTAAATTTCGCACTAGTTATTCCAAAAGTATTCATTAATTTTCAAATTTTAAATAGGCATTACACTTTTTTTCAAACGTTCAGTTCCCAATCGTTTTAACAATTAAATTCAATCTTGTTAGTTGGTTAATCGTAGTAACCAAGATTTTTTTATGGTTTTTTATTGGTGAATCTATATACTTTTGAGTATATAGGCTATTATTAATTATTATAAATTTATTTCTTCTTTATAGAAAAATAATCCTTTTTAAATTTTGTTTATAATCCAATTTAATTTATCTAGGGTTTTTCTTTCTATTTTCTCTTAAGCTTATACATAGGTCTTTAATATTTTAATTTCCTTCAATTGTATTTATTTATTATTTATTATTTGCTTAAAGTATCCTTACTGTAAACTATTTTCCTATGCCATCTTGCTCACATAGTATTATTTTATATTATTATTATTTTATACCTAACCCTGGGTTATCTTATCTTTAAACACAATTATTACATTAAACACAAAAATTATACCTAGGTACAATACCTTTGTGGCCTACACAATACAAATTATACAAAATACAAAATTTGTCAGCAGCAATATAGTCCACTGCTACAATTGATTGTTTTTCCATCTATAGTATAAATCTGTGAGATGCTCTTTTTTAACAATTTACCCTCTCACTATGTACACTATATCTCACTTTGTACACTATATGTCACTTTGTTATTGTTTATAGTGTTCTGTAGTACAAAGTATTCTATAGCTAGGTACATAATACCCATTTCTGACCTTTAGAGTGGGGTGATTGTGTTATCATATTTGGCCATGGGTTATGTAACGTTACAATATCCAGCTTCATGGATTTTCAGATGGAAGTGAATCCGGATATGCAGCTTGTGTCTTCCTGCACACAGAAGACGCAGAAGGAGATGTCAACATACGACTGCTGATCGCAAAATCAAGAGTAGCTCCACTGAAGCATGTGACTATTCCCCGCTTGGAACTTTGTGGTGCGCACATGTTAGCCAAATTGCTACATTACTGTACAGAACAGCTCTCACAACATCACAAGATTGACAACATTTCAGCATGGTGCGACTCTACAGTAGTTCTATCTTGGATACGCACTCTATCTTTTCGTCTCAAGGTGTATGTTGCTAATTGTGTGGCACAAATACAAGACTTTGTTTTACCGCACATCTGGAAATATGTTTCAACTGTTGACAATCCTGCTGATTGTGCTTCTCGAGGCTTGACACCCATGCTTCTGATGAAACATAGCCAGTGGTGGCTAGGACCACCATGGCTCGCTAAATCAATGCAGACCTGGCCACAATCTATCCTTCATCCAATTTTGGAGGAATCTATTCCCGAAATGAAACCAAATGTGCTTAATCTTATGATGACCACAAAAGAAGTCCCAACATTTGGATTTCTTACAAAGTTTTCTTCTTGGAAGACTTCTTCATGTAATGGCTTATGTCCTTCGCTTTATAACCCGTTTGAAATTTAAAACCACCATAAGTGGATCAGTTACAGTAACTGAATTAAATGACGCCTGTAACTGCATTTGCTGGCTCATTCAGAGACTTCACATTCAGAAGACATAGATCTACTCTCCAAGAAAAGGACATGCTCAAACCGCATCCAACTTCTAGCACCCTTTATTGATGATGCAGGAATAGTCCGTGTCAGAGGTCGACTGAAGAACTCTGCGCTTACTTACAATGCCAAACATCCTATTCTTCTGCCAAAAAATCATGTCGCTATTGTAACATAACAAAATGTTACCTAACCTAAATGTATATTATCAGATTTTATAAGTTCATAACAATAATGTAAATAGGGAATATAGTAATAAGAATAACCCAGAAAGGAGAAATCAAGAAAGAAGAATGAAGCAGAAGTGCCACATGAAACAGTAAACCCAAATACTGTTTGACACTACAACCAGACAATGACTAACACAAACTGATGGACAGAGTAAATTTACATTAAGCTGTCAATCAAGTCAGTAGATAATGTAAACCGAATATTATATGTAAATAAAAAGTGAATCAATAAGAATCTGAATACTGTGAAATCAGAATTAGCATTTTGCTGATAATAAATTTAACCATGACTAGTAAATTATGAATGCCAAAAACTAAATTTAGCAATGGCTACAAAGCGAGAACAAAGATGTATTTCAATATCAAATATACTTATGAGAAAGAAAAACCATTTGTGTGAGGGAATCTTATACAAATAAAGGACCTCAACAAATTACCGAATTGAGAACCAATAAATGTTGTTAAGGCAAAATTCCAATATGTGCGATATGTCTTAACAATGCCTAGACCAAGCAATAATCAGTGAGTTGATTATTGGGAGGTAACGTAAGTGTAAATTAAATACACAGAACAATTATTATGCTCCAACGTAGCAAAAAACATTATTAAAACAATATATTTAATCGTAATTCAATTGTTAAGTAGTAGAGTAGAACGAATTAGCGTAAAACGAAATGTCATAGTAATAAGGATCATTCATTACAATGTATAAAGTTTAGGTGTACTCATAATGTTCAGTAAAAAATGTCAGTACAGAGTTAACGGTGTTCCCACATAAACGTTTGAGTAATAAAATGCTATGTGAACACAAACAATATTAACCAAAGTGTAAAATCGTCGATTCAGGTAAACAGACGACAGTGAAAAATAGTGTACCTGAACATTGATTTTATAGCAATGTCGGTAAAGGTGAAGTTAACTCGGTATCGAGTGATATCAAATTAAAGAGGACAAAATGATCTTTAATTTGATGACGATATCGACCCAATCGCAACTGTATTAAGTGCGGGAAAGATGTTAGCATCATTTACCAAATACGCTTCAGAAGTTTGTTTACTAATACCAACAACAATGAAAGCTATCTGTCACCTCAGCGTTTGACAGTTAAAAAACCGTTGTTAACGGCCAAATAACCAATACGTCATACTCGTCACACCTGCAAGAACCAATCACAAAATTAGTTAGTAATTAACATTTTTGCCTAAGACCGATCGACAAGGAGAGTATATAAGGGAACGCAAACGATTCTCAACAGACACTTTACCGACTTCATACAGCACGGGACGTGTGCTCGCCATCTCAACATTTTTAATAATTGTTAGCGTCATCAACATAATACATCGAAGAAAATAGCTCAACACCAAGAAACAACCACTTCAAATTAATCTACAGAAAACAATAGTGATTATGTGCAGTATTATTTCAATTTTGTGCGGGAAATAATGAACAGATGTAAATAATGTTATCTATGATCCATTAAGTTAGAAGCGGATCGAAGTACTCTGTTCTTGTGCGTGTGTAGTGCAAAAACCGGTAATCATTATAATCCGATTACCGAAGTGGTCAAAGAGTTTTAACTAAATAATTAAAACCAAAAGGTAACAGTACAATCATTATTCATTTTTTATCCGAGCGCCATAACCTGTACATTTTTCTACACTGATCTGTACTGACGCAAAACACAGAAACATTTCAAGATTACACCATGTCTCAATTTATTGTATGAATTTGTCATTATGAATTAAGCTGTATGCTAGTTATAAGTGTTCTCACATGATCAATTTTGTAAATCAAAAAGCAAGCGTTGACGAACGCACGACCTATCAACAGGTCATTTTTATTTGTTTACTTTATGAAAGTAACATCAAAACGTTATCAATCAATATTTTATCAGCAAATCATTAGCCATTGTGTAGGCATAACTTTCTTTTTCGTGTCTCAAAGAACTCACATCTGAGATTTTAATAATATTAATGTTAAAAATAACCAAAATCTGGACTTAGCCAGATTTGCTACTTGTGCTCTGAGCAAGCCTTATAAGGTATATGATAACTTGTTTACTATTGTCAATCATAGTATGTTTTAATTATATTTGTTTTGGAATTCTCTATAAGGGTATAAATAAAACCCATTATTAACAGCATAACTCGACTTGATTTACTTCTATCTGATAATTAAATATTTTATTTAGAAAACTCAAACAACCTTCAGTTGTGTTTTAATATTTTGGAATAGCATTGCCACAAAGGTGATAAACAATTATTTTAAAATTTTTCAATCATTCAGTGATTCTATTTGTGGGTTTTACACGGGATTTTCCCTAAATAAATCCGTGTGGCGCCCACTAACAAACAAGGCAATCTAACCTTGGAACTAAAGTGAGTTGGTGTTTGTAAACTGAGTTGACAGCTTATAATAGAACTTCTAGAAAACACGATCAGGTACGTGAAAGTATATTTTGTTTATTATATTGTCCAGACATTACGAGACGTAACGTACTTAGACTATCAGCAACCTGGAGGAGAAGTTTCACAGTCAGCATCAACAAGACGACCATCATCTTCAAGCGACCAACTATTGTACTTTATTTTTAAACCTAAGCAAACTTAGTATTTAAATATTATCAACCCAACTATTTTATTTGTTTCATATAAGGGAATTCTTTTCAGACAGGTATAATTACACAACTGTAAACACACTGTGAGTAACCTTGAATGTTACACTTTAAATCGCTTTGCAAAGTTAGTAACCTTCAACAATTACAACATCTAAATGATATTTCACACATAATTAGATTTTATTTAATCACGACCTTTAATATTTTAAACATAAACATAATTTTAAACAACAACCGTAAATCTTTTAATTTATTACAAATTGAAGCATACTACGTGTGGCACTAAATACACACCGTATTTAGTTCACTTACACTATTCATTTACTCATCGATTACTATCATGGTATGTACCTGCACACTGGTCCCCAGTTCCTCCAAGCAACACTATCGCAACGCTTTTGGATCCTCTCCGCCCGCAGTGTTATACGCTCAAGAATATTTAAATGCGTACGATGTTTTCATACAAAATCAACAAACACGTCTCCGCTCATGGGTGATCTACCAGCCGGTCGTGTTACCCCTACTCGTTGTTTCAACGCTTCTGGAGTTGATTATGCTGGCCCTTACACGGTCAAGTTTTTTACACTTCGCAGGATACAGCCTATAAAGGTGTACCTCTGCCTGTTCATCTGTTTTGCAACAAAAGCTGTACATTTGGAAGTGGTTACTGATTTAACTACAGACGCCTTCATTGCAGCCCTTACGAGATTCATCTCTAGGAGAGGACCCGTACTCTGATTGTGGGACTAATTTCATAGGAGCTGCTCCTTCGTTCAAAAGATGTTTTCAAGATCTCATGAAGCAACCAGAGATGCAAGATTTTGCTACGAACAACAGTATCACATTCCATTTCATTCCTCCGCGTGCACCTCACCAAGGTGGACTTTGGGAACGTGCCATTAAAGGTGCAAAATATCATCTCACCAGAGTCATAGGTGAACACATTTTAACGTACGAAGAATTTACCACCTTAGTTGTGCGTGTTGAACCTATCCTTAATTCGAGGCCGATAGCTCCTCTCTCTAATGACCCTTCAGATCTTCAACCTCTTACACCAGGACATTTTCTAACTGGAGGACCTCTTAATGCCCTGATCGAACCTCAACTAACCAATGCACCACTTAATCACATAAAACGCTGGAAATTGGTTCAAGCCTTCACACAACATCTCTGGAAAAGATGGCAAATGGAGTACCTCCACACATTTCAAGAGCGGTCCAAATGGATCAGACCTCAAGAAAATCTCAAAATAGGAGATTTAGTCGTTATTCATGAAACGAACCTGCCACCCCTCAAGTGGAAGCTCGGGAGAGTCATCTCAGTATCTCCAGGGAATGATGGAGTGGTACATGTCGTCAACATGAAGACTGCCGGTAGAACCTTGACCCGTCCTTCTCTTAAGATATCCCGTCTTCCCATTTACTAAAATCCTTGACCAGTCAACTGGCTACTGCCCCTTATAATTTAGTTTTATTATACTCTTCCAAAGGATCAAATTTGTTCTTATGTTCTTTTAATGTTTCTTGTTGAACCAGTTGGTTCAAAGGGGCCGGTATGTCAGATATTTTGTTTTCATAACAATAATAAAACTCCCCCTATCTCTACTTCATTAGTTCTCTAATAGAGTGCACTCCCATTAACTGTTTCAAAGTACAATTCACTTAGTAATCAACACTCATAATTAGAGCGTTTTCTTTCCTGTAGTGTAAGGTATATCGTGCAGTTCAGTTTTCTTTTGGTTTATACACGCATACCGCAAGAATAGAAAGACTATTCACCGCTATTGTTATTTTACTCCGCTTATTATAATATAAAACTCCGCTTATTTCATGTGTTTATTTTATGTGTTTAACGTTTATTGGAATATTATTGTTAAGTTTAGGACTGCCTAGAAAATCACCAAAGTGTTGCTTACAACGGGACATTTACAGCGCACAAGGATAAGGACAGTGAACACTTAATATTTATGCATTGTTAATTACATGAGAATAAATCCTTTTAACTATTTAGTTTTACAATATACAGTCCACTGCTAATAAAAAAGAACCCCACACATTGTCCTCCTTACTTACTGACTTTAAGAGTTCAAAAATAACTATTAGAACATTATTTAATATTAGTCAATATAAATAAACCTAAAATATATTTTACTCATGCAATTACACAACAAGATGATGGGAAAAATATCATGTAACATAATACCCCCCCCCCCCAGACACTAGGTTATTTCAGTAATAAACTGATTACTTAAATAAGCTGATTTATATAACACTAGCGGAATACCCGTGCTTCGCTACGGAGTTTCACGTTGTACATAATGAAAATGTTAGTTTAATTAATAAAGTTCATTTAGAAAAAGTTTCATTTTTAGATAAGTGTTAGTGCTGTGAAAGAAGAGATGAATAATCAAGACAACTACAAAGTTATTCTATCTCTAGCCTCACTAGTTGGGCTCCAATTCTGTAACACTACGGGAATTCTCTCCCGTATCTATCTTAAGCCTCACTAGTTGGGATCGCCAATTTGTTACGTTCAACTAGTAACTACCGGTTATTTAGCCACACGTTGGTTATGTCAATTTGTTACCTTAATATTCTTTCTGTGTTTAATTAAGCCCCAAGTTGTTGGCTTCAATTCTGTAACGTTAAGTTAAGTCATACTATCTAAACTGTACTTTGGTTTGTATTTTAAGGATGAGTATGTTGTCAGGGTAATGTTAGTTGAGCGCCAATTTGCAATCAGATGTTGCAAATAAAATGTATTGGAAAATTGGTAATTCATACCTTATAGCATAAGGGTTTCTTTTTCTTCTATATTTCTATCTTTTTTAATCTTTTATTTAACATAATATTATCACTACTAATGCTCAGTAAGGCAGATTCAAATCAGGTGCCATACTTTCCTTGTTGGGAGTGTTACCAACCTATGCTAGTTGATGAAAAAATTAACATTCATTAATATGGTGTATATAATATCATATACGTAAAAATTATCCACTAAATAAAGAAAAGAAAACCTTTTATCTGTTGTTATTGAACTCATATCCTTTATTATCCTTTTTAAATTTTATTTTTTTTAGAGACAATTATAATTGTTAACAAGTCTGGCCGGCTTTTCTTTAAACATGCTCAGAATGGCAGCAGTTGCTCTAATTTCTCAAGGCAAACCATATCTGCATTTTAATAATGACTAAATAAAATACAAATAGAATGGTTTTACGTTAGATCCTTTTGACTACGGTATAAACTACAAATATCTTAGGAAAAGCACCAAAATACATGGGCTTAGAATAAATTACAGAGTGTCTTAACAAGAGTCTATTAAGAATGTTACAATGTTCAGTGTCTAGGTTATGTTGATTGACGTATTTTCAATGTCTAATACACTTTAAATGGTTATATTACCATATATTAATAGTTTTTTACACTGAAAATAAGATTGTTCATTAATTATTTTCACAGTGAAAATTCAAATATAGTTTTGATCAAAAAGTGTAAACAGTGTCTTTGAATAGTGTAACTTAGGCCATTAAGGTAATTTCTTCAGTTTAGTTGTTTAGCAAAAATACTTCCCTTCCTGGATAGGTTGATTTTGTTTCTTCATATGTTAATTGGTTTCCTTCCTTTGAATAATGTGGTACGGTACTTCTTTCTTCTAAACATTTAGTCTTGTAATATAACGTAACTTTAATTATTTTCACTGATATTAAACTCAAAATATGTTGGATTGGTCTCTCATATTTTATATCAACCTTTCTCATTTAGATCTAATAATGGACTCCTTTTTATTCAATTTATAACATCTCAGTTGCTAAGGCCTATAACTTAGCTTTCGTTGGTTTAAATTGTATCATCTGGAGTTACTATGGTTCTCTCTGAGCCTCAAGATAAACAAACTTCTAATATTTTGCTTTCAATTTTCTTAAAATTGTTATAACTTTTTTATATGATCTTTGATCTTCAATATACTAGTATCTTTGAGTTTCTGATGGACACTGTTTGTTTTGATATCACTTTTGATTATCTTCCATTCCATATTTCCTGAGTTACTATTTTACACTTTTAACTATTTGTACAAAATTATTTATTATTAGTTCTTTTGTATCCTTCACTTTACTAAAATTATTAGATACAATCAGTAATAACATAGATCAACCTGACATTAATTATTCTAGTTTTAATATAAACTCTTTTTCAAATTCCTTAACTATCTGGGCCCAACATGCCTAGTTTTACAAATCTATTATTATAATTTTGGTACCCTTCCATTAACATTAACATTTGTTTTATTAATATTATAACATATATTATTAATTAATAACAAACAATTAATTACTAACAATTATTGGGAAACATATGACAATTCTTATTAAACTTCTGGATACAATCCAGTTTTTATAAACATAGTAAAACATGGTAAGTAGTTCCCAAAACATTGTTCTCCTTACTTACTAACTTCAATATCTCAAAACACAACGATTAAAACATTGTTTATTATTAATCACTTCCCTCATAAACATAACACAACTCTTATTAAACTTATGAATTTCTTTCCACTCTCACACACATAGTGGGATCAGTATTAGCCTAGTAAGTATTTATAACACATTGTCCTCCTTACTTACTGACTTCAATAGTTCAAAAATAACTATTAGAACATTATTTAATATTAGTCAATAATAATGAACCTAAAATATATTTTACTCATGCAATTACACAACAAGATGATGGGAAAAATATCATGTAACATAATACCCCCCCCCCAGTAAACGGGTTATTTCAGTAATAAACTGATTACTTAAATAAGCTGATTTATATAACACTAGCGGGATACCCGTGCTTCGCTACGGATTTTCACGTTGTACGTAATGAAAATGTTAGTTTAATTAATAAAGTTCAATTAAAGTAGGTTTCTTAAAAATAAATAGCTGTTGCCCACGACTTTGTTCACGTGGTCTTCAATTTAATGCGATAATATATTGTAATACCCCTCGTTCTCTAGCGTGTTTAATTATATTCGAGGATGTGTGAAAGCCCCACTGTTGGGTTCGCCAATTTGAAATAAATCGTGTTATAAGGAGTACTTCTTATTTCAGCACCACGTTGGAGTCGTCAATTTGATATAAAACGTGTTATTGTGTTAATAGAAGATGATGATGCCCCACTGTTGTGAGCGTCAATTTGTAATAACCAAATTATAAATTGTGAGTGTTCCGGGGTTTAATCTATATATCATTAATGAATATATCTATTAGGTTGTTACAGATGAAACCTCCTGAAAATATATTATTAGGTAAATATAGTTATGATTATGTTCTTTTAACTTATAATCGTACTATGATATAGGTTTAACTTAGTATTCAATAGTTAGGCAATATCAACTATATATATAGTGTATTGACTGAATGTATTGAGTATTCTTGTCAACCCTAGTCCCTCGATATTAGAGAATTCTATTCAAATTTGGTACAGAAAACACGCTAGTTCGGCAATCTCCCGTTCCACCAGCTGTTGACAATTAGCACTGTTATTTGTAATAAGCTTGCTTCTAGGTTAACCGTTCATTGGATTTTAATCAACCTTTTATTGTAAATTATTCCACCCACAACATATAGTACGTATTCTGCAATAACATAAAACATTATTTCATACAATAAAGATCCTTTATTAATTTTATACGTTATTTCACAGTAACCGTTATCTCCAAAATAAGAATATTATCAAATCGATTATACAAAGATATATCGATTGTCAATTGATCAAGTTCCTTTGACTTATACAAATTAAATATAACAATAAATATTTCTTATCCCAGGGTTCGTAAGATTCTTTTAACCATTAGTAAGGCCAGGTAAAATGCAAAATTAAGGTTACTCAAGTATTACATAAGTTTATTAACTCTAAATATATTGAATTTAAAAATAAGTTGTTTTTTACCGAGTCGACGGAACTCAAACTGGCATTGGGCGTCTGTAAACAGTTGAAGATGATTGGCTTAAATCACGTTCATCCAGTAAAAAGTGTTCTGGCCCTTAATAAAATTGATGGCGGAGTATACAGGGAAGCTCTCAGGAACTCTTCTGACTGCCGTTCTTCTCTTATGATCTTGATAGTTGCCAGTCACGTTGGAATGAGAATAGGATTCTAGCTTTTTCTTGAAGGCGATGGTTAACTCAGCAAAACGAGGTCTTCGTATGTCTTCTCAATAATTCCGTTAGTTTCGGCCTTTACTTCTCTCAACTAGTCTTCTGATTACATGGGAAATCGGTTTAATACCGAATCCAGCGGAATTATTCTGGTGAATGAAGTGAGGAGTTTTCAACTCTTTTAGAGGTATTAGTTATAATTTGGAAGTCTAATTGGTTTTATTACTCATCAGTAGTATTATAGAATTAGGTTTCAAATAGGGTTTTTTAATTTAGATTCATATTTTCTTCAAATTTTATCATTCATTTTTATAAATGTGTCTGCCCATCTCAACTCATTAGCATGTAACAATCGAAACGAATGATTCAATATCAACAACTCTTGTACATTTCAGTTGCCTTAACAACCACTATTTTCTGTCATTGGATGAAATTAGATATCCTAGAGCCAGAATTATAGAATATTACTACTCTTTTTCAATAAAATACTCCATGCTTGGAATAATATTAAATTACCTAAAATTCTCACCTAACCTTCCTTCTTAAACAGTATATGTTTTACTATAGTTTCATTGGACTGGACTTCTTAAAAAGGTATTAATTTCCCTTTACAAATATTAAATTTAGGCCTATAGGTTTTCTTACAACTGTTATAATATTGTTTGGTTTTTTAACTTAATTTTCTTTACCTGACCTACTGTACAATTAATTATTGGTTAATGGTTATTTACATTAATTTTAATTTCCTGGTTTTTACTTTTATTACATTAATTAACTCGTCCTGGAACCCTTCATTAGTTTACAACATAATTATCAGAACTACTGTTCAACTTTTAAACACTTATTGCCCTCCTGGCCAAGTTTACAAACATTAATTAAAACAACTTCGTCATCCAATTTTAGTCACTACATATAACATAGTATAATGCCTAACACAGGTAACTATACTTGATTGTCTAAAGACAAATTTAACATAAATACAAACATTATCACTGATTAAGTATTCCTATTAAACAACAGTTCACTCTTACTATACTCAAACCATAACATAAATATTCTGTGAACACTAACATGCTACAGTATAAAACACAAGTACAATTTATTATATTAACCATTAATTGGTATAGTATTTTATATTCAACGTTAATTATTGCATCTTTTGACTTGAGGTACATCTCAGATGCATTAATTACTGAGCAACCTTAATTCGGGGTATGGTCCTTGACCATAGTTAATTCAATTTTTTATGTAACATTGGGGACCTCAACTCTGTTACGTTACATAACACACCCCCTTCGAAAGAAGTTTATTTTGTCTTAACGAAGTTTAGTAAAAAAACAAAACTCAACTCGTATCTAACCAATTGGTTCTCCTATTCATAATACTTTTTTATTTCAGACTGGTTGTATGTACCTTTCACCCTATTATTTGCGGGGTCCAATACCATATAAGTATTGTTCTGATTGTCCTGGCTTATTATAAAAGGTCCAACATATAATAGCAACAATTTCTTTGCTATTCCTTCGAAACTGCTTGGTTGCTGACGATTTCTTATCAAAATTTTTTCTCCGATGGTGTATTTAATAATGTTTTTCCGGGTAGCGTCCTGTTTTTTTCTTCGGGTTTCCAGTTTGTGGAGTAGCCTATTATACACATGGGTAAGGTCAAATTCTTCTTCAGGTCCTTCAGGGAATGGTATTAAATTGGTAATTTCTCGAGGTGGTGGTTTTGAAAACATCATCTGGTATGGTGTAACACCAATGGTTTCGTGATGAGCAATATTTAAAAAGGTTTCGGTTTCATGTAAGAATTCACTCCATTTCCTATGATTGTCATAACAATAAGTACGAAGTACTCATCCTACCTCTCTGAGTACCCTTTCTGCTGGATTACTAGTAGGATGATAAATTGAAGTTTTGTAGGTTTTAATTCCTCGATTTGACATCTCTAATTTCCATCTTCGACCCTTGAACTGGGTTCCATGGTCCGTTATTATGGAATATGGAGTGCCCACGTCTATAATGTACTTTTCTGCGATGACTTTGATGATAACATTGGTGGATGCCTTGCTGATGGGATACAACTTCGTATAACGTGTGAAATGGTCCAAGATGATGACAATATATTTATATCAGCGCCTGCCTCCACTACGTGGGAAAGGTCCGCAAATGTCAAGAAACGTTTTTTCCAATTTTCTTTCTGAAGTAATAGTTATTAAAGCTCCCTCCTTTCGTTCATTGTTTACTTTAACCCTTTGACATATTCCACATCGTTTTATTAATTCCCTTACCTTCTTGTTCAAACCCTTAATATATACATGCTCCTCTAGTGCCTTCACTACCTTGATGGAACCCATGTGTCCATACATTTGATGGTAAATTTTTATTATTAATGGTTCTGTAGATTTGGGAATGTATAATTTCCATTTATTCTTTTCAGCAGGAGACTTTATGAAGATTAATCCTTTATAATTTTGATAATATTGCATAATTATAGTATCATTACTGCGGAGACGTTCTTGTATAGTGGACAATCTCTGATCCTTTGCTTGTTCTTCCTGAATTTTGGTTAGCACTTCTACTAATTCTTCTCTAGCTGATATTACAAGGTATATTTTTCCAACATACTCTCTTTCAATTTCAAAAGTACCATCTTCCAGGTTTACCCTAGATAGAGCGTCGGCGACAGTGTTCTGTTTTCCTGGCACATATTCCCATGTTATGTTGTATTCCTGGAGAGCCAATATCCAACGAGTTAATCTACCGTGGTTTAGTTTCCATCTTTGTATAAATGATATGGATTTGTGGTCGGACCGTACTGTTAAAGGATAACCCGATACATATGTGCGGAATTTATTGCATGCAAATACAACACTCAATAATTCCTTTTCCGTGACACTGTAATTTCTTTCACATTGATTTAGGACTCGACTGGCAAAACTTATTACTTGGTGGTCTCCTTCTGGATCTTCCTGATATAGCTCAGCACCCAGGCTCACATCACTGGCGTCACAATTTATAAAAAATTGTTTATCAAAATCAGGATGGTGCAGGATGATATTTTGTAAAAATTTCTCTTTAATTAAAATAAATGTCTCATCATCTTCCTCCTTCCACTTCCATTTATGTTTAGATGACAGCAAGTGTTTGAATCTTGCTGTTAATTGGGAATAATTCCTTTGGAATTTCCTGTAATAGTTGCACACTCCTAGGAATGATTGCAGCTGTCTAATGTTTTTAGGTTTGGGGAAGTTTTGAATAGCTTCCACTTTTTCAGGGGATGTTGATATTCCATTTTCAGAGAGTATGAACCCTAAGAATTGTAATTGATTGGTTAATAATTTTGACTTATTCAATTTCAATGTAATGTTGCTCTTTTCTAACTTGCTTAACACCATTTCCACACGTCGGCAATGTTCCTCCCATGTGGTTGAAGTTACTAATATATCGTCTACATATACTGTTGTGAAGGCTAACACTTCTTCACCCAGAACCTGGTCCATGCACTTAATAAAAACCGCCACAGAGTTTACTAACCCAAAAGGAAGACGTTTAAAATGATAATTTCTACCTTCAAATATAAAGGCAACACAATTCCTACTGTTGGGATGTAACTCCACCTGCCAGTATCCACAAACAGCATCCCAAATGCTCATATATCTGCAATTCTTAAATTTCTTCATTAACTCTTCAATTTCCCCTGGTGAGGTTCTATCATTGATTATATTTTTATTTATTTCTCTGGCTTCCAAACATAAACGTACGGTACCATCCTTCTTCTTTATAGCTACTATAGGGCTGGTGTATGGTGATGAACTATATTCAATTATGTCCTGTTCCATCATACTCTGTATTTCCCTTCTCACTGCTGGTTTTAGGGATTGGGGTATAGGATATGATCTCCGGTTCAAATTAATGGGTTGTTTAAATGACAATTCACAAATAAAATTCCTGGCTTTCCCTGGCAAATCCGAAAATACCTTTTTATATCTGTTATAAATCTTTATTAATTGATTCTTTTGTTCAGGTGTTACTCTATTATTATTATTGACAGTTTTAAACAAATAAATCTCTTGCAATTTTTCCTTCCATTCATTCTCCTTAGTACAGGTTAATTCCTCAAAAGCTGCTCTATATTCCATTTCATCATCATGCATTAAAGTAAAAGAATGTCTTTGGTGAGTGGCATTTTTATGATCCACTATTTCACTTGACCATTCTCCATTTTCATGGTACAGGGTTATTTTTCCTCTGCCCATATTAATAATAGCTGAGTTGCGCCGCAGCGTATCACATCCTAGCATTACTTTAAATGGTAGTCCTTGAGCTACCATAAACACCATAGGAATAGTTTTACCTTCACTAGATACTTCCATCATTACTTGCTGCCGTATTGTTGTATTTGGTCTGCCAGTAGCACCTATAATAACCATGTTGTTAACTGGTAATGTTGGTATATTTTTCTTATACTTCTCCCTTATTCGGTTATATTCTACCTTGTCCAGTAGCGACACATTTGCGGCAGTATCAATCACTATCTCTGTCATAACTCCCTGCAATTCTGCCGTAATGTATATAATTTGATTGTCAGTTTTATTCTCTGACGGTAACACTTCTTCCGTTAAATCATTTTGTATGTCCTTTAAATAATTGTTCCTTGTAATTTTTATAATTTGGTTGTTTTCCTTATGCTTTTGTACATACCCTTCCAATCCCAGCAGCGAGGGGTTACTAGATACTTCCACTGCTGTACTTAGTTTTCCATCCTATCCTGCGGACGATCGTCCCTCGCAGTGGTTCCTGAGTTGCCATCATCGGATCTAAAATCTCTACGGGTTTCTTGGTGTCTAGGCAGATCCTCCTCTCGACTTCGATTACTGGGTTGATTTTGTTGGTCGTTGTTGGCACGATTATTGTTCCAATACTCTCTCCCATTGTCCAAATTCCTGCGGCCTGTCCTGTATCTGTTATTCTCATGATTAGTATAGTGATTACTTGGGTAATAATTGTTGTGATAACGATTGTTCATAAATTGGTCATTCACCCTTCGGTGATAATTATTATTGTTAAATCGATTTGTTCCTGGACGCGACTCTTGATTTGTCTCTTCCCTTCTATTGTTGTAATATTCACCTTGCCGTCGGGACCTTTGATAATAGTCTTCCATTTCGTAACTGGCTAACAAGGTTTCCATTGTTTCTATGGTCTTTACTTGTCCACTGCGTCTGGCACGAACTATCTCTTCTTCAAAATGGTAAGACAATTTATTTACCAAACACTCCTCTGGTATCCGTGGTTACAAATGACGAGCTAAACATACCTTTCCCAAAAAGTAAGTAGTTGGTGACTGCTCTTGATTAAAATTAAATCTCCCGTTAGTAATGTTATCTCTAATCATGTTCTGTACAGAATCTGACCAGTATTTTGACTTAAAAGTCCTTTTAAATTCCTCATAATCACTAAGTTCATTCCGGACAGCTGACCACCAATTATCATTTATACTTTTGAAACATTCATCTAAATAACTTTTTATTACGTTCCATCGAGTTACTTTAATTCGGTTAAACCATTCGTCTATTCTCTCCAGGAATTCTATGGGATTTCCCCTATAAATTTTAAAATTGATATTATCTTTATGCTCAGGGGCTATGTGATGCGCTAGATACATTGGTCGATTTTGTAAAATCTCTATTGATTCCTTTATATTACTTATTTCCTGATTTTTTATATTTTCTATAGTCTCTTTATTTTGAACTACTTGGGTTTTTATTTGCTTTATTTCGTTATTTACCAATTCAATTCTCCCATCTATATTAATTTGCACCCCGTCCAATTTCTCTTGTATTTCTAATTGTACTTTATTTATCATAGTTTTGTTGGTATTTTCCCCATGATTAATTTTGGCCTCTACTTCCATTGCGAGTTGTACTATGGTTTCATCTGTCTTTTCCAGACCCACCTTAATTTCATTTATTTGCTGTCTTACTTCCGCTTCATTATAATCTATCCTTTTATTGAGTGTTTCATTGACATTTGCAACCCTTTCATTGATATCTTCCCTCAATGCTTGGTTCTGTTAATTTATAATCTTCCGCAACTCCTTATTACTGTTTTCAATTTTCTCATCTATTTGTTTATTATTTTCCTGAATCTGCTTTAATCTCTCCTCATTCCTGTCAAACCTTTCATTAATTTGGTTCAAACTTTCATTTATCAGCCGGTTATTCTCATCGTTCTCCTCTTTATTTTTGTCAAACTTCTCATTCATTAATTTGATTAAATTCTCACTCAAAATTTCATTTTATTTCTTTGAGTTTTCGTTAATACTGTCTATTTTTTCGTTAGTTTGTCTATTATCTTCTTTGATACTGTCTAATTTTTCGTTAGTTTGTCTATTATCTTCCTTCATACTACTCATTAATTCCATTAATTTTTCCCAATTTAATCCTCCCTTGGCTTCCTCTTTATCTGGTTGGTCCCCTTGGGTATCCTCTTTATTGCTCGCCTGTTGTTCCATTTCCGTATCTGTACCTACCTCTGTTTCTTCTTCCCGCCTATCTTCTTCTGTTTCTTGCTCCTTCTCCATCCTTTTAGTAACGCCTCTCGTATGCATTCCTGTGCCTCTAATGGTTGCCTGCTCAAGTTAAGTAATAATTAATATGATTTTTTACTTAACTAAAGCCCACTCGTTGAGCGCCAATTTGTAATACCCCTCGTTCTCTAGCGTGTTTAATTATATTCGAGGATGTGTGAAAGCCCCACTGTTGGGTTCGCCAATTTGAAATAAATCGTGTTATAAGGAGTACTTCTTATTTCAGCACCACGTTGGAGTCGTCAATTTGATATAAAACGTGTTATTGTGTTAATAGAAGATGATGATGCCCCACTGTTGTGAGCGTCAATTTGTAATAACCAAATTATAAATTGTGAGTGTTCCGGGGTTTAATCTATATATCATTAATGAATATATCTATTAGGTTGTTACAGATGAAACCTCCTGAAAATATATTATTAGGTAAATATAGTTATGATTATGTTCTTTTAACTTATAATCGTACTATGATATAGGTTTAACTTAGTATTCAATAGTTAGGCAATATCAACTATATATATAGTGTATTGACTGAATGTATTGAGTATTCTTGTCAACCCTAGTCCCTCGATATTAGAGAATTCTATTCAAATTTGGTACAGAAAACACGCTAGTTCGGCAATCTCCCGTTCCACCAGCTGTTGACAATTAGCACTGTTATTTGTAATAAGCTTGCTTCTAGGTTAACCGTTCATTGGATTTTAATCAACCTTTTATTGTAAATTATTCCACCCACAACATATAGTACGTATTCTGCAATAACATAAAACATTATTTCATACAATAAAGATCCTTTATTAATTTTATACGTTATTTCACAGTAACCGTTATCTCCAAAATAAGAATATTATCAAATCGATTATACAAAGATATATCGATTGTCAATTGATCAAGTTCCTTTGACTTATACAAATTAAATATAACAATAAATATTTCTTATCCCAGGGTTCGTAAGATTCTTTTAACCATTAGTAAGGCCAGGTAAAATGCAAAATTAAGGTTACTCAAGTATTACATAAGTTTATTAACTCTAAATATATTGAATTTAAAAATAAGTTGTTTTTTACCGAGTCGACGGAACTCAAACTGGCATTGGGCGTCTGTAAACAGTTGAAGATGATTGGCTTAAATCACGTTCATCCAGTAAAAAGTGTTCTGGCCCTTAATAAAATTGATGGCGGAGTATACAGGGAAGCTCTCAGGAACTCTTCTGACTGCCGTTCTTCTCTTATGATCTTGATAGTTGCCAGTCACGTTGGAATGAGAATAGGATTCTAGCTTTTTCTTGAAGGCGATGGTTAACTCAGCAAAACGAGGTCTTCGTATGTCTTCTCAATAATTCCGTTAGTTTCGGCCTTTACTTCTCTCAACTAGTCTTCTGATTACATGGGAAATCGGTTTAATACCGAATCCAGCGGAATTATTCTGGTGAATGAAGTGAGGAGTTTTCAACTCTTTTAGAGGTATTCAGTTATAATTTTGAAGTCTAATTGGTTTTATTACTCATCAGTAGTATTATAGAATTAGGTTTCAAATAGGGTTTTTTAATTTAGATTCATATTTTCTTCAAATTTTATCATTCATTTTTTTAAATGTGTCTGCCCATCTCAACTCATTAGCATGTAACAATCGAAACGAATGATTCAATATCAACAACTCTTGTACATTTCAATTGCCTTAACAACCACTATTTTCTGTCATTGGATGAAATTAGATATCCTAGAGCCAGAATTATAGAATATTACTACTCTTTTTCAATAAAATACTCCATGCTTGGAATAATATTAAATTACCTAAAATTCTCACCTAACCTTCCTTCTTAAACAGTATATGTTTTACTATAGTTTCATTGGACTGGACTTCTTAAAAAGGTATTAATTTCCCTTTACAAATATTAAATTTAGGCCTATAGGTTTTCTTACAACTGTTATAATATTGTTTGGTTTTTTAACTTAATTTTCTTTACCTGACCTACTGTACAATTAATTATTGGTTAATGGTTATTTACATTAATTTTAATTTCCTGGTTTTTACTTTTATTACATTAATTAACTCGTCCTGGAACCCTTCATTAGTTTACAACATAATTATCAGAACTACTGTTCAACTTTTAAACACTTATTGCCCTCCTGGCCAAGTTTACAAACATTAATTAAAACAATTTCGTCATCCAATTTTAGTCACTACATATAACATAGTATAATGCCTAACACAGGTAACTATACTTGATTGTCTAAAGACAAATTTAACATAAATACAAACATTATCACTGATTAAGTATTCCTATTAAACAACAGTTCACTCTTACTATACTCAAACCATAACATAAATATTCTGTGAACACTAACATGCTACAGTATAAAACACAAGTACAATTTATTATATTAACCATTAATTGGTCTAGTATTTTATATTCAACGTTAATTATTGCATCTTTTGACTTGAGGTACATCTCAGATGCATTAATTACTGAGCAACCTTAATTCGGGGTATGGTCCTTGACCATAGTTAATTCAATTTTTTATGTAACGTTGGGGACCTCAAATCTGTTACGTTACAATATTTAGAACAGAATCTATTCTATTGGGTTGCCATAGTAACCAGATCTAATAGGATTTTAAGACCCCAAATGACCCCCCAGAGGATCGTATCGAAAAAACACCTGTCCTATGTTGGTTCTCCCTTTGCGTAAAATATTTGTGCCAAGTTTGGTTGAAATCGGTCCAGTGGTTTAGGAGGAGATGTGGAAGACCCCAAAGGACCCCCCGAAGGATCATATCGAAAAAACACATATCCTATGTTGGTTCTCCCATTGCATAAAATATTTGTGCCAAGTTTGGTTGAAATCGGTCCAGTGGTTTAGGAGGAGATGTGGAAGACCCCAAAGGACCCCGTTGAAAAAACACCTATCCTATGTTGGTTCTCCCATTGCGTAAAATATTTGTGCCAAGTTTGGTTGAAATCGGTCCAGTGGTTTAGGAGGAGATGTGGAAGACCCCAAACAACCCCCCAAAGGACCCGATCGAAAAAATTCAGAAACCTTCGCGGGCATGCACACAACAACTCACCGAAGTTTCATCACAATCGGATGAATGGTATAGGAACGCATACGGGATAAACAAAGAAACATTCATTTTTATGTATAAGAAGTGCTGGTCTTAATTTTCATAATACTTTTTAATTTCAGATTGATTGTACACTCCCTTTACTTTATTAGTTTCTGGAATTGTCAATTCATAGGTATTATTCCCTTTATCTCGGGTTATACTATATGGTCCTGTATATAACAATAATAACTTTTTGGTTCTTCCTTCTGCAGAACTTGGTAAATGCCTGTTTTTCAGTAACACCATTTCTCCCACATTGTATTTTAAAATCTTATTTTTATTCTTTTCTTCCTCGTGGTTTCAGGTATTGAGTTGTGATGAATTTTCTTGAGTTGGGTTATTATATAACAATTCACAAATACCTTCCTTTTCTTCTCTGGGCAAATCTAAAAAATATATTATTTTTTCTTCATTTTCCTTATATAAGTGGTTACCAACTGATTTTTCCTTTCCTCTGGTGTTTCTTTTCTTTCTTCATCTGCTTCATCTCCTGTTCCGGTTGATTCCTTAATTGTGGTTACCATTTCTCCCTAACTTTAAATGGCACGGTGAATGCATATCGGCCGTGAGTGGCACTATTCTGACCTATTCGTCACCCGACCATTCACCCCCGTGCATGGTACAGTGCTCGTTGGCCCCTGTCCATAATAATAATTTTTGAGTGGCGCCGTAGCTTTCTACACTCTGTAAAATGGTAACTATTGCATTACTTTAAACACCCTCAGATTCCTGTTGCCTTCTTAACACTTTTCATTTCTATATTTTGCCTCCCAGCTGCTCCCCTTACTTTTTATATTGTTTATTATCAGTTTTGGTAAAACGCTTGGTATATTTCTCCTCTTCTATTTAATTTCATTTTGTTGTTAATTGATTCATTTGCCACAGTGTTATTCATCTCTTTTTTCAATACCCCTTTTTAGCAGCAGTTACTACTATGGTTTTTGTTATTCTATTTATTTCCAGACATCGATTCTTCTTCCGCAAGTTCATCCTTTCATTTATTTGTTTTAAGTACTTATTCTCTTCACTCATTATTAACCCCTTATTATCATTCTTAACCATCATATTCTCTTCCAAAACCTGTATTGGTGGGCTATCTGTTTATGTTTTCTTAAATCTTCATTTGTCATTTGTTTTCTTAATTATCATTAATTTTTCTTAAGTCTCTTTATTGTTTATTTATTCTTTACTTATTTTATTTGTGTTTCAATAATCATTATTTTTTTTCTTCTCATTTCTCAAATGGTTTGCCTTGTCGGTAATCAAAAAAATCAGTCCCTTTTCTCGATAGTGCTTGGTATTTAGTTTACCCATGGTCCATAATTTCATCTGCACTTATCGTTCGGATCACTCTGGTGTGCAGAACTATTTGCGTCCTTGTGAAATAGGTCTCTGCTACCTTATACGGCCGTGTTTCTAATACAAAATTTTCACTTGTATCAAATCTTATTTCTATCACTATATCATTTTGTTTTTTAAACAAATATGTCAATGGTATATCCGTCATTAATGCAATCACTGATATTTTATTATGCATTTTTACTTCTGGTGTATTCAATTTAACTATGTATTTTCTTAATGTTTTACTCCCTGTTTGGTTGTGATTCCCTTTGAAAAGTTCTTTTAAGCTCCTTCTGTTATTTTTACTCTCTATGTTCAGTACTTATAATGTTAAATACATTAATTAGTCCATTGTTCCTCATCTCCAATTCTTCTCGTATATTTATTAGTTTCCTTTGATGTATTTGTCTCATTTTCTTTGTCTTCATTTCCAGGTATTTATTATTCTCTTTGTTGCTGTTATTTTTATTCTCAGATAATATTACACTTTGGTATTATTTAATTTCTATTTCCTTCCTACTATCTTCTATTTTCTGATTTACTGGTTCTTGTCATTGTTTAATCCTTCCGTTAACAGTCTACGATTATTTATTATTTCTTCTACCATCTGTTTACGATCATTCATTATTTGTTTTAATGTTTCATTATTTCTGTCCATTTTTTTTTAGTAATCCCATTATGATATCAAATCTTTCTTCTGTGAGTCCTGACATTCTCTTTTGTTTCTTGTTCTCCTTTTTTTTTTGTTTAACTGTAGCCGCCACTAGAGTAGAAATTCCTATAACACTCACAATAAGAACACAAAGTTATTCTATCTCTAGCCTCACTAGTTGGGCTCCAATTCTGTAACACTACGGGAATTCTCTCCCGTATCTATCTTAAGCCTCACTAGTTGGGATCGCCAATTTGTTACGTTCAACTAGTTACTACCGGTTATTTAGCCACACATTGGTTGTGTCAATTAGTTACCTTAATATTCTTTCTTTGTTTAATTAAGCCCCAAGTTGTTGGCTTCAATTCTGTAACGTTAAGTTAAGTCGTACTATCTAAATTGTACTTTGGTTTGTATTTTAAGGATGAGTATGTTGTCAGGGTAATGTTAGTTGAGCGCCAATTTGCAATCAGATGTTGCAAATAAAATGTATTGGAAAATTGGTAATTAATATTGCATATAGCATAAGGGTTTCTTTTTCTTCTATATTTCTATCTTTTTTAATCTTTTATTTAACATAATATTATCACTACTAATGCTCAGTAAGGCAGATTCAAATCAGGTGCCATACTTTCCTTGTTGGGAGTGTTACCAACCTATGCTAGTTGATGAAGAAATTAACATTCATTAATATGGTGTATATAATATCATATACGAAAAAATTATCCACTAAGTAAAGAAAAGAAAACCTTTTATCTGTTGTTATTGAACTCATATCCTTTATTATCCTTTTTAAATTTTATTTTTTTTAGAGACAATTATAATTGTTAACAAAGTCTGGCCGGCTTTTGTTGAAGCATGCTCAGAATGGCAGCAGTTGCTCTTGTTTCTCAAGGTAAACCATATCTGCATTTTAATAATTACTAAATAAAATAAAAATAGAATGGTTGTACGTTAGATCCTTTTGACTACGGTATAAACTACAAATATCTTAGGAAAAGGACCAAAATACATGGGCTTAGAATAAATTACAGAGTGTCTTAACAAGAGTCTATTAAGAATGTTACAATGTTCAGTGTCTAGGTTATGTTGATTGACGTATTTTCAATGTCTAATACAATTTAAGTGGTTATATTACCATATATTAATAGTTTTTTACACTGAAAATAAGATTGTTCATTAATTATTTTCACAGTGAAAGTTCAAATATAGTTTTGATCAAAAAGTGTAAACAGTGTCTTTGAAAAGTGTAACTTAGGCCATTAAGGTAATTTCTTCAGTTTAGTTGTTTAGCAAAAATTCTTCCCTTCCTGGATAGGTTGATTTTGTTTCTTCATATGTTAATTGGTTTCCTTCTTTTCAATAATGTGGTACGGTACTTCTTTCTTCTAAACATTTAGTCTTGTAATATAACTTAACTTTAATTATTTTCACTGATATTAAACTCAAAATATGTTGGATTGGTCTCTCATATTTTATATCAACCTTTCTCGTTTAGATCTAATAATGGACTCCTTTTTATTCAATTTATAACATCTCAGTTGCTAAGGCCTATAACTTAGCTTTCGTTGGTTTAAATTGTATCATCTGGAGTTACTATGGTTCTCTCTGAGCCTCAAGATAAACAAACTTCTAATATTTTGCTTTCAATTTTCTTAAAATTGTTATAACTTTTTTATATGATCTTTGATCTTCAATATACTAGTATCTTTGAGTTTCTGATGGACACTGTTTGTTTTGATATCACTTTTGATTATCTTCCATTCCATATTTCCTGAGTTACTATTTTACACTTTTAACTATTTGTACAAAATTATTTATTATTAGTTCTTTTGTATCCTTCACTTTACTAAAATTATTAGATACAATCAGTAATAACATAGATCAACCTGACATTAATTATTCTAGTTTTAATATAAACTCTTTTTCAAATTCCTTAACTATCTGGGCCCAACATGCCTAGTTTTACAAATCTCTATTATTATAATTTTGGTACCCTTCCATTAACATTAACATTTGTTTTATTAATATTATAACATATATTATTAATTAATATCAAACAATTAATTACTAGCAATTATTAGGAAACATATGAGAATTCTTATTAAACTTCTGGATACAATCCAGTTTTTATAAACATAGTAAAACATGGTAAGTAGTTCCCAAAACATTGTCCTCCTTACTTACTAACTTCAATATCTCAAAACACAATGATTAAAACATTGTTTATTATTAATCACTTCCCTCATAAACATAACACAACTCTTATTAAACTTATGAATTTCTTTCCACTCTCACACACATAGTGGGATCAGTATTAGCCTAGTAAGTATTTATAACACATTGTCCTCCTTACTTACTGACTTCAATAGTTCAAAAATAACTATTAGAACATTATTTAATATTAGTCAATAATAATAAATCTAAAATATATTTTACTCATGCAATTACACAACAAGATGATGGGGAAAATATCACGTAACATAATACCCCCCCACCGAAAACGGATTATTTCAGTAATAAACTGATTACTTAAATAAGGTGATTTATATAACACTAGCGGGATACCCGTGCTTCACTACGGAGTTTCACATTGTACGTAATGAAAATGTTAGTTTAATTAATAAAGTTCAATTAAAGTAGGTTTCTTAAAAATAAATAGCTGTTGCCCACGACTTCGTTCACGTGGTCTTCAATTTAATGCGATAATATATTTAGAACAGAATCTATTCTATTGGGTTGCCATAGTAACCATATCTAATAGGTTTTTAAGACCCCAAAGGACCCCCCAGAGGATCGTATCGAAAAAACACCTGTCCTATGTTGGTTCTCCCCTTGCGTAAAATATTTGTGCCAATTTTGGTTGAAATCGGTCCAGTGGTTTAGGAGGAGATGTGGAAGTCCCCAAAGGACCCCCCGATGGATCATATCGAAAAAACACATATCCTATGTTGGTTCTCCCGTTGCGTAAAATATTTGTGCCAAGTTTGGTTGAAATCGGTCCAGTGGTTTAGGAGGAGATGTGGAAGACCCCAAAGGACCCCATCGAAAAAATTCAGAAACCTTCGCGGGCGTGCGCACAACTCACCGAAGTTTCATCACAATCGGATGAATGTTATAGGAACGCATACGGGACAATCAAAGAAACATTCATTTTTATATATAAGAAGTGCTGGTCTTAATTTTCATAATACTTTTTAATTGCAGATTGATTGTACACGCCCTTTACTTTAATAGTTTCTGGAATTGTCAGTTCATAGGTATTATTCCCTTTATCTCGGGTTATACTATACGGTCCTGTATATAACTGGACTGTAATGTGGTAATTTTCGCATTTAAATGTTGGCTAATCTGTACTTTCTAAATTGCGTTTATCAGGTTCATGCATCGTCACAGATCAACGTGCGTCGGCGGGCGGCAGACGTCATAACGTTTGCTGGCCTTGTTCTGTCTTTCATTTTTTCTTGTTGTCGCGACAATCTATGTAGGCTTTAGGCCCTACAACATTATATTGTATACTTACAATACATTGCAATTCTTGAATTAGCATACATTGCTAATTCTTGTTTTCATGTAGCTTAGAGTGCCGCGTACTCGTGCCTCAATTCATACGACAATTTATCTAGGCCTTAGGCCTTAACATTTTTATGTAGTGTGGAGTGTTGCACATTTGCGCCTCATCCGCCATGTAGCTTTCGTAACCGACTTGGTTTATTCAAAATTTAAATGTCTTTCAGACATAGCCAACCTTAGCATGCCGATTTAATTGTAATACGAAATATAATAAATGTATCAAATACAGTCCACGATCGTCATTATTCAGCATCCTGGCAATAACGTCATGAAGCATCATTCTTCCTAACATTTAAGGGTCCTACGGGACGAAACTCTTAACATTTTTTGGTCGCTCCGTGCCTGGATTCGTCATTTTACTTTTCTGCAACTTTTTAGAGCGGTTTTCATCATTTTTTCTGCCCCAATTTCTGGCCATCACGGGCGATTCAGCATATTCGCTGATCCGACTGTGTCGGGACTTAGTCAGCATTTCTTTCGTCGCCATTGAGCCTCGTGACGACACCACTGCAAGACCATCCATGTGCTAGCGTCTACACACCAGATTGAGCAGTCATCTCTCCAGTCCGTGTGTGTCTGCCATCTATTCCACTGCCTCGACGTTCCAGGACATCGCATACCAGGTACGACGTCAATGACATCATTAACAGGTGCGTACAATGGCTGAAGAAGGCCTCAAAGTGTTGGTCAGAAAGAGAGGCGGCTTAAAGTCTGCTATAGTGCGAATCAATTCGGCTATAACTAACTTTGATAAAAACACTAATACAAAACATTTTTTAACGGTTAGACTCGAAAGTCTAAAAAGTTTGGCAACAAAATACGATGAGGTACAGTCTGAAATTGAACTCATTTCTAAGGACATAAACGCTGCTCAAGAAGACCGAGTTGAGGCTGAAGAGCTGTTATATTCAACAGGAGCCAATATCTTGCAATTAATAGAAACTTTCAACGTTCAGACTGTATCTCCAGTATTAACGAGCAATATGCAATTAAAACCTATAAGTTTGCCCTGCTTCACAGGCAATATTTTAGAATGGCAGCACTTTTATTCAATATTTCTGGACTTGGTACACGCCAGATCTGATTTAACGTCAGTGCAGAAATTTCATTATTTGTATTCATCTCTTAAAAATGAGCCACTAGATCTAATTAAGGCATTACCTATTTGTAATGAGAACTATTCCATAGCGTTGAGTTTGCTGTCCGCTAGATATGATAACAAATTCATATTAGCGAAGTATTATATTCAAAATTTGCTTGAAGTAAAGTCAACAATCAAGGACTCTGTCCAAAGTTTGGCAGAATTCATAAATACAATAACGTCTTCAGTTAATCCGCTAACAGCTATGCAACTGTCAGTGGATTCATTTGAGCTTATTACTGTACAATTATTGTCAGCAAAACTGGACCATTCCACGTTTAAATTATGGAAGGAGTCTATAGATCCCGATAATCTTCCTAACTTTCAAGGCTTTACCCAGTTTTTAAACGCACGTAGACAGTTGTTAGAAAATACATTACCGATCGATGCCGGACAGCAGCTCAACAAGCTAACTTTAAGGTTCAATAATAAATCTGACAAACATAAATTATGAAACTCTGCTGGCAGCACTGCATTTAAAAGTTATCACTCAGCTTCAAATAATTATTTATGCCCATGCTGCACATCTAGTCATCTAATTTACATGTGTGACAAATTTCGTGCATTAAGCACATCAGAACGAGGGCAATTTATATTAAAGCATAAATGCTGTACCAATTGTTTAAGACCAGATCATTTTTCATCTAATTGTAAGGTCAAACAATCATGTAAGATCTGTTCAAAACGACACCATACATTGCTGCACATAAATAATGTGTCAAAACCAGGTTCTGCCAGCAGTAGCAACTATTGTTCACTTAAGTTACAGTCTACAAACAATGTTCTCTTATCGACAGCACTTGTGTTTGTCATCGACCGGGCTGGTAACAGACAACTTGCAAGAGTTCTATTGGATGCTGGGTCACAAGTGAATTTTTGTACGGAATCATTTGCTAAGAAATTACGGCTTAACTTGACTAAATCTAACATACCGATTACAGGTATTAATAATGCGGCGTGTTGTGCCACTAACCTGGCGTCTATTGGCATTATTTCTCACTATCAAAGATTCAGCTTTGAAGCAACATGTGCGGTCTTATCTGCATTAACCCATAAACTGCCAGCACAATCTTTCGACATAAATCATTTTAACGTCCCAGATAACGTTTTTCTCGCCGATCCACATTTCAACATATCAGCTGATATCGACATACTGTTAGGAGCGCAATTTTATTTAGATTTAATTTTAGCTAACTAATATGTACGCGGTTCTCAATTTCCTATTATACAAGAAACAAGGTTAGGCTACATTCTAGCAGGCAATCTGCCCAAATACTGCCGTTATAAGGGTCCTGCTGTTTCGTTCCTGGCTAGGAACAACGACAGTCAATATTTTGGCGTCTCTTGAGAAATTTTGGGAGACCGAAACTATCCCTGATAATGCACCCATTAGTAAAGATTCAGCTTGTGAGGAGCATTTTGTTAAGTCCACTCATCGCAATGATGAGGGTAGGTTCGTTGTTTCGCTACCATTTAAGTCTGACAATCCCCAGTTGGGTGAGTCCTATGCTAACGCTGAAGCGAGATTTTTGAGTTTAGAACGCCGGTTCATGCGTGATTCTGAGCTTGCCCGCGAATACGCAAACTTTATTCAGGAGTATAAGGATCTTGGCCACATGACGCTTGTCGACGCTTGTTCTATCAATTCCGTGGTTTCAAATACCTACTATTTGCCTCACCATGCCGTCTTTAAACATTCTAGTTCTACGACAAAACTTCGCGTCGTTTTTGATGGCTCGGCCAAAACTACCAATGGCTTTTCTCTCAATGATATTTTGTTGGTAGGCCTAAACGTCCAACAAGACCTTTTTTCTATTCTTTTGCGATTTCGTATGCACAACTATGTTCTCATCGCCGACATCGAGAAGATGTATCGACAAATTCTGGTATCTGATAAGGATTGTCATTATCAACGTATTCTGTGGCGTAACTCTCCCCTCGAACAGTTTAAACATTTTGTATTGCGAACTGTAACATACGGTACTGCTAGTGCTTCGTTTTTGGCTACTCGCTGTCTTATTCAGATTGGTAAGGATCATGAAGCTTCCTTTCCTGACGCTGCGTCAGCTATAATTAATGATTTCTATGTCGATGATTTGTTAACCGGTGCAGACACCATTTCTAATCTGACCAAGTTGAAATCTGACTTAGGTACGTTGTTGAGTCAATGCGGCCTCACTCTGCATAAATGGGCATCAAATGAACCCAATGTGGTCGCAGATCATAATAATTTATCACTCCCGTTAAACAAACAAGGTAATGTGCGTACGTTGGGCATTCTTTGGAATAACTCTACAGATTCATTTTTGTTTGACATCAAGTCATTCCCAGTTGAATCAAGCATCTCTAAGAGGAAAATCCTATCGATTATCGGGGGTATATACGCCCCACTCGGACTCGTCGGTCCCATTGTTTTCCTTTACAAACAGTTTATGCAGCAACTATGGCTGTGCAATCTTGGTTGGGATGAGCCAATCTCCGGGCAATTACACTTGCATTGGCGTTCATTATGCGATAAATTATGCCTAATCGGTAAAATTATTGTCCCACGTTCTATTCGCTGCAAGTCTAAGGCAAGCATAGTTGAATTACATGGGTTTGCGGATGCTTCTGAAAGGGGCTATGGGTGTTGTGTTTACGTTAGAGTCATTTATCAAGATTCATCGGCCTCTTGTCACCTTCTGTGTTCCAAATCTCGCGTGGCCCCTACGACAGGTGTCATTACCCCGCATTGAACTCTGCGCTTGCTTGTTGTTATCGCGACTCTTATTCAAAGTCACCCCTGCTCTTCATTCCTTTATGAATAGTGTTCACCTGTATTCTGACTCCATGGTGTCCCTTTACTGGATTCATGCCCAGTCTTCTAGGTGGAAGACCTACGTCGCTAATCGTGTTGCCGAGATTCAGCGTCTCGCTGAAGCCTACACATGGCATCATATCAATTCACAACATAATCCTGCTGACATTATTTCTAGGGGATGTCACCCCGACGTTTTGCGCGATTGTTCGCTTTGGTGGCATGGTCCCGCGTGTTTGTCTCAATCTTCCGAGTCCAATCTTTTTTCACCTTTTTTACCTTCTAATCTGTCGTCTCCTGAATGCACTGCGGAGGAGAAACAAACCCCCAAACTTTCTCTAATATCTACCCTATCTATTGATCTTTCAAAGGACTTTTCTTCGTTGCACCGTCTGACTCGCGTATACGCTTATTGCTTTCGATTCTTCAAAAATATTAGACTCTCCAGGGCTGAGAAAATTTCGGGCGCTCTTACACCCGTTGAAATTCATTCCACTCTTAATTTTTTCATAAAACAGTCCCAGTCAATCCACTTCGCTGCTGAGCTTAATTGCCTTCGTAATGGATCTTCTGTCTCTATCAGGAGTAAGTTGTCTTCTCTGGGCCCGTTTCTTGATGAGTTTGGCGTCATACGCGTCGGCGGACGCTTACAGCAGTCGCAAGTACCTTATGACAATAAGCATCCTATTGTCTTGCATCAATCGGCTCATATCACTCGCCTTATTATTGAACGCGAACACATTCGTCTACTCCACGCTAGTGCGCAACTCGTGCATCATTCACTTCGTCAACGTTGGTGGATCATTAACGCCAAGATAGTCATTCGCTCCATCATTCGTAGATGCGTCAAGTGTCTCAGATTTAATCCCAAACATCAGGTTTAAAAGCTTGGTATTTTGCCATCTCCTAGAGTCACTCCTTCGCGGCCGTTTCTATTCTGCGCAGTTGATTATGGTGGTCCCTTCATGATTCGTCATGGCGGGCAGAAATCTAGGACTCTGTCAAAATCCTATGTGTCTTTGTTCATTTGCTTAGCGACCAGGGCCATTCATTTGGAATTGGTTTCCGACCTTACCGCCAACGCGTTTATAGCTGCCTTACGTCGCTTCATGGCCCGTAGGGGCATACCCAGCCAGTTATATTCTGATAATGGCACGAACTTTAGGAAGGCCCGCAACGTTTTGCATGACCTTTACAATCTTTGGCATAATAAGGATGCCACCTCATCAATCCAATCCTTTACGACCTCTCATGGTATTAAATGGTCATTTATTCCGCCCTCGTCACCTCATTTTGGTGGTCTTTGGGAGAGCAGTATAAAGAGTTTAAAGTATCATTTGTGCCGCGTGGTCGGCAAGTCTATACTTACTTTCGAGGAGTTCACGACGGTTTTGTCTCAGATAGAGGCATGACTAAACTCACGTCCATTATTTGCCGTTTCATCCGATGTAAATGATACAATGCCACTTACACCTGGCCATTTTTAATTTGCGCACCATTAACGGTGATACCTGATCCTGACTTATCTCACGTTCCCATTTCTCGCCTTGGACGTTGGCAACTTCTCCAGAAGTTTGTCCAAGTCATTTGGAAGGCTTGGTCTCGCGACTACTTACATCATTTACAACAACGTCACAAATGGAAATTCGCTAAGGAAAACGTTTCCATTGGTGACCTGGTTTTGCTGATCGAGGATAACTTACCCCCATTAGCGTGGAAATTTGGTGTAATTACCACCACATTTCCCGGCCCAGACAACTTAATTAGAGTAGTAGACATTCGCACGCCCACTGGCATTTTTCGCAGACCAGTTCACAAGCTATGTTTGTTGCCAGCGCGGGACGAGGCTTAGACACAAGGTCAATATAATTACTTAGCACAATGCTATATTTCACCTGGCCACTGGCTTTCATTACCTTATTGTCTGACAATTTGGTCAACTTTAATTGGTGATATGTATTATCACAACATTTTATGTTAATTTGCATCATTGCGTATTTTACATACTAAATTCGCATGTGACTTGTAATTTTACAACCATGCACTATGTTATTATATCTATGCTTATCATATTGTTATGGTGGTATACGTTACTATTTTTGTATTTATGTATTAATAATTTGTGAGACATACCATGTCCTTTACATACTTTTATTTTGATACTGGTAATGGGTTATGTGTCATGTCATTGGTGGTATTGTTCTTATGTAAAAATTTTGTTATATAATATTCGCATGGTCTGCAGCTATACAAACCATGTATGCATTTTCTTGCATATTTTTTGTCAATATGTGTGATATTTTATTACTCTATGAATTTATTACTCGCAATTGTTCAACACATGTATTACATTTTGTATAAACACATTTGTTGTACTTGTCACTTATGCTATTGTGCCTTGTATTCATGTATTTGTAATTATCTAAACCGATTTCTATTATATTTATTATGTATAACTTGTATCTATGTAAAACACATTGGTTTACCGGCATCTACTGTCTATAACTATACGCCACGCATATATTTTTATATTGTGTATTTTGTATTTTGTGATCACGTATTGCACAATTATAATTCATGCTTTAATTATGACATACATGTCATTACACTTTGTGCTTGCAATCATTCAACAATGTATAATCTGTTTTCACATGACAATTTATTGTACATTCCTGAAACTTCAGGTATAGCATGCATCGTTCAATTATTATAAAGCGTTATGCTAAATCTATGTCTTTACATGTATAATTTTGTCTGTTCATTTTACACTTAATACTATTGTATAGGTCAACTCGCCTTGACTGGTTCAAGCTAACCATCATGACTTGCATAAAATATTTGCAATTTGTATCAGGCCCATCATGTGATGAGTCACCGATTATTCATCATCAAACATTGTCAAACTATGTTTTCATGTCTTATATTGTTTTATATTGTATACATTATTAAGTTTTATAGATTCGTAGATAGTACGATAATATTTTATAACTCTTCTTAGTGGATCTTCACTCACTTCTTCCCCGCGATGGAGCGCCAACTTGTAAATGAACTTTATAGATACAGATATAGTGTTTATCGTGGTGTAGTAGTGTGAGTGCAGATACACACCGGTATCTACGATAATGTTGTTTTTTTTTTTATAAAATGTTCCAATTATAACTATTATGGTTATTAGTGTGATTGTATTGTTTAATAGGTGCGTATTAATAGTCCACTTCTTCGATTTAAAATGTTTCGTGCACTCTGTTATATACCTCCCTCACTTACCACACGTGGATATTTTAGTCCTGTTCAGTGACGGTTCCGCTGAAATACATACACTTTACATACAAAGTAATATTCAGGTTGAATATTCAATATGGGTTATCACACAATATATATGATATAATATTTAAATAATGCTCTGAATCATTAGATCTATTTAAACTCTTCCGCCACCCTTTTGGCAGGACTGACTAAGTATGAATGAGCTAATTTAAAATTAAAATAATACTCTTTTTCACTGGTAATAAAAAGTGGAGGTTTATTAACAATTCAAGATATTATAAAATTTTTAAACAATTAACAATCAATGGTTAACAACCTTTCAGATAATAATTACAATTAATAAAAATTCAAAATAAGACTCTATTCAGCCTCAAGGCTGGTAAACCTGTTAGTTGTACAATAATTTAATTTCAAGAGGTTATGTTCTCTTGTATCAGTGAATTACCATATTCGTAAAGTTCTTTTAGGTAGCATGATACCAGGCACAAGATGTAATATTAATAGTGATATAAAAATAAACAATAATTAATAATAAACAAACAAATATAAAAAATCGAAATTTAGTATCATATATCTGATATTTATGGTACTATCGTATGCGGGAATGCGCACGCAACCTACAGTACTCGTCTGGCAATTATCAAGCTCGTTGGCTTGTACAGTTAAAATGTATTACCTTATTTTAATAATTTACCTTGAGAATTATTTACTTGCAAGAGAAAAATTCATTAAAAAACTCTTGTTATTATTTCCATTTTGGTTTGGATTTTACTTGAGAACAGACTTGTAACAGTGAAATTGGCAAGTTGCCGTTACGACTCTAAGGTTATGTTATAACGGGTATTGTTATAATGGTTAATTATTTTTTAATATTTATTATTTCTTAATCTAAGTACAAACACATTATTCATAATAGTTTGATATGTCATTATCAGTATTACATTTATGCTTTCGCATTAAAGTTAAAAACGTTTACTTTAAAACATCGAAAAAAATCAAGAAAACAATTTTAGTCAATTGAGTGACTATTGGTATTACTCGTATTTAGTAATAAATGCTTCAAACATAATTCTTTAAATTGTGATAAATAATTAAAATATTTATTCAATATTTTAATAATGATGAATTAATATTTCGTTTAATTCTGATAATTCAATCATAGTTTTTGACACTTCGCTTGTTACTGACTTGCGTAGTGTCAACATTGTTTATTTACGAAAATATTATTTTTGGTTCAATTTTATTTAAATAAAAAATTGTACTCCCTGTTTTTTATCTTTCACAACACTCGCAAGTACGATTGATATTATACACTAATCGTACTAATAAGCACTCCGCACCTGTCACTCGTATATATTGGTGTAGTATAAAGGTTATGTGTATGTGAATTACTTATGTCTTTGCCGCGCACAATTTAAAAATTAAAACTTCTTCATGTCGGCGAGTGGCGTGACCTCTCCGTCAAAAGACTGATCGTGAACTGTGTTGCTTCTTCGAAGCGTCTCCTGCTCGTCTGGCAATATTCATTCATTTGATTGGCTGAAAAAACTATACTCTCTGACCCAAAGGCCTTTGTTTTCTTAAAACATTTAATTTTTTACCAGATTTGATTTTGAGTTTGAGGCTTTGTGACGTCAGCACTGGTACAAAAATTTAATTGAAAAGTTTAAAATCACAATAACTTTCTTAATCTATGTCCTATCATTAAATGGTTGATGTCAGTGAATTGCGGACATCCTGCGCTTTAATTTAAGTTCAAACATGATTATTTTCCGTCCATCACTTCTATTGCTATAACAATTTTATTAATTATTTATGGTGTATTATGGTGTATCTTATATTTATAAGTCTATTACACCAAATTTAATTATTTATATTAAAACACTTTTTAAATAAACACTCTGAGTCCATATCTCAACTGGTTTGATTCAAAACTTGGGAATAATTGTTCCCTAGACAATATCTCTTTAGGCGTCCATATTTGATTTTTCATAAATGTATTTAAAACTAATTTTTCTTATTTAACACTAGTAATATTGTACTCTAATAATATTAGAAACGTCTATTTACATAATTTTACACTAGAATATTTGTACATGACTGTATTTAATCTACTATTTACATTGTTTTAGTCCCCTCCTATCTCTCTTATACAATTGTTACCTTATTTCTGGTTTTATCTATATAAATTATATCATGTATTAATTGTAATTAGTGTACACTCATTGTACCCAATTTACTCCATATAATGGTTAGCTTTTAATTGGCTCAGAACCCTTCAATTTTTCAGTAATGGGTTTGTTTACATTGTGTCATATCATGGTAGTCATTCATTTTTATTAAAACAATAATTAAATTGTTATTGTTACACTTAATTTGGGTTTCCAAAGTAGTATTAGACATTATTCTGACTCTTGATAATGTTTTCATTTACTTTTAAACAAGTTTATATGTTACATTTTTCATAAGTAACTTGCTCCTCATGGTTTGTTTACATTTGGGTTCCTTCATTATAGTCATTTGGTTTTTAATTATTTGTATATGAAATGACTGTTTTCATGGTCATAGTCTGTTCTCAAAGTAGCATGAGGTTTTCCTCTTACTACTGGTAACACTCTTAACAATCTGTGTTCAATCTTTAATACAGTATTTTTCTTAACTAGTTTGTTATACAATGGCTCAGCTTACTTCTGGTCATACGTACATAGTTAGTTAGTTTACAATATTTTGGTTACAATACTGTTATTATTATGTTCAGAATCTGTTCTCAAAGTAGTACCATATGTTTATCTAACTCCTGGTAATACTTTTATTAACATTGGTATTTGTTTTGATATTGTATTTTGCCTAACTAAATTGGTATACTTGTTCCATTCCTCCTATCTCTGTGCCATCATATTTGATTTGTTTTATTTACATTGTGTTGCAATATAATACACTGTTTATTAGGATTTATTATTATTTATAACAAATTCTTGATTGATATCATAGTTGATGGTCATTTATCTACATTAACATGTATGATTTTCTGTTTCATAGGTGTCTTCCCTATGGGGTTATGTAACACTGTACCACATGTTTTAATGCAGTATTTTGCTGCTACTAACATGACTTCAGTATGGTATCTTACTATAATATTTTAATTATTTTGTTACACATGTTTATACAACTCCTTCTTAAACAATAACACAAATCTTTTTGTATTAATTACAATATCTCTCTGGTCATTCGTGGAATTTAATTCCTGTCACTTTGTTTGATACATAACAAAGGTTTTTTTTATTTATTGTCAGTTCTTGATGAACAATAATATAATTGTTCGATTTTATTCTATTCTGGTGGTCCTTTGATTATCTATATTGATCACAGTCTTGATTAAATTAGTCACACTCATTGTCTGTGTTTATTTGACTATTTTAGATCTTGCTGTTTCACTATGAAATTAACATATTTCCTTACACTATAAACTTTATCACTGGGATTGTTTGTGTGGTTTATTCAGTTGAAATTAGTTAACTATTCACAGGTTTCACATCTATATTAAGTACTCACTGTAATTGTTTGTGGTTCCTTAAATGTTAAACACTGTTTTTCTTTTCATATTTGATAATCACCATTCCTTTGGTCACTTATATAGTTTCTAGTACACTTGGTTTATTGTTGAGTCCTTGCATGATCTATCCATCTTCTTATCTCTTCATGGTACTCTTCCTTGTCCTTCTTCTTTCTTCTTCTTCAATATTTTCGTTGTAGTCACACTTTTCATTTGTTTCCCTCGCTGTTGGAGTTTGTTGGTCCTTATTTTGTTGGTTCCCCTCACTGTAGGATCCTATTGGGTCTGGTTACTGATATTTTGTTTTGGCTCATGGTCATTTTCTCTCTTCATTTCGTATTTTATGTTGCTATGTTAATATTATCTTCCTCATCGTTGGATTTTTATATTAATATATTTGTAGATACACACTTTTATACACTTAGGTTTATTCATCTAGACATACTTCCATGCTTTTCTCTAACTTGACGTTATATTAGCTTATTTTATGTAACTACCATATTTGGTAACGTTACAACATACAATATATATTAGCAATACATAGCTAATTTTTGCATTTATACTCATGTATAAATCAGTTTGCAAGCCAACGGTGGCCTGCTCAACTCTTATCATCATCACTCAAGTTTATCTCTAAACAGTTAATGTTATAACTGTTATCTAACATTTCAATCACAAGGTTCAATACAATTTATTGAGGTTGACATCTATTATTAAGAACACACTGTGTTTTCGTAGAATAAGTTATTAAAATGTATTAAAAAATATTTTGATTTTTTGCGGGCAGTTATGGACAGTAATGTGGTAATTTTCGCATTTAAAGGTTGGCTAATCTGTACTTTCTAAATTGCGTTTATCAGGTTCATGCATCGTCACAGTTCAACGTGCGTCGACGGGCGGCAGACGTCATAACGTTTGCTGGCCTTGTTCTGTCTTTCACTTTTTCTTGTTGTCGCGACAATCTATGTGGGCTTTAGGCCCTACAACATTATATTGTATACTTACAGTATACATTAGCAATACATTGCAAATTCTTGTTTTCATGTAGCTTAGAGTGCCGCGTACTCGCGCCTCAATTCATACGACAATTTATCTAGCCCTTAGGCCATTCAATTTTTATGTAGAGTGGAGTGTTGCACATTTGCGTCTCATTTGCCATGTAGCTTTCGTAACCGACTTGGTTTATTCAAAATTTAAATGTCTTTCAGACATAGCCAACCTTAGCATGCCGAATTAATTGTAAGACGAAATATAATAAATATATCAAATACAGTCCACGATCCTGGCAATAACTTCATGAAGCATCATTCTTCCTAACATTTAAGGGTCCTACGGGACGAAACTCTAACAATAACAATAATGGATCAGCCGTGAGTGGCACTATTCTGACCTATTCATCACCCGACCATTCACCCCCGTGCATGGTACAGTGCTCATTGGCCCCTGCCCATAATAATAATTTTTGAGGGGCGCCGTAGCTTTCTACACTCTGTAAAATGGTAACTATTGCGCTACTTTAAACACCCTCAGATTCCTGTTGCCTTCTTAACACTTTTCATTTCTATATTTTGCCTCCCAGCTGCTCCCCTTACTTTTTATATTATTTATTATCAGTTTTGGTAAAATCCTTGGTATATTTATCCTCTTCTATTTAATTTCATTTTGTTGTTAATTGATTCATTTGCCACAGTGTTATTCATCTCTTTTTTCAATACCCCTTTTTAGCAGCAGTTACTACTATGGTTTTTGTTATTCTATTTATTTCCAGACATCGATTCTTCTTCTGCAAGTTCATCCTTTCATTTATTTGTTTTAAGTACTTATTCTCTTCACTCATTATTAACCCCTTATTATCATTCTTAACCATCATATTCTTTTCTAAAACCTGTATTTGTGGGCTATCTGTTTATGTTGTCTTAAATCTTCATTTGTCATTTGTTTTCTTAATTATCATTAATTTTTCTTAAGTCTCTTTATTGTTTATTTATTCTTTACTTATTTTATTTGTGTTTCAATTATCATTATTTTTTTCTTCTCATTTCTCAAATGGTTTGCCTTGTCGGTAATCAAAAAAATCAGTCCCTTTTCTCGATAGTGCTTGGTATTTAGTTTACCCATGGTCCATAATTTCATCTGCACTTACCGCTCGGATCACTCTGGTGTGCAGAACAATTTCCGTCCTTGTGATATAGGTCTCTGCTACCTTATACGGCCATGTTTCTAATACAAAATTTTCACTTGTATCAAATCTTATTTCTATCACTATATCATTTTGTTTTTTAAACAAATATGTCAATGGTATATCCGTCATTAATGCTATCACTGATATTTTATTATGCATTTTTACTTCTGGTGTATTCAATTTAACTATGTATTTTCTTAATGTTTTACTCCCTGTTTGTTTGTGATTCCCTTTGAAAAGTTCTATTAAGCTCCTTCTGTTATTTTTACTCTCTATGTTCAGTACTTATGATGTTAAGTACATTAACTAGTCCATTGTTCCTCATCTCCAATTCTTCTCGTGTATTTATTAGTTTCCTTTGATGTATTTGTCTCATTTTCTTTGTCTTCATTTCCAGGTATTTATTATTCTCTTTGTTGCTGTTATTTTTATTCTCAGATAATATTACACTTTGGTATTATTTAATTTATATTTCCTTCCTACTATCTTCTATTTTCTGATTTACTGGTTCCTTTGACTGGGTCCTCTCTTTGTTTAATCCTTCAATTAACAGTCTACGATTATTTATTATTTCCTCTACCATCTGTTTATGACCATTCATTATTTGTTTTAATGTTTTATTATTTCTGTCCATTTTTTTTAGGAATCCCATTACGATATCAAACCTTTCTTCTGTGAGTCCTGACATTCTCTTTTGTTTCTTGTTTTCCTTTCTTTGTTGTTTAACCGTAGCCGCCACTAGAGTAGAAATTCCTATAACACTCACAATAAGAACACAAAGTTATTCTATCTCTACCCTCACAGAGTTGGGCTCCAATTCTGTAACACTACGGGAATTCTCTCCCATATCTATCTTAAGCCTCACTAGTTGGGATCGCCAATTTGTTACGTTCAACTAGTTACTACCGGTTATTTAGCCACACGTTGGTTGTGTCAATTTGTTACCTTAATATTCTTTCTGTGTTTAATTAAGCCCCAAGTTGTTGGCTTCAATTCTGTAACGTTAAATTAAGTCGTACTATCTAAATTGTACTTTCGTTTGTATTTTAAGGATGAGTATGTTGTCAGGGTAATGTTAGTTGAGCGCCAATTTGCAATCAGATGTTGCAAATAAAATGTATTGGAAAATTGGTAATTAATATTGCATATAGCATAAGGGTTTCTTTTTCTTCTATATTTCTATCTTTTTTAATCTTTTGTTTAACGTAATATTATGACTACTAATGCTCAGTAAGGCAGATTCAAATCAGGTGTCATAATTTCATTGTTGGGAGTGTTACCAACCTATGCTAGTTGATGAAAAAATTAACATTCATTAATATGGTGTATATAATATCATATACATAAAAATTATCCACTAAGTAAAGAAAAGAAGACCTTTTATCTGTTGTTATTGAACTCATATCCTTTATTATCCTTTTTAAATTTTATTTTTTTAGAGACAATTATAATTGTTAACAAGTCTGGCCAGCTTTTCTTTAAACATGCTCAGAATGGCAGCAGTTGCTCTTATTTCTGAAGGCAAACCATATCTGCATTTTAATAATTACTAAATAAAATACAAATAGAATGGTTTTATGTTAGATCCTTTTGACTACGGTATAAACTACAAATATCTTAGGAAAAGGACCAAAATACATGGGCTTAGAATAAATTACAGAGTGTCTTAACAAGAGTCTATTAAGAATGTTACAATGTTCAGTGTCTAGGTTATGTTGATTGACGTATTTTCAATGTCTAATACAATTTAAGTGGTTATATTACCATATATTAATAGTTTTTTACACTGAAAATAAGATTGTTCATTAATTATTTTCACAGTGAAAGTTCAAATATAGTTTTGATCAAAAAGTGTAAACAGTGTCTTTGAAAAGTGTAACTTAGGCCATTAAGGTAATTTCTTCAGTTTAGTTGTTTAGAAAAAATACTTCCCTTCCTGGATAGGTTGATTTTGTTTCTTCATATGTTAATTGGTTTCCTTCTTTTGAATAATATGGTACGGTACTTCTTTCTTCTAAATATTTAGTCTTGTAACATAACTTAACTTTAATTATTTTCACTGATATTAAACTCAAAATATGTTGGATTAGTCTCTCATATTTTATATCAACCTTTCTCGTTTAGATCTAATAATGGACTCCTTTTTATTCAATTTATAACATCTCAGTTGCTAAGGCCTATAACTTAGCTTTCGTTGGTTTAAATTGTAACATCTGGAGTTACTATGGTTCTCTCTGAGCCTCAAGATAAACAAACTTCTAATATTTTACTTTCAATTTTCTTAAAATTGTTATAACTTTTTTATATGATCTTTGATCTTCAATATACTAGTATCTTTGAGTTTCTGATGGACACTGTTTGTTTTGATATCACTTTTGATTATCTTCCATTCCATATTTCCTGAGTTACTATTTTACACTTTTAACTATTTGTACAAAATTATTTATTATTAGTTCTTTTGTACCCTTCACTTTACTAAAATTATAAGATACAATCAGTAATAACATAGATCAACCTGACATTAATTATTCTAGTTTTAATATAAACTCTTTTTCAAATTCCTTAACTATCTGGGCCCAACATGCCTAGTTTTACAAATCTCTATTATTATAATTTTGGTACCCTTCCATTAACATTAATATTTGTTTTATTAATATTATAACATATATTGTTAATTAATATCAAACAATTAATTACTAGCAATTATTAGGAAACATATGAGAATTCTTATTAAACTTCTGGATACAATCCAGTTTTTATAAACATAGTAAAACATGGTAAGTAGTTCCCAAAACATTGTCCTCCTTACTTACTAACTTCAATATCTCAAAACACAACGATTAAAACATTGTTTATTATTAATCACTTCCCTCATAAACATAACACAACTCTTATTAAACTTATGAATTTCTTTCCACTCTCACACACATAGTGGGATCAGTATTAGCCTAGTAAGTATTTATAACACATTGTCCTCCTTACTTACTGACTTTAATAGTTCAAAAATAACTATTAGAACATTATTTAATATTAGTCAATAATACTGAACCTAAAATATATTTTACTCATGCAATTACACAACAAGATGATGGGAAAAATATCATGTAACATAATACCCCCCTCCCCAGAAAACAGGTTATTTCAGTAATAAACTGATTACTTAAATAAGCTGATTTATATAACACTAGCGGGATACCCATGCTTCGCTACGGAGTTTCACGTTGTACATAATGAAAATGTTAGTTTAATTAATAAAGTTCAATTAAAGTAGGTTTCTTAAAAATAAATAGCTGTTGCCCACGACTTCGTTCACGTGGTCTTCAATTTAATGCGATAATATATTTAGAACAGAATCTATTCTATTGGGTTGCCATAGTAACCAGATCTAATAGGTTTTTAAGATCCCAAAGGACCCCCCAGAGGATCGTATCGAAAAAACACCTGTCCTATGTTGGTTCTCCCTTTGCGTAAAATATTTGTGCCAATTTTGGTTGAAATCGGTCCAGTGGTTTAGGAGGAGATGTGGAAGTCCCCAAAGGACCCCCCGATGGATCATATCGAAAAAACACATATCCTATGTTGGTTCTCCCGTTGCGTAAAATATTTGTGCCAAGTTTGGTTGAAATCGGTCCAGTGGTTTAGGAGGAGATGTGGAAGACCCCAAAGGACCCCATCGAAAAAATTCAGAAACCTTCGCGGGCGTGCGCACAACTAACCGAAGTTTCATCACAATCGGATGAATGTTATAGGAACGCATACGGGACAATCAAAGAAACATTCATTTTTATATATAAGAAGTGCTGGTCTTAATTTTCATAATACTTTTTAATTGCAGATTGATTGTACACGCCCTTTACTTTAATAGTTTCTGGAATTGTCAGTTCATAGGTATTATTCCCTTTATCTCGGGTTATACTATACGGTCCTGTATATAACTGGACTGTAATGTGGTAATTTTCGCATTTAAATGTTGGCTAATCTGTACTTTCTAAATTGCGTTTATCAGGTTCATGCATCGTCACAGTTCAACGTGCGTCGGCGGGCGGCAGACGTCATAACGTTTGCTGGCCTTGTTCTGTCTTTCATTTTTTCTTGTTGCCGCGACAATCTATGTAGGCTTTAGGCCCTACAACATTATATTGTATACTTACAATATACATTGCTAATTCTTGTTTTCATGTAGCTTAGAGTCCCGCGTACTCGTGCCTCAATTCATACGACAATTTATCTAGGGCGTAGGCCTTAACATTTTTATGTAGTGTGGAGTGTCGCACATTTGCGCCTCATCTGCCATGTAGCTTTCGTAACCGACTTGGTTTATTCAAAATTTAAATGTCTTTCAGACATAGCCAACCTTAGCATGCCGATTTAATTGTAATACGAAATATAATAAATGTATCAAATACAGTCCACGATCGTCATTATTCAGCATCCTGGCAATAACGTCATGAAGCATCATTCTTCCTAACATTTAAGGGTCCTACGGGACGAAACTCTTAACATTTTTTGGTCGCTCCGTGCCTGGATTCGTCATTTTACTTTTCTGCAACTTTTTAGAGCGGTTTTCATCATTTTTTCTGCCCCAATTTCTGGCCATCACGGGCGATTCAGCATATTCGCTGATCCGACTGTGTCGGGACTTAGTCAGCATTTCTTTCGTCGCCATTGAGCCTCGTGACGACACCACTGCAAGAGCATCCATGTGCTAGCGTCTACACACCAGATTGAGCAGTCATCTCTCCAGTCCGTGTGTGTCTGCCATCTATTCCACTGCCTCGACGTTCCAGGACATCGCATACCAGGTACGACGTCAATGACATCATTAACAGGTGCGTACAATGGCTGAAGAAGGCCTCAAAGTGTTGGTCAGAAAGAGAGGCGGCTTAAAGTCTGCTATAGTGCGAATCAATTCGGCTATAACTAACTTTGATAAAAACACTAATACAAAACATTTTTTAACGGTTAGACTCGAAAGTCTAAAAAGTTTGGCAACAAAATACGATGCGGTACAGTCTGAAATTGAACTCATTTCTAAGGACATAAACGCTGCTCAAGAAGACCGAGTTGAGGCTGAAGAGCTGTTACATTCAACAGGAGCCAATATCTTGCAATTAATAGAAACTTTCAACGTTCAGACTGTATCTCCAGTATTAACGAGCAATATGCAATTAAAACCTATAAGTTTGCCCTGCTTCACAGGCAATATTTTAGAATGGCAGCACTTTTATTCAATATTTCTGGACTTGGTACACGCCAGATCTGATTTAACGTCAGTGCAGAAATTTCATTATTTGTATTCATCTCTTAAAAATGAGCCACTAGATCTAATTAAGGCATTACCTATTTGTAATGAGAACTATTCCATAGCGTTGAGTTTGCTGTCCGCTAGATATGATAACAAATTCATATTAGCGAAGTATTATATTCAAAATTTGCTTGAAGTAAAGTCAACAATCAAGGACTCTGTCCAAAGTTTGGCAGAATTCATAAATACAATAACGTCTTCAGTTAATTCGCTAACAGCTATGCAACTGTCAGTGGATTCATTTGAGCTTATTACTGTACAATTATTGTCAGCAAAACTGGACCATTCCATGTTTAAATTATGGAAGGAGTCTATAGATCCCGATAATCTTCCTAACTTTCAAGGCTTTACCCAGTTTTTAAACGCACGTAGACAGTTGTTAGAAAATACATTACCGATCGATGCCGGACAGCAGCTCAACAAGCTAACTTTAAGGTTCAATAATAAATCTGACAAACATAAATTATGAAACTCTGCTGGCAGCACTGCATTTAAAAGTTATCACTCAGCTTCAAATAATTATTTATGCCCATGCTGCACATCTAGTCATCTAATTTACATGTGTGACAAATTTCGTGCATTAAGCACATCAGAACGAGGGCAATTTATATTAAAGCATAAATGCTGTACCAATTGTTTAAGACCAGATCATTTTTCATCTAATTGTAAGGTCAAACAATCATGTAAGATCTGTTCAAAACGACACCATACATTGCTGCACATAAATAATGTGTCAAAACCAGGTTCTGCCAGCAGTAGCAACTATTGTTCACTTAAGTTACAGTCTACAAACAATGTTCTCTTATCGACAGCACTTGTGTTTGTCATCGACCGGGCTGGTAACAGACAACTTGCAAGAGTTCTATTGGATGCTGGGTCACAAGTGAATTTTTGTACGGAATCATTTGCTAAGAAATTACGGCTTAACTTGACTAAATCTAACATACCGATTACAGGTATTAATAATGCGGCGTGTTGTGCCACTAACCTGGCGTCTATTGGCATTATTTCTCGCTATCAAAGATTCAGCTTTGAAGCAACATGTGCGGTCTTATCTGCATTAACCCATAAACTGCCAGCACAATCTTTCGACATAAATCATTTTAACGTCCCAGATAACGTTTTTCTCGCCGATCCACATTTCAACATATCAGCTGATATCGACATACTGTTAGGAGCGCAATTTTATTTAGATTTAATTTTAGCTAACTAATATGTACGCGGTTCTCAATTTCCTATTATACAAGAAACAAGGTTAGGCTACATTCTAGCAGGCAATCTGCCCAAATACTGCCGTTATAAGGGTCCTGCTGTTTCGTTCCTGGCTAGGAACAACGACAGTCAATATTTTGGCGTCTCTTGAGAAATTTTGGGAGACCGAAACTATCCCTGATAATGCACCCATTAGTAAAGATTCAGCTTGTGAGGAGCATTTTGTTAAGTCCACTCATCGCAATGATGAGGGTAGGTTCGTTGTTTCGCTACCATTTAAGTCTGACAATCCCCAGTTGGGTGAGTCCTATGCTAACGCTGAAGCGAGATTTTTGAGTTTAGAACGCCGGTTCATGCGTGATTCTGAGCTTGCCCGCGAATACGCAAACTTTATTCAGGAGTATAAGGATCTTGGCCACATGACGCTTGTCGACGCTTGTTCTATCAATTCCGTGGTTTCAAATACCTACTATTTGCCTCACCATGCCGTCTTTAAACATTCTAGTTCTACGACAAAACTTCGCGTCGTTTTTGATGGCTCGGCCAAAACTACCAATGGCTTTTCTCTCAATGATATTTTGTTGGTAGGCCTAAACGTCCAACAAGACCTTTTTTCTATTCTTTTGCGATTTCGTATGCACAACTATGTTCTCATCGCCGACATCGAGAAGATGTATCGACAAATTCTGGTATCTGATAAGGATTGTCATTATCAACGTATTCTGTGGCGTAACTCTCCCCTCGAACAGTTTAAACATTTTGTATTGCGAACTGTAACATACGGTACTGCTAGTGCTTCGTTTTTGGCTACTCGCTGTCTTATTCAGATTGGTAAGGATCATGAAGCTTCCTTTCCTGACGCTGCGTCAGCTATAATTAATGATTTCTATGTCGATGATTTGTTAACCGGTGCAGACACCATTTCTAATCTGACCAAGTTGAAATCTGACTTAGGTACGTTGTTGAGTCAATGCGGCCTCACTCTGCATAAATGGGCATCAAATGAACCCAATGTGGTCGCAGATCATAATAATTTATCACTCCCGTTAAACAAACAAGGTAATGTGCGTACGTTGGGCATTCTTTGGAATAACTCTACAGATTCATTTTTGTTTGACATCAAGTCATTCCCAGTTGAATCAAGCATCTCTAAGAGGAAAATCCTATCGATTATCGCGGGTATATACGCCCCACTCGGACTCGTCGGTCCCATTGTTTTCCTTTACAAACAGTTTATGCAGCAACTATGGCTGTGCAATCTTGGTTGGGATGAGCCAATCTCCGGGCAATTACACTTGCATTGGCGTTCATTATGCGATAAATTATGCCTAATCGGTAAAATTATTGTCCCACGTTCTATTCGCTGCAAGTCTAAGGCAAGCATAGTTGAATTACATGGGTTTGCGGATGCTTCTGAAAGGGGCTATGGGTGTTGTGTTTACGTTAGAGTCATTTATCAAGATTCATCGGTCTCTTGTCACCTTCTGTGTTCCAAATCTCGCGTGGCCCCTACGACAGGTGTCATTACCCCGCATTGAACTCTGCGCTTGCTTGTTGTTATCGCGACTCTTATTCAAAGTCACCCCTGCTCTTCATTCCTTTATGAATAGTGTTCACCTGTATTCTGACTCCATGGTGTCCCTTTACTGGATTCATGCCCAGTCTTCTAGGTGGAAGACCTACGTCGCTAATCGTGTTGCCGAGATTCAGCGTCTCGCTGAAGCCTACACATGGCATCATATTAATTCACAACATAATCCTGCTGACATTATTTCTAGGGGATGTCACCCGGACGTTTTGCGCGATTGTTCGCTTTGGTGGCATTATCCCGCGTGTTTGTCTCAATATTCCGAGTCCAATCTTTTTTCACCTTTTTTACCTTCTAATCTGTCGTCTCCTGAATGCACTGCGGAAGAGAAACAAACCCCCAAACTTTCTCTAATATCTACCCTATCTATTGATCTTTCAAAGGACTTTTCTTCGTTGCACCGTCTGACTCGCGTATACGCTTATTGCTTTCGATTCTTCAAAAATATTAGACTCTCCAGGGCTGAGAAAATTTCGGGCGCTCTTACACCCGTTGAAATTCATTCCACTCTTAATTTTTTCATAAAACAATCCCAGTCAATCCACTTCGCTGCTGAGCTTAATTACCTTCGTAATGGATCTTCTGTCTCTATCAGGAGTAAGTTGTCTTCTCTGGACCCGTTTCTTGATGAGTTTGGCGTCATACGCGTCGGCGGACGCTTACAGCAGTCGCAAGTACCTTATGACAATAAGCATCCTATTGTCTTGCATCAATCGGCTCATATCACTCGCCTTATTATTGAACGCGAACACATTCGTCTACTCCACGCTAGTGCGCAACTCGTGCATCATTCACTTCGTCAACGTTGGTGGATCATTAACGCCAAGATAGTCATTCGCTCCATCATTCGTAGATGCGTCAAGTGTCTCAGATTTAATCCCAAACATCAGGTTTAAAAGCTTGGTATTTTGCCATCTCCTAGAGTCACTCCTTCGCGGCCGTTTCTATTCTGCGCAGTTGATTATGGTGGTCCCTTCATGATTCGTCATGGCGGGCAGAAATCTAGGACTCTGTCAAAATCCTATGTGTCTTTGTTCATTTGCTTAGCGACCAGGGCCATTCATTTGGAATTGGTTTCCGACCTTACCGCCAACGCGTTTATAGCTGCCTTACGTCGCTTCATGGCCCGTAGGGGCATACCCAGCCAGTTATATTCTGATAATGGCACGAACTTTAGGAAGGCCCGCAACGTTTTGCATGACCTTTACAATCTTTGGCATAATAAGGATGCCACCTCATCAATCCAATCCTTTACGACCTCTCATGGTATTACATGGTCATTTATTCCGCCCTCGTCACCTCATTTTGGTGGTCTTTGGGAGAGCGGTATAAAGAGTTTAAAGTATCATTTGCGCCGCGTGGTCGGCAAGTCTATACTTACTTTCGAGGAGTTCACGACGGTTTTGTCTCAGATAGAGGCATGTCTAAACTCACGTCCATTATTTGCCGTTTCATCCGATGTAAATGATACAGTGCCACTTACACCTGGCCATTTTTAATTTGCGCACCATTAACTGTGATACCTGATCCTGACTTATCTCACGTTCCCATTTCTCGCCTTGGACGTTGGCAACTTCTCCAGAAGTTTGTCCAAGTCATTTGGAAGGCTTTGTCTCGCGACTACTTACATCATTTACAACAACGTCACAAATGGAAATTCGCTAAGGAAAACGTTTCCATTGGTGACCTGGTTTTGCTGATCGAGGATAACTTACCCCCATTAGCGTGGAAATTTGGTGTAATTACCACCACATTTCCCGGTCCAGACAACTTAATTAGAGTAGTAGACATTCGCACGCCCACTGGCATTTTTCGCAGACCAGTTCACAAGCTATGTTTGTTGCCAGCGCGGGACGAGGCTTAGACACAAGGTCAATATAATTACTTAGCACAATGCTATATTTCACCTGGCCACTGGCTTTCATTACCTTATTGTCTGACAATTTGGTCAACTTTAATTGGTGATATGTATTATCACAACATTTTATGTTAATTTGCATCATTGCGTATTTTACATACTAAATTCGCATGTGACTTGTAATTTTACAACCATGCACTGTGTTATTATATCTATGCTTATCATATTGTTATGGTGGTATACGTTACTATTTTTGTATTAATAATTTGTGAGACATACTATGTCCTTTACATACTTATATTGTGATATTGGTAATGGGTTATGTGTCATGTCATTGGTGGTATTGCTCTTATGTAAAAATTTTGTTATATAATATTCGCATGGTCTGCAGCTATACAAACCATGTATGCATTTTCTTGCACATTTTTTGTCAATATGTGTGATATTTTATTACTCTATGAATTTATTACTCGCAATTGTTCAACACATGTATTACATTTTGTATAAACACATTTGTTGTACTTGTCACTTATGCTATTGTGCCTTGTATTCATGTATTTGTAATTATCTAAACCGATTTCTATTATATTTATTATGTATAACTTGTATCTATGTAAAACACATTGGTTTACCGGCATCTACTGTCTATAACCATACGCCACGCATATATTTTTATATTGTGTATTTTGTATTTTGTGATCACGTATTGCACAATTATTATTCATGCTTTAATTATGACATACATGTCATTTCACTTTGTGCTTGCAATCATTCAACAATGAATAATCTGTTTTCACATGACAATTTATTGTACATTCCTGAAACTTCAGGTATAGCATGCATCGTTCAATTATTATAAAGCGTTATGCTAAAACTATGTCTTTACATGTATAATTTTGTAATAATTTTGTCTGTTCATTTTACACTTAATACTATTGTATAGGTCAACTCGCCTTGACTGGTTCAAGCTAACCATCATGACTTGCATAAAATATTTGCAATTTGTATCAGGCCCATCATGTGATGAGTCACCGATTATTCATCATCAAACATTGTCAAACTATGTATTTTCATGTCTTATATTGTTTTATATTGTATACATACAATATATATTAGCAATACATTGCTAATTTTTGCATTTATACTCATGTATAAATCAGTTTGCAAGCCAACGGTGGCCTGCTCAACTCTTATCATCATCACTCAAGTTTATCTCTAAACAGTTAATGTTATAACTGTTATCTAACATTTCAATCTCAAGGTTCAATACAATTTATTGAGGTTGACATCTATTATTAAGAACACACTGTGTTTTCGTACAATAAGTTATTAAAATGTATTAAAAAATATTTTGATTTTTTGCGGGCAGTTATGGACAGTAATGTGGTAATTTTCGCATTTAAAGGTTGGCTAATCTGTACTTTCTAAATTGCGTTTATCAGGTTCATGCATCGTCACAGTTCTACGTGCGTCGACGGGCGGCAGACGTCATAACGTTTGCTGGCCTTGTTCTGTCTTTCACTTTTTCTTGTTGTCGCGACAATCTATGTAGGCTTTAGGCCCTACAACATTATATTGTATACTTACAGTATACATTAGCAATACATTGCAAATTCTTGTTTTCATGTAGCTTAGAGTGCCACGTACTCACGCCTCAATTCATACGACAATTTATCTAGCCCTTAGGCCATTCAATTTTTATGTAGTGTGGAGTGTTGCACATTTGCGTCTCATTTGCCATGTAGCTTTCGTAACCGACTTGGTTTATTCAAAATTTAAATGTCTTTCAGACATAGCCAACCTTAGCATGCCGATTTAATTGTAAGACGAAATATAATAAATATATCAAATACAGTCCACGATCGTCATTATTCAGCATCCTGGCAATAACTTCATGAAGCATCATTCTTCCTAACATTTAAGGGTCCTACGGGACGAAACTCTAACAATAACAATAATGGATCAGCCGTGAGTTTCACTATTTCGACCTATTCATCACCCGACCATTCACCCCCGTGCATGGTACAGTGCTCATTGGCCCCTGCCCATAATAATAATTTTTGAGGGGCGCCGTAGCTTTCTACACTCTGTAAAATGGTAACTATTGCGTTACTTTAAACACCCTCAGATTCCTGTTGCCTTCTTAACACTTTTCATTTCTATATTTTGCCTCCCAGCTGCTCCCCTTACTTTTTATATTATTTATTATCAGTTTTGGTAAAATCCTTGGTATATTTATCCTCTTCTATTTAATTTCATTTTGTTGTTAATTGATTCATTTGCCACAGTGTTATTCATCTCTTTTTTCAATACCCCTTTTTAGCAGCAGTTACTACTATGGTTTTTGTTATTCTATTTATTTCCAGACATCGATTCTTCTTCTGCAAGTTCATCCTTTCATTTATTTGTTTTAAGTACTTATTCTCTTCACTCATTATTAACCCCTTATTATCATTCTTAACCATCATATTCTTTTCTAAAACCTGTATTTGTGGGCTATCTGTTTATGTTGTCTTAAATCTTCATTTGTCATTTGTTTTCTTAATTATCATTAATTTTTCTTAAGTCTCTTTATTGTTTATTTATTCTTTACTTATTTTATTTGTGTTTCAATTATCATTATTTTTTTCTTCTCATTTCTCAAATGGTTTGCCTTGTCGGTAATCAAAAAAATCAGTCCCTTTTCTCGATAGTGCTTGGTATTTAGTTTACCCATGGTCCATAATTTCATCTGCACTTACCGCTCGGATCACTCTGGTGTGCAGAACAATTTCCGTCCTTGTGATATAGGTCTCTGCTACCTTATACGGCCATGTTTCTAATACAAAATTTTCACTTGTATCAAATCTTATTTCTATCACTATATCATTTTGTTTTTTAAACAAATATGTCAATGGTATATCCGTCATTAATGCTATCACTGATATTTTATTATGCATTTTTACTTCTGGTGTATTCAATTTAACTATGTATTTTCTTAATGTTTTACTCCCTGTTTGTTTGTGATTCCCTTTGAAAAGTTCTATTAAGCTCCTTCTGTTATTTTTACTCTCTATGTTCAGTACTTATGATGTTAAGTACATTAACTAGTCCATTGTTCCTCATCTCCAATTCTTCTCGTGTATTTATTAGTTTCCTTTGATGTATTTGTCTCATTTTCTTTGTCTTCATTTCCAGGTATTTATTATTCTCTTTGTTGCTGTTATTTTTATTCTCAGATAATATTACACTTTGGTATTATTTAATTTATATTTCCTTCCTACTATCTTCTATTTTCTGATTTACTGGTTCCTTTGACTGGGTCCTCTCTTTGTTTAATCCTTCAATTAACAGTCTACGATTATTTATTATTTCCTCTACCATCTGTTTATGACCATTCATTATTTGTTTTAATGTTTTATTATTTCTGTCCATTTTTTTTAGGAATCCCATTACGATATCAAACCTTTCTTCTGTGAGTCCTGACATTCTCTTTTGTTTCTTGTTTTCCTTTCTTTGTTGTTTAACCGTAGCCGCCACTAGAGTAGAAATTCCTATAACACTCACAATAAGAACACAAAGTTATTCTATCTCTACCCTCACAGAGTTGGGCTCCAATTCTGTAACACTACGGGAATTCTCTCCCATATCTATCTTAAGCCTCACTAGTTGGGATCGCCAATTTGTTACGTTCAACTAGTTACTACCGGTTATTTAGCCACACGTTGGTTGTGTCAATTTGTTACCTTAATATTCTTTCTGTGTTTAATTAAGCCCCAAGTTGTTGGCTTCAATTCTGTAACGTTAAATTAAGTCGTACTATCTAAATTGTACTTTCGTTTGTATTTTAAGGATGAGTATGTTGTCAGGGTAATGTTAGTTGAGCGCCAATTTGCAATCAGATGTTGCAAATAAAATGTATTGGAAAATTGGTAATTAATATTGCATATAGCATAAGGGTTTCTTTTTCTTCTATATTTCTATCTTTTTTAATCTTTTGTTTAACGTAATATTATGACTACTAATGCTCAGTAAGGCAGATTCAAATCAGGTGTCATAATTTCATTGTTGGGAGTGTTACCAACCTATGCTAGTTGATGAAAAAATTAACATTCATTAATATGGTGTATATAATATCATATACATAAAAATTATCCACTAAGTAAAGAAAAGAAGACCTTTTATCTGTTGTTATTGAACTCATATCCTTTATTATCCTTTTTAAATTTTATTTTTTTAGAGACAATTATAATTGTTAACAAGTCTGGCCAGCTTTTCTTTAAACATGCTCAGAATGGCAGCAGTTGCTCTTATTTCTGAAGGCAAACCATATCTGCATTTTAATAATTACTAAATAAAATACAAATAGAATGGTTTTATGTTAGATCCTTTTGACTACGGTATAAACTACAAATATCTTAGGAAAAGGACCAAAATACATGGGCTTAGAATAAATTACAGAGTGTCTTAACAAGAGTCTATTAAGAATGTTACAATGTTCAGTGTCTAGGTTATGTTGATTGACGTATTTTCAATGTCTAATACAATTTAAGTGGTTATATTACCATATATTAATAGTTTTTTACACTGAAAATAAGATTGTTCATTAATTATTTTCACAGTGAAAGTTCAAATATAGTTTTGATCAAAAAGTGTAAACAGTGTCTTTGAAAAGTGTAACTTAGGCCATTAAGGTAATTTCTTCAGTTTAGTTGTTTAGCAAAAATACTTCCCTTCCTGGATAGGTTGATTTTGTTTCTTCATATGTTAATTGGTTTCCTTCTTTTGAATAATATGGTACGGTACTTCTTTCTTCTAAATATTTAGTCTTGTAACATAACTTAACTTTAATTATTTTCACTGATATTAAACTCAAAATATGTTGGATTAGTCTCTCATATTTTATATCAACCTTTCTCGTTTAGATCTAATAATGGACTCCTTTTTATTCAATTTATAACATCTCAGTTGCTAAGGCCTATAACTTAGCTTTCGTTGGTTTAAATTGTAACATCTGGAGTTACTATGGTTCTCTCTGAGCCTCAAGATAAACAAACTTCTAATATTTTACTTTCAATTTTCTTAAAATTGTTATAACTTTTTTATATGATCTTTGATCTTCAATATACTAGTATCTTTGAGTTTCTGATGGACACTGTTTGTTTTGATATCACTTTTGATTATCTTCCATTCCATATTTCCTGAGTTACTATTTTACACTTTTAACTATTTGTACAAAATTATTTATTATTAGTTCTTTTGTACCCTTCACTTTACTAAAATTATAAGATACAATCAGTAATAACATAGATCAACCTGACATTAATTATTCTAGTTTTAATATAAACTCTTTTTCAAATTCCTTAACTATCTGGGCCCAACATGCCTAGTTTTACAAATCTCTATTATTATAATTTTGGTACCCTTCCATTAACATTAATATTTGTTTTATTAATATTATAACATATATTATTAATTAATATCAAACAATTAATTACTAGCAATTATTAGGAAACATATGAGAATTCTTATTAAACTTCTGGATACAATCCAGTTTTTATAAACATAGTAAAACATGGTAAGTAGTTCCCAAAACATTGTCCTCCTTACTTACTAACTTCAATATCTCAAAACACAACGATTAAAACATTGTTTATTATTAATCACTTCCCTCATAAACATAACACAACTCTTATTAAACTTATGAATTTCTTTCCACTCTCACACACATAGTGGGATCAGTATTAGCCTAGTAAGTATTTATAACACATTGTCCTCCTTACTTACTGACTTTAATAGTTCAAAAATAACTATTAGAACATTATTTAATATTAGTCAATAATACTGAACCTAAAATATATTTTACTCATGCAATTACACAACAAGATGATGGGGAAAATATCACGTAACATAATACCCCCCCCCCGAAAACGGATTATTTCAGTAATAAACTGATTACTTAAATAAGGTGATTTATATAACACTAGCGGGATACCCATGCTTCGCTACGGAGTTTCACGTTGTACATAATGAAAATGTTAGTTTAATTAATAAAGTTCAATTAAAGTAGGTTTCTTAAAAATAAATAGCTGTTGCCCACGACTTCGTTCACGTGGTCTTCAATTTAATGCGATAATATATTTAGAACAGAATCTATTCTATTGGGTTGCCATAGTAACCAGATCTAATAGGTTTTTAAGACCCCAAAGGACCCCCCAGAGGATCGTATCGAAAAAACACCTGTCCTATGTTGGTTCTCCCTTTGCGTAAAATATTTGTGCCAATTTTGGTTGAAATCGGTCCAGTGGTTTAGGAGGAGATGTGGAAGTCCCCAAAGGACCCCCCGATGGATCATATCGAAAAAACACATATCCTATGTTGGTTCTCCCGTTGCGTAAAATATTTGTGCCAAGTTTGGTTGAAATCGGTCCAGTGGTTTAGGAGGAGATGTGGAAGACCCCAAAGGACCCCATCGAAAAAATTCAGAAACCTTCGCGGGCGTGCGCACAACTAACCGAAGTTTCATCACAATCGGATGAATGTTATAGGAACGCATACGGGACAATCAAAGAAACATTCATTTTTATATATAAGAAGTGCTGGTCTTAATTTTCATAATACTTTTTAATTGCAGATTGATTGTACACGCCCTTTACTTTAATAGTTTCTGGAATTGTCAGTTCATAGGTATTATTCCCTTTATCTCGGGTTATACTATACGGTCCTGTATATAACTGGACTGTAATGTGGTAATTTTCGCATTTAAATGTTGGCTAATCTGTACTTTCTAAATTGCGTTTATCAGGTTCATGCATCGTCACAGTTCAACGTGCGTCGGCGGGCGGCAGACGTCATAACGTTTGCTGGCCTTGTTCTGTCTTTCATTTTTTCTTGTTGTCGCGACAATCTATGTAGGCTTTAGGCCCTACAACATTATATTGTATACTTACAATATACATTGCTAATTCTTGTTTTCATGTAGCTTAGAGTCCCGCGTACTCGTGCCTCAATTCATACGACAATTTATCTAGGGCGTAGGCCTTAACATTTTTATGTAGTGTGGAGTGTCGCACATTTGCGCCTCATCTGCCATGTAGCTTTCGTAACCGACTTGGTTTATTCAAAATTTAAATGTCTTTCAGACATAGCCAACCTTAGCATGCCGATTTAATTGTAATACGAAATATAATAAATGTATCAAATACAGTCCACGATCGTCATTATTCAGCATCCTGGCAATAACGTCATGAAGCATCATTCTTCCTAACATTTAAGGGTCCTACGGGACGAAACTCTTAACATTTTTTGGTCGCTCCGTGCCTGGATTCGTCATTTTACTTTTCTGCAACTTTTTAGAGCGGTTTTCATCATTTTTTCTGCCCCAATTTCTGGCCATCACGGGCGATTCAGCATATTCGCTGATCCGACTGTGTCGGGACTTAGTCAGCATTTCTTTCGTCGCCATTGAGCCTCGTGACGACACCACTGCAAGAGCATCCATGTGCTAGCGTCTACACACCAGATTGAGCAGTCATCTCTCCAGTCCGTGTGTGTCTGCCATCTATTCCACTGCCTCGACGTTCCAGGACATCGCATACCAGGTACGACGTCAATGACATCATTAACAGGTGCGTACAATGGCTGAAGAAGGCCTCAAAGTGTTGGTCAGAAAGAGAGGCGGCTTAAAGTCTGCTATAGTGCGAATCAATTCGGCTATAACTAACTTTGATAAAAACACTAATACAAAACATTTTTTAACGGTTAGACTCGAAAGTCTAAAAAGTTTGGCAACAAAATACGATGAGGTACAGTCTGAAATTGAACTCATTTCTAAGGACATAAACGCTGCTCAAGAAGACCGAGTTGAGGCTGAAGAGCTGTTACATTCAACAGGAGCCAATATCTTGCAATTAATAGAAACTTTCAACGTTCAGACTGTATCTCCAGTATTAACGAGCAATATGCAATTAAAACCTATAAGTTTGCCCTGCTTCACAGGCAATATTTTAGAATGGCAGCACTTTTATTCAATATTTCTGGACTTGGTACACGCCAGATCTGATTTAACGTCAGTGCAGAAATTTCATTATTTGTATTCATCTCTTAAAAATGAGCCACTAGATCTAATTAAGGCATTACCTATTTGTAATGAGAACTATTCCTGAGCGTTGAGTTTGCTGTCCGCTAGATATGATAACAAATTCATATTAGCGAAGTATTATATTCAAAATTTGCTTGAAGTAAAGTCAACAATCAAGGACTCTGTCCAAAGTTTGGCAGAATTCATAAATACAATAACGTCTTCAGTTAATTCGCTAACAGCTATGCAACTGTCAGTGGATTCATTTGAGCTTATTACTGTACAATTATTGTCAGCAAAACTGGACCATTCCACGTTTAAATTATGGAAGGAGTCTATAGATCCCGATAATCTTCCTAACTTTCAAGGCTTTACCCAGTTTTTAAACGCACGTAGACAGTTGTTAGAAAATACATTACCGATCGATGCCGGACAGCAGCTCAACAAGCTAACTTTAAGGTTCAATAATAAATCTGACAAACATAAATTATGAAACTCTGCTGGCAGCACTGCATTTAAAAGTTATCACTCAGCTTCAAATAATTATTTATGCCCATGCTGCACATCTAGTCATCTAATTTACATGTGTGACAAATTTCGTGCATTAAGCACATCAGAACGAGGGCAATTTATATTAAAGCATAAATGCTGTACCAATTGTTTAAGACCAGATCATTTTTCATCTAATTGTAAGGTCAAACAATCATGTAAGATCTGTTCAAAACGACACCATACATTGCTGCACATAAATAATGTGTCAAAACCAGGTTCTGCCAGCAGTAGCAACTATTGTTCACTTAAGTTACAGTCTACAAACAATTTTCTCTTATCGACAGCACTTGTGTTTGTCATCGACCGGGCTGGTAACAGACAACTTGCAAGAGTTCTATTGGATGCTGGGTCACAAGTGAATTTTTGTACGGAATCATTTGCTAAGAAATTACGGCTTAACTTGACTAAATCTAACATACCGATTACAGGTATTAATAATGCGGCGTGTTGTGCCACTAACCTGGCGTCTATTGGCATTATTTCTCGCTATCAAAGATTCAGCTTTGAAGCAACATGTGCGGTCTTATCTGCATTAACCCATAAACTGCCAGCACAATCTTTCGACATAAATCATTTTAACGTCCCAGATAACGTTTTTCTCGCCGATCCACATTTCAACATATCAGCTGATATCGACATACTGTTAGGAGCGCAATTTTATTTAGATTTAATTTTAGCTAACTAATATGTACGCGGTTCTCAATTTCCTATTATACAAGAAACAAGGTTAGGCTACATTCTAGCAGGCAATCTGCCCAAATACTGCCGTTATAAGGGTCCTGCTGTTTCGTTCCTGGCTAGGAACAACGACAGTCAATATTTTGGCGTCTCTTGAGAAATTTTGGGAGACCGAAACTATCCCTGATAATGCACCCATTAGTAACGATTCAGCTTGTGAGGAGCATTTTGTTAAGTCCACTCATCGCAATGATGAGGGTAGGTTCGTTGTTTCGCTACCATTTAAGTCTGACAATCCCCAGTTGGGTGAGTCCTATGCTAACGCTGAAGCGAGATTTTTGAGTTTAGAACGCCGGTTCATGCGTGATTCTGAGCTTGCCCGCGAATACGCAAACTTTATTCAGGAGTATAAGGATCTTGGCCACATGACGCTTGTCGACGCTTGTTCTATCAATTCCGTGGTTTCAAATACCTACTATTTGCCTCACCATGCCGTCTTTAAACATTCTAGTTCTACGACAAAACTTCGCGTCGTTTTTGATGGCTCGGCCAAAACTACCAATGGCTTTTCTCTCAATGATATTTTGTTGGTAGGCCTAAACGTCCAACAAGACCTTTTTTCTATTCTTTTGCGATTTCGTATGCACAACTATGTTCTCATCGCCGACATCGAGAAGATGTATCGACAAATTCTGGTATCTGATAAGGATTGTCATTATCAACGTATTCTGTGGCGTAACTCTCCCCTCGAACAGTTTAAACATTTTGTATTGCGAACTGTAACATACGGTACTGCTAGTGCTTCGTTTTTGGCTACTCGCTGTCTTATTCAGATTGGTAAGGATCATGAAGCTTCCTTTCCTGACGCTGCGTCAGCTATAATTAATGATTTCTATGTCGATGATTTGTTAACCGGTGCAGACACCATTTCTAATCTGACCAAGTTGAAATCTGACTTAGGTACGTTGTTGAGTCAATGCGGCCTCACTCTGCATAAATGGGCATCAAATGAACCCAATGTGGTCGCAGATCATAATAATTTATCACTCCCGTTAAACAAACAAGGTAATGTGCGTACGTTGGGCATTCTTTGGAATAACTCTACAGATTCATTTTTGTTTGACATCAAGTCATTCCCAGTTGAATCAAGCATCTCTAAGAGGAAAATCCTATCGATTATCGCGGGTATATACGCCCCACTCGGACTCGTCGGTCCCATTGTTTTCCTTTACAAACAGTTTATGCAGCAACTATGGCTGTGCAATCTTGGTTGGGATGAGCCAATCTCCGGGCAATTACACTTGCATTGGCGTTCATTATGCGATAAATTATGCCTAATCGGTAAAATTATTGTCCCACGTTCTATTCGCTGCAAGTCTAAGGCAAGCATAGTTGAATTACATGGGTTTGCGGATGCTTCTGAAAGGGGCTATGGGTGTTGTGTTTACGTTAGAGTCATTTATCAAGATTCATCGGTCTCTTGTCACCTTCTGTGTTCCAAATCTCGCGTGGCCCCTACGACAGGTGTCATTACCCCGCATTGAACTCTGCGCTTGCTTGTTGTTATCGCGACTCTTATTCAAAGTCACCCCTGCTCTTCATTCCTTTATGAATAGTGTTCACCTGTATTCTGACTCCATGGTGTCCCTTTACTGGATTCATGCCCAGTCTTCTAGGTGGAAGACCTACGTCGCTAATCGTGTTGCCGAGATTCAGCGTCTCGCTGAAGCCTACACATGGCATCATATTAATTCACAACATAATCCTGCTGACATTATTTCTAGGGGATGTCACCCGGACGTTTTGCGCGATTGTTCGCTTTGGTGGCATTATCCCGCGTGTTTGTCTCAATATTCCGAGTCCAATCTTTTTTCACCTTTTTTACCTTCTAATCTGTCGTCTCCTGAATGCACTGCGGAGGAGAAACAAACCCCCAAACTTTCTCTAATATCTACCCTATCTATTGATCTTTCAAAGGACTTTTCTTCGTTGCACCGTCTGACTCGCGTATACGCTTATTGCTTTCGATTCTTCAAAAATATTAGACTCTCCAGGGCTGAGAAAATTTCGGGCGCTCTTACACCCGTTGAAATTCATTCCACTCTTAATTTTTTCATAAAACAATCCCAGTCAATCCACTTCGCTGCTGAGCTTAATTACCTTCGTAATGGATCTTCTGTCTCTATCAGGAGTAAGTTGTCTTCTCTGGACCCGTTTCTTGATGAGTTTGGCGTCATACGCGTCGGCGGACGCTTACAGCAGTCGCAAGTACCTTATGACAATAAGCATCCTATTGTCTTGCATCAATCGGCTCATATCACTCGCCTTATTATTGAACGCGAACACATTCGTCTACTCCACGCTAGTGCGCAACTCGTGCATCATTCACTTCGTCAACGTTGGTGGATCATTAACGCCAAGATAGTCATTCGCTCCATCATTCGTAGATGCGTCAAGTGTCTCAGATTTAATCCCAAACATCAGGTTTAAAAGCTTGGTATTTTGCCATCTCCTAGAGTCACTCCTTCGCGGCCGTTTCTATTCTGCGCAGTTGATTATGGTGGTCCCTTCATGATTCGTCATGGCGGGCAGAAATCTAGGACTCTGTCAAAATCCTATGTGTCTTTGTTCATTTGCTTAGCGACCAGGGCCATTCATTTGGAATTGGTTTCCGACCTTACCGCCAACGCGTTTATAGCTGCCTTACGTCGCTTCATGGCCCGTAGGGGCATACCCAGCCAGTTATATTCTGATAATGGCACGAACTTTAGGAAGGCCCGCAACGTTTTGCATGACCTTTACAATCTTTGGCATAATAAGGATGCCACCTCATCAATCCAATCCTTTACGACCTCTCATGGTATTACATGGTCATTTATTCCGCCCTCGTCACCTCATTTTGGTGGTCTTTGGGAGAGCGGTATAAAGAGTTTAAAGTATCATTTGCGCCGCGTGGTCGGCAAGTCTATACTTACTTTCGAGGAGTTCACGACGGTTTTGTCTCAGATAGAGGCATGTCTAAACTCACGTCCATTATTTGCCGTTTCATCCGATGTAAATGATACAGTGCCACTTACACCTGGCCATTTTTAATTTGCGCACCATTAACTGTGATACCTGATCCTGACTTATCTCACGTTCCCATTTCTCGCCTTGGACGTTGGCAACTTCTCCAGAAGTTTGTCCAAGTCATTTGGAAGGCTTTGTCTCGCGACTACTTACATCATTTACAACAACGTCACAAATGGAAATTCGCTAAGGAAAACGTTTCCATTGGTGACCTGGTTTTGCTGATCGAGGATAACTTACCCCCATTAGCGTGGAAATTTGGTGTAATTACCACCACATTTCCCGGTCCAGACAACTTAATTAGAGTAGTAGACATTCGCACGCCCACTGGCATTTTTCGCAGACCAGTTCACAAGCTATGTTTGTTGCCAGCGCGGGACGAGGCTTAGACACAAGGTCAATATAATTACTTAGCACAATGCTATATTTCACCTGGCCACTGGCTTTCATTACCTTATTGTCTGACAATTTGGTCAACTTTAATTGGTGATATGTATTATCACAACATTTTATGTTAATTTGCATCATTGCGTATTTTACATACTAAATTCGCATGTGACTTGTAATTTTACAACCATGCACTGTGTTATTATATCTATGCTTATCATATTGTTATGGTGGTATACGTTACTATTTTTGTATTAATAATTTGTGAGACATACTATGTCCTTTACATACTTATATTGTGATATTGGTAATGGGTTATGTGTCATGTCATTGGTGGTATTGTTCTTATGTAAAAATTTTGTTATATAATATTCGCATGGTCTGCAGCTATACAAACCATGTATGCATTTTCTTGCACATTTTTTGTCAATATGTGTGATATTTTATTACTCTATGAATTTATTACTCGCAATTGTTCAACACATGTATTACATTTTGTATAAACACATTTGTTGTACTTGTCACTTATGCTATTGTGCCTTGTATTCATGTATTTGTAATTATCTAAACCGATTTCTATTATATTTATTATGTATAACTTGTATCTATGTAAAACACATTGGTTTACCGGCATCTACTGTCTATAACCATACGCCACGCATATATTTTTATATTGTGTATTTTGTATTTTGTGATCACGTATTGCACAATTATTATTCATGCTTTAATTATGACATACATGTCATTTCACTTTGTGCTTGCAATCATTCAACAATGAATAATCTGTTTTCACATGACAATTTATTGTACATTCCTGAAACTTCAGGTATAGCATGCATCGTTCAATTATTATAAAGCGTTATGCTAAAACTATGTCTTTACATGTATAATTTTGTAATAATTTTGTCTGTTCATTTTACACTTAATACTATTGTATAGGTCAACTCGCCTTGACTGGTTCAAGCTAACCATCATGACTTGCATAAAATATTTGCAATTTGTATCAGGCCCATCATGTGATGAGTCACCGATTATTCATCATCAAACATTGTCAAACTATGTATTTTCATGTCTTATATTGTTTTATATTGTATACATACAATATATATTAGCAATACATTGCTAATTTTTGCATTTATACTCATGTATAAATCAGTTTGCAAGCCAACGGTGGCCTGCTCAACTCTTATCATCATCACTCAAGTTTATCTCTAAACAGTTAATGTTATAACTGTTATCTAACATTTCAATCTCAAGGTTCAATACAATTTATTGAGGTTGACATCTATTATTAAGAACACACTGTGTTTTCGTACAATAAGTTATTAAAATGTATTAAAAAATATTTTGATTTTTTGCGGGCAGTTATGGACAGTAATGTGGTAATTTTCGCATTTAAAGGTTGGCTAATCTGTACTTTCTAAATTGCGTTTATCAGGTTCATGCATCGTCACAGTTCTACGTGCGTCGACGGGCGGCAGACGTCATAACGTTTGCTGGCCTTGTTCTGTCTTTCACTTTTTCTTGTTGTCGCGACAATCTATGTAGGCTTTAGGCCCTACAACATTATATTGTATACTTACAGTATACATTAGCAATACATTGCAAATTATTGTTTTCATGTAGCTTAGAGTGCCACGTACTCACGCCTCAATTCATACGACAATTTATCTAGCCCTTAGGCCATTCAATTTTTATGTAGTGTGGAGTGTTGCACATTTGCGTCTCATTTGCCATGTAGCTTTCGTAACCGACTTGGTTTATTCAAAATTTAAATGTCTTTCAGACATAGCCAACCTTAGCATGCCGATTTAATTGTAAGACGAAATATAATAAATATATCAAATACAGTCCACGATCGTCATTATTCAGCATCCTGGCAATAACTTCATGAAGCATCATTCTTCCTAACATTTAAGGGTCCTACGGGACGAAACTCTAACAATAACAATAATGGATCAGCCGTGAGTTTCACTATTTCGACCTATTCATCACCCGACCATTCACCCCCGTGCATGGTACAGTGCTCATTGGCCCCTGCCCATAATAATAATTTTTGAGGGGCGCCGTAGCTTTCTACACTCTGTAAAATGGTAACTATTGCGTTACTTTAAACACCCTCAGATTCCTGTTGCCTTCTTAACACTTTTCATTTCTATATTTTGCCTCCCAGCTGCTCCCCTTACTTTTTATATTATTTATTATCAGTTTTGGTAAAATCCTTGGTATATTTATCCTCTTCTATTTAATTTCATTTTGTTGTTAATTGATTCATTTGCCACAGTGTTATTCATCTCTTTTTTCAATACCCCTTTTTAGCAGCAGTTACTACTATGGTTTTTGTTATTCTATTTATTTCCAGACATCGATTCTTCTTCTGCAAGTTCATCCTTTCATTTATTTGTTTTAAGTACTTATTCTCTTCACTCATTATTAACCCCTTATTATCATTCTTAACCATCATATTCTTTTCTAAAACCTGTATTTGTGGGCTATCTGTTTATGTTGTCTTAAATCTTCATTTGTCATTTGTTTTCTTAATTATCATTAATTTTTCTTAAGTCTCTTTATTGTTTATTTATTCTTTACTTATTTTATTTGTGTTTCAATTATCATTATTTTTTTCTTCTCATTTCTCAAATGGTTTGCCTTGTCGGTAATCAAAAAAATCAGTCCCTTTTCTCGATAGTGCTTGGTATTTAGTTTACCCATGGTCCATAATTTCATCTGCACTTACCGCTCGGATCACTCTGGTGTGCAGAACAATTTCCGTCCTTGTGATATAGGTCTCTGCTACCTTATACGGCCATGTTTCTAATACAAAATTTTCACTTGTATCAAATCTTATTTCTATCACTATATCATTTTGTTTTTTAAACAAATATGTCAATGGTATATCCGTCATTAATGCTATCACTGATATTTTATTATGCATTTTTACTTCTGGTGTATTCAATTTAACTATGTATTTTCTTAATGTTTTACTCCCTGTTTGTTTGTGATTCCCTTTGAAAAGTTCTATTAAGCTCCTTCTGTTATTTTTACTCTCTATGTTCAGTACTTATGATGTTAAGTACATTAACTAGTCCATTGTTCCTCATCTCCAATTCTTCTCGTGTATTTATTAGTTTCCTTTGATGTATTTGTCTCAGTTTCTTTGTCTTCATTTCCAGGTATTTATTATTCTCTTTGTTGCTGTTATTTTTATTCTCAGATAATATTACACTTTGGTATTATTTAATTTATATTTCCTTCCTACTATCTTCTATTTTCTGATTTACGGGTTCCTTTGACTGGTTCCTGTCTTTGTTTAATCCTTCAATTAACAGTCTACGATTATTTATTATTTCCTCTACCATCTGTTTACGATCATTCATTATTTGTTTTAATGTTTTATTATTTCTGTCCATTTGTTTTAGGAATCCAATTACGATATCAAACCTTTCTTCTGTGAGTCCTTACATTCTCTTTTGTTTCTTGTTTTCCTTTCTTTGTTGTTTAACCGTAGCCGCCACTAGAGTAGAAATTCCTATAACACTCACAATAAGAACACAAAGTTATTCTATCTCTAGCCTCACAGAGTTGGGCTCCAATTCTGTAACACTACGGGAATTCTCTCCCATATCTATCTTAAGCCTCACTAGTTGGGAACGCCAATTTGTTACGTTCAACTAGTTACTACCGGTTATTTAGCCACACGTTGGTTGTGTCAATTTGTTACCTTAATATTCTTTCTGTGTTTAATTAAGCCCCAAGTTGTTGGCTTCAATTCTGTAACGTTAAGTTAAGTCGTACTATCTAAATTGTACTTTGGTTTGTATTTTAAGGATGAGTATGTTGTCAGGGTAATGTTAGTTGAGCGCCAATTTGCAATCAGATGTTGCAAATAAAATGTATTGGAAAATTGGTAATTAATATTGCATATAGCATAAGGGTTTCTTTTTCTTCTATATTTCTATCTTTTTTAATCTTTTATTTAACGTAATATTATGACTACTAATGCTCAGTAAGGCAGATTCAAATCAGGTGCCATACTTTCCTTGTTGGGAGTGTTACCAACCTATGCTAGTTGATGAAAAAGTTAACATTCATTAATATGGTGTATATAATATCATATACATAAAAATTATCCACTAAGTGAAGAAAAGAAGACCTTTTATCTGTTGTTATTGAACTCATATCCTTTATTATCCTTTTTAAATTTTATTTTTTTAGAGACAATTATAATTGTTAACAAGTCTGGCCGGCTTTTCTTTAAACATGCTCAGAATGGCAGCAGTTGCTCTTATTTCTGAAGGCAAACCATATCTGCATTTTAATAATTACTAAATAAAATACAAATAGAATGGTTTTATGTTAGATCCTTTTGACTACGGTATAAACTACAAATATCTTAGGAAAAGTACCAAAATACATGGGCTTAGAATAAATTACAGAGTGTCTTAACAAGAGTCTATTAAGAATGTTACACTGTTCAGTGTCTAGGTTATGTTGATTGACGTATTTTCAAAGTCTAATACACTTTAAATGGTTATATTACCATATATTAATAGTTTTTTACACTGAAAATAAGAGTGTTCATTAATTATTTTCACAGTGAAAGTTCAAATATAGTTTTGATCAAAAAGTGTAAACAGTGTCTTTGAAAAGTGTAACTTAGGCCATTAAGGTAATTTCTTCAGTTTAGTTGTTTAGCAAAAATACTTCCCTTCCTGGATAGGTTGATTTTGTTTCTTCATATGTTAATTGGTTTCCTTCTTTTGAATAATATGGTACGGTACTTCTTTCTTCTAAACATTTAGTCTTGTAACATAACTAAACTTTAATTATTTTCACTGATATTAAACTCAAAATATGTTGGATTAGTCTCTCATATTTTATATCAATCTTTCTCGTTTAGATCTAATAATGGACTCCTTTTTATTCAATTTATAACATCTCAGTTGCTAAGACCTATAACTTAGCTTTCGTTGGTTTAAATTGTATCATCTGGAGTTACTATGGTTCTCTCTGAGCCTCAATATAAATAAACTTCTAATATTTTGCTTTCAATGTCCTTATATTGTTATAACATTTTTATATGATCTTTGATCTTTAATATACTAGTATCTTTGCGTTTCTGATGGAACACTGTTTGTTTTGATATCACTTTTGATTATCTTCCATTCCATATTTCCTGAGTTACTATTTTACAATTTTAACTATTTGTACAAAATTATTTATTATTAGTTCTTTTTGTACCCTTCACTTTACTAAAATTATTAGATACAATCAGTAATAACATAGATCAATCTAACATTAATTATTCTAGTTTTAATATAAACTCTTTTTGAAATTCCTTAAATATCTGGGCCTAACATTCCTAGTTTTACAAATCTCTATTATTATAATTTTGGTACCCTTCCATTAACATTAACATTTGTTTTATTAATATTATAACATATATTATTAATTAATATCAAACAATTAATTACTAATAATTATTAGGAAACATATGACAATTCTTATTAAACTTCTGGATACAATCCAGTTTTTATAAACATAGTAAAACATGGTAAGTAGTTCCCAAAACATTGTCCTCCTTACTTACTAACTTCAATATCTCAAAACACAACGATTAAAACATTGTTTATTATTAATCACTTCCCTCATAAACATAACACAACTCTTATTAAACTTACGAATTACTTTCCACTCTCACACACATAGTGGGATTAGTATTAGCCTAGTAAGTATTTATAACACATTGTCCTCCTTACTTACTGACTTTAATAGTTCAAAAATAACTATTAGAACATTATTTAATATTAGTCAATAATACTGAACCTAAAATATATTTTACTCATGCAATTACACAACAAGATGATGGGAAAAATATCATGTAACATAATACCCCCCTCCCCAGAAAACAGGTTATTTCAGTAATAAACTGATTACTTAAATAAGCTGATTTATATAACACTAGCGGAATACCCATGCTTCTTTACGGAGTTTCACGTTGTACATAATGAAAATGTTTGTTTAATTAATAAAGTTCAATTAAAGTAGGTTTCTTAAAAATAAATAGCTGTTGCCCACGACTTCGTTCGCGTGGTATTCTATTTAATGCGATAATATATTTAGAACAGAATCTATTCTATTGGGTTTCCATAGTAACCAGATCTAACAGGTTTTTAAGACCCCAAAGGACCCCCCAGAGGATTGTATCGAAAAAAAAACACCTGTCCTATGTTGGTTCTCCCGTTGCGTAAAATATTTATGCCATGTTTGGTTGAAATCGGTCCAATGGTTTAGGAGGAGATGTGGAAGACCCCAAAGGACCCCCCAAAGGATCGTATAAAAAAAACACTTGTCCTATGTTGGTTCTCCCTTTGCGTAAAATATTTGTGCCAAGTTTGGTTGAAATCGGTCCAATGGTTTAGGAGGAGATGTGGAAGACCCTAAAGGACCCCCAAAGGATCGTATCGAAAAAACACATATCCTATGTTGGTTCTCCCATTGCGTAAAATATTTGTGCCAAGTTTGGTTGAAATCGGTCCAGTGGTTTAGGAGGAGATGTGGAAGACCCCAAAGAACCCCCCAAGGACCCCATCGAAAATGATTCAGAAACCTTGAGGGCATGCGCACAACAACTCACCGAAGTTTCATCGCAATCGGATGAATGGTATAGGAATGCATACGGGACAAACAAAGAAACATTCATTTTTATAAGGGTGTCCCGTGAGGAGAGGGAAATAATTTGAGAAATGGTTCTATAATGTAAAAGAAGAAAAAAAGTTCTTATAAACATATGTCCAGAAACGCTTTGTAAGCGAGTTACGGCTAGCGAAAGATTTCTCCCGGGTTTCGGTTCCCCCGGGTAAATGAAGACTTTCTGAAATTCTGGGAAGGGGCGAATTCGGTTGTTTCTTATAGTTTTTGACCTGAAAATCAAATAAAACAGGTCGCAGAACTGTATCTCCCATAAGTTTCATGATATCCGACGTAAAACAGAAAAATCTTTGCCTAAAAACAAATTTTGGAAAATTGGAAACAATTGGAGTTTTTTGTTGATTTTTATTGACTTTATTTACAACATTTTTCTCAGAATTAAATTCTTTACAAGTTTTGTTTTTAACTTTTATGCATTTATTAGTTATTTAACAAAGTTATTGTGCTTCTAACTTAAAAACACTTTTTTTTAAGTTAGAAGTACAATAATTTTGTTAAATGATTAATAAATGCATAACAGTTAAAAACAAAACTTGTAAAGAATTTAATTCTGAGAAAAATTGGTGTAAATAAAGTCAATTAAAATCAACAAAAAATTCCAATTTTGGTTAAAAACAATACAACACGTTTTTAGGCAAAGATTTTTCTGTTTTACGTCGGATATCATGAAAGTTATGGGAGATACAGTTCTGCGACCTGTTTTATTTGATTTTTCAGGTCAAAAACCATAAGAAACAACAGAATTCGCCCCTTAATTTACCTTCCCAGAATTTCAGAAAGTCTTCATTTACCGAACCCGGGCGAAATCTTTCGCTAGCCGTAACTCGCTTACAAAGCGTTTCCGGACATATGTTTATATGAACTTTTTTTCTTCTTTTACACTATACAACAATTTCTCAAATTATTTCCCTCTCCTCCCGGGACACCCTGTATAAGAAGTGCTGGTCTTAATTTTTATAATACTTTTAATTTCAGATTGATTGTACACTCCCTTTACTTTATTAGTTTCTGGAATTGTCAATTCATAGGTATTATTCCCTTTATCTCGGGTTATACTATACGGTCCTGTATATAACAATAATAACTTTTTGGTTCTTCCTTCTGCAGAACTTGGTAAATGCCTGTTTTTCAGTAACACCTTTTCTCCCACATTGTATTTTAAAATCTTATTTTTATTCTTTTCTTCCTCATGGTTTCAGGTATTGGGTTGTGATGAATTTTCTTGAGTTGGGTTATTATATAACAATTCACAAATACCTCCCTTTTCTTCTCTGGGCAAATCTAAAAAATATATTATTTTTTCTTCATTTTCCTTATATAGGTGGTTACCAACTGATTTTTCCTTTCCTCTGGCGTTTCTTTTCTTTCTTCATCTGCTTTATCTCCTGTTCCGGTTGATTCCTTAATTGGGGTTATCAATTTCTCCCTAACTTTAAATGGCACGGTGAATGCATATCGGCCGTGAGTGGCACTATTCTGACCTATTCGTCACCCGACCATTAACCCCCGTGCATGGTACAGTGCTCGTTGGCCCCTGCCCATAATAATAATTTTTGAGTGGCACCGTAGCTTTCTACACTCTGTAAAATGGTAACTATTGCGTTACTTTAAACACCCTCAGATTCCTGTTGCCTTCTTAACACTTTTCATTTCTATATTTTGCCTCCCAGCTGCTCCCCTTACTTTTTATATTATTTATTATCAGTTTTGGTAAAATCCTTGGTATATTTCTCCTCTTCTATTTAATTTCATTTTGTTGTTAATTGATTCATTTGCCACAGTGTTACTCATCTCTTTTTTCAATACCCCTTTTTAGCAGCAGTTACTATTATGGTTTTTGTTATTCTATTTATTTTCAGACATCGATTCTTCTTCTGCAAGTTCATCCTTTCATTTATTTGTTTTAAGTACTTATTCTCTTCACTCATTACTAACCCCTTATTACCATTCTTAACCGTCATATTCTCTTCCAAAACCTGTATTGGTGGGCTATCTGTTTATGTTGTCTTAAATCTTCATTTGTCATTTGTTTTCTTAATTATCATTAATTTTTCTAAAGTCTCTTTATTGTTTATTTATTCTTTACTTATTTTATTTGTGTTTCAATTATCATAATTTTTTTCCTTCTCATTTCTCAAATGGTTTGCCTTGTCGGTAATCAAAAAAAATCAGTCCCTTTTCTCGATAGTGCTTGGTATTTTGTTTACCCATGGTCCATAATTTCATCTGCACTTATTGTTCGGATCACTCTGGTGTGCAGAGCTATTTCCGTCCTTGTGATATAGGTCTCTGCTACCTTATACGGCCATGTTTCTAATACAAAATTTTCACTTGTATCAAATCTTATTTCTATCACTATATCATTTTTTTTTTTAAACAAATATGTCAATGGTATATCCGTCATTAATGCTATCACTGATATTTTATTATGCATTTTTACTTCTGGTGTATTCAATTTAACTATGTATTTTTGTAATGTTTTACTCCCTGTTCGGTTGTGATTCCCTTTGAAAAGTTCTATTAAGCTCCTTCTGTTATTTTTACCCTCTATGTTCAGTACTTATGATGTTAAGTACATTAATTAGTCCATTGTTCCTCATCTCCAATTCTTCTCATGTATTTATTAGTTTCCTTTGATGTATTTGTCTCATTTTCTTTGTCTTCATTTCCAGGTATTTATTATTCTCTTTGTTGCTGTTATTTTTATTCTCAGATAATATTACACTTTGGTATTATTTAATTTCTATTTCCTTCCTACTATCTTCTATTTTCTGATTTACTGGTTCCTTTGACTGGTTTCTGTCTTTGTTTAATCATTCCATTAACAGTCTACGATCATTTATTATTTCTTCTACCATCTGTTTACGATCATTCATTATTTGTTTTAATGTTTCATTATTTCTGTCCATTTGTTTTAGGAATCCCATTATGGTATCAAATCTTTCTTCTGTGAGTCCTGACATTCTCTTTTGTTTCTTGTTTTCCTTTCTTTGTTGTTTAACCGTAGCCGCCACTAGAGTAGAAATTCCTATAACACTCACAATAAGAACACAAAGTTATTCTATCTCTAGCCTCACAGAGTTGGGCTCCAATTCTGTAACACTACGGGAATTCTCTCCCGTATCTATCTTAAGCCTCACTAGTTGGGAACGCCAATTTGTTACGTTCAACTAGTTACTACCGGTTATTTAGCCACACGTTGGTTGTGTCAATTTGTTACCTTAATATTCTTTCTGTGTTTAATTAAGCCGCATGGTGTTGGCTTCAATTCTGTAATGTTAAGTTAAGTCGTACTATCTAAATTGTACTTTGGTTTGTATTTTAAGGATGAGTATGTTGTCAGGGTAATGTTAGTTGAGCGCCAATTTGCAATCAGATGTTGCAAATAAAATGTATTGGAAAATTGGTAATTAATATTGCATATAGCATAAGGGTTTCTTTTTCTTCTATATTTCTATCTTTTTTAATCTTTTATTTAACATAATATTATGACTACTAATGCTCAGTAAGGCAGATTCAAATCAAGTGCCATACTTTCCTTGTTGGGAGTGTTACCAACCTATGCTAGTTGATGAAAAAATTAACATTCATTAATATGGTGTATATAATATCATATACGTAAAAATTATCCACTAAATAAAGAAAAGAAAACCTTTTATCTGTTGTTATTGAACTCATATCCTTTATTATCCTTTTTAAATTTTATTTTTTTTAGAGACAATTATAATTGTTAACAAGTCTGGCCGGCTTGTCTTTAAACATGCTCAGAATGGCAGCAGTTGCTCTTATTTCTGAAGGCAAACCATATCTGCATTTTAATAATTACTAAATAAAATACAAATAGAATGGTTTTACGTTAGATCCTTTTGACTACGGTATAAACTACAAATATCTTAGGAAAAGTACCAAAATACATGGGCTTAGAATAAATTACAGAGTGTCTTAACAAGAGTCTATTAAGAATGTTACACTGTTCAGTGTCTAGGTTATGTTGATTGACGTATTTTCAAAGTCTAATACACTTTAAATGGTTATATTACCATATATTAATAGTTTTTTACACTGAAAATAAGAGTGTTCATTAATTATTTTCACAGTGAAAGTTCAAATATAGTTTTGATCAAAAAGTGTAAACAGTGTCTTTGAAAAGTGTAACTTAGGCCACTAAGGTAATTTATTCAGATTAGTTGTTTAGCATAAATGCTTCGCTTCCTGGATAGGTTGAATTTTTGTGGGGTGCAATGTATCAGGCCTCCTCGTGGTGCACCCTGGGTAACGCTAAATCTGCTACGGCGAATCGCCGCGAACTCGAGCCTCTATAATGACAGCGATCGCTACAAGAAACGGCCCTTGTAAGGGCGGCGACAATCACCTCCACATCCTATTCTGGAATGCGGGTGGCTTGAGCAATTCAAAACATGCAGAGTTGAAAGTTAATGCTTTTAGACACGACGCAGACATTATTATAATTGTCGAAGCTGGCGCTTCCACAGACGCCACATGTTTTTACGAAATAACTGGCTACTCGTTATACGTCATTAAAAGATCAAGGCAAGTCGCATCCGGTATTATTGCCTATGTACGTAATTTGTATGCAAGTAAGAGCACTATAATCCATGAGATGGATGACCAAGACAAACTGGAAGCTATCTCCATAGACATTTGGAAGAATGGAGTTCACTTTACAGTTATTGGCCTTTATAATCCGCCAAGTAATGTCCCAAACCTGGACTTAATCATGAATATGAGCCTGCACCACAACACCATTGTCGTTGGTGACTTCAATGCCCGCTCTACACGCTGGGGGTACTCTTCTTCAAATGCAACCGGTAAATGTGTTGAAGACATGCTCGACCAGTCCAGTCTCATCCGAATTCCTTCTGACCCAACGTTTTTATCATACGCTGGGCACACTAGTACCCCTGACCTTGCACTAGCGCACGCAAACCTATCTTTCAGAGTAATGCCATCCTTGAAAGACCCCCTGGAGGGATGTGGACACCGCCTTATGTATGCAAAGATTCTTGGTAAAAACCGCCAGCCAGGACCACCTAAGTTTACTCGATGGAACTTCAAGAAAGCAAATTGGGCTAAGTACTCCTTGTTGTCGGACGCTTATTTACCCGCAGACCTGGTAAATGCAAATCCCGATGCCTCAACTGAACTATTCGTAAAAGGACTGCTACGAGCAGCCAATGAAAGCATTCCCAAAGGCCAGGTAAAAAAGTACTCTCCCTTCTGGAACTGCTCTCTAGACAGACTCAAAGGGACAGGAACAAGCTGAGACTTCAAGCTGAATGCTCCCACAGCGTAGCAGACTGTACTTTTTTGAGAAAATCACAATCTAAACTGAAGCGAGCTGTCACCACTGCAAAACGACACGCTTATAGATCGTTCGTGGCCAAATTGGACTTTAGAAAAGACGGCCCAAAAGCGCACAAGTTTATATCACGACTGAACAACGATGCATCTACACGACACTGGGAGCCTATAACGGCTAATGGCAAGCTCTTAACTAACCCAAGTGATGTTGCTTCAGCCTTAAGTAAACATTACGCAGCGATTAGTCGTCTCTCTGTAAAAGCAGAAGAGAGAAAAGCGATTACACAAGATGAAGCTCCTTCCTGCCAGACTGAGGAAGAATATCTTCTGTTTAGTAAAGATTTTACACCTGATGAACTTACGCTTGCAATCGCGACGCTGAAAAAAGGTAAATCCGCTGGACCTGACGAAGTTTTTCCAGACCTCATTAAGAACTGGGCCCTCTAGCCTTAAACACCTTCCTGAAACTTATCAATTTGACATGGAACACCAGAGTTCCCCACCAGTGGAGAAAAGCAGTAGTAATGTCGCTTCTGAAACGAGGGAAGCCGGCAAGTAATCTCAGTAGCTATCGTCCAATTTCACTGACGAGCGTATGTTGTAAGGCTGCGGAGAAAATGGTTGAACGTAAACTCCGTGAGTTCGTCGAAAAGAGGGGCGCCATCAGCGACTGTCAAGCGGGATTCCGAAAACATAGATCCACAATGGACCAAGTTGTGAAGTTCACACAAGCCATCAAGGACGGTTTCCACAGAAAGCAATCCACATTGGCTGTTCTGGTGGATTTCAAAGCCGCATACGACAAAGTATGGCGCTGTATGCTTATATCTAAGCTAAATAGACTTGGCGTGAACGGGAACATGCTTAAATGGATATGCAGCTTCCTTTCGCAACGCTATATCCGGTGCAAATTTTAAAACTCTACTTCCCCTTACATGATGCTGCGCCAAGGTCTCCCTCAAGGAGCCGTCCTAAGCTGTTTGCTCTTCAACATCATGATTGACGACCTGATGTTAGCTATCCAAAAGATCCCAGGAGTATCTTGCTTATTCTTTGCTGACGATGTCCTGATCTGGGCCACCAGAAGTAACATCTTCGCCCTCGAAGAAGCTTTGAACAAGGCACTTGCTAAATTGGAAGAATGGGCGGATCTGAACAAAATGGAAGTAAGCGCTGATAAGACAGTTGCACAGCTATTCACAATGTCTACCAGGACCCAGTCAACCTAGTGTACAGAAATCTACCCCTAAAGCAAGTATCCTTATCCAAATACCTCGGAATCAACCTTGACACCAAACTATCCTGGGGTGCCCACATTACGGAGGTAGCCGAGAAAAGTCAAAAGCGCATCAACCTCTTGAAGAGACTATCTGCAACCAAGTGGGAAGCTACGCAGGACGTGTTATCCACAGCATACAAAACATATGTCCGTCCCGTCTTGGAGTATGGAGGCGAGGTAACCTCCCTAGCAAGCAAAGCAAGCCTAGCTAAATACGACGTCGTGCAAAACAATGCCCTTAGACTGATTACCGGAGGAGCCAAATCGACTCCAATCCCAGCTATGCTCCTGCAAACTGGCATCGAGCCCTTCTACAGTCGGAGAGAAAAATCTACATTGAAATTCTGGGAAAGGGCCAAGAGAGTGGATAAAAATTACTGGAGTGGGTACAACCATGCTTCCCAACGACTCAAAATTCAAACTTCACCCTTGACGTATGCTGAGTCCCTAATTACCAAATATAATCTGGCAATGGACAACCCAGCTCCTCTAAGACACTTCACCTCTATAGTGCCTGCACTACCTTCCAAGTGGCTTGATCTCATAAGCCTAACTACAAACAAAGCCGAAGCCACCGCTCTCGAACTCAAAGCTTGCGCTCTCGTAACCATTAACTTAAGATATCCGTCGACCGAGTGGATTCACATCTATACCGATGGCTCATATCTTTCTGACATAAAAGGGGCCAGCGCAGGATGGTTCTGCAGCATGTTTGAAGACTCAATGGCTGTAGGGAAAAATGCTAGCAACTACGACGGGGAGGTCTGTGCGGTGCTTGAAGCCTCCAACCAATTAAGCACACAAAACCTAACTCCTTCTAAAGCAGTCTTCCTCATTGACTCACAGGCCGCAATATCAGCTTTGAGTAGCAACGCTTCAACTGACTGCCTCCATAAAATCCAGTGCCGCGAGAAACTGGCCGAACTCATCAAGAATGGCTGGGTTGTAGCTCTTCAATGGGTTCCAAGCCATGTTGGAATACCAGGCAATGAAAGGGCGGAAATCATGGCAAAACGCAGCACAGAGACTGACCAGCCTAAGATACCTCTCACACTCAATAGAGCAAATAACCTCATAACCAACACCATCAACAACGCCACGCTCAAAACTCTGAAGGACCTTAGCATTGGCAAAAAGTGGGAAAGCCTTGCCACAGCGGGAGCGATTCCAAGGCATCTTGAGAGAGCTGAGGCAGTAGCACGATTTCGTCTTGCTACTGGACATGACTACCTCCAAGCGCATCTCTACCGTATCGGTCTTGCTGCTGATGAAACATGCCCTCTCTGTGGTCTTGGCAGGATGGACGGCGACCACCTGCAGACGTGCCAATCGCTGACTTACCCGAACGATGACACAATCAATCGCTACTGGGAGGCTCGACGTCGAATGGTGGAAGCACCAAAGACGGGCGTTGGATAAGTAAGTAAGGTTGATTTTGTTTCTTCATATGTTAATTGGTTTCCTTTTTTTGAATAATGTGGTACGGTACTTCTTTCTTCTAAACATTTAGTCTTGTAACATAACTTAACTTTAATTAGTTTCACTGATATTAAACTCAAAATATGTTGGATTGGTCTCTCATATTTTATATCAACCTTTCTCGTTTAGATCTAATAATGGACTCCTTTTTATTCAATTTATAACATCTCAGTTGCTAAGGCCTATAACTTAGCTTTCGTTGGTTTAAATTGTATCATCTGGAGTTACTATGGTTCTCTCTGAGTCTCAATATAAACAAACTTCTAATATTTTGCTTTCAATGTTCTTAAAATTGTTATAACTTTTTTATATGATCTTTGATCTTCAATATACTAGTATCTTTGAGTGTCTGATGGAACACTGTTTGTTTTGATATCACTTTTGATTATCTTCCATTCCATATTTCCTGAGTTACTATTTTACACTTTTAACTATTTGTACAAAATTATTTATTATTAGTTCTTTTTGTACCCTTCACTTTACTAAAATTATTAGATACAATCAGTAATAACATAGATCAATCTGACATTAATTATTCTAGTTTTAATATAAACTCTTTTTCAAATTCCTTAACTATCTGGGCCTAACATGCCTAGTTTTACAAATCTCTATTATTATAATTTTGGTACCCTTCCATTAACATTAACATTTATTTTATTAATATTATAGCATATATTATTAATTAATATCAAACAATTAATTACTAACAATTATTAGGAAACATATGACAATTCTTATTAAACTTCTGGATACAATCCAGTTTTTATAAACATAGTAAAACATGGTAAGTAGTTCCCAAAACATTATCCTCCTTACTTACTAACTTCAATATCTCAAAACACAACGATTAAAACATTGTTTATTATTAATCACTTCCCTCATAAACATAACACAACTCTTATTAAACTTACGATTTACTTTCCACTCTCACACACATATTGGAATTAGTATTAGCCTAGTATGTATTTATAACACATTGTCCTCCTTACTTACTGACTTTAATAGTTCAAAAATATATATTAGAACGTTATTTAATATTAGTCAATAATAATAAACCTAAAATATATTTTACTCATGCAATTACACAACAAGATGATGGGAAAAATATCATGTAACATAATACCCCCCCCCCAGAAAACAGGTTCTTTCAGTAATAAACTGATTACTTAAATAAGCTGATTTATATAACACTAGCGGAATACCCATGCTTCGCTACGGAGTTTCACGTTGTACATAATGAAAATGTTTGTTTAATTAATAAAGTTCAATTAAAGTAGGTTTCTTAAAAATAAATAGCTGTTGCCCACGACTTCATTCGCGTGGTATTCTATTTAATGCGATAATATATTTAGAACAGAATCTATTCTATTGGTTTGCCATAATAACCAGATCTAATACATTTTTAAGACCCCAAAGGACCCTCAGAGGATTGTATCGAGAAAAAAAACACCTGTCCTATGTTGGTTCTCCCGTTGCGTAAAATATTTATGCCACGTTTGGTTGAAATCGGTCCAATGGTTTAGGAGGAGATGTGGAAGACCCGAAAGGACCCTCCAAAGGATCGTATCGAAAAAACACATATCCTATGTTGGTTCTCCCATTGCGTAAAATATTTGTGCCAAGTTTGGTTGAAATCGGTCCAGTGGTTTAGGAGGAGATGTGAAAGACCCCAAAAAACCCCCAAAGGATCGTATTGAAAAAACACATATCCTATGTTGGTTCTCCCATTGCGTAAAATATTTGTGCCAAGTTTCGTTGAAATCGGTCCAGTGGTTTAGGAGGAGATGTGGAAGACCCCAAAGAACCCCCAAAGGACCCCATCGAAAAAAATTCAGAAACCTTCGAGGGCATGCGCACAACAACTCACCGAAGTTTCATCGCAATCGGATGAATGGTATAGTAATGCATACGGGACAAACAAAGAAACATTCATTTTTATATATAAGAAGTGCTGGTCTTAATTTTTATAATAATTTTTAATTTCAGATTGATTGTACACGCCCTTTACTTTATTAGTTTCTGGAATTGTCAATTCATAGGTATTATTCCCTTTATCACGGGTTATACTATACGGTCCTGTATATAACAATAATAACTTTTTGGTTCTTCCTTCTGAAGAACTTGGTAAATGCCTGTTTTTCAGTAACACCTTTTCTCCCACATTGTATTTTAAAATCTTATTTTTATTCTTTTCTTCCTCATGGTTTCAGGTATTGGGTTGTGATGAATTTTCTTGAGTTGGGTTATTATATAACAATTCATAAATACCTCCTTTTCTTCTCTGGGCAAATCTAAAAAATATATTATTTTTTCTTCATTTTCCTTATATAGGTGGTTACCAACTGATTTTTCCTTACCTCTGGTGTTTCTTTTCTTTCTTCATCTGCTTTATCTCCTGTTCCGGTTGATTCCTTAATTGGTGTTATCAATTTCTCCCTAACTTTAAATGGCACGGTGAATGCATATCGGCCGTGAGTGCCACTATTCTGACCTATTCGTCACCCGACCATTAACCCCCGTGCATGGTACAGTGCTCGTTGGCCCCTGCCCATAATAATTATTTTTGAGTGGCGCCGTAGCTTTCTACACTCTGTAAAATGGTAACTATTGCGTTACTTTAAACACCCTCAGATTCCTGTTGCCTTCTTAACACTTTTCATTTCTATATTTTGCCTCCCAGCTGCTCCCCTTACTTTTTATATTATTTATTATCAGTTTTGGTATATTTCTCCTCTTCTATTTAATTTCATTTTGTTGTTAATTGATTCATTTGCCACAGTGTTATTCATCTCTTTTTTCAATACCCCTTTTAGCAGCAGTTACTACTATGGTTTTTGTTATTCTATTTATTTCCAGAAATCGATTCTTCTTCTGCAAGTTCATCCTTTCATTTATTTGTTTTAAGTACTTATTCTCTTCACTCATTATTAACCCCGTAATATCATTCTTAACCTTAATATTCTCTTCCAAAACCTGTATTGGTGGGCTATCTGTTTATGTTGTCTTAAATCTTCATTTGTCATTTGTTTTCTGAATTATCATTAATTTTTCTTAAGTCTCTTTATTGTTTATTTATTCTTTACTTATTTTATTTATGTTTCAATTATCATTATTTTTTTCCTTCTCATTTCTCAAATGGTTTGCCTTGTCGGTAATCAAAAAAAATCAGTCCCTTTTCTCGATAGTGCTTGGTATTTTGTTTACCCATGGTCCATAATTTCATCTGCACTTATTGTTCGGATCACTCTGGTGTGCAGAGCTATTTCCGTCCTTGTGATATAGGTCTCTGCTACCTTATATGGCCATGTTTCTAATACAAAATTTTCACTTGTATCAAATCTTATTTCTATCACTATATCATTTTGTTTTTTAAACAAATATGTCAATGGTATATCCGTCATTAATGCTATCACTGATATTTTATTATGCATTTTTACTTCTGGTGTATTCAATTTAACTATGTATTTTTGTAATGTTTTACTCCCTGTTCGGTTGTGATTCCCTTTGAAAAGTTCTATTAAGCTCCTTCTGTTATTTTTGCTCTCTATGTTCAGTACTTATGATGTTAAGTACATTAATTAGTCCATTGTTCCTCATCTCCAATTCTTCTCGTGTATTTATTAGTTTCCTTTGATGTATTTGTCTCATTTTCTTTGTCTTCATTTCCAGGTATTTATTATTCTCTTTGTTGCTGTTATTTTTATTCTCAGATAATATTACACTTTGGTATTATTTAATTTATATTTCCTTCCTACTATCTTCTATTTTCTGATTTACTGGTTCCTTTGACTGGATCCTGTCTTTGTTTAATCCTTCCATTAACAGTCTACGATAATTTATTATTTCTACTACCGTCTGTTTACGATCATTCATTATTTGTTTTAATGTTTCATTATTTCTGTCCATTTTTTTTAGGAATCCCATTATGATATCAAATCTTTCTTCTGTGAGTCCTGACATTCTCTTTTGTTTCTTGTTTTCCTTTCTTTGTTGTTTAACTGTAGCCGCCACTAGAGTGGAAATTCCTATAACACTCTCAATAAGAACACAAAGTTATTCTATCTCTAGCCTCACAGAGTTGGGCTCCAATTCTGTAACACTACGGGAATTCTCTCCCGTATCTATCTTAAGCCTCACTAGTTGGGAACGCCAATTTGTTACGTTCAACTAGTTACTACCGGTTATTTAGCCACACGTTGGTTGTGTCAATTTGATACCTTAATATTCTTTCTGTGTTTAATTAAGCCCCAAGTTGTTGGCTTCAATTCTGTAATGTTAAGTTAAGTCGTACTATCTAAATTGTACTTTGGTTTGTATTTTAAGGATGAGTATGTTGTCAGGGTAATGTTAGTTGAGCGCCAATTTGCAATCAGATGTTGCAAATAAAATGTATTGGAAAATTGGTAATTAATATTGCATAAACATAAGGGTTTTTTTTCTTCTATATTTCAATATTTTTTAATCTTTTATTTAACGTAATATTATGACTACTAATGCTCAGTAAGGCAGATTCAAATCAGGTGCCATACTTTCCTTGTTGGGAGTGTTACCAACCTATGCTAGTTGATGAAAAAATTAACATTCATTAATATGGTGTATATAATATCATATACATAAAAATTATCCACTAAGTAAAGAAAAGAAGACGTTTTATCTGTTGTTATTGAACTCATATCCTATATTATCCTTTTTAAATTTTATTTTTTTAGAGACAATTATAATTGTTAACAAAGTCTGGCTGGCTTTTCTTTAAACATGCTCAGAATGGCAGCAGTTGCTCTTATTTCTAAAGGCAAACCATATCTGCATTTTAATAATTACTAAATAAAGACAAATAGAATGGTTTTACGTTAGATCCTTTTGACTACGGTATAAACTACAAATATCTTAGGAAAAGTACCAAAATACATGGGCTTAGAATAAATTACAGAGTGTCTTAACAAGAGTCTATTAAGAATGTTACACTGTTCAGTGTCTAGGTTATGTTGATTGACGTATTTTCAAAGTCTAATACACTTTAAATGGTTATATTACCATATATTAATAGTTTTTTACACTGAAAATAAGATTGTTCATTAATTATTTTCACAGTGAAAGTTCAAATATAGTTTTGATCAAAAAGTGTAAACAGTGTCTTTGAAAAGTGTAACTTAGGCCATTAAGGTAATTTCTTCAGTTTAGTTGTTTAGCAAAAATACTTCCCTTCCTGGATAGGTTGATTTTGTTTCTTCATATGTTAATTGGTTTCCTTCTTTTGAATAATGTGGTACGGTACTTCTTTCTTCTAAACATTTAGTCTTGTAACATAACTTAACTTTAATTATTTTTACTGATATTAAACTCAATATATGTTGGATTGGTCTCTCATATTTTATATCAACCTTTCTCGTTTAGATCTAATAATGGACTCCTTTTTGTTCAATTTATAACATCTCAGTTGCTAAGGCCTATAACTTAGCTTTCGTTGGTTTAAATTGTATCATCTGGAGTTACTATGGTTCTCTCTAAGCCTCAAGATAAACAAACTTCTAATATTTTGCTTTCAATGTTCTTAAAATTGTTATAACTTTTTTATATGATCTTTGATCTTCAATATACTAGTATCTTTGAGTGTCTGATGGAACACTGTTTGTTTTGATATCACTTTTGATTATCTTCCATTCCATATTTCCTGAGTTACTATTTTACACTTTTAACTATTTGTACAAAATTATTTATTATTAGTTCTTTTTGTACCCTTCACTTTACTAAAATTATTAGATACAATCAGTAATAACATAGATCAATCTGACATTAATTATTCTAGTTTTAATATAAACTCTTTTTGAAATTCCTTAACTATCTGGGCCTAACATGCCTAGTTTTACAAATCTCTATTATTATAATTTTGGTACCCTTCCATTAACATTAACATTTGTTTTATTAACGTTATAACATATATTATTAATTAATATCAAACAATTAATTACTAACAATTATTAGGAAACATATGACAATTCTTATTAAACTTCTGGATACAATCCAGTTTTTATAAAGATAGTAAAACATGGTAAGTAGTTCCCAAAACATTGTCCTCCTTACTTACTAACTTCAATATCTCAAAACACAACGATTAAAACATTGTTTATTATTAATCACTTTCCTCATAAACATAACACAATTCTTATTAAATTTATGAATTACTTTCCACTCTCACACACATATTGGGATTAGTATTAGCCTAGTAAGTATTAATAACACTTTGTCCTCCTTACTTACTGACTTTAATAGTTCAAAAATAACTATTAGAACATTATTTAATATTAGTCAATAATAATAAACCTAAAATATATTTTACTCATACAATTACACAACAATATGATGGGAAAAATATCATGTAACATAATACCCCCCCCCATAAAACGGGTTATTTCAATAATAAACTGATTACTTAAATAAGCTGCTTTATATAACACTAGCGGAATACCTGTGCTTCGCTACAGTGTTTCACGTTGTACGTAATGAAAATGTTAGTTTAATTAATAGAGTTCAATTAAAGTAGGTTTCTTAAAAATAAATAGCTGTTGCCCACGACTTCGTTCGTGTGGTCTTCAATTTAATGCGATAATACATTTAGAACAGAATCTATTCTATTGGGTTGCCATAGTAACCAGATCTAATAGGTTTTTAAGACCCCAAAGGACCCCCCAGAGGATCTTATCGAAAAAACACCTGTCCTATGTTGGTTCTCCCTTTGCGTAAAATATTTGTGCCAATTTTGTTTGAAATCGGTCCAGTGGTTTAGGAGGAGATGTGGAAGTCCCCAAAGGACCCCCCGATGGATCATATCGAAAAAACACATATCCTATGTTGGTTCTCCCGTTGCGTAAAATATTTGTGCCAAGTTTGGTTGAAATCGGTCCAGTGGTTTAGGAGGAGATGTGGAAGACCCCAAAGGACCCCATCGAAAAAATTCAGAAACCTTCGAGGGCGTGCGCACAACAACTCACCGAAGTTTCATCACAATCGGATGAATGGTATAGGAACGCATACGGGACAAACAAAGAAACATTCATTTTTATATATAAGAAGAAGTGCTGGTCTTAATTTTCATAATACTTTTTAATTTCAGATTGATTGTACACGCCCTTTACTTTATTAGTTTCTGGAATTGTCAATTCATAGGTATTATTCCCTTTATCTCGGGTTATACTATACAGTCCTGTATATAACAATAATAACTTTTTGGTTCTTCCTTCTGCAGAACTTTGTAAATGCCTGTTTTTCAGTAGCACCTTTTCTCCCACATTGTATTTTAAAATCTTATTTTTATTATTTTCTTGCTCATGGTTTCAGGTATTGGGTTGTGATGAATTTTCTTGAGTTGGGTTATTACATAACAATTCACAAATACCTTCCTTTTCTTCTCTGGGCAAATCTAAAAAATATATAATTTTTTCTTCATTTTCCTTATATAGGTGGTTACCAACTGATTTTTCCTTTCCTCTGGCGTTTCTTTTCTTTCTTTATCTGCTTTATCTCCTGTTCCGGTTGATTCCTTAATTGGTGTTATCAATTTCTCCCTAACTTTAAATGGCACGGTGAATGCATATCGGCCGTGAGTGCCACTATTCTGACCTATTTGTCACCCGACCATTCACCCCCGTGCATGGTACAGTGCTCGTTGACCCCTGCCCATAATAATAATTTTTGAGTGGCGCCGTAGCTTTCTACACTCTGTAAAATTGTAACTATCTTGTTATTTAAACTGTAAGGTCAAACAATCATGTAAGATCTGTTCCAGACGACACCATACGTTGCTGCATATAAATAATGTGTCAAAACAAGGTTCTGCCAGCTGTAGTAATTATTGTTCATTAAGCTTCAATCAGCAAACAATGTTATTTTGTCTACAGCTATCGTGTTCGTCATCGACCGTGCTGGTAACAGACAACTTGCGCGAATTTTGTTAGACGCAGGGTCACAAGTAAACTTTTGTACTGAATCGTTTGCTAAAAAATTGCAACTCAACTTGACTAAATCTAATATACCAATTTCAGGTATTAATAATGCGACATGTTGCGCCACTAACTTGGCGTCAATTCGTATTGTTTCTCGCTATCAAAGGTTCAGCTTTAATGCTCCGTGTGCAGTCTTATCTGCGCTAACCCACAAACTTCCAGCACAATCTTTCTACATAAATCATTTTAATATCCCTGATAACATTTTCCTTGCTGACCCACATTTCAACGTATCAGCTGACATAGACATACTTTTAGGAGCGCAGTTTTATTTAGATTTGATTCTAGCTAACAAATATGTACGTGGTCCTAACTTGCCTATTATACAAGAAACAAAGTTAGGCTACATTCTTGCGGGAAATTTGCCCAAACATTGCCATTCTAAGGGTCCTGCTGTTTTGTTCTTGGCAAGAAACAACGATAATCAAATTTTAGCGTCTCTTGGGAAATTTTGGGAGACCGAAACCATCCTTGATAATGCACCTCTTTTTAACGATTCAGTTTGTGAGGAACATTTTGTTAAGTCCACTCATCGTAATGATGAAGGTAGGTTCGTTGTCTCATTACCATTCGGATGTGATAGTCCCCAGTTGGGTGAGTCCTATGCTACCGCTGAAGCGAAATTTTTAAGTTTAGGACGCATGTTCAAGCGTGATTCCGAGCTTGCGCGTGAATATGCAAATTTTATTCAAGAATATAGGGATCTTGGCCACCTGGCGCTGGTTGACGATTGTTCTGTTAATTCCAAGGTTTCAAATACCTACTATTTGCCTCACCAAGCCGTTTTCAAACATTCTAGTTCCACGACAAAACTTCGCGTCGTTTTTGATGGCTTGGCTAACACTACCAATGGTCTTTCTCTCAATGATATCTTGTTAGTAGGCCCAAATGTCCAACAAGATCTTTTGTGTATTCTTTTGCGATTTCGCATACACAACTATGTTCTGATCGCTGACATCGAGAAGATGTATCGACAAATTCTAGTGTCTGATAACGATTGTCATTACCAACGTATTCTGTGGCGTAACTCTCCGCTTGAACAGTTTAAACATTTTGTGCTGCGAACTGTAACATATGGTACTGCTAGTGCTTCGTTTTTGGCTACTCGCTGCCTTATTCAGATTGGTAAGGATAATGAAGTTTCTTTTCCTGACACTGCTTCAGCTATAATTAATGATTTTTATGTCGATGATTTGTTAACCGGTGCAGACACCATTTCTAATCTAACCAAGTTGAAATCTGACTTGGGTACGTTGTTGAGTCAATATGGCTTTACTCTACATAAATGGGCATCAAATGAACCAAATGTTGTCACTGAACATAATAATTTATCACTTCCATTAATCAAACAAGGCAATGTGCGTACGTTGGGCATTCTTTGGAACAACTCTACAGATTCATTCTTGTTTGACATCAAGTCATTTCCAGTTGAGTCAAGCATTTCTAAAAGGAAAATCCTGTCAATTATAGCGGGTATCTACGACCCATTGGGACTCGTTGGTCCAATTGTTTTTCTTTATAAGCAGTTTATGCAATAACTGTGGCTGTGCAATCTTGGTTGGGATGAGCCAATTTCCGAGCAATTATATACGTATTGGCGTTCATTATGCGATAAATTGTATTTAATTGGTAAAATTATTGTCCCACGCTCTATACGCAGGAAGTCTAAGACCAAAATAGTTGAATTACATGGTTTTGCGGATGCCTCTGAAAAGGGCTATGGATGTTGTATTTACGTTGGGGTTATTTATCAGAATTTAACGGCCTCTTGTCACCTTTTGTGTTCCAAATCTCGCGTAGCTCCACTACGACAGGTGTCATTACCCCGCATTGAACTCTGTGCTTGCTTGTTGTTATCGCAACTTCTATTCAAAGTCACCCCTGCTCTCCATTCTGTTGTCAATAGCGTTCACCTGTACTCCGACTCCATGGTATCTCTCTATTGGATTCATGCTCAGTCTTCTAGGTGGAAGACCTACGTCGCTAATCGCGTTGCTGAGATTCAGCGTCTCACTGAAATCTACACATGGCATCATATTAATTCGCAACATAATCCTGCGGACATTGTTTCTAGAGGATGTCACCCTGTGGTTTTGCGCGATTGTTCGCTTTGGTGGCCTGGTCCCGCTTGTCTGTCTCAATCTTCTGAACCCAATATTTTTTCACCTTTCTCACCTTCTAATTTGTCGCTTCCTGAATGCTCTGTTGAGGAGAAACAAACCCCCAAACTTTCTCTAATTTCTACCTTACCTATTGATCTCTCAAAGGACTTTTCCTCGTTGCACCGACTGACCCGCGTGTACGCTTATTGCTTTCGATTCATCAAAAATACTAGACCCTCTAGGGCAGAGAAAATCTCGGGAGTTCTTACCCCCACCGAAATTCATTCTACTCTTAATTTCTTCATAAGGCAATCCCAGTCGATCCACTTCGCTGCTGAGCTTAATTGCCTTCGTAATGGGGCTTCTGTCTCTATTAGGAGTAAGCTGTCTTCTCTGGACCCATTTCTTGATGAGTTTGGCGTCATACGTGTCGGCGGACGCCTACAGCAGTCGCAACTGCCCTATGACAATAAGCATCCTACTGTCTTGCATCCGGCGGCCCACATCACTCGCCTTATAATCGAGAGTGAGCATATTCGTCTCCTCCACGCTGGTGCTCAACTTGTCCATCATTCACTTCGTCAACGCTGGTGGATCATTAACGCCAAGATAGTCATTCGTTCCATCATTCGTAGATGCGTCAAATGTCTCAGATTTAACACCAAATATCAGGTTCAAAGGCTTGGTATTTTGCCATCTCCCAGGGTTACTCCTTCGCGGCCGTTTTTATTCTGCGCAGTGGATTATGGTGGTCCCTTTATGATTCGTCATGGCGGGCAGAAATCTAGGACTCTGTCCAAATCATACGTGTCTTTATTCATTTGCTTAGCCACCAGGGCCATTTATTTGGAATTGGTTTCCGACCTTACGGCCAATGCGTTTATAGCTGCCTTACGTCGCTTCATGGCCCGTAGGGGCATACCTAGCCAGTTATATTCTGACAATGGCACGAACTTTAGGAAGGCCCGCAACGTTTTGCATGACCTTTATAATCTCTGGCATAAAAAGGATGCCACCTCATCAATCCAATCCTTTGCAACTTCTCATGGTATTAAGTGGTCATTTATTCCTCCCTCGTCACCTCATTTTGGTGGTCTTTGGGAGAGCGGTATAAAGAGTTTAAAGTATCATTTGCGCCGCGTTGTCGGCAAGTCCATACTCACTTTCGAGGAGTTTACTACGGTTTTGTCACAGGTAGAGGCCTGTCTAAACTCACGTCCATTATTTGCCGTTTCATCGGATGTAAACGATCCAGTGCCACTTACCCCTGGCCATTTTTTAATTTGTGCACCATTAACGGCAATTCCCGATCCTGACTTATCACACGTTCCCATCTCTCGCCTTGGCTATTGGCAACTTCTCCAGAAGTTTGTCCAAGCTATTTGGAAATCATGTTCTCGCGACTACCTACACCAACTGCAACAGCGTCACAAATGGAAATTCACCAAGGAAAACGTTTCCATTGGTGACCTGCTTTTGCTGATCGAGGATAACTTGCCTCCATTAGCATGGAAATTTGAGGTAATTAGAGCCACATTTCCCGGACCAGACAATTTAATCAGAGTAGTTGACGTTCGTACGCCTGTTGGCACCTTTCGCAGACCAATTCACAAGTTATGTTTGTTGCCAGCGCGGGACGAGGCTTAGACACGAGGTCAATGTAATTACTTAGCACAATGCTATATTTTACCTGGCCACGAGCTTTCATGACTTAATTGTCTGACAATTTGGTCGACTTCAATTGGTGATATGTGTTATCACAACATTTTTATGTTAATATCGCATTATTGCGTATCTCATACACTAAATTCGCATGTAGCTTGTAATTGTACAACCATGCACTATGTTATTATATTTATACTTATTATATTGTCATGGTGGTATACTTTACTTATTCTTGTATTTATATGTATTGATAATTTTGTAAGACATATACTATGTCCCTTGTATACTTATATTTGCTATTGGTAATGGTTTATGTGTCATGTCATTGGTGGTATTTGTTCTTATGTCATAAATTTTGTTATATAATATTGTAACGTCTCGCGGGTAAAGCCTCGGAGTCTAATAGACGTTTCCTAGAAAAGTCTCTTTTCGTCTATTTATTCTCCTCGAAAATCTCGCTTTAATGAGAGTCACTGTTAATCCTTTATTGATTGTATTTGCAAATGTTCAGTGTCTGTTATAATTTATGTTTAACTTAAATAAAACCAAAAAAAAAAAGAAATCGAGAGTGTGTGATTTGGGAGAATTCAACGAAGTTGTTAGGAGAGAGAGTGCAAAAAGTATTATCCTCTTGGCATATAATTACTTAGTTTAAATTTCTCCGCTCATAAGATCAGCTGATTTTGACGTTTACAAACAAATTGGAATTTAAATTAACACCAATTGTCTGTAATGTTTTCTGGTTGTTCGTCCTCTTCTGTGTCTCCTGACAATCTGTAAACAACTACCCTCTACTGAAAATAATACACATTTTATTATTTATAACAAAGTATTTATGGTATTTATTTAATAAATACACTGTTTTTTATCTTCTCCCAATACAGAAAGTTATAATCGATTCTCCCTGTCAACACAACATTAGTTCGATCTTATTTAGTAAACATAGAAAGTATAACAAATATTTTTATCCTTTATGAAATATAAAACAATAAAGAATTAATTTTTTTTAAATTCCCAAGGTTATTTGTAAGTTCTTTGTGCTATGAGACGGTCAGAAATGAATAATTTAATACCAAGCTTTACAAAAGAAATATAGATTATATTTTGTTTTTCTTTAGTCTGTAGTTCCGGGTTTATCCGCCAGAGTACAGGTTATGTTCCTCGCTACAAATACGGAATTATTTAATGGTGGCTGAAAACTCACCGAGATCCGTTATGAAGATTTTTTGGTTAACAAAAATTAATAAAGTTTGTTTCACCTCTTTTCCTGAAGTGTTTACTTGTATGGTGCTGTTTCTAATGTTAGAAGTTATAGTTGAGTTGTAATTTAGTTAATTTTTACTAGGATACGGTCTCACCAAAATCTCTAAGTGCCAGATACTAGGCCTGGAACCAGTCATTAAGTTTCTCAAAATTTCATCAAATAAAGGCTTGGATGGTGCTACTTGCAGAAGTTCTAATAGAAGGTGTACATCTCTCGTCAATTTTTATTAAATTTCGCACTGTTTATTCCGAAAGTATTCGTAAATTTTCAAATTTTAAATAGGCATCACTTTTTCCAAACGTTCACTTCTCAATAGTTTTAACAATTAAATTCATATCTTGTTAGTTGGTTACTGTTAGTAACCAAGAATTTTTTATGGTTTTTTATTGGTGAATCTATATACTTTTTAGTATATAGGCTATTATTAATTATTATAAATTTATTTCTTCTTTATAGAAAAATAATCCTTTTTTAATTTGGTTTATAATCCAATTTAATTTATATAAGGTTTTTCTTTCTATTTTCTCTTAAGCTTATACATAGGTCTTTAATATTTTAATTTCCTTCAATTGTATTTATTTATTATTTATTATTTGCTTAAAGTATCCTTACTCTAAACTATTTTCCTGTGCCATCTTACTTACATAGTATTATTTTATATTATTATTATTTTATATCTAACCCTGGGTTATCTTATATTTAAACACAATTATTATATTAAACATAAAATTATACCTAGGTACAAAACCTTTGTGGCTTACACAATACAAATTATACAAAATACAAACAAAATACAAAATTTATCAGCAGCAATATAGTCTACTGGTACAATTGATTGTTTTTCCATCTACATTTTAAAAGATGCTCCTTTTTAACAATTTACCCTCTCACTTTGTACACTATATGTCACTTTGTTATTGTTTATAGTGTTCTGTAGTACAAAGTATCCTATAGCTAGGTACATAATACCCATTTCTGACCTTTAGAGTGGGATGATTGTGTTATCATATTTGGGCATGGGTTATGTAACGTTACAATATTCACGTGGATTTGAAGCCATACAAACCATGTATGCATATTTGCTGCACATTTTTTGTTAATATATGTGCATTGCTATTTTATTACTCTATGAATTTTGTGTGTTACTTGTAATTGTTCAACACATGCATTACATTTTTTTATGAACACATTTACTGTACTTGTCACTTATACTATCATGCCTTGTATTCATGTATTTTGGAATTATGCAACATATATTTCTATTGTATTTTATCATGTAATTTGTATCTATGTAAAACACATTATTGTACCCGCAGTTACTGTCTATGATTATGCGCCACGCACATATTTTTACACATATTTTGTATTTGTATTTTGCGATCACGTATTGCACATATATTATTATTCATGCTTTTGATTATGACATACATGTCATTACGTTTATGTACTTGCAACTATTCAACAATGTATAATCTGTTTTCACATGTCAATTTATTGTGCATTCCTGCAACTGTTGGGTATAGCATGCACTATTTAATTATTATATTACGGCGTTATGCTGAATCTGTGTTTTTACACGCATAATTTTGTAATAATTTTGTCCATTCATTTTATATTCGATACTATTATGTATAAGTCAACTGGCCTTGACTGGTTTAGACTGCCATAAAATATTTATGCATAAAATATTTGCAATTTGTATCGGACCCATCATATGATGGGCCACCGATTGTTCATCATCAAGCATTATCAGACTATTCATTATTCATGTTTTATATTGTATTATATTGTATACATTTTTGCTAATTCATGCACATTTATTTTCATGTATAAATCAGTTTGTAAGCCAACTGTGCCCTGTTCAACTGTTATCATCATTATTGAGGTTTTATCTCTGAACAGTTTAATGTTATAACTGTTATCTAACATTTCAATCTCAATGTTCAATACAACTTATTGAGGTTGATATCTATTATTAAGAACGTACATTGTGTTTTCTTATAATATACATTATTAAAATGAATTATAAAAAATCGTTTGATTTTTGCGGGCAGCTATGGACAGTAATATGGGAATTTCATAATCAAAGGTTGGCTAATCTGTACAGCTCCGGCCTCGCGCTCGCTAGCGAACAGGCCTAGACACAGTGCTAAGTACGTCCGAAGGCAGCAGACGTAATTGCGTTTGTTGCTTCGGCCTGTCATTTTTTCATTTTTATTTATTGTCGCGACAAATTATGTAGGCCTTAGGCCCTACAGCATTCTAATGTAGATTCGAGTGTTGCGTAATTGCGCCTCACCTTACAATGTAACACATTTTATCTAATGTGGTTTTCAAAATTTATAATGTGTACAAGACTTAGCTGACCTTGTAATTCAAATGTAAATTGTCATTCATTTTCAATAAATGTATTAAACTACAGTCCACTCGCTCATCATTATTTTCAGCATCCTGGCAAAATCAAGTAACAAACATTAACTCTTAACAATTGCATTACTTTAAACACCCTCAGATTCCTGTTGCCTTCTTAACACTTTTCATTTCTATATTTTGCCTCCCAGCTGCTCCCCTTACTTTTTATATTATTTATTATCAGTTTTGGTAAAATCCTTGGTATATTTATCCTCTTCTATTTAATTTCATTTTGTTGTTAATTGATTCATTTGCCACAGTGTTATTCATCTCTTTTTTCAATACCCCTTTTTAGCAGCAGTTACTACTATGGTTTTTGTTATACTATTTATTTCCAGACATCGATTCTTCTTCTGCAAGTTCATCCTTTCATTTATTTGTTTTAAGTACTTATTCTCTTCACTCATTATTAACCCCCTTAATATCATTCTTAACCGTCATATTCTCTTCCAAAACCTGTATTGGTGGGCTATCTCTTTATGTTTTCTTAAATCTTCATTTGTCATTTGTTTTCTTAATTAAGTCTCTTTATTGTTTATTTATTCTTTACTTATTTTATTTGTGTTTCAATTATCATTATTTTTTCTTCTTATTTCTCAAATGGTTTGCCTTGTCGGTAATCAAAAAAATCAGTCCCTTTTCTCGATAATGCTTGGTATTTAGTTTACCCATGGTCCATAATTTCATCTGCACTTATCGTTCGGATCACTCTGGTGTGCAGAACTATTTGCGTCCTTGTGATATAGGTCTCTGCTACCTTATACGGCCATGTTTCTAATACAAAATTTTCACTTGTATCAAATCTTATTTCTATCACTATATCATTTTGTTTTTTAAACAAATATGTCAATGGTATATCCGTCATTAATGCTATCACTGATATTTTATTATGCATTTTTACTTCTGGTGTATTCAATTTAACTATGTATTTTCTTAATGTTTTACTCCCTGTTTGGTTGTGATTCCCTGTGAAAAGTTCTATTAAGCTCCTTCTGTTATTTTTACTCTCTATGTTCAGTACTTATGATGTTAAGTACATTAACTAGTCCATTGTTCCTCATCTCCAATTCTTCTCGTGTATTTATTAGTTTCCTTTGATGTATTTGTCTCATTTTCTTTGTCTTCATTTCCAGGTATTTATTATTCACTTTGTTGCTGTTATTTTTATTCTCAGATAATATTACACTTTAGTATTATTTAATTTCTATTTCCTTCCTACTATCTTCTATTTTCTGATTTACTGGTTCTTTGACTGGTTCCTGTCATTGTTTAATCCTTCCATTAACAGTCTACGATCATTTATTATTTCTTCTACCATCTGTTTACGATCATTCATTATTTGTTTTAATGTTTCATTATTTCTGTCCATTTTTTTTAGGAATCCCATCATGATATCAAATCTTTCTTCTGTGAGTCCTGACATTCTCCTTTCTTTGTTGTTTAACCGTAGCCGCCACTAGAGTAGAAATTCCTATAACACTCACAATAAGAACACAAAGTTATTCTATCTCTAGCCTCACTAGTTGGGCTCCAATTCTGTAACACTACGGGAATTCTCTCCCGTATCTATCTTAAGCCTCACTATTTGGGATCACCAATTTGTTACGTTCAACTAGTTACTACCGGTTATTTAGCCACACATTGGTTGTGTCAATTTGTTACCTTAATATTCTTTCTGTGTTTAATTAAGCCCCAAGTTGTTGGCTTCAATTCTGTAACGTTAAGTTAAGTCGTACTATCTAAATTGTACTTTGGTTTGTATTTTAAGGATGAGTATGTTGTCAGGGTAATGTTAGTTGAGCGCCAATTTGCAATCAGATGTTGCAAATAAAATGTATTGGAAAATTGGTAATTAATATTGCATATAGCATAAGGGTTTCTTTTTCTTCTATATTTCTATCTTTTTTAATCTTTTATTTAACATAATATTATGACTACTAATGCTCAGTAAGGCAGATTCAAATCAGGTGCCATACTTTCCTTGTTGGGAGTGTTACCAACCTATGCTAGTTGATGAAAAAATTAACATTCATTAATATGGTGTATATAATATCATATACATAAAAATTATCCACTAAGTAAAGAAAAGAAAACCTTTTATCTGTTGTTATTGAACTCATATCCTTTATTATCCTTTTTAATTTTTTTTTTTTTTTTTTAGAGACAATTATAATTGTTAACAAATAGAATAGAACGCTGCCATTTTATGTTGTGGTGGGTGGTCAGAATGGTTAGGTATAATGATGTTATTTATTCGGTTAGATTCTAATAATGGTTAGGTTCTATTCGTTATTTAACAGAATGTACAAAATTCCCCTAAACAAACAAGAAACTGACAAAGGAAGAAATACCTAATTGGTTATGAAAATGGATACAATAAAAATAATATAAACAAACTAGAAAATAAAATCAAATATAAAATAAAAACTGAACAATTAAGAATTAATCAATATGAACAACACATAAATAATAACAACAACAAAAAATGGGCCACATTCGCATACATAAATAATAAAATGACAAAGTTAACAAAACTATTTAAAAACACAGATATAAAAATATCATACAAAAGAATAAAAATATTTTACAAAAACTAAATAACCCACACAAGAAAGATAATACAACAACTAACGGGATATACAAAATTGAATGCCAAGATTGCAATAAATGTTACGTAGGACAAACAAAAAAACAGTTGAAAAAACGTCATTTTGAACACCTAAACGCATACAAAAAACCAGAAATATATAAATCCAATTTAGCCACACATGCAATAAACACAGGACATGAATTCCCAGACATAACCAATGTGACACTAATAAAACATATACTACACAAAGGCACCATAATGAACATTTGGGAAAATTTACAAACATAAAAAACAAAACAAACTTATACCTGAACAAATACAAATCAATATAAAACATGACACAATATTCAAAGCATTCAACATCGAAAATACACAAAATACAAATACATATACCACAATCACACACAATAATACAACTTTAAAAGACCAGAGACCAACAAGAAACCATTAATAGTATCCAGCCAACACACAAATACTTCACCAGACGCAAGATCGCGAAGGCTGAAGATGAGAGCATGGGAGCTCTCGAAACATGTTCCGAATAGGAAAAATATAACATCTTGAGGTAATATAAACATAAATTTTAAATTAAATATGAATAACTGACCTTATTTGGTTTTGCCTGACTGACAAGGTGCCGCTTATAATGCATGAATTCCCAAACAAGTGGAGTTATATTTTTTGTATTAAATGCCTGCCAAGTGTCAAAGTCTCTTGGGTTGTGACCTCTCCAGTAACCCCACGTGCCTCTGTAAGTTGGAATCCCTGAATCAACTGAAATTCCCGCACCAGTAAAGACCAGTATAGTGTCAAGTGATCTGAGATATGTTCGAAATTCTGTTAGAGTTCCAAAACCTTCATATGCATCACATAAGTGCTGAAAAATTTAACAAAAAATTTAAAATTTCATTACATTCTTATCACAGGTTTACTTCAAGTTTGTAACGAGCAGAAAATTTTAAAAATTTTCAATTTTCACCTCGGCAGAGTGCGTTCACACGAGGCAGTGTCAACGACTTATAGTTGGCGCAATAAATAAGGAGTAATGAGAAGATGTCAGTGAGGCGTCGCTGACTTGACAATAGAAACACATTAAGTTCGATCCAACTATAGAAATTGGTGGCGTAAGATGACAGGGAAAGTTTCGTCCAGAATTATTGCTCTCTGCAGCTGTAACAAAGTAAGCGAGGACATTCACACCCGTACCGAGAATTGTAGCAGATGTTGACCATGTTACGTCAGTAGACGATAAACGACAAAAAGAGTGAAACTACACCATTACAATGGAACGACTGCACTGCACCTTAAGAAACAATACAGTAAGATAGGCCTGACAAAGACTAAAGTCATGTTACGCAGCTGGAGTTATCGTCTAATTGACAGACAAGAATTTACGAAGGGAAAGTTGGGGTGACTTCACCAGCCAGCAGATGTTCAAAATTGTTAATAGCCAGAAAAAAGGGGTTAGAACTTGGAACAATGCGCCAGGAAGACTGAAAGTATAGATAATGGGAATCTATAGAAACACAGAGTTTACTCAGACAATAGGCTGATCGACAAGTGTCTAATAGCCGTAGTTTCGTCGAAACGGGTCAACGTTCGTCAGAGCAAAAATCGGGGAGACCAAAGAACCTATCAGATGCCTTCAGCCAACGAGAAATTTGGTGGTGAGGAGTGTTTCCATAGCAACGGAAACGAAGGACCTATCGGGAGAACTATGACGTAGAATCTTGACATGGTGGGACAGTATTTTCCAAGAAAACTAAAAACTGACCAATCTCGAAATGAAGTAGGCGTGAAGCGCGCCAGAGACAAAATTTTGAGTAGGGACGAATTAATAAAACTATCTGCCCAAGACAGAGGACAGCCAGTGATACTCAATTTTTAGACAGTCTACACTCAATTTTTGAAACAGTAATACTCAATTTTCGACAGTTTTACTAAAGTTTTCAGACAGTTTTTACATTCGTATTTTCAAGTAGTTTAACTTCAAGTGCGAGAGACGGTATATCATAAACTTTCAACAGTTTACGCTAGTTATTCGGAGTTAGTATTATTCAAATTTCAGAAGAGTACATTAATCGTGCGGAATATTAACTCGAGTCCGGAAGTTAGAACGTTAACCAGTAACTTAAAAGACTTAGTGATATATTCATGTCACGGTAGTGAGACTAAACCGAAGTGCGATGTAACGGACTTAGTTAAAATTATACAAAGTGAACAATCAGACCGTTACACCAACTGACATCATCACTTAACGATATACTAGACAGTTGAACTTAATACAGTGTACTACATATTATTAACAACATAATGAACACGAGACATTAAACAAACTAATAAATAATGCGAATGTTTAATGAAGCAGCGACAAGTGGAACTAGACATGTATATTAACATTAAAACGAACTCACAGCACACACAGTAAGATGAAACATTTAATTGAATACTGAACTTCAATTATTCACATATACAAACACCTACGCGAGTGATCGGAAGAGTAAGTGTTAAGTGATTGCGATAAAGCAGCATCCGACGGAATGTGTCTGCGAGCCATCTTCATCTCTGGAACTCGACTTCAACAACAACTAATGGATATTCAATAACCAAGTAACCATTATTATAATTATTTCTAATTAGTAACTTCTACTGACCTGGTTTCTTTCAAAGAATTCACACCTGAGAAAATTATTAAGAAAAGTAATGAATAAATCTGAATAAAAGTAATTAATGAATGAATTAACAAAAGCTTATTTGGGATTTAATGAACGCATTAAATAAGTAGAATATTGACTTGTTATATTGTTTGATTTATATATGTATGTATGTTTTCTTTGTTTCCAGCATATATTGAAACATGTATTTGTTATTATAAAATATGTATGTATTTCAGGTACAGCGACGTATCATATGTACTATTATAATGTATTTTGAATAATAATTAAACTAATACTTTACGTTGATCAGAAGTATGCGTTCATTATTGCCAAATACAACCTAAATATCAACCTGAATTTGGAAGGAATACAAATAGATTTCAAGAGTCTCATATGTGTAAATAAAGTAAATGAATTGATAACGTTAATCTATTAAATGATATCACGTATGTGTTGATGAGAATCAGAAAGTTATACATAATGTTAAATGGCTGTTTCACACACGGCATGAAAGTAATCAATTAAAGCAAGTAAATACATATTATCTATTGCACATAAATTTATATAGAATTCACTGTATAAACCGTATATCAACACGTTGGTATAGATAATCAGAGTAATAAATAAGATTCAATTATACACATACATGTGAGAGATCGATGAATGTATATGCTTAATAGTAAACACAATTACATAATTAATTATCACAAATGTAATTCTTCATTTACATTTATTTTGCATAAATTGACATTTATAAATGGCGTCCAACTTCGGGGCTAGATATATGTGAAAGATATCAGTATATTTACATTTATAAATGGCGCCCATTCGCACGGCATGATACGTATTAACAAAGATTGTTAACACGTACAGCTCTGGTAAAGAACAGGCAGTAGAAGTAGTAGAGAAAGTAGTGTCATAGAAATAGAAGTAAGTTAAGTGTTATTAGAGTAAGTCAGTTTGAATGATTACGCGTAGGAGGGCAAAAATGGCGAGCAATTCCGATAGCGTAGAATTCGACATTAATAACCAATTAGGTACAGTAAATACAGAAGACAATACTACACCTAGCGAACCAAGTAGCGTTGTAGAGAGTCCAGAAGACAGGGCGCGAGGACAGACATCAAAACTAGAAGATGGAACTCTACAAATGTTGATGGAGTTCATCCGTCAACAGAACGAAAAACAAGAAGAGAATATTAACAGAAAACAAGAGGAAAGTATTAAATTAATTAGTGAAAAATTAGAGAAACAAGAAGAAAGTAACAAATTACTTAGTGAAAAATTCGACCGGCATAAAGAAGAGATGAAACGAGAGACAGCGGAACAGCTTACGCAAATAAGGTCCGAGATACGTGAATGCCAGCAGACCTGGGAAGGTAAGGTTAACGAACTACAGAAGAAGCAAGATGATATCGTGAAAGACTTGAGAGAAGAAGCCAATAAGAAGTACGTAGAAGTACAAGGAAAACAAGAAAATGATCGTCAAGAATGGATGGCAGATACACACTACCCAGACGACCGTTAAAAAGATTAATCACAAGTTCGATGTTCACGTCAAGGATTACAATAAGAAACACGAAGAACTCAAGGCTGATATACACGATACCATACTGCAGAAACAACAGGAGCAAGAAGGAACAAATAATAATATTATATAGAAGTTGGAAGAAGTTGGCGGTAGACAACGTTCAACGGAACATAAGTTGGACGAGACTACGAAAGAGAAGACAACGAGGATCGAAGAGTTAAAAGGACATTTGACTAAGGTAAGAGAAAACCAGGAAAGACTGCAGCGACAGTTAATGGAAGGTGAGTGTGGTATATTAAATCGAATTAACGGGCCTAACCACAATGACCTTAAATACAATGGCACGGACAGATTCCCTATGGAATTCCTCAAGGAATTGTCCGAAATACAAGAGTTATACTACCCCGCTGACAATATCAAGTGGATTGGTAGACATCTGGAGTTAGACGCAGGAATTTGGTGGCGAGTGATACGTAACCAAATATCAAATTTCGAAGAATTCAAGGAAGCGTTCTCTCTGAAATATTGGGGCCAGGAACGACAAGACAGTATCCGGGATCATTTGGAGTATGGCAGGTTTGATTGGCGTGGACCAGTTACTGCTATTCAGTATATTGAACGTATCTTATTGGAGAGTCGGCAGTTAACACCCACTCTGACTGACAATCAGCTTATACGTAAGATATCTCGTCACTTTGGGCGTGAGATTCAGCTCGCGGTGGTCACAAGAGGAATTGTGACGATACCAAACTTCGAATCATTGATCATAGAGTATACACAGATTCAACCGAGAAATAATAGAGAGTCGAACTATGTGGCGACAAACGAGGGAAGAAATGCCTTTAAGGAAAGTGAAAGCGGTTTGAACAAAGGAAGTGGGACCCAGAAGAAAACTTGGGGTGACAGACCGGCCATAAATACCCAACAACATCGTAATGCGGACCGACGCGCCGTCAACACAATAGAGTTTACAAACACGACTGCCGGTGCATCGGGCACTCAACCCAAAAGGAACCGTCAACAAGAAGAAGAAGAAAAAAAAAATCCCTCCACTCATTAACGGAGATAGCCGACAAAACAAATGACTACCAGACGAATATAATCCTACCGGACTTACGAAGCGATTTATTATGTAATGATGATGAAGAGATTTCCCAACGAATAATTAAGTGTCCAGAGATAAATATCAAGTTCAACAATAAGGTTAGTGTACAAGCGTTGCTCGATACTGGATCCGTTATTGCCGGATTATCCGAGTCGTGGTTTCACCAAAACAAACATGACATTACACCTTATGAAATATTACCGATGTCTAACACATTAATAGTTAGCGCGGTTGGTAATAAGTCAAAGCTAATAAGAAAACAAATATTATGTGATATCTATATTGAAGAAATTAAATATGAATGTGTTTTTCTCATAATACCAGATTTGATAAAACCTTGCATATTAGGAACCAATTTTCTTCAGGAAACAGGATGTCTCATTGACATGGGAAGAAGGATCGTCGAGTTAAGAAGAGAGGATGACGAAGCGACGTACACAGTGCCAATGATGCATATAAAAGTGGTGGACGTAGAAGAAGAAGAGGAGATCATCAGAAACATTGACAAGAAGATAGAAAGTATTGAATGCGGAGATAAAGGAACGTTGGAAAGATTAAGGGAAATTCTGGTAAGGAATAGGAGTTTATTCAGAGAATGCCCCGGAAGAATCGGAGGGTATGTTCACGAGTTCCAAGTCACCGACCAGACACCGTACTTCCAGAGAGGATGGCCTGTCCCATTAGCGTATAAAGGGAAGGTAGATGATGAGATTAGGAAAATGTTGCGGTATGGGGTCATTGAGAGATGCAACAGCGCATATATCAACCCACTTGTTACTGTAATTAAGAAGGACGGTAGTGTACGATTGTGTTTGGATGCGAGGAAGGTGAACAGCGTGACTATCCCGGACTACGAGGGTGCTCCTCCGATAAACGACATTTTGGCGAGATGTGGCGAGATGAAATATTTATCCACCGTAGACTTAACTAGCAGTTTCTGGCAAGTACCACTGAAGTTGGAGTGCCGGAACTTCACCGCTTTTATGTACGACGGCAAGTGCTATCGTTTTACAGTGACACCATTCGGACTGAGTACCAGTTCTGCTGCATTAACCAGGGGATTGGACGCAGTATTAGAAGATGAAGTTAAAGAAAATACCATTATTTATGTCGACGATTGCCTGTGTTATTCAGAAGATTTAGAAACGCATTTGTTACATTTAGATTTATTATTATCCAATTTAAGAAGGGCAAATTTAACCATCAATTTGGAGAAGTCGCAATTCTTCAGACAAGAAATCGCGTACCTTGGGTATCGATTAACGACACAAGGAATACGAGCAACGGACGAGAAGATCGATGCCATTATGAAGTTCCCTACACCTCGGAACCAAAAACAATTAAAAGGTTTCCTGGGTTTGACAAATTTCTACAATCGTTTTACAGACAAATACGCTGAAACCACTAAACCATTACTTGAATTGTTACGGAAGGGTGCAGAAATAAATTATTACACTACGGAGAAGGAGCGTTTGTGTATTGTACGATGTCTTGAGAGGTTCCGTATATACATACTAGGACAACCGTTAACTATCATTACTGATAATAAGGCACTGACTTTTATGAATAAATGTCACTTAAACAACTCGCGAATTACACGCTGGATCTTAAGTATCCAGGAGTACAAATTCGACATTGTCCATTGTAAAGGTAAGGACAATATTATTGCTGATCTGCTAAGCAGAAATCCAGAAGATGCCACGCTAGAAGAAATTAGTGACAATATTTCCGAATACTTAATTAACCACATGACAATCAAAATGGATAAGAAGGTAAGCAAAATCCTAATGGATATTGGAAAGTACCAAATTCAAGATAATAAGCTTAAGAATGTTATTGATAAGATTAGGGAAGAGTGTATAGATAAGGAATTAAATAAATTTTATAGATTCGTTGATGAGAAATTGTACAGATTACGTAGGAGGGAATGGAAACTGTACATACCGAACAGTGTGTCCGGCGAAATAATTGCTGAAATACACCGTATGTATGGTCATCCCGGTGCTAAGAGATGTATTAAATTATTGCAAGAGTATTTTACCATAGATGGTATGTTGAAAAGGGTGAAAAATTACGTACGGGCTTGTGACACTTGTCAACGGAAGAAAGATTCCGGCAACAAAAACTTGTTCGGAGGAACGAAAGCCATTATACCGTTACGCAAGGGTGACATAGTGAGCGCCGATTACTTTGGCCCGCTACCTGCTTCGTCCGCCGGCGTAAGATATTTGTTTGTTATGGTTGACAACTTTACCAAATACGTACGACTTTTCACACTTCGGAGGGCAACGACCGCAGCGACACTGAGAAGAATACTCCAGTATTGTAAAGAACTGGGGTCTCCTAGAGTAATTATCACAGACAACGGAACGCAATTTTCATCTAAAAAATGGTTAAATGGGTTAACTGAACTAAATATTCAACCAAGATTTACCGCAATAAGGAACCCTTGTGCGAATCTGGCTGAAAGAATTAACAGACAGCTTGGGAACTTATTTAGGATCTTCGTTGGTGATCAACATACAAAGTGGTCGCGTTACGTACCAATCGTTGAGAGTTGTATTAACGAAACGTACCACGAGACGATAGAAGTAACACCGTACGAGGCACAGCTCGGGAAGAAACCTACCAGAGCGTGGGAGAAATACATAAACAAGGACATACTTCTAGTTAAAGGAGTGGACCATAACCAAATATTCATCAAAATGAAGGAGAAAAGGGAAAAACAAGCGAAATTATGTAATGAAATCAAGACCATTACAAAATTCAAAATTGGTGAAAAGGTGTTAATCAGAACATATCATCAATCGGACGCGGTCCAGAAAAGAATTGAAAAATTTTGCGAACTGTACTGCGGACCATATAAAGTGCATCAAATTCTCGGAGAAGCTACTTATCTACTCGTCGATTGCGATGATGACAGTAAACTCCGCGGAAAATTCAATGCCAGACAATTGAAAAAATACCATGAACCAGAAAATTGAAGATGAAGGAAGAGGAAGAAATTGAAGAAGATGTCATAAGAAGCTAGCTGATGCTGATGAATCATCTGCGTTAGGGTAATTGACGCGCTGATATCATTCAAGCTGGCTTAACCAAGAAAATTATGTATTTTAATTGTCAAACATAACATAAAGTGTATTTAGTTAATTAAGCACTAATTAAATGTTAGATACTAAGATAAATTAACATTTAGTGTGACATTTTATGAAAATATTGCAGTGAACGCAAAGGACATTTAATTGCTATCACTTGATTCACATAGTAATAAGATACTAGGACAAAGTGAAAAAAGGGACACTTAAAATCAAATAAGTGATATTATTTAAAGAACTCGATCGTGAATGAACTTTATTAATGTGAGTGTATATAATTAATAGGCTAAGATTGTAAATGATGCTAGAATGAAGTAGGTAAATCATTAAAACAAAATGTATTACGTGTATGTAAATTATTAAAATAATTACAACTAAAGTAGCGAATGTGTTAATTAACAATTTAAATTTTTATAACATCTTAAAAGATTTTATTGGTAAGATCATTAGTAATGCACAGAATGTATATGTATAGGAGATTTTTTTTTTGATGTCATGCAAAGTGTTACACTGAACCAATTGATTATTTGATAATATCTTGTGAATATGATATTTTACAAAGTAAAATTTTATTCAATTGATTAAATTATTTAATTGCTCATTAAATTTATGATTTGTCTTATAATTATAAGGATAAGGTATTTATATGTAAATACGAAAATGTGAAATGCGTTCAGCTATCCCAAATAGCTAGCAATAAATTCAGAGAACCGAGTAAAACCAAAAGGGGGTGTACCACTTGTAATGTAAGCCTTTAAGAATAGGTTATCATGTATTGCTTTCCCTTTTGAAGAAGATGAACACGGCGAGACGACGTACAGGGCGCAGAATTTAGATTTGAGTTGTTCCCTGAGGTCACATCGTCAAATCGAAATTGAGGACACTGTAACGAGCAGAAAATTTTAAAAATTTTCAATTTTCACCTCGGCAGAGTGCGTTCACACGAGGCAGTGTCAACGACTTATAGTTGGCGCAATAAATAAGGAGTAATGAGAAGATGTCAGTGAGGCGTCGCTGACTTGACAATAGAAACACATTAAGTTCGATCCAACTATAGAAATTGGTGGCGTAAGATGACAGGGAAAGTTTCGTCCAGAATTATTGCTCTCTGCAGCTGTAACAAAGTAAGCGAGGACATTCACACCCGTACCGAGAATTGTAGCAGATGTTGACCATGTTACGTCAGTAGACGATAAACGACAAAAAGAGTGAAACTACACCATTACAATGGAACGACTGCACTGCACCTTAAGAAACAATACAGTAAGATAGGCCTGACAAAGACTAAAGTCATGTTACGCAGCTGGAGTTATCGTCTAATTGACAGACAAGAATTTACGAAGGGAAAGTTGGGGTGACTTCACCAGCCAGCAGATGTTCAAAATTGTTAATAGCCAGAAAAAAGGGGTTAGAACTTGGAACAATGCGCCAGGAAGACTGAAAGTATAGATAATGGGAATCTATAGAAACACAGAGTTTACTCAGACAATAGGCTGATCGACAAGTGTCTAATAGCCGTAGTTTCGTCGAAACGGGTCAACGTTCGTCAGAGCAAAAATCGGGGAGACCAAAGAACCTATCAGATGCCTTCAGCCAACGAGAAATTTGGTGGTGAGGAGTGTTTCCATAGCAACGGAAACGAAGGACCTATCGGGAGAACTATGACGTAGAATCTTGACATGGTGGGACAGTATTTTCCAAGAAAACTAAAAACTGACCAATCTCGAAATGAAGTAGGCGTGAAGCGCGCCAGAGACAAAATTTTGAGTAGGGACGAATTAATAAAACTATCTGCCCAAGACAGAGGACAGCCAGTGATACTCAATTTTTAGACAGTCTACACTCAATTTTTGAAACAGTAATACTCAATTTTCGACAGTTTTACTAAAGTTTTCAGACAGTTTTTACATTCGTATTTTCAAGTAGTTTAACTTCAAGTGCGAGAGACGGTATATCATAAACTTTCAACAGTTTACGCTAGTTATTCGGAGTTAGTATTATTCAAATTTCAGAAGAGTACATTAATCGTGCGGAATATTAACTCGAGTCCGGAAGTTAGAACGTTAACCAGTAACTTAAAAGACTTAGTGATATATTCATGTCACGGTAGTGAGACTAAACCGAAGTGCGATGTAACGGACTTAGTTAAAATTATACAAAGTGAACAATCAGACCGTTACACCAACTGACATCATCACTTAACGATATACTAGACAGTTGAACTTAATACAGTGTACTACATATTATTAACAACATAATGAACACGAGACATTAAACAAACTAATAAATAATGCGAATGTTTAATGAAGCAGCGACAAGTGGAACTAGACATGTATATTAACATTAAAACGAACTCACAGCACACACAGTAAGATGAAACATTTAATTGAATACTGAACTTCAATTATTCACATATACAAACACCTACGCGAGTGATCGGAAGAGTAAGTGTTAAGTGATTGCGATAAAGCAGCATCCGACGGAATGTGTCTGCGAGCCATCTTCATCTCTGGAACTCGACTTCAACAACAACTAATGGATATTCAATAACCAAGTAACCATTATTATAATTATTTCTAATTAGTAACTTCTACTGACCTGGTTTCTTTCAAAGAATTCACACCTGAGAAAATTATTAAGAAAAGTAATGAATAAATCTGAATAAAAGTAATTAATGAATGAATTAACAAAAGCTTATTTGGGATTTAATGAACGCATTAAATAAGTAGAATATTGACTTGTTATATTGTTTGATTTATATATGTATGTATGTTTTCTTTGTTTCCAGCATATATTGAAACATGTATTTGTTATTATAAAATATGTATGTATTTCAGGTACAGCGACGTATCATATGTACTATTATAATGTATTTTGAATAATAATTAAACTAATACTTTACGTTGATCAGAAGTATGCGTTCATTATTGCCAAATACAACCTAAATATCAACCTGAATTTGGAAGGAATACAAATAGATTTCAAGAGTCTCATATGTGTAAATAAAGTAAATGAATTGATAACGTTAATCTATTAAATGATATCACGTATGTGTTGATGAGAATCAGAAAGTTATACATAATGTTAAATGGCTGTTTCACACACGGCATGAAAGTAATCAATTAAAGCAAGTAAATACATATTATCTATTGCACATAAATTTATATAGAATTCACTGTATAAACCGTATATCAACACGTTGGTATAGATAATCAGAGTAATAAATAAGATTCAATTATACACATACATGTGAGAGATCGATGAATGTATATGCTTAATAGTAAACACAATTACATAATTAATTATCACAAATGTAATTCTTCATTTACATTTATTTTGCATAAATTGACATTTATAAATGGCGTCCAACTTCGGGGCTAGATATATGTGAAAGATATCAGTATATTTACATTTATAAGTTAAATTGTAATAAACTCTTTAAATAAAAAATAATAAAATGTTTACATTATTTAAATAAAAAAGTTTGAATTCTTGTCTTTTGTTGCCCATGACATGACCAAGCATTACTACTAACTCAAATGTATTATTAAGACATCAAACACAATTATTTTAGATACAAATTTAAACCAGTAGGACCAGTTTTTGCTCATTACGAGCTTCATCAGAGGCTGCAACTAGGAGTGCAGTGAGGTAAAAATTTGTATGTAAAATAATTGTGTTCCATGTCATAAAAATATATTTTAGTTATAAAAAAGTTCCCCTATTAAAACTGGCACGAAGGACCAATTATATTGTATTTTTAATACTAATTTCTAAAGACTTAAAATCTGAAGTTCACCTACTGGTGTCCTGAAATTTTAGTTGTTTGCTTAATCACAACACTAGCACTAGTGTTACACTGTCTTTTACATTCTCTGTAAACCAGTTTGAATGGTTTAACTTCTTAAATTTGCTGTTAAGATTGCCTCTGTCAAGGAGTTGAAATCCATCAATGTTGTGTTGGTAGTGTCTTGCTTCATTTTTAGCAGCAAATGTTTCGCAGTGTCATAGATGTCAAGATTATAATGAACATCTCTGTTAACAGTGAGCAATGAAGCATTTACTATATTACATAATATTCTCTTCTTAAAACTCTATCCATTTTATATGGCATTGTTCAGTACACTCCCAAAGGTGGATGCCGTAATTCCTGACAGGTTTTAATATCTGGCTGTATATCATTATTTTATCGTATATTGACAAGTTAGAATTGCTATCTATAAGCCAATACATTTTAATTTTAATATACCTTATGCCTAATTCCCATCTTTTCTTTTTCACATAAATGCCTTATGCTCTTTCCAACTTAGTATCAAAGGCTATAACAAGACACTTTCCAGTATTTCTATACAGTTGATAGTGACTGGCACCTGATTGCTCAAATTTTAAATGGAAATATTTTTAAAATCAACAGAACACTCAGTTCTATTGAAATACAGAAAACTAGTATTTTTCAGAAGTTTATAATGTACAGTTGAGTATATCATTTTTGCAGTGTTAAAATTGTGAGAGTATGCTGGAGACGCAGATGATATTGCAAAACACAAGGCAGTAAAGAGTATCAATACCATATAGTGCATTTAAAAATATATATATAGCAGACAGTTTCACAGGGTTTGCTGACCAGAACAAAGAGGAATACTTGAAGAACCACGGACAGGTGCTGGAATTGCAAGTGGTAACGCTCCAAGACATATAGAATGGGACACTCATAGGATCATTGTGGCTTCATAAAACCATGTAAATTAAAATAATAAGTAACAGAACTGAAAGAACTCAAAACACTAAATATTGAAAAAATGTTAGTGTATTACAAATCAATACATTTGGCATAATAATATACACATATAAACGTTCAGTTAACAGTACATATTATGTTTTAGTGGATGGTTAGTGAGGATCGGTCAATAATACAAATTTTAGCCATTTTGCGTCGACGTTTCGACAATATTTATTGTCATCATCAGGACCTGTGTATGAAATACAATAGAAATATCAAACATAATGAAACAATTCAATATTTGGGTGAACGTGTTGGTGTATGTAAGTGTGTCCGTACGTATGTATGTATCATTTTATATGTGAAGACTTATGATAGTTTGTTTACATCTGCAACTTATCTTTAAGAAAACGAGCAAATTATAGTATGAGAGAACTTAATTTATACAGTATTATAATTTAAATAACTAAATGTAATGATATTTTAATTAATTAAACACACAGTAATCAACACTTGGATATTAGATTGGTACATAAATTGTTTATATCTACAGCAGTCAACATATAGTAAAGTAATATATTACCTATGTAACGGTACAGAATTGGGAGTCTGAGAATGAATAAAATAAATTGTTAAGTCATGCAAGTAACAACCTTTTGGGAACCCCTGCTGTCACAAAGCTGCACAATGTTGTTGCAGACTGTTTATGTCTGGTCCAAAAGTCTAGACGTATTATGTAACCGCTGGCAAGCCAGTCTCTCTGTGAATTACAGAAAGAATGAGTAATTGCCACTAGCCAGTTTTGCATCAGACAGTAGCAGAGAACAGTCGTTTACAAATTAAACTTTATAACAGTGGCCTCAGAAATTTCGGTAGGTCGAAGCAGAAAGGGTAGCCTAGACCTACCGAAACGTATTGAAACATCAATGAAGAATACTATAAAGAAACAGTGAGTGTGATATAAGATGAATTCTTAAATTAAAGTAATTAGAACAGGGTAAGTGTGGTTTAAGTGAAAGTGCACGGGAAGATTGCAGAACAAGTGGAATAGTGAGAAACGTTAAGTACAGTGAATGCATTGGCCAGCAAGTTTTTGAATTTTAAAACAGTAAAGCGCTTAGTAAAAGGGGGGGTAAAAGTATATATAGTAATTGTAAAGAGTGAGAGAGTGTATGCGAGGGAAAAGGGGAGCAATAATTAATCAAAGTACTTGTTTCTAGCTAAAAGCAGTTGTTAAAAGAATTTTGGTTAAATAAGTTTGTTTTTAATTGTTAAGAAAGAGTAAAAGAGAAAGAAGGGAATATTGCATTGTGAATAAAATAAGATTTGGTTTAATATAAAACATATGTTAGAGTAAGTTATTACGTCATAACCATTTCCTATTCTGTGCTGAAAACCTCGTCTAACGTTCTGTGGAATATTTTGAGTTTAACGGTGGTGAGGTAGAGGGATTATTTTAATTTTTGTAAGGGCAAGAGTGTAAAGGTTTCGATATTAAACTATAAAATATCGTGGCGACCTGGGCAGTTTAATAAGGTAAGTTTAATCGGATTATGACGGTAAGTAAAATTCTGGCAGCAGTGAGTTTTAGTAGTATTATATTATGGTATTATTTTAATAATGGTAAGAAATCAATACCATTAAAGTGGCGCCGCTGCCAGGATGTTTGTATAAATATTATATGAATTAGACCTGTTTTGAGGCACAGAAAATAGGTTGTGGTAATGGCGTATATGTGAATAATTATTGTAGTTTTTATAAAAGGGTGTTATATAAATAATTGTTGGTTAACATGGGCGAGGTACAAGAAAATAAAGTAAGAGAATTGTCATTAAATGACCTATTTAACTTTATCAATAAATGGTTTGATGAGATGGACAAAAAGTGGGATAAATTATTGCGGAAACCAGAGACAGATAAATTAAAAGAAAATAAAGAAAGTGACCTAAACCAGGTGAGTAGTACTGATAGTGGAGGTAATAATAACGATGATACTTTTACAAACAACTGTGTTAATTTAAGTGCAGTGGAGATAAAAAACGAGGTAAGTGAGGTCAATACAAATAATAATCAGAAAGAGGTTAGTTTAAATGTAAAACAGGTGGCCGTAAACATGGTGAGTAATAATGTTAGTTATGATGACGTTATGGTTTTGGAAGGATTCAACAGCTTCTTGAGGTGATGAAAATCGCTGTCCACGCATTTTTTGTTTGACATTCGCGAACAAAAAGAAGTCGTTTGGCGATAAATCATGTGAATACGGGCAATGAGACATTAATTCGATGTTTTCCTCCTTCAAATAATCAATTGTTTGACGTGCTGTGTGAGAGCTGACATTGTCGTGATGAAGAATGATGCGACGTTTTCGGTTGTGTTTCCTGATTTCATCGATGACTTGTGGTAAACAAATTGTTGTATACCATTCAACATTAACTGTTCGTCGATCCTCTAAAGCAATGGTCGCGACATGTCCAGTGTAAGCAAAGAAACAAGCGATCATTTTCTTGGAAGTGCTTCGTGAACGAACCACTTTTGTTGGCTTCGGTTCATCTTGGAACACCCAAACAGTTGATTGTTGCTTAGTTTCCGGCTCGTACGAATATACCTATATAAGTTTCGTCTCCTGTTACGATGTTGTATACGTATTTTGCATTTCCTCGGTCGAATTTTTTGATCATTTCCTTACACCAATTGACACGAGCCTGTTTTTGAGTTTCGGTCAAATTATGCGGAATCCATCGGGAACAGATCTTTTTAACAGCTAAATGTTCATGTAAAATCGAATGTACTGAGTCATATGCCTAAGGATGCCTCTATCTCACGGTAAGTCTATCTTCTTTAATCATGTTGTGCACAGCATCGATGTTTTTGGGAACAACAACCGATTTAGGTCGACCTTCACGAAATTCATCGCTGACTGAAGCACGACCATGGCAAAATTCCGCAAACCAATTGTAAACAGTCTTTTCTGATGGTGATTGATTACCAAAAGTTGTATGAAGCGATTCGAGGCATTGTTGTTGAGTTAGGCCTTTATTAAAATCGTAAAAAATCATCCAACGGAAACCTTCACATGAAATTTCCATTTTTTCACAAACACTTTTGTTTTAAACGCTCACTGTAAACAAACTACTCGGCCAATATCTGAGCTGCAATTGTTTTACAAATAACATATGACAAATTTTTCAACAATGATAGTGTCACATCTCACTAGCGCCATCTAGTGGTCGTTTGTAAAGACTTAAAAGGCAGTCCTCGTAATAATAAACACTTACCTGTTGTGAAGGTTAGCATATTAGTAACAGCTGACGACTATAGTGATGAAAATATAAACGATTTAATTGTGACAAACGATACCGAAGGAGACTTGACAAAAAATACTGATGTAGACATGGCATATGATAAAATAATAATGGGGGATAACCCTAGGGATTATTATTATGGTAAAATGGAAAAAACAGATTTATATGGTTATTATATTAAAAATAATAATATAATGAATGTAAATAAAAACAAAATGTGTAATGTGATAATTAGACTAATTTTCGATGACGGGGGTTAGATAAATAATGAATGAACATTTAATTCTTTGAGTCAATGGTGTAATTATTTGGCTGATTTAGGTAATGAAGTGTGGTAAACAATAAGTGGATATGACGAAAATTTGTAAATAAATGTGTTGGTGTTAAATGTATTGTGTCAAGTTTATATTGTTGGAATGTAGACTATAGCTTATGTAACACATGTTTGTAGTAAAGATGAATGGTATAATAATAATAATATTTTATTTTACTAAATAATTAACAGGAGGTACTAATGAATTTTATTTTGAATTGTGTATTTAAATCAAAAGTGTTTTAAATAATGTAATTAAAGTTACATTGTTTTGATTTGAGTGGAAATGAAACCAAATTAGAATGTGAATTGTAATAATGAATTTAAATATACTGTGATTGGAATTGTAAAATAAAGGGTAACTGATTACAATATTTATTTAAAGTGAAAATTAAAAAGGAAATGTTTATGTTAAGGTGATGTTAATATTCTGGTAGTGCATCAGCTGATATGTTGTTGACATGTACTTTGTATTTTGTGTGACTAATGTTTACAGTCATGCTGGAGTTAACCACAACAATAATGTTTCATTTTGATAAATAATTCCCATAGAGGAATTTTATTATGCAATAAAATAAATACAAGACGTGATGAAATGGAGTTAACTTTTGACGAATAGTATAATGAAGTAACTTTGTGTTTTGATTGTAATGTAGAATCATTTTGAATATAATGTAATTAAAATAACTGAAATTGTTTTGAATAAATGAGGTAATTAAAAGAAATAAAATTTGAGTATGAATTAAATCAATTTAAAAGGTGAAGGTCAGTATTGAATTTAAATTTATTTTGTTTTTAATTGCGTGACAGATGATTGAATAATGTAATAATAATAGAAGTGATAATAAAAGATAAACAAGGAAAATGCTTAGGTAATGGATAATTGAGATTCAAATTATAATGTTCATAAATTTCATTTAAATTTAAAGGTAATAATGTATTCTGTTAATAATATGTATCCTATAGTAACGTTGTTATTATACAATTGTTAATATTTGTATTTTATGTAATATTGTAATTTTGGTGGGGAACCGTGTTTTGTTAGGTACAAAATATGCAACTTGTAGGGGATTTTTATGTATTCAATGTAAGTAAATGTAAGTAGACAGTAAGTTTATATTGCTATGTAGGCATATGTATATTGTATTTTGTAGATAAGAAACCAGTACTTTGCTAACAATGAACCAGTACGGCTAAGAGGAAACGAATCAGTTAGGGATATGGGATAGTGAAACGACAGTTGTTGATATTTTAATTGAATGTTTCAGAGTCAGGTGATACTGTGGCGGGTGCCTATCTGATTTATGGTGTTGGGATCTCGAGCAGAGAAGTCCAGTAAGGTCGGATGGGTGCAGCCACAGCCACCGGACTAGGGGGGTAAGTACCCATGATTTTAGTAAAGAACTAAGGGGGGTTGCGGCGCCATATCTTCGCTGATCCTCTTAGGTTTTATGCAATGAGAGTTTTTATGGTTCGGCATAAACCCTCTCATTGGGGGGGGGGGTATTGTAATGGTACAGAATTGGGAGTCTGAGAATGAATAAAATAAATTGTCAAGTCATACAAGTAACAACCTTTTGGGAACCCCTGCTGTCACAAAGCTGCACAATGTTGTTGCAGACTGTTTATGTCTGGTCCAATAGTCTAGAAGTATTACGTAACCACTGGCAAGCCAGTCTCTCTGTGAATTACAGAAAGAATGAGTAATTGCCACTAGCCAGTTTTGCATCAGACAGTAGCAGAGAACAGTCGTTTACAAATTAAACTTTATAACAGTGGCCTCAGAAATTTCGGTAGGTCGAAGCAGAAAGGGTATCCTAGACATACCGAAACGTATTGAAACATCAATGAAGAATACTATAAAGAAACAGTGAGCGTGATATAAGATGAATTCTTAAATTAAAGTAATTAGAACAGGGTAAGTGTGGTTTAAGTGAAAGTGCACGGGAAGATGGCAGAACAAGTGGAATAGCGAGAAACGTTAAGTACAGTGAATGCATTGGCCAGCAAGTTTTTGAATTTTAAAACAGTAAAGCGCTTAGTAAAAGGGGGGGTAAAAGTATATATAGTAATTGTAAAGAGTGAGAGAGTGTATGCGAGGGAAAAGGGGAGCAATAATTAATCAAAGTACTTGTTTCTAGCTAAAAGCAGTTGTTAAAAGAATTTTGGTTAAATAAGTTTGTTTCTAATTGTTAAGAAAGAGTAAAAGAGAAAGAAGGGAATATTGCATTGTGAATAAAATAAGATTTGGTATAATATAAAACATATGTTAGAGTAAGTTATTACGTCATAACCATTTCCTATTCTGTGCTGAAAACCTCGTCTAACGTTCTGTGGAATATTTTGAGTTTAACGGTGGTGAGGTAGCGGGATTATTTTAATTTTTGTAAGGGCAAGAGTGTAAAGGTTTCGATATTAAACTATAAAATATCGTGGCGACCTGGGCAGTTTAATAAGGTAAGTTTAATCAGATTATGACGGTAAGTAAAATTCTGGCAGCAGTGAGTTTTAGTAGTATTATATTATGGTATTATTTTAATAATGGTAAGAAATCAATACCATTAAAGTGGCGCCGCTGCCAGGATGTTCGTATAAATATTATATGAATTAGACCTGTTTTGAGGCACAGAAAATAGGTTGTGGTAATGGCGTATATGTGAATAATTATTGTAGTTTTTATAAAAGGGTGTTATATAAATAATTGTTGGTTAACATGGGCGAGGTACAAGAAAATAAAGTAAGAGAATTGTCATTAAATGACCTATTTAACCTTATCAATAAATGGTTTGATGAGGTGGACAAAAAGTGGGATAAATTATTGCGGAACCCAGAGACAGATAAATTAAAAGAAAATAAAGAAAGTGACCTAAACCAGGTGAGTAGTTCTGATAGTGGAGGTAATAATAACGATGATACTTTTACAAACAACTGTGTTAATTTAAGTGCAGTGGAGATAAAAAATGAGGTAAGTGAGGTCAATACAAATAATAATCAGAAAGAGGTTAGTTTAAATGTAAAACAGGTGGCCGTAAACATGGTGAGTAATAATGTTAGTTATGATGATGTTAACAAGAGTGAAATATTATTGAATAAAAATAATGGTGATATATTGAGTAATAGTGATAATGAGAGTAGAAAGTTAGTTGGTGTTAGTAACGGAGTAGTGGTAAGTATTGATGAGTTGGAGAAAGAATGGAGAGATAGTTTCAATGTAGCGTGGGTACAGGGGGCAAATTTTTCTGGGGTTAAATGTGAAGCAGAGATTTCACAAGTTGTTTATGGGGATAAGAGATCCTCACTAGGACATTTGGGCGATAATGGGTTGGCAAATGGTCAAATAGGTTTTTTGGGTGTGTCTGGTAGGGCCAGATGGGGTTATAATAAAGTGGTATTGCCCTTTGTGTGGAGTGAGAATGTGAAATTGGGCTGGGAAAGGGTTAATAACGAGAGAAATAGAGTGATAGAGATATTTAAGTTGACTAGAGGCTATAAAGGGTTAGCTGAGAGTTTGAATAATGAGAGAATTATGATAAATAATAGAGACTTACCTTTTAGTACTGGTGTGGTAGCAAAAGATGATTATATTGGGGTTGATACATAGGGCACCTTTTAAGTTTTTACAAAGACAATGAAAGAAAAAACATTTTTTGATACAAATCGTTTTATTGTTTCTCAAAATATTCGTCTTTGAGATTTATACACTTTTGCATGCGTTCGAACCAAGTCCCGAAACATTTTTTCCACACTGATGTTGGTACCTCAGAAATATGGTTTTGGAAGGATTCAACAGCTTCTTGAGGTGATGAAAATCGCTGTCCACGCATTTTTTGTTTGACATTCGCGAACAAAAAGAAGTCGTTTGGCGATAAATCATGTGAATACGGGCAATGAGACATTAATTCGATGTTTTCCTCCTTCAAATAATCAATTGTTTGACGTGCTGTGTGAGAGCTGACATTGTCGTGATGAAGAATGATGCGATGTTTTCGGTTGTGTTTCCTGATTTCATCGATGACTTGTGGTAAACAAATTGTTGTATACCATTCAACATTAACTGTTCGTCGATCCTCTAAAGCAATGGTCGCGACATGTCCAGTGTAAGCAAAGAAACAAGCGATCATTTTCTTGGAAGTGCTTCGTGAACGAACCACTTTTGTTGGCTTTGGTTCATCTTGGAACACCCAAACAGTTGATTGTTGCTTAGTTTCCGGCTCGTACGAATATACCTATATAAGTTTCGTCTCCTGTTACGATGTTGTATACGTATTTTGCATTTCCTCGGTCGAATTTTTTGATCATTTCCTTACACCAATTGACACGAGCCTGTTTTTGAGTTTCGGTCAAATTATGCGGAATCCATCGGGAACAGATCTTTTTAACAGCTAAATGTTCATGTAAAATCGAATGTACTGAGTCATATGCCTAAGGATGCCTCTATCTCACGGTAAGTCACATGCCTATCTTCTTTAATCATGTTGTGCACAGCATCGATGTTTTTGGGAACAACAACCGATTTAGGTCGACCTTCACGAAATTCATCGCTGACTGAAGCACGACCATGGCAAAATTCCGCAAACCAATTGTAAACAGTCTTTTCTGATGGTGATTGATTACCAAAAGTTGTATGAAGCGATTCGAGGCATTGTTGTTGAGTTAGGCCTTTATTAAAATCGTAAAAAATCATCCAACGGAAACCTTCACATGAAATTTCCATTTTTTCACAAACACTTTTGTTTTAAACGCTCACTGTAAACAAACTACTCGGCCAATATCTGAGCTGCAATTGTTTTACAAATAACATATGACAAATTTTTCAACAATGGTAGTGTCACATCTCACTAGCGCCATCTAGTGGTCGTTTGTAAAAGACTTAAAAGGCAGTCCTCGTAATAATAAACACTTACCTGTTGTGAAGGTTAGCATATTAGTAACAGCTGACGACTATAGTGATGAAAATATAAACGATTTAATTGTGACAAACGATACCAAAGGAGACTTGACAAAAAATACTGATGTAGACATGGCATATGATAAAATAATAATGGGGGATAACCCTAGGGATTATTATTATGGTAAAATGGAAAAAACAGATTTATATGGTTATTATATTAAAAATAATAATATAATGAATGTAAATAAAAACAAAATGTGTAATGTGATAATTAGACTAATTTTCGATGACGGGGGTTAGATAAATAATGAATGAACATTTAATTCTTTGAGTCAATGGTGTAATTATTTGGCTGATTTAGGTAATGAAGTGTGGTAAACAATAAGTGGATATGACGAAAATTTGTAAATAAATGTGTTGGTGTTAAATGTATTGTGTCAAGTTTATATTGTTGGAATGTAGACTATAGCTTATGTAACACATGTTTGTAGTAAAGATGAATGGTATAATAATAATAATATTTTATTTTACTAAATAATTAACAGGAGGTACTAATGAATTTTATTTTGAATTGTGTATTTAAATCAAAAGTGTTTTAAATAATGTAATTAAAGTTACATTGTTTTGATTTGAGTGGAAATGAAACCAAATTAGAATGTGAATTGTAATAATGAATTTAAATATACTGTGATTGGAATTGTAAAATAAAGGGTAACTGATTACAATATTTATTTAAAGTGAAAATTAAAAAGGAAATGTTTATGTTAAGGTGATGTTAATATTCTGGTAGTGCATCAGCTGATATGTTGTTGACATGTACTTTGTATTTTGTGTGACTAATGTTTACAGTCATGCTGGAGTTAACCACAACAATAATGTTTCATTTTGATAAATAATTCCCATAGAGGAATTTTATTATGCAATAAAATAAATACAAGACGTGATGAAATGGAGTTAACTTTTGACGAATAGTATAATGAAGTAACTTTGTGTTTTGATTGTAATGTAGAATCATTTTGAATATAATGTAATTAAAATAACTGAAATTGTTTTGAATAAATGAGGTAATTAAAAGAAATAAAATTTGAGTATGAATTAAATCAATTTAAAAGGTGAAGGTCAGTATTGAATTTAAATTTATTTTGTTTTTAATTGCGTGACAGATGATTGAATAATGTAATAATAATAGAAGTGATAATAAAAGATAAACAAGGAAAATGCTTAGGTAATGGATAATTGAGATTCAAATTATAATGTTCATAAATTTCATTTAAATTTAAAGGTAATAATGTATTCTGTTAATAATATGTATCCTATAGTAACGTTGTTATTATACAATTGTTAATATTTGTATTTTATGTAATATTGTAATTTTGGTGGGGAACCGTGTTTTGTTAGGTACAAAATATGCAACTTGTAGGGGATTTTTATGTATTCAATGTAAGTAAATGTAAGTAGACAGTAAGTTTATATTGCTATGTAGGCATATGTATATTGTATTTTGTAGATAAGAAACCAGTACTTTGCTAACAATGAACCAGTACGGCTAAGAGGAAACGAATCAGTTAGGGATATGGGATAGTGAAACGACAGTTGTTGATATTTTAATTGAATGTTTCAGAGTCAGGTGATACTGTGGCGGGTGCCTATCTGATTTATGGTGTTGGGATCTCGAGCAGAGAAGTCCAGTAAGGTCGGATGGGTGCAGCCACAGCCACCGGACTAGGGGGGTAAGTACCCATGATTTTAGTAAAGAACTAAGGGGGGTTGCGGCGCCATATCTTCGCTGATCCTCTTAGGTTTTATGCAATGAGAGTTTTTATGGTTCGGCATAAACCCTCTCATTGGGGGGGGGGGTATTGTAATGGTACAGAATTGGGAGTCTGAGAATGAATAAAATAAATTGTCAAGTCATACAAGTAACAACCTTTTGGGAACCCCTGCTGTCACAAAGCTGCACAATGTTGTTGCAGACTGTTTATGTCTGGTCCAATATTCTAGAAGTATTACGTAACCACTGGCAAGCCAGTCTCTCTGTGAATTACAGAAAGAATGAGTAATTGCCACTAGCCAGTTTTGCATCAGACAGTAGCAGAGAACAGTCGTTTACAAATTAAACTTTATAACAGTGGCCTCAGAAATTTCGGTAGGTCGAAGCAGAAAGGGTATCCTAGACATACCGAAACGTATTGAAACATCAATGAAGAATACTATAAAGAAACAGTGAGCGTGATATAAGATGAATTCTTAAATTAAAGTAATTAGAACAGGGTAAGTGTGGTTTAAGTGAAAGTGCACGGGAAGATGGCAGAACAAGTGGAATAGCGAGAAACGTTAAGTACAGTGAATGCATTGGCCAGCAAGTTTTTGAATTTTAAAACAGTAAAGCGCTTAGTAAAAGGGGGGGTAAAAGTATATATAGTAATTGTAAAGAGTGAGAGAGTGTATGCGAGGGAAAAGGGGAGCAATAATTAATCAAAGTACTTGTTTCTAGCTAAAAGCAGTTGTTAAAAGAATTTTGGTTAAATAAGTTTGTTTCTAATTGTTAAGAAAGAGTAAAAGAGAAAGAAGGGAATATTGCATTGTGAATAAAATAAGATTTGGTATAATATAAAACATATGTTAGAGTAAGTTATTACGTCATAACCATTTCCTATTCTGTGCTGAAAACCTCGTCTAACGTTCTGTGGAATATTTTGAGTTTAACGGTGGTGAGGTAGCGGGATTATTTTAATTTTTGTAAGGGCAAGAGTGTAAAGGTTTCGATATTAAACTATAAAATATCGTGGCGACCTGGGCAGTTTAATAAGGTAAGTTTAATCAGATTATGACGGTAAGTAAAATTCTGGCAGCAGTGAGTTTTAATAGTATTATATTATGGTATTATTTTAATAATGGTAAGAAATCAATACCATTAAAGTGGCGCCGCTGCCAGGATGTTCGTATAAATATTATATGAATTAGACCTGTTTTGAGGCACAGAAAATAGGTTGTGGTAATGGCGTATATGTGAATAATTATTGTAGTTTTTATAAAAGGGTGTTATATAAATAATTGTTGGTTAACATGGGCGAGGTACAAGAAAATAAAGTAAGAGAATTGTCATTAAATGACCTATTTAACCTTATCAATAAATGGTTTGATGAGGTGGACAAAAAGTGGGATAAATTATTGCGGAACCCAGAGACAGATAAATTAAAAGAAAATAAAGAAAGTGACCTAAACCAGGTGAGTAGTTCTGATAGTGGAGGTAATAATAACGATGATACTTTTACAAACAACTGTGTTAATTTAAGTGCAGTGGAGATAAAAAATGAGGTAAGTGAGGTCAATACAAATAATAATCAGAAAGAGGTTAGTTTAAATGTAAAACAGGTGGCCGTAAACATGGTGAGTAATAATGTTAGTTATGATGATGTTAACAAGAGTGAAATATTATTGAATAAAAATAATGGTGATATATTGAGTAATAGTGATAATGAGAGTAGAAAGTTAGTTGGTGTTAGTAACGGAGTAGTGGTAAGTATTGATGAGTTGGAGAAAGAATGGAGAGATAGTTTCAATGTAGCGTGGGTACAGGGGGCAAATTTTTCTGGGGTTAAATGTGAAGCAGAGATTTCACAAGTTGTTTATGGGGATAAGAGATCCTCACTAGGACATTTGGGCGATAATGGGTTGGCAAATGGTCAAATAGGTTTTTTGGGTGTGTCTGGTAGGGCCAGATGGGGTTATAATAAAGTGGTATTGCCCTTTGTGTGGAGTGAGAATGTGAAATTGGGCTGGGAAAGGGTTAATAACGAGAGAAATAGAGTGATAGAGATATTTAAGTTGACTAGAGGCTATAAAGGGTTAGCTGAGAGTTTGAATAATGAGAGAATTATGATAAATAATAGAGACTTACCTTTTAGTACTGGTGTGGTAGCAAAAGATGATTATATTGGGGTTGATACATAGGGCACCTTTTAAGTTTTTACAAAGACAATGAAAGAAAAAACATTTTTTGATACAAATCGTTTTATTGTTTCTCAAAATATTCGTCTTTGAGATTTATACACTTTTGCATGCGTTCGAACCAAGTCCCGAAACATTTTTTCCACACTGATGTTGGTACCTCAGAAATATGGTTTTGGAAGGATTCAACAGCTTCTTGAGGTGATGAAAATCGCTGTCCACGCATTTTTTGTTTGACATTCGCGAACAAAAAGAAGTCGTTTGGCGATAAATCATGTGAATACGGGCAATGAGACATTAATTCGATGTTTTCCTCCTTCAAATAATCAATTGTTTGACGTGCTGTGTGAGAGCTGACATTGTCGTGATGAAGAATGATGCGATGTTTTCGGTTGTGTTTCCTGATTTCATCGATGACTTGTGGTAAACAAATTGTTGTATACCATTCAACATTAACTGTTCGTCGATCCTCTAAAGCAATGGTCGCGACATGTCCAGTGTAAGCAAAGAAACAAGCGATCATTTTCTTGGAAGTGCTTCGTGAACGAACCACTTTTGTTGGCTTTGGTTCATCTTGGAACACCCAAACAGTTGATTGTTGCTTAGTTTCCGGCTCGTACGAATATACCTATATAAGTTTCGTCTCCTGTTACGATGTTGTATACGTATTTTGCATTTCCTCGGTCGAATTTTTTGATCATTTCCTTACACCAATTGACACGAGCCTGTTTTTGAGTTTCGGTCAAATTATGCGGAATCCATCGGGAACAGATCTTTTTAACAGCTAAATGTTCATGTAAAATCGAATGTACTGAGTCATATGCCTAAGGATGCCTCTATCTCACGGTAAGTCACATGCCTATCTTCTTTAATCATGTTGTGCACAGCATCGATGTTTTTGGGAACAACAACCGATTTAGGTCGACCTTCACGAAATTCATCGCTGACTGAAGCACGACCATGGCAAAATTCCGCAAACCAATTGTAAACAGTCTTTTCTGATGGTGATTGATTACCAAAAGTTGTATGAAGCGATTCGAGGCATTGTTGTTGAGTTAGGCCTTTATTAAAATCGTAAAAAATCATCCAACGGAAACCTTCACATGAAATTTCCATTTTTTCACAAACACTTTTGTTTTAAACGCTCACTGTAAACAAACTACTCGGCCAATATCTGAGCTGCAATTGTTTTACAAATAACATATGACAAATTTTTCAACAATGGTAGTGTCACATCTCACTAGCGCCATCTAGTGGTCGTTTGTAAAAGACTTAAAAGGCAGTCCTCGTAATAATAAACACTTACCTGTTGTGAAGGTTAGCATATTAGTAACAGCTGACGACTATAGTGATGAAAATATAAACGATTTAATTGTGACAAACGATACCAAAGGAGACTTGACAAAAAATACTGATGTAGACATGGCATATGATAAAATAATAATGGGGGATAACCCTAGGGATTATTATTATGGTAAAATGGAAAAAACAGATTTATATGGTTATTATATTAAAAATAATAATATAATGAATGTAAATAAAAACAAAATGTGTAATGTGATAATTAGACTAATTTTCGATGACGGGGGTTAGATAAATAATGAATGAACATTTAATTCTTTGAGTCAATGGTGTAATTATTTGGCTGATTTAGGTAATGAAGTGTGGTAAACAATAAGTGGATATGACGAAAATTTGTAAATAAATGTGTTGGTGTTAAATGTATTGTGTCAAGTTTATATTGTTGGAATGTAGACTATAGCTTATGTAACACATGTTTGTAGTAAAGATGAATGGTATAATAATAATAATATTTTATTTTACTAAATAATTAACAGGAGGTACTAATGAATTTTATTTTGAATTGTGTATTTAAATCAAAAGTGTTTTAAATAATGTAATTAAAGTTACATTGTTTTGATTTGAGTGGAAATGAAACCAAATTAGAATGTGAATTGTAATAATGAATTTAAATATACTGTGATTGGAATTGTAAAATAAAGGGTAACTGATTACAATACTTATTTAAAGTGAAAATTAAAAAGGAAATGTTTATGTTAAGGTGATGTTAATATTCTGGTAGTGCATCAGCTGATATGTTGTTGACATGTACTTTGTATTTTGTGTGACTAATGTTTACAGTCATGCTGGAGTTAACCACAACAATAATGTTTCATTTTGATAAATAATTCCCATAGAGGAATTTTATTATGCAATAAAATAAATACAAGACGTGATGAAATGGAGTTAACTTTTGACAAATAGTATAATGAAGTAACTTTGTGTTTTGATTGTAATGTAGAATCATTTTGAATATAATGTAATTAAAATAACTGAAATTGTTTTGAATAAATGAGGTAATTAAAAGAAATAAAATTTGAGTATGAATTAAATCAATTTAAAAGGTGAAGGTCAGAGTATTGAATTTAAATTTATTTTGTTTTTAATTGCGTGACAGATGATTGAATAATGTAATAATAATAGAAGTGATAATAAAAGATAAACAAGGAAAATGCTTAGGTAATGGATAATTGAGATTCAAATTATAATGTTCATAAATTTCATTTAAATTTAAAGGTAATAATGTATTCTGTTTATAATATGTATCCTATAGTAAAGTTGTTATTATACAATTGTTAATATTTGTATTTTATGTAATATTGTAATTTTGGTGGGGAACCGTGTTTTGTTAGGTACAAAATATGCAACTTGTAGGGGATTTTTATGTATTCAATGTAAGTAAATGTAAGTAGACAGTAAGTTTATATTGCTATGTAGGCATATGTATATTGTATTTTGTAGATAAGAAACCAGTACTTTGCTAACAATGAACCAGTACGGCTAAGAGGAAACGAATCAGTTAGGGATATGGGATAGTGAAACGACAGTTGTTGATATTTTAATTGAATGTTTCAGAGTCAGGTGATACTGTGGCGGGTGCCTATCTGATTTTATGGTGTTGGGATCTCGAGCAGAGAAGTCCAGTAAGGTCGGATGGGTGCAGCCACAGCCACCGGACTAGGGGGGTAAGTACTCATGATTTTAGTAAAGAACTAAGGGGGGTTACGGCGCCATATCTTTGCTGATCCTCTTAGGTTTTATGCAATGAGAGTTTTTATGGTTCGGCATAAACCCTCTCATTGGGGGGGGGGTATTGTAATGGTACAGAATTGGGAGTCTGAGAATGAATAAAATAAATTGTCAAGTCATACAAGTAACAACCTTTTGGGAACCCCTGCTGTCACAAAGCTGCACAATGTTGTTGCAGACTGTTTATGTCTGGTCCAATAGTCTAGAAGTATTACGTAACCGCTGGCAAGCCAGTCTCTCTGTGAATTACAGAAAGAATGAGTAATTGCCACTAGCCAGTTTTGCATCAGACAGTAGCAGAGAACAGTCGTTTACAAATTAAACTTTATAACAGTGGCCTCAGAAATTTCGGTAGGTCGAAGCGGAAAGGGTAGCCTAGACCTACCGAAACGTATTGAAACATCAATGAAGAATACTATAAAGAAACAGTGAGCGTGATATAAGATGAATTCTTAAATTAAAGTAATTAGAACAGGGTAAGTGTGGTTTAAGTGAAAGTGCACGGGAAGATGGCAGAACAAGTGGAATAGCGAGAAAAGTTAAGTACAGTGAATGCATTGGCCAGCAAGTTTTTGAATTTTAAAACAGTAAAGCGCTTAGTAAAAGGGGGTAAAATGTATATGTAGTAATTGTAAAGAGTGAGAGAGTGTATGCGAGGGAAAAGGGGAGCAATAATTAATCAAAGTACTTGTTTCTAGCTAAAAGCAGTTGTTAAAAGAATTTTGGTTAAATAATTTTGTTTCTAATTGTTAAGAAAGGGTAAATGAGAAAGAAGGGAATATTGCATTGTGAATAAAATAAGATTTGGTTCAATATAAAACATGTTTTAGAGTAAGTTATTACGTCATAACCATTTCCTATTCTGTGCTGAAAACCTTGTGTAACGTTCTGTGGAATTTTTTGAGTTTAAGGGTGGTCAGATAGTGGGATTTTTTTAATTTTTGTAAGGGCAAGAGTGTAAAGGTTTCGATATTAAACCATAAATATCGTGGCGACCTGGGCAGTTTAATAAGGTAAGTTTAACGGGATTATGACAGTAAGTAAAATTCTGGCAGCAGTGAGTTTTAGTAGTATTATATTATGGTATAATTTTAATAATTGTAAAAAATCAATACTGTTACACCTATAACTAAAACAGATTAGGGGATGTTCGCTACGTAATTATTAAAAGTTATTTTTACCATGTTTCACCCCCTACTGGTCTTAACAAAACAATCATAATTTAGAAACATACAATTTACACAATAACTGTAGAGCATTACAACTTACATCAGATAGTTGACAAAGGTTACAAACAAAAGTTTCTGGTAAATTTTATTAACAGGTAAACTTGGATAATAATTGTAATCATATTGTAAAATATAGTCAAGAGTACTATAGAATAATGTAATTTATGTATGTGTCCACAATCACACCTTCTCTCTCACCCATTCTCCCCCCTGCCAGTCCTTCTGACAGCCTCTCACTCTAACCTGAAATCGCTCTGTCACTCCCACTCTCTCTCTCTCTCTCTCTCTCTCTTTCTCTCTCTCTCCCCCCTCTCTCTCTCTCTCTCACTTGTCTTTGTCCACAATTGGCACTCTAAAACACTCACCATTTTTATTACACTATCATCCTCATACAAAATAGAGAATAGAGAATTATGCACACGATAACAGAAATGATTTACCAACTTGCATTAAAGGGTTACAAACTTTTATAACACAACACTATAGATAACAGATCTATTATATGAAATTGTCATTACTTAATATTTACATTTTGTACAATGTTATTTACCTGGAACTTGGTCTATACTGAGTACCATAGTCAATGTAGTTCATATGTCGGTCATAATCTCTCTCTCTCTCTCTCTCTCTCTCTCTCTCTCTCTCTCTCTCTCTCTCTAGACTCATACAACACCTTCTCACTAACATTAACCACTCAGGCGCTCTGTCTCTCTCACTCTAATCTAAACAGATATATACCACAAATCTAATAAGTAGACGTGTACATACACACACGCTAGCACTACATACGCACACACACACACACACACACACACAACAAAATAACCTAACAGCCAACTACACATTCGAGAATCCATACGTAAATATAACACTATTTTTTTCTCTTCTTTTTATCATCTAAGTGTAAATTATGCACAACGGAGATGCCCACTGTATTGAGTTTAAAACTGATTGACTATGTGTCTATCAGAATTGTTATAAGTTTCTTAGCTAATAATAAATAATATGATCAGTGAGACACTTACAATTGTTGCTGACCCCAAACACACAACTGTAAATTTTTCCAGACCAACACCTTATTATAAAGCAGAACAGACGACCCTTGTACATTTGTAGGAAATGAAGTAACATGTGTTAGGAAGGCAATAAGAAAAGATTTCCACTAGGGGGAAGTGTGACACTAATTAATATCTGACAACAAGCTGGCCATTATAATGATCAACACATCCTGTAGGGAGACTACTGATTATTTCTTCAAATTCATTTTTTGACTGTGTATAAGTTGAGCATAACTGGACGAGAGGTTTTGAGTATCAGTGCGAAAATTAATGGAGTGAGGGTCACTTTTTATTTGAATCATTTCCAGTACACATCTTTTGAAATAATTATTTTTGTAATATTTATTTTGGTTGTTGTTGAAGTCAAATTCATGGCCGTTGTTTAAATGGTGAGATACTAAAGCATTGGGGTTATCATTATGGGTTTTTTATGGCAATCATACCTATGTTGATAAATTCTCTTATGTAAATATTGGGATGTAATACCGATGTATGTGGCTGGACAGTCATTGCATTGGATAGTGTATACAACATTAGATTGTTTGTCTTTGGATGTCGGGTCTTTGAGGCTTGAGAAGAGAGATCGAACAGTATATTGGTTTTTGAATGCTAAACTTTTTTGAATTTTTAATAGGCATTCTTTAAATTTTTCAGACAGCCCTTTAACATAAGATGTAGAAAAGTATGAGCCGGCGTTAGGCTCAGGTGTATTAGATTGGGCAGATGTAAAATTGGGGCTCAGCTGATTTGCGCGATGTTTATGAATTACCTGTTTGATTATCTAGTCAGGGTAACCATTGTTTTTGAAAATCTTAAATACTAACTCAGTGTTTTTTTGATGAAATGATTGATCACTTAGACCGGTGGCTCTCTTAAATACCGAGTGGATTAAGTTAGTTTTTAGATGTATGGGGTGGTTGGAATTAAAATGCAGATATCTACCGGAGTTCGTGGGTTTAATGAACCAATCAGTGACTATAGTACCATCTGTCTGTCTAATAACCTTGGTATCTAGAAATGAAATGGAACTATTCTGTTCATGCTCTATTGTGAACTGTATTCATTCAAAGCCCATTAGTTTGGAATTGAACAGAGATAAGATAGTGTCATGTTGGCACGATTTTAAAAGCGTAGTAATTACATGAATTATGAGATTACGATGGTAATTACATTGAACATGTGTAATTAAATTATCCATCGTTAGAGCACCCTATAGTGCACAGTAGACGTTGCCTTTGGCAGAAATGTGCTAAAATATGAAATTGGACGATAGTGGGGGAACTGACGCCTCCAAGCAGTTTCTGACAGGCAGAATTTTGTCCCAACAGGTGCGGTACGATGATCGAATATAAATAAGGGCACGGAAGAAGCCAAGTTCTTCTCAATCAGTCTTCAGTAGCGGCGGGATGCTATGTCCAGTATAGACGTGAATTTTAAATTTTTTTAATTGAACAGTAAAGCCAGATGGACGCTATGTTCATATAAGTATCAAACATTAACTCTTAGTCTGGTTACGAATACAATTATAGAACATACTTGACGATGTCTACACACAAACGTCCGTCACTCAAAACAAGCTACGAGGTTACATCATGCAGAGGAACACTATGCTGAACAGCAGAGGCGTCTGATAGAGCAACAGCAGCTGGTGCAGAGCAACATAGATAGCCAAAACACTAACTGACTACATTAGATGACCTGAATATGACCACTAATCTGATAATTGAGTAGGGCATCCAATAATAGCCAGGAGAGTGAGAGTAATAAGAATATTAGTATTGTTACAACGGTCTACTCGATCGTCGTAGGTACAGTGGAAACAAAATAAGTACAAGACACCAATCAAGTCACTAATCACACCTTTAATTGTTACAGTAAAACAGTTCGTAATTAACAACACAGTCTCTACAGCAAATCAAATGAAAATTGTTCACACGCAATAAAATGTCCACTAATATTAAAACTCAATTGTATTACAATTATACCGTCCGAATATAAAACGCAACACTTCACTACTAACTACTTGAACGTACACAGTAATAACCAGAACCGATCTGTAAATATATCGCACTAATACACTCGAACCGCACTATCCAAAATCTCGCATGGAACTGAAAACTAAGGCCGCTACCCGATGTATTTATAGTCACGCTCACACACCAGAAGCTTCCAAACTGCGTCTTATCTCTCGTGAACTACGTAATTACTACGGCCTTGACACAGTCCGAGCGCCAGAGCGAAGCCCGGCACAGTCGAGAAGATTCTCGCAAAATGCGTCTAGTAGCACGTACACCACACGCTTACATCGAGATCCTTCTGGCATATTCGATAAACGCGTTGATTGTTCTGTGCTGTCGTAGCACTGTCCCCTCCTTATAAGCCTGTTCGTCCCGAACTGGCAAAGCGTCTCTAAATTTGTACTTAGCCAGGCGATCTAGGTGGACGACCTTGAACTTTCGCTGTCCTTCCTGTTGAATCCGATAAACAACATCGTTAATTCTTTTTTTCACAGTGTAGGGTCCTTCCCAGTTAGACTGAAGCTTAGGTGAGCGACCACGACGGCGTTTTGGATTGAACAACCAGACCTGATCTCCATCTTGGAAACCCACACTGTTGCTGCGAATGTCATACCGAGTTTTCATTTTATCACTGGCAATCTTCAGCCGTCCTCTTACCAAGCGATTCATTTCTCGCAGTTGGTTTTCTAATTGCGAGGAATAGTTCTTTGGCTCTTGGGACCGAGTCGCAGGTGATCCAAACATAAGTCCCCAGGAAGACGAATCTCCCGCCCAAACACCAATTTTGCTGGAGCCATGCCGGTTGTGTCATGTACTGATGACCTATACGCCATAAGGAATAGTGGTATACGTTGGTCCCAGTCTGTTTGGTTCTCGTCAACAACTTTCGAAAGATGCTGCTCAAGTGTCCTGTTGAATCTCTCAACCATCCCGTCCGACTGAGGATGCAGAGGCGTTGTCCTGGTCTTTCGAATTCCGAGTAGACGGCATAATTCTTTAAACACTCCTGATTCGAAATTTCTCCCTTGATCCGTATGGATTTCCATAGGGGCTCCATAACGGCAACAGAAGTTGTGAACTAACTGCTTTGTCACAGTGGTAACTTCCTGATTTGGAATTGCGTAGGCTTCCACCCACTTAGTAAAGTAGTCACCTACAACCATGATGTACCGGTTTCCATCGTCAGTAACTGGGAATGGTCCAGCAATGTCTATGGCAATTCTCTCGAAAGGTTGTTCAACGTTATACTGTCTCATTTTTCCCCTGCTTCTGGTTTGTGGGCCCTTGCTTGCAGCACATATTTCACACGTCCGAACCCATTCCTCTACGTCGTGGCGAAGATGAAGCCAATAGAATCGCTTCCGTATTTTGTCAAGGGTTTTGTTAACGCCAAGATGGCCTCCAGATGTTCCATCATGCATTTCCTTCAAAACAGACTGCACTTTACTTCGGGGAACTATCAATTGCATGACCACGTCTCGTCCATCTGCACTTTTCCAAGCCCTTTTCAGCAATCCGTTTTCTAAGGTGAGAGATTCCCATTGTGCCCAGTAGCCCTTCAGCACTTCGGAACCATGGCAGATATCTTGCCAATCCGGGCGGCGACCTTCCTCTTTTGCTGTCAAGATCGGTCCAATGTCTTCATCAGTCATCTGTTCTTGTCGACAGTCTTGTGTTGTCCAGCCATCAGCCAGGAAATCTACAGTGATGGCTTGAATGTTCGCTTGAGTTTTGTTCTTCCTTTCTGTGGCAATGTCGGCAGGCTTCCGGGCACGGTCTTCGTGATAAGCCATCTGCATTACCGTGCAGGCGCCCCCGCCGATGTTGTACCTTGAAGTTGTACTTTTGCAGACGTTCGAGCCACCTTGCCAACTGTCCTTCCGGATTTTTAAATCTCAAGAGCCACGCAAGTGCAGCATGGTCGGTACGTAGTGAAAACTCTCTCCCATAGAGGTATTTATGGAAGTGCTCCAAAGCTCTGACAATTGCCAACAACTATCTTCTTGTAACACAATAATTTCTCTCTGGTTTAGAAAGCGTCTTGCTGTAATACGCGATTACTCGTTCTTCACCGTTCTGCACTTGAGACAAAACTGCTCCTAGACCAGTATTGCTTGCGTCTGTGTCTACGATGTACTTCCCTTCGGAAGCTGGAAAAGCGAGAATTGGCTGCGAACATAATGCAATCTTCAACGTTCTAAATGCTTGTTCACACTCTCTCGACCATTGGAAGTTTCGTTTATTTTCCGTTAGCTCATGTAGTGGTTTAGCAATAATAGCGAAGCCTTTCACAAAACGTCGGTAATATGAGCATAACCCCAGGAAACTCCGAACTTCGTGTTTATTCTTCGGAACTGGCCAGTCTCTTACGGTGTCTACTTTATTAGGATCCATGCTAACGCCCGCTGCCGAAACCAGATGGCCCAAATACTGTACTTCCTTCTGGAATAGAAAACACTTCTTCGGGCTCAGCTTCAGTTGTGCACCGTGAATTCTAGTTAGAACTTCCTTAAGGTTTTCCAAATGATCTTCGAAAGTCTTCCCGATCACTATGACATCGTCTAAGTAAACAAGGCAAGTTTTCCACGTCAGGCCTCGGAGTATCAGGTCCATCAATCTCTCAAATGTTGCCGGTGCATTACAGAGTCCAAATGGCATGACGTTAAATTGGAATAAGCCACTTGGGGTCGAGAAAGCGGTCTTTTCCTTGTCTTCTTGATGAAGACCCACTTGCCAATACCCACTCTTCAGGTCGAATGTGGAAAACCACTGTGCTCCGGACAACGTGTTGAGTGTATCGTCAACGCGAGGTAATGGATAGCAGTCTTTCTTTGTAACGTCATTTAACCTCCGGTAGTCTACGCAGAAACGCAATCCACCATCCTTCTTCGCCACCAGCACTACAGGGGAAGACCAAGCACTTGACGAAGGTTCGATTACTCTCTCTGTCAACATGTCCTGTACTAACCGAGACATCTCCTCTTGTTTAGATAATGGAGGCCTTCGAGGAGGTTGCCGTATCGGTGTTGTGTCCCCGGTATTGATGCGATGTTGCACAAGAGAGGTTCTTCCCAGTGACTGTCCCCGAACTGCAAAACAATCTTTGAATTCGTGTAAAAACTGTCCGAGTTCTTTTACCTCACCACTTGAGAGGTCGTTAGAAGATCTGTTCAATAATTCTTGCAGTTCCTCTGGTAATTCAGAAGTATCCGAAGAACTGGGTCTTCGTTGCGTTACTCCGGCTACCCAGGCCACAGGAGTCAATTTGCCAAGGAGCGTATTGCTTTGTAAAGTGATAGCTTGATCCAAAATATTCGCCACTCTAATAGGTACATTTCCGGTTTCGTCAGGTTTTACTAAACTTCTGGCAATTAGTATGCCCGGTGTGCTGACTACCTGTGGTTCGAATATAGAGCACTGATTGCCCCTACTATCTACCGCAGGTCTAACCATGATGATCTTTTCGGAGTTTGGCGGAACAGTTACGGCCACTTGGTTTATGACGTCCATCGATTTTTCTTAGTTTTTTTTTACATTTTTCTAAAGTTTCAGAGAATGTAATGGGTGAATTAAAAGAGATAAATAAAAATATTTCATCATTGCCAGTTGCGGGAGTAACAGTAGTGGGGTTAACTGGGGAACGAAGTAAAAGAGTTACTAAACAAGTGCAGTTAAATATATTCCTTAATGGAACTGAATTTGAGAATACCTTTCTAGTAGTTAAGGGTTTGAATTTTGATATAATTCTGGGAAACGATTTTTTGGAGAGAAATAAAGCAGTAATTGATTTTAACAAGAGAATAGTAGAATTTAATAAGGGGCGTGAACCAGTCAGGGTAAATTTTAAGAGGGTGTTAGATGAAGTTAGAGTTACGGGGATAAAGATGATACAAAACCGAGTAGGCGAGGGAATTATAGAAACAAGAGTGAATGTATGTCAAGAGAGTGAGAGAGTAGAGAATGATGAGAGAGTATGGGGAAATAGGGCAGATAAATTTTTTAATGAGGGTGGAGTTGTAGGGAGTCCCCAACGACAGGAATTGTGGGCAGTTGTTGAACGTTTTAGAGATGTGTTTGCTGAGTTGCCTGGAAAAGCCAGGGACTACGTATGCGAGTTGAAGGTTCGAGAACACTCACCCTACATGCAGAGAAGTTATCCAGTGCCATTTTCAAAGAGGAGAGCGGTACAAGAGGAGTTGGATCGGATGATGGAAGGAGACATCATTGAAAGATCTATATAGCCAAAAATACTCGAATCCATTAGTAGTGGTCATCAAGAAGGATGGAAAGGCAAGGTTGTGCTTAGACACTAGAAAAATTAATCAAATTATAATACCTGACCGGGAGTCACCAGAAGACATGAATGAAATTTTTCAGAAGTTTAGCGGAGTCAAATATATGATGTCCTTAGATTTGACAGCAGGATACTGGCAAGTTCCATTAGCGCCAAAGAGCCGGAAATATACTGCATTTCTCTTCAATGGTAAGAACTATCAATTTAAGCGTCTGCCATTCGGACTAAACACTAGCGTAGCCAGTTTTATAAAATGTTTAGATATGATTTTACAACCCAAGGATTTAGATTTTTTAACTGTATACGTTGACGATATACTAATAGCATCAAGAACATTCTCGGAACATTTAGAACATATAGAATATGTATTAAATAAATTGCAACATGGGGGATTAACTGTTAATTGGGAGAAGTCAAAATTCCTACAAACTGAGATACACTTTTTAGGATTTATTATCACTCCAGAGGGTATTTTAGCAAACCCAGATAAAGTAGAAGCTATCATACGTTTTCCAGAACCAAAAAATATCAAACAGTTACAAGGCTTTTTGGGATTATGCAACTTTTATCGAAAATTTCAGAGAAATTATGCACAGGTAACATCTAGACTAAGTGCGGTTTTACAAAAGAACAGACAATGGAGATGGGGTGAGGAGGAAAAAATTGTTTTTAATGAAATTAAAGAGAAATTTATAAATATGATAATGATGAATCACCCCGATTTTCAGAAAAAGTTTTATTTACAGACAGATGCCAGCAACATAGCCCTCGGCGCAGAACTCTACCAGGAGGGTGAGGATCAGGAACACCGGACCATCGCTTTTGCCAGCAGGACTTTATTGGCAGCGGAAAGGAATTACACGACAACAGAGAAAGAATTGCTGAGCATCGTCTTCCTAGTAAAGAAATTTCACACGTACCTGCTAGGAAACCAAACAGTCATCAGGACAGATCATAAGGCCTTATCGTTTTTGAACACATGTAAGCTGACTCATAGCAGATTAACCAGGTGGGTGCTAGCATTACAAGAATATCATTTTTCATGGGAATGCATTAAGGGAACAGATAATAAAGTACCAGATACTCTTTCCAGAATACATGTAATAGATAGTAAGACAGGGAGAGATTTGAAAGAAATAGAAATTTTTCGATTAACAAGGGAAGATAGAATTTTCGGGGAGGAATTAAGGGAAATTAAAAACATACAAAGATCAGAAAACAAATTAGGTAAGATAATAGCTAGTTTAGAAGTAGATATAAATGGTTCAGAGTACAATACACATTTCCAAATATATAAGGGAATTCTGTTTAAGAAAGTAGAAGGGGGTGAACGGGATTGGAGGTTAATGATACCTGATGAGTTAGTAGATAGAATTATTTGGGATTGTCACGCAAGATATGGGCATTTTGGTGCGAAAAAATGTACAAATGTTTTAAAAGAATCGTGTGTTTTCAAAAATATGGAGAGGAGAGTTAGAAGAGTATTAAGGGTATGTGATTTGTGTCAAAAGTCAAAAGTGGTAAACTATAGGGTTGAAGGGGAAATGAATTTTATAAAAGTAGAGAGACCGTTCGATTTAGTTGCGGTAGATTTGTATGGGCCATTGCCTAAAGGTAGAGGTGGAGTGGTATACATTTTTGTTGTTTTAGACACTTTTTCTAAGTTTGTTAGGTTGTACAGCGTAAAGTGAGCTACTAGCAAGGTGCTCAGTGAAAAGATCACCAAGGACTACATGATTAATGTAGGTAAGCCGAAGGTAATTTTATCTGATCATGGACCGCAGTTCATCAGTGGGAAGTGGAGGCAGACTCTCGGCTGGGAAGGCATCATCCCCAAGCATACAGCAGTTTACCATCTACAGTCGAACCAGGCAGAACGGGTGATGCGAGAGATCGGGAGGATATTCAGGGCGTATTGTCACTCCAAACATTCAGAATGGCCTTTATACGTAAAGAAGGTGGAGGACTGGTTAAACGCACTACCCACGATTCTACAGGATTTACACCGTATGAACTAATCAAGGGAAACCGTCCACCCATAATATTAGAACAACTTTTTGAATATCCACCGGAAGAAAGAACTATTGACAGGAATGTAAAAATACAACTCGCAAACGAGAGTCTACTCACCAAGGGAGAGAGAAGAAAGCGGAAACATGATGAAAAGGGTAAGTGGGTCAAATACGAGGTAGGACAACTAGTGTTGGTAAGGAGACATCAGGGGCGGCTGGTGGTTGAAAATTTTGGGGGTTGCAGTTGTGGGTTGGATGGTATTAAATTGTTTAAATAGAAAATGCAAAAATATCACTAAATTTATATGACTGAACGATAAAGTTAGTATTGTTTTATTTAATTAAAAATTATGACTTATATGGTAATATAACATTTTCTGTGTAACAGCATCCAAAAAATGTATTGAAATTATTTTGAAATTAGTTAACGTAATAACAGGCCTATTTATTTTAGTATTAATTCACTTTAGATAAACTATTTTACTGTGTAGACATAATTAATATTGAAAAATATAGTTATACTTGGGAATAATTTTGTCACTTACCCTTATTTGAAAAGAAAATCCATCTGCCTTTCTTTCAGCCTGGCAAATTTTTCAATCACCTTCTGATTGAAATCAGGAATTTCCATGATCAGGTCCCTTTCTATTGAGAGCATGGCCAATGCAGACAACCTCTCTTGTGACATGGTGTTCCTTAGAAATGTCTTTATTCTTTTAAGTGTCGAAAAACATCTTTCTGCTTCAGAAGAGGTCATTGGTATTGTAATCAAAATTTCTAAGAGTTTTACAGCTTCACTAAAAGTTTCTTTGAAAAAAGAGTACAAACTAGCAGCCCCTGACAGTCTTCTAAAATCCGTTGCACTATAGATTGTTGCAAGTTCCGTACAGAGTTTTTTAAAATTGAGAAAATTGTAAGCGTTGCATACAGTTTTTACAGTGTCTTCTGGAAATTTAGAATCATAATCTGGAAACTTTTCTGACATGAACAAAGATGCTCCTACGAGATGGCTCGTGAATCTAAACCGTTCCTTCATTTGGCATATAATCACATCACATACTTCCTTCGCCTGTCTCTTCCACTCAGTTTTGTCAATCTTCCTTTTCTTTGGAGGTGAACTTTGTGATGACTGTTGTGGCTCTCCAGTGTCTGTGTCAAAATTATTTCTATTATTTCTGATTTTCAACACATTTTCTTCAAAACTTGTAAGAGACCGTTTTATAACAGTGAGATCAATATCTACTTTCTGGAGCTGATTAAAGAGTATGTCAGTAAGTGGCATAATTTTTCTAAAAAATGAGAGCCAAAAAATAAAGTTTTGACTTACTAAAACTTTTAAGTGGCCAGAAGCCTGTGAAAGAGTACTGTCATTTTTTATGTGATCAAAATCTAATATTGTTTTCATGCACTGTATTAGGTCCTGCCTGTGATCGTAAATTGTTGTGACACTTCTCGATTGAAAGTTCCATCTGGTAGGTACAGATCTGGGTAACCACTTTTTTACTACTGCATCTAGTATTGATGTTCTTTGCGGACTAACTGAAAAAAAAGCGCAAAGACCTTGAACATTGGCAAAGAAAACTCTAACTTCCCTGTTTATTGATGCAGCTTTCATCACAACTAAATTCAGCTGATGTGCATGACAATGAATATATTGGGCATCGGCATAACAATTTTTTACAATTGCATGTACACCACTAGAAGTTCCAGCCATTACAGATGCTCCATCATGTGTCTGTGCAATGAGCTTTTGGGGAGTTTCATTTATTTTGTGGTGTTTTAACTCATCAAGAATACATGATGCTAAGGCCCTGGCATCATGACGAGAAGGGTTAAGAAAAGTCCAGAATCTTTCTACAGGTCTGTTTTTTGCTATGTACCTATAGACTTGGTATAAATTAGACACATCGCTGGTTTCATCAGCAATAACAGCTAAAAAATTTGCTTGTTTAATTTCATCTGAAATTCTTTCATGACAGACTTCTAGCATTATTTGTAGTAATTCATTTTGAATGGTTTTAGAAGTACCCCTAAATACTGTTGAAGTTTCAAGATGGTTTTTTAAAACTGTATCTAGCTCTGCACTAAAATCTATTAACCCTATAAAAATTCCTGGATTATTTGATTCTTGAGACTCATCGTGGCCTCTTAAAGCTAGTTCAAACACACCACAGAAACGAATAGGCTACAGTTGATAATAATACTTGGATTTCGTTGTCCATGACGTGTCTGTTACTTAACTAAATATCACTATAATATTGACGACTAGGAACACAAAGTTTTTTATAAGTAAAAACGTAAAGTTTTACCTTACAGCCTAAACCGGCTTTCACCTATAGAAGGCTTCATCAGAGGATGTCGTTAGTAGCGCTACTAACGACAGCCTCTGATGAAGCCTTCTATAGGTGAAAGCCGGTTTAGGCTGTAAGGTAAAACTTTACGTTTTTACTTATAAAAAACTTTGTGTTCCGAGTCGTCAATATTATAGTGATATTTAGTTTTGATAATAATACTTAGCACATATCTATTCTGCTTAACTTGTTCATTGTGAGCTACAATATTTCTCCTATAAGCTGTATCTAGTTGTTCTGCTATGTTAGTTGTTCCTAACAATGCTAACTGTAAACTATTTTTTATGTGGGTACCTGAAGCCTCATGTTTTTTAGTTCTGTCATTAAAATGGTTTAAGTCTTTAAATCCAGTCTTAGTCCAAGTCTCCTCCCCTCCAAACAATATACAAGGAAAGCAAAATAATGCAATTTTAGTGTCACACCCACATAACCAGGAATATTTATTGTATAAGTCTGTTTTAAATTTACGATTAAAAATTCTATTACCTGAATTTACAGTTTGATTAAAACTTGAAAGATGTGATGTAGGTCTACCTACTCTCTTAATTTCAATTTTTTCCTCAACTGGACGTAAACTGAACGGTGGTGTTTTCGTTAAGTTTTCGACAGAATTCATTGCGTCCTACGAGTTATATATAACGAATATCTTACACTATGACGCCTTAATCCTTTAATATGCACTATTATTTATATTTAACAATGAATTGTACTAACACTAACAATAAACTTCACAAAAAATTCGACCGACACTAATGAACTGAACTAATAAAACAACATAACCATACAAATTCGAACTGTCGCACCACGTGTTATTTACAACATACTGGTGGCGCCGTGACTGACAAGCGGAGTTTGCAGTCCCTAATCACACCAGGCGAAGCTATAGCGAAGTAATAGGAACATCCTAGTGTAGTCAGCCAGAACACAACTACATTGTGTTTCTCCATATACCAAGCGCGTCACAGCTGGTGTACATACCCGTAGTACACCGCGGCGAGAGCGTGTACGGTTTTCATTAAGTGCTCTGCACTTTTCAATCAACAAATGATTAATTACGATTATTTAGCGTGAAAACACTTATTAATTATTGTTTTTTTCATAATTTTATAAATTAAAATACAGTTTATGAGGGATTTACAGGATTTAATGGGAGTTGTGCAACCTAAGCACGGGCCGCCACTGGGAGACATGATTTGTCTAGCGCACAAGATAAAGAAATAAAGAAGTTTTTCCTATTATATGAAGGACCTTATGAGATTATAGAAATAAAGATGAATAATGCATATGTACTACGCAACCAAGTAACACAGGAGATAGTGGGCACGCAAAATGCTACGAATTTGAAGTTATATTGGTCAAGGTAAAATTTTTTTTTGAAGTTTAATATGTTATTTTATGTTTTCAGATGGAACTCTCCCCCATTTTCGGGCGGTCACGACCTTACTAGTCCTAGTCGTGGTTTTCGGCAATTGGAGGCGGACCATGGTTGGCAGAACTTCCTTCGGGTGGTGACACGACGATGGTCCGGCTCCACCAAAATTGGTAAAGATTAGAAATTTCACCACATTATTGAACGGGGAGGGGGACCCATAAAGGTACATGTAATAAATTATTTTTTTTACACTCAAGGTGCAGCGGTTAGGTGTACCATATCACGTACCAGCACTGCTTTCGAGTGACTGTAAATAGTTATGGAGGCTAGGTTTTAAAAAGGCTCAAGGTTCAAGTAAAATTTTTGGTGTCATTGGAAAAATAAGTTTAGCCATTGACAATAGTTTCAGAATAATTCGGAAAATGAGTTTTGTTGGGAGGGAGGTTTGGCAAGAAGATAGACGGCGGGTTTGGATAAATAGTAGAATAGAGGGAGTAGAGTTGGTGTAAAAGGGGGACGTGAATTCATGTAGTGTGTCTATCTTGTTGGCAAGTCTCCCTGACAACAAAAAACCCCATTTTCGGGCAGTCACGACTTTAGCAGTTTAAGGATAAAAAATGTTGCCTCCAATGTAAATATAATTTGGAATGTGTATAATTTTACACTTATGTCAGTAGCTGTACTTTAGTTTATGTAAAGAAGTGACCAAGTATAATTGTAAAGTTTGTAGTACCAGTGAGAGGTGAGACATGCAGAAGGGTCTGGAATAAAATAAAAACTTGTTTTCATACAAGATGTGTGGGTAATTTTGGGGGGTTGTGTGGTGTTAATCGAAGTGAAGTAATCATGGAAAGTAGAGACTGCAGCAGTAGAAGGATTTAAGTTTAGCTATTAGTTATGCTATTGCAGTGGTGGCATGTACTACTGCAGATAGCGATGAGTGGTGGTGGTAAAATCAAGGTATGTTACCATCATCGGAGGCCAAACTGGCGTAATATACACTGCACAACTTGTTATATAATTTCATATTATATGTTGATTTGTTGCCGTGCAGTGTATCACAAAGATGAAGTATAACATGCCTGAAATGAAAGTTGATTTCCCCGCCTTTTCGGGCGATTACTGCCTTACTAGCACTAATCGTGGTTTTGGACGACTGCCAGCTGTGGGCAGCAATTGTAAACCTGACCATAGTTGGCTTGAAATTGGTATAGATTTGAAATTAGAGGGGGGTGACTTAGGGGAAATCCCCGGAACTATGGAACAGCAGCTATCACTCTGTTCATGTGGGAACAGTTAACCAGGTGATAGACCCGCATTAAGGGTGTATAAATATGTAAAATCAGGTATTATGATATCTGACCCTTTAAAAAAAAAAAAAATGTAACGCAGAAGCAAGGACAAGGAGATGACAAAATTCCTCCAAAACTTCAGTCCTTGTGGACGCAACTGGACGCCACAGTCCAGGGGGTCATAGTGTGTGTGGTAAAGGAGTTTACTCAGGGGAGTAACGAATTAGAATTTTGTAACCTAATGATGGTGACTCGCTACGGAGCTGACTAAATAATTTTGTTTTGTTTTGAGAAAGGGGTGCCGTAGATGTTTATCATATTGTGTTTCATATGTTATTGGGTTATTATTTTATCAGGTTATAGAGTAAGGATTGTAAGCATAAGTTATGTCTTTTACACAGTAGAATTGCTTGAAAGAGATTCAGAGAAAGGTCATTCACCTGACCAGGAACAACAGCTGATTACTGGTGTTATATATGTACTATGTCACTTAGAAATTGTTTGCAGATATTTTATCAATGTAATTAAATGTTTGAATAATTAATGTTTGAATAATAGATTTTCAATGTGGTTTAAGAGATTTTGAATTAAATGGTAAAATGTGTTTAAGATAATTTTGATTTTTCAATGGTAACTGTAATGTAAAATGTGGTAAATGTTAGAATTTGGGTGATTATTATTTTCTTAGGACATTTAAATCAGTCCAAGTTAAGTTAAAAGGGGAGTTGAACAAAGTAAGATTGTTATGAATAAACGTAATGTAGAATTTGAGAAGTAATAGTGGCACAGTAGCTATAGGGAAAATATGTAGAGTAATGATGGATATATTGAGGTAATAAATAAATGGAGATATTTTGTAAATGAAAGTGATGTAATAGGAGAGTAATTAGTCGATGAAGGAATTTTGTAAGGGGGGTGGTGTGATAAGGAGTCCTCAACAAAAAGCGTTGCGGCGGGAGGGGAACCGATTAGCGCTGGAAAGGGTTACCTAGGTAGGGTCCAGGGACCAACATAAGGGAATGAGTAGTGGGAAGGGAACACACGTCCTGAGTACAAAAGGGGTAGATAGTATTTCGTTATAAGGGTAGAATGATGCGAATGAGTTGAACAGTAGAGGTAGAGAACGGTTGGTAAATGTTTTGATAGATGGGTGTCATACTATTTAAAGCTGTTAGTGCGTATTAGAATCAGAAGGGGGTAAGACTATATGTAAATGCCCAGTTAGTAAATCAAATTATTATGAATAATTAAGTCACCCAAACTAATTGAGAATGAAAATGTTAAAGAAAGAAAGTCATAGTCAAAATATAAAATTAATTGAAACAAGTGACAGATTTTAATAGAAGTTGAAAATAATTAAAGCTATAAAATGGGTAATTTTGGTCAATTTAACTGTAAATTTTATTGTTTATTGTAATAATAACCATGTTAATTTTAAATGTCTTATTTTATTAGGTTGTATTATGTTTGAAGATAAGAAATTTTAAAGATGTTTCATGTATTTTGTGATGTAGCTCTGTGTAACATATGTATGTCAAGGTCATTGACTTGACCCAGAGAGATCAGCTGATGGTTGATGTAAGAGACAAGAACAGTTTCTGGTAATTGATTGATGCCATTTTGTTTCTTGATTGAATTAAATATTTTTGTTTTTCTGAAAATTAATAAAAGAAGTGTTGGTAAATTTAAATTTTCTTGAAAAAAAAAATTTTATTTTTCCGCCTGCCATATAGGTGATGTTTGAGTTCCCCACATATCAGTTGAGGATCTGGCATGGTATAAGGCCAAGGGTTTGAATTTTGGGGGGGTGGCATGTTAGAAGGTTAGGTGCATTATGGTGTGTAGCTGTTCGATATTATGGTGTTGGGATCTCGTATAGAGAAGTCCAGTAATCTCGTTCAGGTGCAGCCATAGTCGCCGAGCTAGGGGGGTAGTTTACCCATGATGCGTTAAGAATTAATGGGGGTTGTTGGCACCATATCCTCTCCGATCCTCTTAGGGGTTTAGCAATGAGAGTTCTTCTGTTCCATCAGAAGATCTCTCATTAGGGGGGTATTGTAACGGGGCTAAAAGGAGGGTTTTTTGTTTTATTGAAATTCATAAAATTATTTTCCATCTGTGTGTCCAGTCACATGTTAAATAAAATTGTCGTAGAACAAAGGGACAGTGATGTGAAGTTTGAACGTAGTTAGGGCGTTGGAATGCAGTGTGTGTCCGACAACGCAGCATAATTCTAAGAACTTCAGTCCTGTGTGACGCCCACAAACGTGCGACCACCAGCGGGGCGCACTAACGACGCTTAGACACCTCGACCAACATGGCTTTTTGTAAAATTTGTTCGCCATGTGCTCGGAAGCAGCCGGAAACGTAATTGAAACTTCAACCAATTGAGTGACGAGACGAAAGGCAGTGAAATTTCGTCGACGTCAAACACACCTAAATAGCACATACTGTGTGAACAGTGACGAACGATTCAACATCATAAGGCATTGTAATTTCCGTCATGCCTAACTTCTGGTGGCAGATTAGTTGGTGACTCTCTTCCCACTCAACTAACCGCGTTATCCCGGCCGGGAGCGAAGAAGTAATGTGTGCACACTAAATCTAAATTTATTATGTAAAAAGTGGTAATCAAAATAAAAAAATGATTTAATATAGCAAAATAGAATCAGTGAAGTGAACGGGCCAAAATAAAATGTGAATTGTAACCTCTAGGACACTTAAACACCTGCGGCATATGGCAGCGAAAGGAGTGACGCCGGTTGGGTAATCAATCATAATAATTTCATTTTTTTTAAAAAGGGGTTTAACAAATTAATTAACACAAATGGGGTTTAAATGGTGTGAATGTTGCGTGTGAGCAGGCTGGGCTGTTTTCTATAAAATAAAGTGTTTATTCTAACTTTCATTTATATAAGATGTTTTGAATAATATGTAAAGAAATTTTTGTTTTGTATTAATTGTTGGGAGATAATTGATAACATAAGAGAAATGATTAATTCATGATCTGAAGGCTTAAAGAATAGAATAAAATTTTAATTGTTTTTCATAAATGCAAGTAGCGTACATTTTCCATGTAACCTTATAATCATACTTGCATTTCGACGTTCGTGTGACGTAACTCTAGGCTGAAAGAAAATTTAAAGGTAAGTGGGAGATATAATATATATATATTATTATTATAAAAAGTATATTAATTGAATAACTTCACACATTGGGTTGTAAAATCATATCTAAACATTTTATAAAACTGGCTACGCTAGTGTTTAGTCCGAATGGCAGACGCTTAAATTGATAGTTCTTACCATTGAAGAGAAATGCAGTATATTTCCGGCTCTCTGGCGCTAATGGAACTTGCCAGTATCCTGCTGTCAAATCACGTCATATATTTGACTCCGCTAAACTTCTGAAAAATTTCGTTCATGGCTTCCGGTGACTCCCGGTCAGGTATTATAATTTGATTAATTTCTCTAGCGTCTAAGCACAACCTTACCTTTCCATCCTTCTTGATGACCACTACTAATGGATTCAAGTATGGCGATATAGATCTTTCAATGATGTCTCCTTCCATCATCCGATCCAACTCCTCTTGTACCGCTCTCCTCTTTGAAAACGGCACTGGATAACTTCTCTGCATGTAGGGTGAGTGTTCTCGAACCTTCATCTCACATACGTTGTAAAGAAGAGAAATATATAGAATGTGTTGAGTACGTGTTTAAATAAGTTCCACGTTGTTATGCGCCAATTTGAAACAATTAGAAATAATTAGGTGTTAAGATGCGACGATGATGCCTCACGTTGCGAGCGTCAATTTGTAAAGAAACCAATATGTGCCGGTGCTAGCGAAAATGTCCGTCTTATTCAAACCCCACTGTTGTAATCAATTTAGTAACGAACTGCTTGTTAATTATGTGAGGACGTATGTTATAATGTATGATACCAGGTGGAGACGTCAAATTATAAAGAAATCTTGTCTATGAGTGTAATTGGTTATAAGGGACTCCGGGGTAACAAACGCCAAGTAGTACGTTGTAGGTGGCGATTCGTAACAATTAAAATGCTGTTACCTGGTTTAATTAATATGTTATTAACTAATATACCTTGCGGTTGTGACCAGTGAAACCCTCAGAACACAGATTATTAAGTCCACAAACTTAGAATTATGTTCCTGAATTTATAATGGTAGTATTCTGTAGACTTAATTTAATTCTCAGTAGTTGTTTAATATGAGCAATATATATGGAGTATTTACTGAATGTAAGTGGTTTTTGTCTCAACCCTAGTCCCTCAACGATAAAAATTTCATTCAAATTTGGTATGGCAAACCCCGTTAGTTCAGCAATCTCCCATCCCACCAGCTGTAAACTTGGAGCGCTATTATTAGAAATAAGTGTACGTATAGGTTAGTTATTCTGAGTGTTTGTATCAATCTGTTAATAAATTATTACGCCAATTACATATAGTATTTTCTCTGCAATGATTAAAACGTTATCTCATACAACAAATGTACTTTATTTATTTTTCTCTGGTATTTAACAAGTTACGTTGTCTCAGACAAACAATAAGACGATCCAATCGACTATCCCAACATGTATCGATTCTTAATTATTCAAACTCTAAAAACATATATATTTGAAAATAATGACAATTAATTCTTATACCAGGGTTCGTGTAGTTCTTTGAACCATTAGTAAGGCCAGGTAAAACGCATAATTAAGGTTGTTCAATTTACAAAAAAAGAATAAAATTATTTACTTAAAATACAATGATATGAAAATAATTTGTTTTTTTACCCAAGCGGCGAAAGCTTCATTAGGCGGTGAATGTTTGTCAACAACGGTCAAAATGCAGTTTATATCGTCTTCACCCAGTAAAACTGCTCTGGTCTTCAATGAATGGATGATGATAATCCCACAGGAACTCTTGTGCTTCGATTCTTCTTTTGCGTCTTCACAATTCTTGGTCCCAACGAACTGGAATTAGGATCTCAGCTTACGCTGTCAATGAAGGTTATTTCGTCAACCGAATCTTCTGTATTTCCAAATATTTCCGTTAATTCAGGCTTCAACTCTTTATTGGTCTTCAATTTATAGCATGAATTGGTTTGATACCAAATTCAGCGGAATTATTTAGTGAATGAGGTGAGACGCTTTCAGTTCTTTTTTTATTGTATTCATTGATAATTTAGAGGGTTATTTAATTTGTATGATTCATTAACATTTCAGTATAATTGTTTTGCAAAAATGTTTTTTCAATTTGGATATGTATTTTCTTTATATTTATTCATATATTTTAAATATATCGGTTCATCTCAACCTAATAGCTTGTAACAATCGGTACCATCTATTCCAAAATCAACAACTTACTAAAAATCAGTTGCCTTAACAACCATGTTTTCTATATATCCTTGAGCCGGCATTATAGAATATTACTACTCCTTTCCAATAAAATACTCCATGCTTGGATTAATATTGAATCACATAAAATTCTCCCCTAACCTTCCTTATTAAACAGTAAATGTTTTACTAGAGTTTCGTTGGACTGGGTTTACTAAAAAGGTATTAATTTCCTTTCACTAATATGGAATTTAGGCCTATAGATTCGTTTACAACCATTATAACATTATTTGGTTTTTAACTTAATTTTCTTTTTACCTGACCGACTGTACAATTAATTATTGATTACATAGTTAATTACATGAATTTTAATTTACTGGTGGTTAGTTGTTTTTACATTAATTAATTGGTTCTGGAACCCTTTATTAATTTATGACATAATTGTCAGAACTACTTGTTAGACTTGAAACACTGGTCACACTCCTGATCCAGTTTATAAACATTAATTAGAACAACAGTATCTTTCAATTTTATACAATACTGACAACTTAGTACAGTGCCTAACATTGGTAACTATACTGTGCTGTATAAAAACAAATCTAATATAAAATATAAACATAACTATTGAGTAAGTATTATTATCAAACAACATCATTTCATTTTTAACACATTCAACATACAATATAAATATTCTGTAGACCTTAACATGTCACAGTACAAAACAAATATTTCATTACATCCAATCATTCATTGGTCTGGCTCTTTTACATTTAATATTAGTCATTGCCTCCTTTTTACTTGAGGTCCTTCTCAAACATATGAACTATCGAACAACCTTAAGTCAGGGTATGGTCTTTGACCATATTTCATTCAGTCTTTTATGTAACATTGGGGAACCTCAACTATGTTGCGTTACATAACACCCCCCCTTCGAAATAAGTTTATTTTGGTATAAACAAAGTTTAGCAAGAAATAAACTTCTAATTTGTATCTGGCCAATTGGTTTCCTATTTATAGTACTTTTATATTTCCCAATTATTCGTTATTTTATTATCATTTCTTCGTTCCTTCTTAAAGTCAATTATTTCCCAAGTTTAAATCTTATTTCTATAATCATTCTTGTGACATTCTTCATTAATTATACATTTTGGATCTGGTTTTATTTAATTCTCTATATTTATTTGTGAATTTTCCCTCTAATATTTAATTTTCCTAAACCTCCCTAACATTATAACTGGAATCGAATCGGTGGTGCTCTATCGGCTAACCAATTACCGTCGTCCATTACATACTTTCTGGGATCAGAGGAACATCATCTCTGCCCAGTTAAATGATTGCTGGAATATTCTACAGTCAATCTTCATTAATAAACCTCGTAAGGTAGTCATCATGTGACCTTCAACAAAATACTAAATAATAATCATATTCTAGGGATTATTCACTGTACTTGAATTCAGATCATATTATTTCTTCATATTAATTCTTCCTTCTATTATACACTTTTTCTCTCCAATACTTGGCTATTTTATTGACATTTATTAATTGGGTTTTGTCTTCGGATAATTCTGAACCATTTGTTTTTTCTTTTCTGGTGATCCTTTTGATGGTTCCATTTTGGCTTCTTCATTCTCTTGTCTTCATTGGCTCATATTCCTTTGTGATCAATACAGCTGGTTATGAGATTTTGGTCAGTACTATACATTACATTATGTAGCTATATTCTTCTGGCACAATCATTATTATTTCTTTTACATTCTAAATTATATTTCTCGCTATTATATTATATCAGATAAACTCATCTTGTTTTTTGGTTTTGATGATTTTTATTAGGTTGAATTAGTGTAAAATTTTTTTCTTCTTTCATATCAGTTTAAAGCAATTTCTTCTAAATTGTATAGTAAGGTGTTCTTACTTATTTTTCGACTTTGGTTGTTCTTTTTATCTTCAAAATTCTCTTTCTTATATAACTCATAAATTGTTTTCTTAGATACTTGTTTGTAAGTTGAGCTTACTTCATTTTTTTGAATTTTGGGGTATTTATTCTCTTTATTTTAAATCATACTGTTTCTGAATAATTATGAGTAAGTTGTTCTTACATCCTTTGGAATTTTGGGTTTTAGTTTCTTCATTTTAAATTGTATTGTTCGAAATAACATGAGTAAGATGTCCTTACGTCTTTTTGAATTTTGGGTTTTTATTTACAATGGGTTGCTTGGTCCTGTATCCATAAAATCCGTCCCTTTTCATTATATTCTGTTTGGAATCTGTTTAACCGTGGTCCATTATTTCCTCTATACTGGTTGTTCGGGTCTCTCTAGTGTATAGAGTTATTTTTGTCCTTGTGACATATCTCATTATTGTACAGTTCTTGCCTCTTGTCACTATAAAATTGTCATTTATAGTCAAGCTCATCATCGTCCTTTGAACTGATTCTTCTGTACTGTCTCTTAATGGTTCTGATGGTTCATACATAAATTCCATAAGTCCTCCATGCTCCTTAGTTAGTTTTGGCCTTTTTGGTCCTTGTAGTCCATCTGGGAATTCAAGTGTGGTTCGTTTAAAGTTTCTCACTTGCCTTACTTCTCTGTTTTCCGTAATTGGTCTATTATGTAGCTGAACCAATCCCCTTTTAATCATTTCCAATTCTTCCCGTGTATTTATTAATTTCCTTTTACACATTTGTCTTATTCTCACTATCTTCATTTCATCATGAATCCGTTCTATTCTTCCGGTTCTATCAATTGGTATCTTGTCAAATTTTTCTTGGGTCTTCGCTTGTATGTTTCCTATTTGAGTAATTTTGGTCTCTACTTCTACTCTGAGTTGCATGATGGGTTCATCTGTCTTTTTCAGATCCACCTTAATTTCATTTATTTGCTGTCTTACCTCCACTTCATAGCTATCAACTCCTTTGCTCCGTGTTTCATTGACAATTATAATACTTCTATTGATGACTTCCCTCAATGCTAGGCCTTGTTCATTGATGATTTGCCGCAACTCTTTATTATGGTTTTCAATTTTCTCATCCATTCGTTTGGTATTCTCCAGAATCTGCCTCAAACTCTCATCATTCCTGTTAAACCTTTTATTCATTTGCTTGATTAAATTTTCGCTCAAAATTTCGTTTTGTTTTCTTGAGTTTTCATTAATACTGTCTATTTTATTTTCCAGCTTTTCTGAATTTTCATTTATACTGTCTATCTTTTCATTGATTTGTCTAAAATCGGCCTTCAATCGTTCATTATTTTCATTTATGGTTTGCCTTAAAAGTTCACTAGTACTTTCCTTAATACTGTCTATTTTTTCATTAGTTTGTCTATTATCTTCTTTGATACTGTCTATTTTATTTTCTAGCTTTTCTGAGTTTTCTTCAAATTTTTTATTTAATTCTTCCTTCTGTTTCCTGGAATCTTCTTTGATACTGTCTATTTTTTCATTAGTTTGTCTATTATCCTCCTTCATGCTACTCATTAATTCCATTAATTTTTCCCAATTTAATCCTCCTCTGGTTTCCTCTTTATCTGGTTGGTCCCCTTGGGCATCTTCTTCCACTATTTCCGTTTCCGTATCCATAACTATTTCGGTTTCTTCTGTATCACCTGTCTGTTGATCCATTTCGGTATCTGTACCTACCTCTGTTTCTTTTTCCCTCCTATCTTCTTCTGTTCTTGTTCCTTCTCCATTCTTTTCGTAACAGCTCTCGTATGCATTCCTGTGCCTCTAATGGTTGCCTGCTCAAGTTAAGTAACAAATAATATGAGTTTTTACTTAACTAAAGCCCACTCGTTGAGCGCCAATTTGTAAAGAAGAGAAATATATAGAATGTGTTGAGTACGTGTTTAAATAAGTTCCACGTTGTTATGCGCCAATTTGAAACAATTAGAAATAATTAGGTGTTAAGATGTGACGATGATGCCTCACGTTGCGAGCGTCAATTTGTAAAGAAACCAATATGTGCCGGTGCTAGCGAAAATGTCCGTCTTATTCAAACCCCACTGTTGTAATCAATTTAGTAACGAACTGCTTGTTAATTATGTGAGGACATATGTTATAATGTATGATACCAGCTGGAGACGTCAAATTATAAAGAAATCTTGTCTATGAGTGTAATTGGTTATAAGGGACTCCAGTGTAACAAACGCCAAGTAGTACGTTGTAGGTGGCGATTCGTAACAATTAAAATGCTGTTACCTGGTTTAATTAATATGTTATTAACTAATATACCTTACGGTTGTGACCAGTGAAACCCTCAGAACACAGATTATTAAGTCCACAAACTTAGAATTATGTTCCTGAATTTATAATGGTAGTATTCTGTAGACTTAATTTAATTCTCAGTAGTTGTTTAATATGAGCAATATATATGGAGTATTTACTGAATGTAAGTGGTTTTTGTCTCAACCCTAGTCCCTCAACGATAAAAATTTCATTCAAATTTGGTATGGCAAACCCCGTTAGTTCAGCAATCTCCCATCCCACCAGCTGTAAACTTGGAGCGCTATTATTAGAAATAAGTGTACGTATAGGTTAGTTATTCTGAGTGTTTGTATCAATCTGTTAATAAATTATTACGCCAATTACATATAGTATTTTCTCTGCAATGATTAAAACGTTATCTCATACAACAAATGTACTTTATTTATTTTTCTCTGGTATTTAACAAGTTACGTTGTCTCAGACAAACAATAAGACGATCCAATCGACTATCCCAACATGTATCGATTCTTAATTATTCAAACTCTAAAAACATATATATTTGAAAATAATGACAATTAATTCTTATACCAGGGTTCGTGTAGTTCTTTGAACCATTAGTAAGGCCAGGTAAAACGCATAATTAAGGTTGTTCAATTTACAAAAAAAGAATAAAATTATTTACTTAAAATACAATGATATGAAAATAATTTGTTTTTTTACCCAAGCGGCGAAAGCTTCATTAGGCGGTGAATGTTTGTCAACAACGGTCAAAATGCAGTTTATATCGTCTTCACCCAGTAAAACTGCTCTGGTCTTCAATGAATGGATGATGATAATCCCACAGGAACTCTTGTGCTTCGATTCTTCTTTTGCGTCTTCACAATTCTTGGTCCCAACGAACTGGAATTAGGATCTCAGCTTACGCTGTCAATGAAGGTTATTTCGTCAACCGAATCTTCTGTATTTCCAAATATTTCCGTTAATTCAGGCTTCAACTCTTTATTGGTCTTCAATTTATAGCATGAATTGGTTTGATACCAAATTCAGCGGAATTATTTAGTGAATGAGGTGAGACGCTTTCAGTTCTTTTTTTATTGTATTCATTGATAATTTAGAGGGTTATTTAATTTGTATGATTCATTAACATTTCAGTATAATTGTTTTGCAAAAATGTTTTTTCAATTTGGATATGTATTTTCTTTATATTTATTCATATATTTTAAATATATCGGTTCATCTCAACCTAATAGCTTGTAACAATCGGTACCATCTATTCCAAAATCAACAACTTACTAAAAATCAGTTGCCTTAACAACCATGTTTTCTATATATCCTTGAGCCGGCATTATAGAATATTACTACTCCTTTCCAATAAAATACTCCATGCTTGGATTAATATTGAATCACATAAAATTCTCCCCTAACCTTCCTTATTAAACAGTAAATGTTTTACTAGAGTTTCGTTGGACTGGGTTTACTAAAAAGGTATTAATTTCCTTTCACTAATATGGAATTTAGGCCTATAGATTCGTTTACAACCATTATAACATTATTTGGTTTTTAACTTAATTTTCTTTTTACCTGACCGACTGTACAATTAATTATTGATTACATAGTTAATTACATGAATTTTAATTTACTGGTGGTTAGTTGTTTTTACATTAATTAATTGGTTCTGGAACCCTTTATTAATTTATGACATAATTGTCAGAACTACTTGTTAGACTTGAAACACTGGTCACACTCCTGATCCAGTTTATAAACATTAATTAGAACAACAGTATCTTTCAATTTTATACAATACTGACAACTTAGTACAGTGCCTAACATTGGTAACTATACTGTGCTGTATAAAAACAAATCTAATATAAAATATAAACATAACTATTGAGTAAGTATTATTATCAAACAACATCATTTCATTTTTAACACATTCAACATACAATATAAATATTCTGTAGACCTTAACATGTCACAGTACAAAACAAATATTTCATTACATCCAATCATTCATTGGTCTGGCTCTTTTACATTTAATATTAGTCATTGCCTCCTTTTTACTTGAGGTCCTTCTCAAACATATGAACTATCGAACAACCTTAAGTCAGGGTATGGTCTTTGACCATATTTCATTCAGTCTTTTATGTAACATTGGGGAACCTCAACTATGTTGCGTTACATAACACCCCCCCTTCGAAATAAGTTTATTTTGGTATAAACAAAGTTTAGCAAGAAATAAACTTCTAATTTGTATCTGGCCAATTGGTTTCCTATTTATAGTACTTTTATATTTCCCAATTATTCGTTATTTTATTATCATTTCTTCGTTCCTTCTTAAAGTCAATTATTTCCCAAGTTTAAATCTTATTTCTATAATCATTCTTGTGACATTCTTCATTAATTATACATTTTGGATCTGGTTTTATTTAATTCTCTATATTTATTTGTGAATTTTCCCTCTAATATTTAATTTTCCTAAACCTCCCTAACATTATAACTGGAATCGAATCGGTGGTGCTCTATCGGCTAACCAATTACCGTCGTCCATTACATACTTTCTGGGATCAGAGGAACATCATCTCTGCCCAGTTAAATGATTGCTGGAATATTCTACAGTCAATCTTCATTAATAAACCTCGTAAGGTAGTCATCATGTGACCTTCAACAAAATACTAAATAATAATCATATTCTAGGGATTATTCACTGTACTTGAATTCAGATCATATTATTTCTTCATATTAATTCTTCCTTCTATTATACACTTTTTCTCTCCAATACTTGGCTATTTTATTGACATTTATTAATTGGGTTTTGTCTTCGGATAATTCTGAACCATTTGTTTTTTCTTTTCTGGTGATCCTTTTGATGGTTCCATTTTGGCTTCTTCATTCTCTTGTCTTCATTGGCTCATATTCCTTTGTGATCAATACAGCTGGTTATGAGATTTTGGTCAGTACTATACATTACATTATGTAGCTATATTCTTCTGGCACAATCATTATTATTTCTTTTACATTCTAAATTATATTTCTCGCTATTATATTATATCAGATAAACTCATCTTGTTTTTTGGTTTTGATGATTTTTATTAGGTTGAATTAGTGTAAAATTTTTTTCTTCTTTCATATCAGTTTAAAGCAATTTCTTCTAAATTGTATAGTAAGGTGTTCTTACTTATTTTTCGACTTTGGTTGTTCTTTTTATCTTCAAAATTCTCTTTCTTATATAACTCATAAATTGTTTTCTTAGATACTTGTTTGTAAGTTGAGCTTACTTCATTTTTTTGAATTTTGGGGTATTTATTCTCTTTATTTTAAATCATACTGTTTCTGAATAATTATGAGTAAGTTGTTCTTACATCCTTTGGAATTTTGGGTTTTAGTTTCTTCATTTTAAATTGTATTGTTCGAAATAACATGAGTAAGATGTCCTTACGTCTTTTTGAATTTTGGGTTTTTATTTACAATGGGTTGCTTGGTCCTGTATCCATAAAATCCGTCCCTTTTCATTATATTCTGTTTGGAATCTGTTTAACCGTGGTCCATTATTTCCTCTATACTGGTTGTTCGGGTCTCTCTAGTGTATAGAGTTATTTTTGTCCTTGTGACATATCTCATTATTGTACAGTTCTTGCCTCTTGTCACTATAAAATTGTCATTTATAGTCAAGCTCATCATCGTCCTTTGAACTGATTCTTCTGTACTGTCTCTTAATGGTTCTGATGGTTCATACATAAATTCCATAAGTCCTCCATGCTCCTTAGTTAGTTTTGGCCTTTTTGGTCCTTGTAGTCCATCTGGGAATTCAAGTGTGGTTCGTTTAAAGTTTCTCACTTGCCTTACTTCTCTGTTTTCCGTAATTGGTCTATTATGTAGCTGAACCAATCCCCTTTTAATCATTTCCAATTCTTCCCGTGTATTTATTAATTTCCTTTTACACATTTGTCTTATTCTCACTATCTTCATTTCATCATGAATCCGTTCTATTCTTCCGGTTCTATCAATTGGTATCTTGTCAAATTTTTCTTGGGTCTTCGCTTGTATGTTTCCTATTTGAGTAATTTTGGTCTCTACTTCTACTCTGAGTTGCATGATGGGTTCATCTGTCTTTTTCAGATCCACCTTAATTTCATTTATTTGCTGTCTTACCTCCACTTCATAGCTATCAACTCCTTTGCTCCGTGTTTCATTGACAATTATAATACTTCTATTGATGACTTCCCTCAATGCTAGGCCTTGTTCATTGATGATTTGCCGCAACTCTTTATTATGGTTTTCAATTTTCTCATCCATTCGTTTGGTATTCTCCAGAATCTGCCTCAAACTCTCATCATTCCTGTTAAACCTTTTATTCATTTGCTTGATTAAATTTTCGCTCAAAATTTCGTTTTGTTTTCTTGAGTTTTCATTAATACTGTCTATTTTATTTTCCAGCTTTTCTGAATTTTCATTTATACTGTCTATCTTTTCATTGATTTGTCTAAAATCGGCCTTCAATCGTTCATTATTTTCATTTATGGTTTGCCTTAAAAGTTCACTAGTACTTTCCTTAATACTGTCTATTTTTTCATTAGTTTGTCTATTATCTTCTTTGATACTGTCTATTTTATTTTCTAGCTTTTCTGAGTTTTCTTCAAATTTTTTATTTAATTCTTCCTTCTGTTTCCTGGAATCTTCTTTGATACTGTCTATTTTTTCATTAGTTTGTCTATTATCCTCCTTCATGCTACTCATTAATTCCATTAATTTTTCCCAATTTAATCCTCCTCTGGTTTCCTCTTTATCTGGTTGGTCCCCTTGGGCATCTTCTTCCACTATTTCCGTTTCCGTATCCATAACTATTTCGGTTTCTTCTGTATCACCTGTCTGTTGATCCATTTCGGTATCTGTACCTACCTCTGTTTCTTTTTCCCTCCTATCTTCTTCTGTTCTTGTTCCTTCTCCATTCTTTTCGTAACAGCTCTCGTATGCATTCCTGTGCCTCTAATGGTTGCCTGCTCAAGTTAAGTAACAAATAATATGAGTTTTTACTTAACTAAAGCCCACTCGTTGAGCGCCAATTTGTAAAGAAGAGAAATATATAGAATGTGTTGAGTACGTGTTTAAATAAGTTCCACGTTGTTATGCGCCAATTTGAAACAATTAGAAATAATTAGGTGTTAAGATGTGACGATGATGCCTCACGTTGCGAGCGTCAATTTGTAAAGAAACCAATATGTGCCGGTGCTAGCGAAAATGTCCGTCTTATTCAAACCCCACTGTTGTAATCAATTTAGTAACGAACTGCTTGTTAATTATGTGAGGACATATGTTATAATGTATGATACCAGCTGGAGACGTCAAATTATAAAGAAATCTTGTCTATGAGTGTAATTGGTTATAAGGGACTCCAGTGTAACAAACGCCAAGTAGTACGTTGTAGGTGGCGATTCGTAACAATTAAAATGCTGTTACCTGGTTTAATTAATATGTTATTAACTAATATACCTTACGGTTGTGACCAGTGAAACCCTCAGAACACAGATTATTAAGTCCACAAACTTAGAATTATGTTCCTGAATTTATAATGGTAGTATTCTGTAGACTTAATTTAATTCTCAGTAGTTGTTTAATATGAGCAATATATATGGAGTATTTACTGAATGTAAGTGGTTTTTGTCTCAACCCTAGTCCCTCAACGATAAAAATTTCATTCAAATTTGGTATGGCAAACCCCGTTAGTTCAGCAATCTCCCATCCCACCAGCTGTAAACTTGGAGCGCTATTATTAGAAATAAGTGTACGTATAGGTTAGTTATTCTGAGTGTTTGTATCAATCTGTTAATAAATTATTACGCCAATTACATATAGTATTTTCTCTGCAATGATTAAAACGTTATCTCATACAACAAATGTACTTTATTTATTTTTCTCTGGTATTTAACAAGTTACGTTGTCTCAGACAAACAATAAGACGATCCAATCGACTATCCCAACATGTATCGATTCTTAATTATTCAAACTCTAAAAACATATATATTTGAAAATAATGACAATTAATTCTTATACCAGGGTTCGTGTAGTTCTTTGAACCATTAGTAAGGCCAGGTAAAACGCATAATTAAGGTTGTTCAATTTACAAAAAAAGAATAAAATTATTTACTTAAAATACAATGATATGAAAATAATTTGTTTTTTTACCCAAGCGGCGAAAGCTTCATTAGGCGGTGAATGTTTGTCAACAACGGTCAAAATGCAGTTTATATCGTCTTCACCCAGTAAAACTGCTCTGGTCTTCAATGAATGGATGATGATAATCCCACAGGAACTCTTGTGCTTCGATTCTTCTTTTGCGTCTTCACAATTCTTGGTCCCAACGAACTGGAATTAGGATCTCAGCTTACGCTGTCAATGAAGGTTATTTCGTCAACCGAATCTTCTGTATTTCCAAATATTTCCGTTAATTCAGGCTTCAACTCTTTATTGGTCTTCAATTTATAGCATGAATTGGTTTGATACCAAATTCAGCGGAATTATTTAGTGAATGAGGTGAGACGCTTTCAGTTCTTTTTTTATTGTATTCATTGATAATTTAGAGGGTTATTTAATTTGTATGATTCATTAACATTTCAGTATAATTGTTTTGCAAAAATGTTTTTTCAATTTGGATATGTATTTTCTTTATATTTATTCATATATTTTAAATATATCGGTTCATCTCAACCTAATAGCTTGTAACAATCGGTACCATCTATTCCAAAATCAACAACTTACTAAAAATCAGTTGCCTTAACAACCATGTTTTCTATATATCCTTGAGCCGGCATTATAGAATATTACTACTCCTTTCCAATAAAATACTCCATGCTTGGATTAATATTGAATCACATAAAATTCTCCCCTAACCTTCCTTATTAAACAGTAAATGTTTTACTAGAGTTTCGTTGGACTGGGTTTACTAAAAAGGTATTAATTTCCTTTCACTAATATGGAATTTAGGCCTATAGATTCATTTACAACCATTATAACATTATTTGGTTTTTAACTTAATTTTCTTTTTACCTGACCTACTGTACAATTAATTATTGATTACATAGTTAATTACATGAATTTTAATTTACTGGTGGTTAGTTGTTTTTACATTAATTAATTGGTTCTGGAACCCTTTATTAATTTATGACATAATTGTCAGAACTACTTGTTAGACTTGAAACACTGGTCACACTCCTGATCCAGTTTATAAACATTAATTAGAACAACAGTATCTTTCAATTTTATACAATACTGACAACTTAGTACAGTGCCTAACATTGGTAACTATACTGTGCTGTATAAAAACAAATCTAATATAAAATATAAACATAATTATTGAGTAAGTATTGTTATCAAACAACATCATTTCATTTTTAACACATTCAACATACAATATAAATATTCTGTAGACCTTAACATGTCACAGTACAAAACAAATATTTCATTACATCCAATCATTCATTGGTCTGGCTCTTTTACATTTAATATTAGTCATTGCCTCCTTTTTACTTGAGGTCCTTCTCAAACATATGAACTATCGAACAACCTTAAGTCAGGGTATGGTCTTTGACCATATTTCATTCAGTCTTTTATGTAACGTTGGGGAACCTCAACTATGTTGCGTTACAACGTAGTCCCTGGCTTTTCCAGGCAACTCAGCAAACACATCTCTAAAACGTTCAACAACTGACCACAATTCCTGTCGTTGGGGACTCCCTACAACTCCACCCTCATTAAAAAATTTATCTGCCCTATTTTCCCATACTCTCTCATCATTCTCTACTCTCTCACTCTCTTGACATACATTCACTCTTGTTTCTATAATTCCCTCGCCTACTCGGTTTTGTATCATCTTTATCCCCGTAACTCTGATAACTTACCCAGTCTACTTTATGTAGCTCCGCCCATACCGCGGAATTCCCTCTAAAACATTTCATTATCTTTAACAACTGTACTTCCCAGCTACTTCGACAAAACTGATTGAACTCTTTCACTCTATTTAAAAACTGCATCGGGTGTACCCCCCATTTTCACAATTAAACAATTCCAAATCAATATCACTATTCATATCTCTAGTAATTACTACTTGTTCAGTAACACTATTAAGTTTTTTATTTATTGCTACATTCAATTCATCTTTAACATTAACTATGCTCTGCTCGATTAATCCCAATTTACCATTATTTAAATATTGAAATTGTTTATTACTTTTATTTATAGTATTTACTGTATCTTGCATAGCTTGTATCTCTGATTTGCAATTACTGTCTATTTCATTTATTTTGAAATTAGTATTAGTTTCATATGTCTTAATGTTATCTCTAACTTCTTCTATTTTCTCTACTGCATAATTAAATTTATACTCACTATCAACGTTACACTTATTTATTTTACTTTCAAAATTGTCTTTTATTTCTTGAATTTGCTCATGAACTTGTATTTTGACTGTCTCTGACACTTGTTTGTTTACATTAATAATATGATTATTTAATTGTTCGTTTACTGATCCTATCACTTGTTCTCTAATTGTGTTAAAGCATTCATCCATCTCATTTAGACGTTTATTCATATTAACCTCAAACTTAGCATTTTGTGTATTTATTTCGTCAAAACGACTATTTATAACATCAAATTTACTATTCTGTACATCAAAACTACTCTTGACTTCCCTAACGTCACTGGTCAATTTATCAAATTTATTATTCAAACTGCACAGTGTGCTACATAGATATTTCATCATATTATTTTCAGGTTGATTATTTTCCTTAATTAATTTTGGGGTCATCTGAATCCCCGAATCATCTGCACTATCTGTTTCATTCGTACCACTTATATTTACATTTTTATCGTCTTTCCCTACATTGGGTGTTGAATGTACTTCGGGGCTGTTTATAACAGCTGATTCGTCAAAATTAATTATTTCACTTACAATGCTTTCCTCATTTCTTACCATATTTATAAGTTTACTGATTTAAATTTGCTTACATAAAAACCATCTACCACTTAACTCTTAACACTTGAACAGTGATGTACCATTTTATGTATGCTACGTAATTTTTACGTATTGTTACTCAACCTTTAAAACAAACTTGCATTCACTTGTAGGTGCGGTCTTTATATTTAAATTTCAATTTATAAAAACTGGTCCCTGTTTCGGATGCGCCATTTGTGAAGTTATTCAATTAATATATTTTTTATAATAATAATATATATATTATATCTTCCACTTACCTTTAAATTTTCTTTCAGCCTAGAGTTACGTCACACGAATGTCGAAATGCAAGTATGATTGTAAGGTTACATGAAAAATGTACGCTACTCGCATTTATGAAAAACAATTAAAATTTTATTCTTTCTTTAAGCCTCCAGATCATGAATTAATCATTTCTCTTATGTTATCAATTATCTCCCAACAATTAATACAAAACAAAAATTTCTTTACATATTATTCAAAACATCTTATATAAATGAAAGTTAGAATAAACACCTTATTTTATAGAAAACAGCCCAGCCTGCTCACACGCAACATTCACACCTTTTAACCCCATTTGTGTTAATTAATTTGTTAAACCCCTTTTGAAAAAAAATGAAATTAATATGATTGATTACCCAACCGGCGTCACTCCTTTCGCTGCCATGTGCCGCGGGTGTTTAAGTGTCCTAGAGTTTACAATTCACATTTTATTTTGGCCCGTTCACTTCACTGATTCTATCTTGCTACATTAAATCATTTTTTTATTTTGATTACCACTTTTTACATAATAAATTTAGATTTAGTGTGCACACATTACTTCTTCGCTCCCGGCCGGAATAACGCGGTTAGTTGAGTGGGAAGAGAGTCACCAACTAATCTGCCACCAGAAGTTAGACATGATGGAAATTACAATGCCTTATGATGTTGAATCGTTCGTCACTGTTCACACAGTACGTGCTATTTAGGTGTGTTTGACGTCGACGAAATTTCACTGCCTTTCGTCTCGTCACTCAATTGGTTGAAGTTTCAATTACGTTTCCGGCTGCTTCCGAGCACATGGCGAACAAATTTTACAAAAAGCCATGTTGGTCGAGGTGTCTAAGCGTCGTTAGTGCGCCCCGCTGGTGGTCACGCGTTTGTGGGCGTAACACAGCACTGAAGTTCTTAGAATTATGCTGCGTTGTCGGACACGCACTGCATTCCAATGCCCTAACTACGTTCAAACTTCACATCACTGTCCCTTTGTTCTACGACAATTTTATTTAACATGTGACTGGCCACACAGATGGAAAATAATTTTATGAATTTCAATAAAACAAAAACCCTTCCTTTTAGCCCCGTTACAAGAATGGGAATCACCATGTAAATTTTAGCTAAAAGAAGTTGTAAAACTAATCAGAAACAGAAAGGGTGATATCTGTATAACAAGAAAGATGGTACATTATTAGGATAATATTGTACGATAATTATTATCACTAATGTAAGGCATAATAATAATAATTAAATACATCTGTCATGTGACACTAGCTGCAAATATTATTACTAAGTTCTCAACACAAGAGAATGCACCAATGTAAAACACAAGATTGTAAAACAATGTAATAACTGTAATGAACAATTATGAACAAGATAGTTACTTAAAAGACCACTACTTAATTAAGAATGAAGTAAAGTAAGGTGACACCTTATAGTACAATCTATAGGTGATTATATAGACTCAAAACTAGAAAATAACAATGTATTAACAGTAACTAGGGCGAACAGTATTTGCACTGACCATGTATGTGTAATTGTGATACAACAGAAATTGTCCAGAGACAAATATTAAAATGTAATTAGTAAATATAGTTAGTAGGATCATAGGCCTAATGCGACCTAAGCATAGGAGATGCATTTTGTCAGTAATAGTAAGTAGATAATAAGTGAAGAGTGTAAAAGGACTTGAAAAGCATAATCTCAAAGAGATGTAATTGTCATTTGTTAGTTTTAGTGAAAGAATACCTAAATTTATTAAGAAATGGTATAAAATGTTAATTTCAAATAATATCTTCTTTAATCATGGACGAAAATATATCATGTATGGGCTCTAAAAGAGCCAAATGTTCGCCATGTCATAATAAGTTTAGATTCTCAATCAGAGGTATTATAAGAAAGTTATGTCAATTTAAAGATATTTGGTGTATTTTGGACAAAATGTTTAGCGTCAGTTCATACTCTTAAACCCAAAGTCCCACGCTTGTTGTAACAATTAAATAATTCAGCGAAGGGGGGTATGTGTACTCAAGTAAAGATCATTAGCCAATCGATAATTTTTACGAGGAATGCAAATGAAAACAGCAGAAACAGACACCATTTTGGAACACTTTTTCATGACCACTGATGCAAGACAGACGACAGCTCCGCATCGCCAGAAAGCGCCAGTCTAACCTAACTTAGTGTGTGTAATCAAATGTAAACAAAGGGGACATAACCCTATTTTGTTGAAATCATTATAACGTTTTTTATTTGAAGTTCAGTGAAGACCTAACAGTGCGATATAAATTGCTAAGTGTATAATCCATAGCAATTACGCGAATTAAAGGGAGTAAAGTGATTTTTATTATTTAAGGAATTTATGAAATTGACGATATATTTTATCGAAACAACATTAATACTATGTGTACCTATGAACGAATAAGGGGCATTGCACCTTACTAGCTTAATTAATTTGTTAATTACAAAGAGAGTTCTCAATTTAATTTTATTTAATAGATGAAAGTTATAAAAATGGTGATAGTTTTTTTCAATATAAACACTAAGAGTGCTTTCATTAGTATTATATCGATGAATTTATTCATCGTTAAAACAATAGTAATTTAACAACAGCTATCCAGAATTTTGAGAATTGTCAATGGACATGATTAATTATTAGAAGCTATTTGGGTAATTATTTACGATACTACGTAACCCCAAATTGCGGTGAAATATTTTTTTTCCTATTCTTCTATACTATATAAACACGAGAAAAATAATTTTAAACGGCGGCCGAACCTATTCACGGAGAAAAAAAATTAAATAATTACTCCTATAAGCACGCATGTAAAATGAATGACCGCCATGTTAACTCAGCAACGGCGCACGGATACACAGCGAATGACGAGTTACGACGTCATTGCGCGGAGTACTCGGCGCTGTACTTCCTAAGTTCACGCGGCAAATAACGCATCGTTTTTTGCCGTCTTACGGGATAAATCATTTATTTTTTTCTCCGTAAATAGGTTCGACCGCCGTTTAAAATTATTGTTCTCGTGTTTATATAGTATAGAAGAATAGGAAAAGAAATATTTCACAGCAATTTGAATATTTCACACACGCACACACACACACACACACACGGCGACATGGAATCCATGCATATAATTATGAAAAGATGAAAACCTTACCTTAGTGTGCCGGGGGATACAGCTCCGCTGCGGCTCTGAAAAAGGCGTGCACGCGATGGCCGTCGTATAGCGGGTACCGGCGCTTGAACATGAATTCCGCCAGGTATCCAACGAAATGATCTTCTCTCCGCCCGAATCGTGGGATACCATGGCGGACTTCTCTCCATGCCCTCTCCACGGTGTTAGTATGAGCGCCGGTTGCGGGGTCCACGAAGTTTAGCTGGTGATTCACACGTTGGTGAATGAACCCCGCGTCTTCCAGGCAATCATATGATTTCCAGCAATCGCTCATGATAGTTGTGCCTGGAAGAATCCACTCCTCAATGATCTCGAGCAGAGTAGTGGAATCCCGGCGCTCCACCGGTACCATAAAACACTTTCCAGAACCGCGTTCCACCCCCCCGAACACCCACTGCCCTTTAATGAGCCTGCCCCGATTATACTTCCGGCGTCCAAATTTGGCCTCGTCGACTTCTACAGTCTTTCCAGGGCCCCCCAGTTTGGCTGAGGAGCGCTGGGCGTCGAAAACAAATACCTCCCGGCAAAAACTGTACCAGTCGACGATGAAGCGGGAGGTCACACCACAGTTCCACATGAGAAAGCGTTGGCGAGGCGGTTTGGTATGTAGGAAATGGCAGACCAGGTTGAAGTAGGTTGAGACAGGATGGCGGGTATTCGAAAGGAAACTCCCTTTTCGTGCGGAATACGTGATGTTACACCTCCTTTTTTTTTTAGCTACCACTTCTCGCAAATTCTGAGACCGAAATAATAATGTCTGTCTATTCAATTCAAGCAAGGAGCCACACGAAGGACAAGTTATTGACCCTTTAATAACTTCGTGGGCTATTAAAAAGTCAATAACCTCGGATTCACTCATCCGAATGCATTCGTCTGGCTTCTTCTCGCAAGGAATAGCTGAGCAGGCCATTGTGTGGATAAAAATGTTAGGTATCACGCCAAATTGGCAATGTTACAGGTATAGTAAATAACCCTAAACAGAAATAATTAAACCATAATCAATAACACATAAATAAAACACAAACACAAACTAAAGCACTAAAAATCACAAAAACATCCACGCACCAGACTACCTAACGCGGCAACAGTACACAATATTAATAATTAGAAATACCAATTAGAAATAAGAGATTACAAAATTTTAAACCCAGCCGTTGATTGTTGTCTAAGCACCAACCATAAGCCAGCATTACATCAGCCTTTGGTAAGTTTGGCGTTTGGGAAGATTTGTCCGGATTTCAGCAATACAGCCCAATTTTCGCAAGAATTATCTTCGGGCCGCCCCTCCGAACCTAACCGGCAGGTACCGGGACAATGAACTATACCCCGCAGGTATCGGCTCAACTCGCTTTTCAACCAACTCGCTTGTAAATGTTTGGAAAATGGTTCGCTTTAATTTTTGCAAGAATTATCTGGAACAATGAACTATATCCCGCGGCTCTTCGGGCCGCCCATCCGAACCTAACCGGCAGGTATCGGCTCAACTCGCTTTTCATCCAACTCGCTTGTAAATGTTTGGAGAATGGTTCGCCTTAATTTTCGCAAGAATTATCTGGAACAATGAACTATATCCCGCGGCCCTTCGGGCCGCCTCTCCGAACCTAACCGGCAGGTATCGGCTCAACTCGCTTGTAAATGTTTGGAAAATGGTTCGCCTTCATTTTTGCAAGAATTATAGGTAAATATTTACCTGTGCTACACCATACGCCATATTAACTGAGTAGTTAGTGGGATCACCACTACATTTTGCCTTAACGTAATTCAATTGCCTACAACGCAAAGCATTACATTTCAGACTCGTGGGTGGCCGACTCATCAGTTTCCTACAGTATCCACCGCTGAGAGTGATTTTGGGTAGCCGGCTCACCGCACATCCTTTAGTCTACGGCGCCTTCGGCGCCTCCGAGGTTACTAATAATAAACTCGCGGTGGGCTCAACGCAAAGCTTTAAACCGCCGTTTGGGCTCAACGCAATTTTGAACATGTAAGAATCATGTAAATTTTGTTTTGGAAACGCATCAACATGATTTCCAGTCAAATTCGGCTCACCGTCTACACAGTCAATATGGCGATCATTCACTTTTGCATGCATCCTTATGGGAGTATTTATTTTATTTTTTTTCTTCGTAAATAGCTTCGACCCCCGTTTAAAATTAATTTTCGCGTGTTTATATAACATAGAAGAATAAAAAAAAAAAATATTTCACTTCAAGATTGTATGGTGGAGCACAGGTAAATATTAACCGAATTATATACATCCCAAAGTCCAATTTGGAGTGACAGCTGATGTGCAAGCGGTGACGTCACGCGCCGTTGTACCGGTGTAAACATTACATCAAGACATTACGTAGTCTGAAAATGGCGTTCACCGGCTGTTGCAAGCGTTCTTATGTGAGTAATTATTTAATTTTTTGTCTCCGTAAATAGGTTCGACCGCCGTTTGAAATTATTTTTTTCGTGTTTATATACTATAGAAGAATAGGAAAAGAAATATTTCGCCGCAATTTGAACTTACGTAGTATCGTAAACAATTACCGCTATTTGAGAAAATAATGTATGCTTAGATTTAAGAAAGAGTCTAATATTATTACAATATGTCATTGTTTCATTATTAAAAGAAGTTAATACCAAGTTAACTACGATTCTAAGAATTAACAGATTACCTGTTTAAAGTAATCCAATATAACTTAATCAGATGATTCTTCCTAGAACACTGAATTAATTTATAACTTTATGCGTTTATATTTTATGTGTTATAAAAGAATTATTAATTTATTTAAAGTTCATTGGTGGCAGTTACAATACACCAAGTTAACCTACAATGTCGGAACCAGACATGTCTATGAAACTTTCTGTTATTCATTAAGATGTAATTAATATTTTGTAATCACTCTCTGACTACCGGTACCCAATAATGGTAGTATAAGTCTTCTGCTTGTTTTATTTGTATTCTGCAGTCTAAAAGGACCTACATTTTAGATAAATATTTTAACCAAAAATAAGTTTAATAATTCTGATAATTACAAATCAGAACAACCAACCTTGAGACAAGAGATTTCGTAAAACTAAATTATATTGTAAACCCAAAATAAAATAAACAAGTAACAATTTATTATATTCTTAAAGTAATTACATGAATATTATTAAGAAATAAACCATAATTTTATACGACAAAAATAGAGTCAGACGATTTATTTCAGTAGACTAGACTATTACAGATCAGGTGGATATCTCGCAATGGATGGCAACACTGACAGCGGCAAAATGAGTTTATTTTGAATAATTCTAAACTTAGATTGTCATATCAACACTGCGCGGTTAGCCAACTTCACTTCAAGTAAGTAATTATTTAATGAAATTAAAATGTACTTTCAGTGAGAGATCGACTTCGTAGATTCGTCTAGTCAGCCGAAGAAATGTCGCACCATAAATAAATTCCGAAGAACCAATATAATCGAACATTATAAAATGTATTTAAACAACAACAAAAACAATAGCTGAATTGAATTAATAAAAATAATTATAAACAAACTTAAATAAATAAAGAACTTAGTATTACAAAGTGACACAGACAACGTGTGGATTTCAAACCATACGACATCGTCTTATCACAATATCGATACTAATACGCATATAAACGCATGCAAAAGTAAGGTTAAAACAGCACTTGATAAACAAGCTATTAAAGTCAAAAATGAACTCGAAGGAATGTTAATAATTAATAATGATAATTCGGGAGAGGTAATTAACACTAGGAAAGAATGCAAAATAAAAATTAAACAATCGTACCTGGGTAGCAAGAATATCTAATTAGCAGGGTACACACACAGTATTAAAACATGTGAGAAAACAATACGTGTAACTCAATTAAAACGTAACATTTGCGACAAGAATACGCACGGTAAGTACCGAACGAGCGATAATTATAGTAACAATAAGTGTGACTATAATTATAAAAACTACAGAGATTATCATAAACGACACACAAAAATATGTTCAACTGTTTATATAGGCCGCATACAAACTGCTAGTACAGAACGCATTCGTGATGAGAGAATAATTGAACGTGCAGAGAGAAGAAAGAGAGAATTCGTCTGGTCAGCTCATCGAATAAAATTCTCAACGTATGAACAAGTGAATTACACGGTGAATGCAGACGTTGTTCACACGAGGGTGAGAAGCGGAAATTGCTATATGTCGGTGACTATACGACAAGGAAACAAAGCCCGGCATCTAGTCGAACAATACAATGCGTTGTGTAGTCTATGCTAGGGTGAATTAGAGACACTCAACGCCCGAATATAAATGAATATTTTGAAAATATTAGTGGTAATTATTAATAAGACAAAGAATTAAATAAAAAGGAATGTTATGCTAAATAAATATAAGAAGTAGAAGGAATGTTATATTAAAGAAATGTAAGGAATGTTATTAATAATGTTAAGAAAGGGTTAGAAATGAGAAAGAAATGTTATGATTGTCAGATGGCTGATCAAGTGAAAACTTCATACTTATAATGCAAATGCAAAGACACAGAAGAAAGCGAAAGTGGAAGTCAAGGGTAGAGACTACTTAGAGGCCAGTACTACAATTAAGTCGAAAAGGTTAAAAACATAATAGTCTGTATATAGATGTGTTTCTAAGGCAGTTCATCTGTATCCGATCATGCGACCCACTACAAAGCTAAAAAAATATTCTGTTATGGAAGTGTATTTCAGCACATGGTAAGAATGAAGAAAATTATGAGCGATCAGAAAAGAAATATAAGGAATGTTAAGAAATGTAAAGAATGTTCATGTTAAGAAAAGATTAAAGAATGGTAGGAATGTTATGATTAAGGAATGTAAAATTCCAGAGTGAAGGATGGCATAAAATGTTAAGATGCAAAATATTTACCATTGTTCAAGAAAGCAACTCATTTAGGAGGTTCTACACATAAAATAAATAGGTCAGTGGAACTAGTTTAAAGGAGAACAATTGTAAAAGCGGAGCTACGACTAACTTGGTCATACAACAACACCTGCACGAGGGAGGGGAAACATTACTTGCTCAACCCTCCAACTAAAGGTGAATTGAAACAATTACTATTATAATATTTAGGGATGTCCTGCCTCCTTCAAGCCCCGCGATGGAAGCCAATTTATAATATTCAACTCATGCGTCGTCTTTTCTTTCGTATACCTCTGTAAAATATAACAGTGTGTCTGAGTGTAAAAATGTGTCTGTATTTCTTACCACTGCGTCCTCGCACGGCGATGTGATTCACGATGTTTGGGCCCGTAGCGAACGTACTGGGGACCAGGTATCGTGGTTCCCGATCTGAGGTTCAAACGTAGTGGATAATCTCCGGGTGGCGCCAAATTGTTTATATAAAACAATTAAAATGGTTTCCTTGTCAATGTTCTATTTGAACGAGGCGGCGAATTCAATCCGCCCCGCCTTTTCTCAATTTTTTGTCAATCGAGTTAGCAGTTGCAGTATTCGCTACTTGCGCGCTAGACGTCGCATTAGAAACCTTCGCTATACATTATATTTTTAAACATACACTTTGCTAATGAAAGTAAAACACGATTTAACACACACAGTATAGATTTATTATTAATTTGAAGTTAATATTTTATAGACACAAGTTGTAATTAATTTTTCATATACAATTCTGCACCGGATAATTCCTTATAAGACTCTTTACAGGGTTAAACAATCGACTTTTGAATACAAATAAACACAGTATGGCGTTTTAATATGCCAATCAACAAATATTTCGGTCGATGTTTGTGGGTTTTTTGGATCACGTTAAAAGGTTCAGATGCAGTTACAATATTAAAAATACACAACCTTACTATGTTTTTTCCTTAAGTAGGATAATGTGTAGTGGTAATTGTTTTGTTTGAGTGTCATACAAGAAGTTTAAAAGTCATACATAAATATGAGGTTAGTTCTATAGTTAACAAATTTTCAGTGATTTAAAATTACGATTCAATCCTTGCAAGAGAATAAAAGTGATTCAGTGGTATTCAACATACATTGAGAAATATTCAAAGTGCGTTTATTTTTGGAAGTTGAAATAATTTAACTGATACTTAACAGCGTTGTAGTACGGTATTACTCTGGATGTCGAGAAGGAAGGATTGTGGCGTCAATATAATTCATTTGTTCTTTATCCAAGCTTCGGCATCTTTTTCAAAGTTGTTTGGACTTATTTAGGTGTTTCGTCTTCAATTAATCGTCTTCTCCCTCTGGTAATGGTATTCCGTATCCATCAGACTTCTTTACGATCGATTTCTATACTTGGTTTTACTTTTAAGAGGTTTTAAATATGAAAATGAGTCGTACAGAAATTTCGCATCTGGCTTGCGATAGCGTCACTTTCCAAGTAATTGTATTCAACGGTAATTACCTCGTTAAACGGTCGTTTCCATGGTTACATCATTAATTTCATTGGGCGAGCTGAACATGAGTACATTGTTATCAATTTTTGAATTCCTTTCAAATCTTCCCATATCTTCGGACTTTCTTCCTCCTCTTATCTTCCTTCTTAGTTATTATCTATTTGCACTGTCATTTATATTTTCTCACAAAGATTATTTTGGTACCCCACAATATTGGGTTTTATCAAGTTTTCTAAGTTTACAATTAATTTCATACTTATTAATTATATTTCTCTATTTATATAATTCATTAATTTAATTTTTTGGTTTTTAATAATAACTACCATTCATACTTGATGAATCAGTCACCTTGGATTTGTCCATTACATGGTGATTTTTATACAATCAGTAATTGTTTATGTTTGACCGTTAGGCCTGTTTACATTTAAGTAGCCATTACTGGATTTTTATGGCTTCATACACAATATATTTCATTTAGTCCTAAATTGTTATTTTGCATTTATAATTAGGTTTAATGTCTCTGGATGTGTTTGAATTTAGTCTTTTTGTGATCTTTGTTAGTAACAACTGTGTTATTCAATCTTACTTGCTAATTATTTGCTATCCATTTCCAATATAACATATAACATTTAGGTCTATGGTCTGTATGACTCTTACAGCCATATCCAATTCATAAACAATAGTTTCTACAATTCATTATTTCTTATTTGTTGTTCTGGTGGTAAACAATCTCACCTCTATTGAACTTTTTTCATCAAACTCCCTTCATAACATGGGTATTTATTTAATGTTAATACAGACTTATTTTCTAATGCTTTTTGCTCTCCCTTCCATGTTAACACCATCTTATTACTCTTCCTTGTGAATCACACCTTTAGACTTTTACAATACATTTTTAAGTTATAACAATACTATTTCCTAGTCATCACAGTGAATATCACTACTTAGTGTTCATTATTTACTGAATCAATGTTCTATCCTAAATACTATTCATTGTAACTTTGTTAAATGTTATTGTTCACTCTTATAACTTAAACCTAGGTTATTTTACTAAGTCTTTACCTTAGCCTACTCTCCTCTTACTATTTTTATGATAGACAATATTTGTATTTATTTTTCACTTGCACTTTCTTAAATTATTTAGTGTTCATTATAATTTACTTAGTGTTTCTTTAGTATTATATCACTCTAGGATAAATCACTTTCACTAATTCAACTTCCATTTATTTCTCATCATTTTATTCTCTTTCTTTACACACTATCTATATAAAATTATTAATATCGTGTCTTTCTTTGTCAACAAATTACATATATCCCTAACTCTTTGGTTAGTGTACTTTTATACATTGTTTCATATTACTGACTGTTTATAATTGTCATTTCATCAACACTAACATTCATTAATAGTTTTGGTTCTTAACCGGTTTCATTGTCTTTATTATTTTGGATTACATTACTTCTCCCTTCTCTATTTTTTATTCCTTGTTTGGTTTTCTTGACGTGTTTCATTTTGTTTTCTTCCTCGTGGGTTTGTTCTCTCTTGGTTTTCATTCTTCTTCTCCTTCCTCCATCTTGTTTTCTATATTTTGCTTTCTTAACTGGTTTCTTAACTGGCCAATCTCTGGGGTTGGGTCAATGTCGTTTGTCTGTCAGTCTATTATTTTAGTTTCTTTATTAATCACTTTCGGTTTATTACTCCTTCTCCTTCCATGTTAATTACCTTTTATTTATTTTTTACTCTCCACATAATTTATTTATTCAAACATAATATCATTTAGCATTTTTTTTATACATACTTATTGTTATCAAAATTTATCTGAATTTGGTGATGTTATACTATTCATTACTGTATTAGTTTTTTCTATTATTATAAGTGTAGAAATAAATAATATGAAATATAAAAAATATGATGTGTCTAATGATATGAAAAAAAATGTTTAATAAATGAATTTATTAAATTTTTGTTTACCAAGCAGAGGAATAATGTGACAGTACAATCATGTACAATGCTGTACTGTGCATGTGATAGATTATATAAATATTTAATTTAAATTAAAAAATATATAATAAATAAGCAGGTCTGAGATTAAAAGCTGAGTTGATGTTAAAAATACGGCATGTAAGACATACAGGAACCGACCTGCACGATCACGCGATTATCGCTGAGAGTGTGTACAGTAGTAAATAATGTGTGTGAGTGAGGCTGGTTTGAGCATGAAAGTTTGCAATCTCACCCTAAATAGATGTTAAATTATAGTTTTTATTTTATAATAAGAAAACCATAAATGGTAGAAAAATTTCAAAGACTCCTAAATATGTATAAAATTAATACACGTGTGTAGTGCAAAAACGGCGTGAAAAGGACGTGCAGTGCGAATTCAGTGCAATTTTAAGAGCGTAGTAATTACACGAATTATGCAATTACGATGGTAATTACACTGAACATGTGTAATTAAATTATCCATCGTTAGAGCACCCTATAGTGCACAGTAGACGTTGCCTTTGGCAGAAATGTACGAAAATATGAAATTCGACGATAGTGGGGGAACTGACGCCTCCAAGCAGTTTCTGACAGGCAGAATTTTGCCCAACAGGTGCGGTACGATGCTCAAATATAAATAAGGGCATGGAAGAAGCCAAGTTCTTCTCAATCAGTCTTCAGTAGCGGCGGGACGCTATGTCCAGTATAGACGCGAATTTTAAATTTTTTTAATTGAACAGTAAAGCCAGATGGACGCTATGTTCATATAAGTATCGAACATTAACTCTTAGTCTGGTTATGAATATGATTATAGAACGTACTTGACGATGTCTACATACAAACGTCCGTCACTCAAAACAAGCTACGAGGTTACATCATGCAGAGGAACACTGCTGAACAGCAGAGGCATCTGATAGAGCAACAGCAGCTGGTGCAGAGCAACATATCACTCTACACTACAGCAACCATGAGGGATGAATAACTGGAGGACGACAAGTGTAACCGGGGGAACGTGCAGGGAACTCCATCAGAAGAGGACCTACGGATCAACGGAGGACACGGGTACGATCTACAGAATCGAGGTGAAAAATAATCAATTTATAATTTGTAAATGAGAGACTAAAGACATTGAAAAGACACTTTGAAATTTAAAAATAAATAAGAGTTACATAAAATGTAGATATAGAGATAAGAGAATCTAAATTAAATTCAACAAATATTTTCTTTGATGATTAACAATTAATTTAGTCAATTTAAATTCTATTTAAAGTATGTAAAGCAATCAATGATTAAGATGAATGCAATGCATAAAGTAACATAGTTGGAAGTATATAAAGAAAATAAAACAAAACTGCAGTAAAGTACACAGTCAGACTGAGTAGTCAAGATTTAAGATTATAAATAAATATTTAGAATATACCTTTGTTACTATAGAAGATAAGATTTATTTTATGATAAATGTACTGCAACAATTGAACGTTTACGCAAACAATAATGAATATTTATGGCAAAGTAAATGAGATTTTTTAAACACGCTTGTGATTTATGAATAAAATTATGAAAACTCGTTACAATTCAATCAATGACTACTCTTATTACATTACACCGAAACCCCATTAATTGGTACACTTTACTAGTAATGTTGTATGAATTTTTTGGCTTCACAAAATTAAATGTATTTAAATTGTTAATTTGTACTGCTATAATATATATATATATATATATATATATATATATATATATATATATATATATATATATATTCAATCACTTTCTGCTACAGTTCGTTTCTTGATGTATATAAAATATTTAAAATTTATATTTATTTTACCTCAAGATGTTATTTTTCCCTTATTAATATTAAAAAATGGGCCACATTCACATACATAAATAATAAAAGGACAAAGCTAACAAAACTATTTAAAAACCCAGATATCAAAATAGCATACAAAACTAATAAAAATAATTTACAAAAACTAAATAACCCACACAACAACTAACGGTATATACAAAATTGAATGCCAAGATTGCAATAAATATTACATAGGACAGACAAACAAACAGCTGAAAAAACGTTATTTTGAACATCTAAATGCATAAAAAAAAAACAGAATTATACAAATCCAATTTGGCCACACATGCAATAAACACGGGACATGATTTCCCAGACATAACCAATGTGACACAAATAAAGCATATACCACACAAAGGGACCATAATGAACATTTGGGAAAATTCACGAACATAAAACACAAAACAAACTTTCAGTGTTGCAAACTGGTCAGTAAAGTCAGTAAAAGTCAGTATTTTTGAGCAAGTCAGTAAAAAGCCAGTATTTTTTAAATTGGTCAGTAAAGTCAGTTTTTTAAAGCAGAATTTAGTGGTTCTTAAGAAAGGGTTTTTACTCAATACCGGCAATTCATTTTTTTTATTTCCTTACTTTCTAACATGATAATTAAAAATTTTTTTGTCAGAAATAAATAATTAAGATTAGGTATGAAAAGCAGATTGTGAGATTGCATTCCAGTATAAAAAGCAGTCTGGAATGTACTGTTTGCCCAATGATGTTTAACTGAGGGCGCAATATTGGTGCTATAAATTCCTGTTGCACTAACAGATTTTTATAGCACCGTAATATTTTTAACTGTACATTTCATCTGTGTTTTTGTTTCACGTGCTGGTTTACTGGTATAATTTATAAGGCCGATAATATCCATGAAAGATCACTGAAAAAATTGTTAGAGCTTCCATAGACTTACTACACTGGCTCAAAGTTAAGAAAGAAGAATACAACCGGAACTGAAGGGAAGAAAGCGACCACCCAAAGTCTTTTAATCCGTTGTTTCGTACCGGCCTTATAATTTTTTGAAATCAAATAATTTGTTGGGACTCTTAAGTGTTTAAAAACAATTTCTTACTGTGTAAAGTATTTGAAATGGGCAGGTATAAATTTAAAAGTGACTGGCTGAGAAAGTGACTGTAATGGATATATTGTTGCTGAGTGGGGACGTAAAGCCAGTGACCATGAGATGTTCTGTACCCTTTGTGTAAAAACTTTCAATATTTCGTGGGGATATGAAGCCGTGGAACAGCATGCATCTTCTCGGAAGCATAAAGAAGAATGTAAACAAAAACTTTCCTCTTCACAACTTCACCTGACTTCAGTTCGCCAATGCACAGCTGGTTCACAAGACTGTGCGCCATCTACTAGTGTTGGTGAAACAATCAAGCAAACGGTTCAGTTGTACAACATTAGAGATAGTGCAGCCAAAGCGGAACTTATTTGGGTAATGAAGACAGTTGCAGCGGACTTTCCTTTGCTTCCATCGTGTGAAGACATTGGGAGACTTTTGAAGCGATGTTTCCATCAAGTGTTCCTACAGATTTTTCACTTTCAAGAACAAAGGCACAATACTTGATAACTGATGCTCTGGCACCATTCTTTAAAAAGCAAATGTTGAATGAAATGGATGGTGCTCTTTTCACATTATGTTTTGACGAAACTGTTAATGCTGGCTCATCAAAAGAACTTCAAACAGCTGTTAAGTATTGGTCTCCATCTAAAGAAATGATTGTTACAAGGCATTTGCAGACTTTTTTTATGGGGTCAGCTACCGCTGATGAATTGTATAATAAGCTGTGTGAAGCTATAGATAACACAACCTTACTGCGAACCAACTTACTGATGCTCAGTAATGATGGGCCCAATGTCAATAAAGCAGTTACAAACCTGATGAATGAATCTCTTATTTTATTAAGAAAAAAACGAATGGTTGAGATTGGTACATGCAACATTCACATACTTCACAATGCTTTTAGGCGCGGTATGAAAGAACTTGGTGATAACGCTTCAAATTTGATATTCCTTATTCATGACTTTTTTGATGGTTGGCCTTCGAGATGGGAAGATTTTGAAAAATTCAGAATGATCTGAAGCTACCTAAGCACAGGTTCATCAAACATGTTTCTTCAAGGTGGTTGTCTTTGGAATCAGCAGGTTTAAGACTCTTAGAACAGTGGCCAGCAGTCACGAAGTATTTCATGGTATTTGTGCCAAAATATAAAAGTGATTTAATGATATCATCCAAATACAAGAACATTGTTAGTCTTCTGAAAGTTAACACAATGAAAGTGGAAATAAACTTTGCTTGCTCCAGTGCTCACATATTTTCACAGTTTACTGGTCACTTTCAGAAAGAAGAACCTTTGATTCACCTTCTGTATGATCACCTCAAAACTCTAACAAGCAGACTAATGACTCGTATATGTCATTCTGAGGTTATCTTCTCGTTAGATTCCTTGAATGATGAGAAAAGTTTTCTTCCTCTTAAAGAAGTAAACTGTGGATTAGATGTAAAAGAATTACAAATGTTACCAGAAAAGGACAAACTTGCATTTCTGCTCCAAGCAAAAAAGCATTTCATTGCTAGTTGTAAACACATTTTTACCAAGTCTTCGTTGACGTCAAAACCTTTATTGAAGCATTTTGAATGTTTGATCCCATCCGAAAGAACAAAAGACAATAGTTGGAAGTCCATCGTTGAAGTGGCAAAAGCATTGCCTATTGATCTGAACATAGCCTCCCTTATTGATGAATGGAAGTTACTGAGTTTGGAAGAAGATGAGCTCCATAGCAAGAGCAATCGCACTGATGTTTACTGGAACCAGTTTTTTAAGAAAACTGATAAGGTAGGTGAGATTAAGTACCCACTTGTTTCTAAGGTTGTCAAAGCAGCTTTATCTCTTTCTCATGGTTCAGCAGATGTGGAAAGAGGCTTCTCAAGCTCACAGAGAGTTATGACCTCTGATCGGGCAAGTATGTCTGAAAGAACTCTGGATGCCTATCTTCACGTTAAGTTGCATAAACTCTATGATGGAAAAGTACATTTGGTTCATATAAACAAAGAGCTCTTGAATCTCGCTCAGTCAGCCTATATACATCATAGGCAGTACCTAGAAGAACAACGTTTAAAGAAAGAACAGTAAAAGAAAGAAGAAGCTAAGGAGAAAGAGCGTATTGCCGAAAACGAATTAGAGAAAAAACTCTCAGGTGAGAGGAAAGGTATTGATGAAAAAGAAGTAGTATTAAAACAACTGAAAAGTCATGAAGAAGAGAAAAGAAAAGTAGCTGATACTCTTTTAAAAGATGCAAATGAAAGATTAAAGCAGGCTATTAAAAACAAGGATCTTGTTGCAGCTAATGTTGCACAGGCAATCCTGGAAAGTGCTCAGAAAGTTAAAGAAGAAGCTGACATAAAAAGACATGATGCGGAAAAAATTCAGAAAAATGTTGAGAAAAGAAAATCTTCACTAATTACTTCATTTTTCAATAAAAAACCCAAGCAATGAGTTTCAATTACAATTCTTAAGCAGACTGATCATAGAGTACCAAGGATATTTAACGTTCTCTTGGTATGTACATTATATTATTCTAGGAATATTTAAGATGGGTAATTATGTTACAGTTTTATTAGATATAAGATGTAAGTTAAGCGCTGAATAATATGTCAATAAAATAAATATACAAAATTAACTTATAATGGTGGCAAGGGAAATTGGCCTGAGTAGCTGTAAACCAGTTAACAATATGCCTGCTGATTTTACTTGAACAATGTTTAGTTTTTAATGTTTTTTAATAAGTCTCAAACTAAAATAATGCCGTTGTATGTTAGATTTTGTTTTACAGCTGCTCAGTGGGGAGAAGGGTGGCCAATTATAAAAAATATGTTTTAAACTGTCTCTAATTACTTGTAAATTAATATTAATATGGTCGATGGAGGTCAGTAATTAAGGTCAGTTATTTTATCTTAGGTCAGTAAGAAGTCAGTATTTCAGTGATTTTAGTCAGTAAAATCAGTAATTTAGACCTCAAAACCAGTTTGCAGCCCTGCTAATACCTGAACAAATACAAATCAATACAAAACATGACACAATATTCAAAGCACTCAACATCGAAAATACACAAAATACTAATACACCACAATCACACACACTAATACCACTTTAAAATACCAGAGACCAACAAGAAACGAAAATAGCGTCCAGCCAACACACAGATACTTCACCAGACGCAAGATCACGAAGGCTGAGGATGAAAACACAGGAGTTCTCGAAACATGTTCGAAATAAAGGAAAAATAACATCTTGAGGTAAAATAAATATAAATTTTAAATATTACTGTATATATATACATATTGCAAGGTAACAGGTAATAGCCCAGACCTGACTTGCAGAAAAGAATGCTCAATTAGCGAAAATACATACATTTATTGTCTCTTTCTTTTACACAAATTTATATCAAAATGTTCTCTCTTTATTTTAAACAATTATTTACTTATCAATGTTCAAAATCTTCTTTGAAAATATACTTTAAATAAATGTGCTCTTTTAGATAAACAGTGATGTAAATTGTAAATGTTCAAAGTCTTCTTTAAACAAAATTATATTTAAATTAAATGTCTTCTTTACTTTACACAGTGATATAATTTTTAAATGTTCAAAAGTTCTTTCTTTTTCTATTGAAAGCTTTATACTTTGAAAACAAATTTAGTTAAATTTTGCTTCCCTGTTCTGTTGTCTTCGTTGTCTTCCCAGTCGACGATCTCGATCCCGGCCTCCAGCGATCCGTCGTCCTGGTTCCACGTTCCAGCAACTGCCTCCAGGAACTCCCTTGCTCTAGGTGTCCGTTTTCAGCCACCACAATCAGGAAAACGGAGCTCAGGAACGGTAGTAGACTATCTCTTACTCCGTAGTTGTTCCCTGCCGACACTCGCTGCTATCTCGACTCCACGGGCCCCAAGGACTGCCTGGAATTGATGTTGACTGGACGATGACCACCGCGACTGCTCTTGCTGAGTGCTGTATGAAGACTCGCTCTAAGAGAGTTAGATGAAGACTGCTCACTGCTTTTATAATCTTGCACAATGCATGTAGCTGCACTGCAGAATGAAGTCACAGCCAATATGCGCGTAGGCGTATTTTCTATACATCCTATGATATTCGCAAGAACATTCTGGACTTGCCACATGTTCATCGACTATCTTATTCTGGAATTTTCTAGAATAATGCTTTATTACATATGAATAAACTTCCATAACCTTCTATTTGCTATCCACATGACACAACACTTCGCTCACATATTAAACTATATCTTCATAGTCTTTACATTGTCTTACCACTAATTTATCCTATTAATTTTAATATTTTAACAATATTATTTTACTTTCAAACATTCTTCAATCGTCCTGGACACCCATAACAGCTGATAATAATTATGCTCCACATTTACATATAGTGTAACAGCCTGTCACATTGCAATATATATACACACACACACACATGCATATGCATGTGCGCGCGCGCGCGCGTGTGTGTGTGTGTGTGTGTGTGTGTGTGTGTGTGTGTGTGTGTGTGTGTGTGTGTGTGTGTGTGTGTGTGTGTGTGTGTGTGTGTGTGTGTGTGTGTGTGTGTGTGTGTGTGTGTGTGTGAACATTTTAACATCACAATAAATAAGTTTCTTCTACAAGTTATTTTATAACTTTACACATTTTGCAGAAACAATCTGTGTCATCAGAGGGGATTAATAAGTAGTGGAGATCACAAATTCACCCACATACCAGGATGAAGTTTTATAAGAGTATCTGTAACAACATTGTTATATGGTAGTAAGTGTTTGGTAATGACCATAAGGTAGGCCTACAGGAATTGCTACACAGACTATAGAGATGAGATTCCATCATAGATTGAAGGCTTGTATTTATGTCAGGAGACTGAAGAATAGGAAACTCAAGTTAGTTGAATGGCTTTAACATACATGGTAAAATAAATTAATTTAAGAAACTAAGATGACATTGGGCAGAATAACAGGCATCCACACAACAGAGTATCTGCATAAGAGACCCACGTAAAATCTCATTTCTTACACTATATAAAATAAGACAAAAAAAATGAGTTCTCAATTGACAAGGGGCAAAATTATACCTTTATCTCATCATTGTCCTTCGCCTGTAATCGAGGCAGTCTCACTTACCTCTGAGTACAATAAGCTGATTATTGCAATCAAAACTATGCCACTTTTACTTAACATTTTTACAGTTAAAAATAGAATAATTTAACAAGATAAATGTTCACAGTATATTGTGTTCACCACAGTGCTGCAAGACTGCAGTTATACTGTACATATTTTATGAAAGCATAAATCTGTTTTTGTGGCCACTATTCTTACCTAATCTTGAATTAAAAATTTAGAGTTGATTTAGAGGATTTTAGAGAAGTTGATTTCTTTTGTCAAGCATCTGAATTCATGTTCTGATTATAAATTCACAAGCTTAAAAAAAAAACAAGAAAATGTATGCTATATAAATATGCTTGTTAATGTAATTTGTATAATGATTTATAACAAAACAAAATTACTAGTGAAAGTCATCTCTTTAATTGTGATTAATAAGATCAAAACAAAACTATTAATAATTTCATAAAAGTTTTATATTTTTACAAAATGTATAATAAATTAACATGTTAACATTAGAACACTAATATACCATTAACATACATAGTTTAATGTCAAAATACATTAACAATTATCATAAAAATGCGTTATCAAAACATTGGTGTGAGATACAACAACACTAATAGTTTAGCAATAGTAATTTACATCGTTACTCTGCCTAGAAGAAGACAATTGTGATACTTGTACATAAGGTGTAAATCATACATCGAGTAATCAAGTAAAAAATTAACAATTGTGATGGCACATTTTTTGTGTTGGATTATTGTATCTGACTATATGGAAATAGAGTCAAGTACTACTAGACAAAATTAACAAAGGATGCGGAAAAAATGTGAACTACAGGAGTTCAAAGACAAATGCACAAGCCATACTCACACCACCAAGCAGTTTACAGTCATCCTCAAAAGTTTGTCATTTGGCTGTATGTTTCCAAACTGTGAGCATTAATTTGTTTTACAAGTATAGGTTAATATTTGTGGTTGTTCATGTTACAGAGTTTGTAATTTGTATTTATGTTTAGTAATTATAAGTATTGTGAGTGTTGATCTGCATTAGGCCTATCATTAATATTTGTGTGTGGCTTTCATAAATAAATTTGTGGACCCGATAGAAGTATTTAAACTCGAGTTTTTTATACAGTGTAACTTTCAGACTTTTAACACCACACTCAACATAATAAATTTATAAAAGTATAGAGCATGACAATGTAACGGGACACTTAGGCCTACCCGGGGTAATAAATAAAATTTATGGTGTTTTAATAAAAAGGAAATAAAATTTTATGATGTAATAATAATTTTGGGAGACATAAACATAAATTCATAATAAAGGTAAATTTTATTGGAAACAAAATTAGAAAGAGTAATTGTAAAATATTATTCATGAATTAAAACGACGCAACAAACCAACATGTGGAATTGTGTCAAGGTCAGCTCCAGTGACTAACATATTATGTAATGAAACATCATCCGATATTATGTCAGTGCATACGTCACGCTGAAATGCATGGGCGCGCCAGCCGAACCTCATACTGGCGTAGTGATACAAGAACTTAGAACAATAAGAATTGGTCAAACAGCAGCGGCCACTTCACAAAATAGTGCCGTTCGCCTCACCCCAGTATAAAATTTGTCCGTGAGGCGGCCGGCTGCAAACGAAGTTATAAAACGTAAAATCGCGGGCACCCGCAGTTCAAAAATGTGATTGAAAATCAAAATTATTTCCATACAAACAATATATAAATAGACAGTGTAGTGACAAAAAATGTAATAACTGTTCGGCAACAAGAACCATGCAAAACGAAAGGTGCAAGATGACAGTAAAGAGGGGACGATTCCAGATCAACTCTTCGAACAGCTAAGTAATCTCCGGAGTAATACCATATATTTGAAATCCGATATTTTAAAAATTACTAAAATACTCTAAATCAGTAAAAATGAGATCTCAAGGGCAAAGGGTGTATGAAGGGGATAAATGTCTTTTTTGTAATACAGTGAAACCTCTCTAATTCGGACTTCTCTAATTCGGAATTTACAATAATTCGGACTCCCTAAAAAAAAATTATAATTCACAAAAAAAATTAATTTTGTGAAATCTTTGTGAAAACATTTGCCTTTAGGGAATTCTTAAAGTGTTATGTTGGCAAAATGAGCGATATGCACCCCCACCCCGACTGGGTTTAGTCCAGTTTCAACTGTTGCTTTGGTAGTGTGTGCGTCATTGTTATTGTATTCGTGTGCGTTCTATTGTACTGAAGTTTTTTCTTAGTTGCGTACAGCTTTTCAAACCACATTTTCTTCAAACACTGTTTAGTATTAATTTACAGTACTGTATTACAATATGAGTGCTGGAGGTAAATACAAGACTTTAACTTTAGAAGACAAAATGAAAGTGTTGAGTAAAATAGACGCTGGTTATTCTGTGCAGAATATTTTAAACGAGTTTTGAATTAGTAAGTCTACATTTTATGATATAAAAAAAGACAGAAAAAAAATTTCCAATTTTGTTTTAAAGCAAGATACGCCAAATGTGAGTATTGTTAAAAGAAAACGAACAACTGCAGCAAAGTTCAGTAATATTGACGATGCTGTATACACTTGGTACAAGCAGCAACGTTCAGTTGGTGTTCCAGTTAGAGGTGTAGAATTACAGGCAGTGGCAGAAAGATTCACTCAAAAATTGAGAGAAACTGATTTTAAAGCTAGTACAGGATGGCTTTTTAAATTTCGGCAGCGGCATTCCATTGTAAACCAGAAAATATTTTGGGAAAGTTTAAGTTCCGATGTTTCTAGTGTCGAACCGTCTTGCCAAAAACTTAAAGCAGTAATTACTGATGAAAAACTTCTTCTTTCCCAAATTTATAATGGTGACGAAACAGGCTTGTTTTGGAGATCCATTCCTCAGAATACTCAGGCCTATAGAATGGACAATTCCACACCAGGCCGAAAGGTAAATAAACAAAGACTATCTGCTCTCTTATGTGCAAACGCAGATGGGTCTCACCGTCTAACATCCGTCGTTGTTGGAAAATCAGCTAAGCCTAGAGCAATTAAAAACATTATGGAAAGCCTACCAGTTATTTACAAAGCAAACAAGACTGCATGGTTTACTCAGAAATTTTCCAGCGATTGGTTTTTTCATAATATTGTGCCAGAGGTTAGAAAATTCCAGCCAGATGTTTTAAAAATAAAAGAAGAGGATGTTAAAGCTTTGTTGAAATTAGACAATGCTCCTGCTCATCCCTCCGGTAATTTATTGACTAGCAGCGATGGAAAAATCAAAACTATGTACTTGCCTCCCAATACGACTTCGCTTATCCAACTAATGGATCAGGGAGTAATCCTCAGTTGCAAACTCCTTTACAGACGTAAACAACTCGATGAATGCATGGTATTTTTTATGGACAATGAAGAAATGGACATAGGGATGAACAAACTCTTAAAAAAATAAAGGAATACAGTATTAAAAGTGCTATTTATAATTGGGCAAACAGCTGTAATGAGATCAAAATATCTACATTATGCAATGCATGGAATAAGATTTTGTACGATAAAGAGCCAGAGATCGACGTGCAAGGTTTGGAAGATGAAGATTATGCAGGTGCTTTTGGAGTTACCAACATTGAAGACATAAGAGAATGGTTGGGTGCCGATGAAGATGACGTAGGCTTCCAGAATTTAACAGAGGAAGAGATCGTCTATCAAATGCAAGGTCAGAAAGAAGAAGTTGGAGATGATAGTGACGATGAAGAGGACGACGATAATGTTCCTAAGCCTACACTTTCCAAGGTGCGGGAAAATCTCGATGCAGTTATTAACTTTATTGACACTGACCCAGAATTTCAAAAATACTATTTAATCATCAAAGAAATGCGTCAAGAAATTATTAAAAAACAATACAACAGGGCAAAACAGATACAATTTCAACCTTTTTTAAGCCTGTAGCTTCAGTTCGGGAAGAATCAAAACCGTCAGCTTCAGGAACCAGGAAGCAGCCATTAATATTACATAACTCTTTGTGTGCTAAAGTGAAAACACTGTCAGTGAAGTTTTTTTTGTTGGTATCGTGAAATTATTTATTCTTGTTTTGTAAAATACAATAAAATTAAATTTCCATTAATATTTATGTACATTAATAATTGCAGGTGTGCATTACTTATAAACTTTTTGCATGCGAACTTAACTTGAAAACATTGATGGTGAAAGATTGTTGTTTATGTGAATTTAGGTATCCATTTTGTAAGTGCAATAAATTTAAATTTCCATTAATATTTACGTAGTTTTAATATTTATTTTTACGGCACTTTACCTATATTGGAGTATGAATTTCTATACAATATTCTATAATTCGGATTTTTCTCTAATTCGGACTAGGCTTCGCCCCATATAATCCGAATTGGAGAGGTTTTACTGTATTCTAGAAGCGCTGGTTTGTGTTCTAGGAAATAGATTTTGTGTTTTTCAGTATCTCTAATTTACTCTAATGTTGTATCAGAATAAAAAAGAAAAAAAGAGAAATTTTGAAGTAGAAAATGGGAATCGAATGACTTGTAGTAATGACTTTGTTTTGTAGAAAAAAATGAGTTTGGAGCATATGCATAATAAACGAGATCATGAGAGGAATACAAGTATTTAGTCTATTTTATTCAAATAACCATAATCTGTTCTCCGGAGTTCGGCGAAAAGAACCTGACCTTGGTAAGTACATATGTTTTCTTTTACAGTTGGCTAACTTTAAAGATGGCGTCTGAAATATACAGACGTTAACAAGTGATTATGTGAAAATAAATAGTAAATAAATAATTAAAGTAATAAATTAAAGTTACAACAATACAAGAATTAAACAACAGTTTATAATCAACTCCTAAATTAAATTCCAGTAACTCTAGAAACAGAAGATGACAGGTGACAAGGTGATGACAATAGAGTAGGTGATGACAGGTGATATAGATGACAATGATGACAGGTGACAAGACAATAGAGTAGAATGGATTACAGTTTGTGAAGACAAATCTTAACCAAAATGATGTAGTACATAACTGTACTTCATGCAGTCCTAACTATGAGTAGGACTGTATAGCAGTGCACTACTCAACTGCATCAATCCATATTGTTTGAAAAAAGTGTAGAAGTGTAAAAGCAACAGGTATGTAAAAGTGTAGATATTTTCTGCAACAAATGGCTGTAAAATGGTGTGAAACAGAATGGCCTTGTAATTTGTACTTTTAACAGAAATGAACTTGCATTTGTTACATAATTTATGAAAAGTGATAAGTTTACTGAAAATCTCCTCAGTGCAAACAATGCAGGTTACTCTTTGAAACAATCCAAATATTCCTCGTTCATACGTCCCCATTCCTAAATATAATCACAGAGTACCTTTTTCATTACTTTTAGTTCAAGAAAATCAAAATTCTTTGTGCATTTCGGTTTTAATATTTATATGGAAGTATTAAGTAACAAAATGAAGATTAAAGAAAACGTCACAGTAGGCTGGAAGGAACAATAGCATTGAAAATCCAGCATTTATAACATCAGAATGATGGATTCTCAGTGCTATAAACCTATTAAAAATTGAGAGTGTGTTTATGAGAGAAAGGATAATCAAAACATGTTTTCAATAAAGATGTGTAAGAAAAACAGAACACTGTTCTAAAAAATGTTTTTCTTGCATCTATGACTTTTTAAATAATTACTGTTCATTTTAAGTTGGATAAATGTCTTGCTCATGCTATAGTCAACTGTCATCAGTTGGCATTAATTGAACTGAGATTAAAGTACAATGTTTTATCGTATTTGGGAGCTACATGTGAGAATGGCCCGTGGAGGAGGTATTTTAATCATGACCTACATCAAACACATAGTGAACAGTTTATAAATACTTGAAGGCAGCCCAAGTCTTAGAATTGATAAGGCTTAAACGGCCTGGTCACAATGTTCATGTGCAGGAAAGAGAACCAGAAAGGAAACTCATAGTGGGTCACCCAGGTGGGTAAAGTAAAAGAGGCAAAACAAACTAAAGTGGATAAATGAGGTTGAAGATTATCTGAGGAAGACGGATGTTCGAAATAGGATGACACTGGTGTGGAGCCATTACTAATGCTGTGGCATGGTGACATGTTGCAGAAGAGGCCAAGGAACAAGTTGGACTGTAGCTCAGAGGAGGTGTATATTACATACATACTCATATTACATATGAAGTACATATTATATATTTGTGATTAATAGCACACACAAAATACAACATCAAGATTATAAATCTGTTTTTGCAAAACACACTGGATGAAAATTCTAAATACCAGTAGTTATTTCTGAATTCTGAATGCACTGTAATCAATTGCGTTTTTCTAACACATCATTTCCGTTTGATGTATATGATACTTTTGATAAAAAAACATTTTCCTTCTTAAATTTGAATACACAATTTTGTTAATATACTGAATAGTTTGTAATATTGAATAATGTAAACAATAAAGAAGTAGTATATATTGTTCTTTTACAAATTATGGCAATGTTTGCATCCCTGGACATATTGATCCATAGCTTTTTACTTTTAGTATTTTCACCCTCAACTCTAAGTTTTCAATTTGTTTATCAAAGAATATCATGTAAATTATCATTCCAGCATTACAGGCCTTTCTAGACCTTTTGTGCTTTTTACCACTGCCCTCATATGACTTAGCATTATGAGGAATCTCTTGTCTCATGTTTTCTGCATCCAATTCAGGCCAGAAGTTGGAAAACATTTTGCAACAGTACAAATATACCCCTCGTATAGGGTACTGTGCATTGCACAATTAGTTCAGATAATTAATATAATTTAAATAATAAATCCATATTGTTAGTAATAATAATAATTCAGATTGAAAGCTGTAAAAGGGACAATAAAATTGCGTGCTTGAACAAGTAGGTCACACCACACAGCTGCGTCTGTGTGTACACGTGTATCTTACGTGTGTGAGTCCGGCCAGTTGATTCCTGCAAAGCATCACCCCTAAATAAATGTTAATAAATATATGAATTATTTAAATGGTGATAAGTGTATATGAAATATTACAAAACCAAATATGCCACAGTGTGTATAATATAAAGACACACAAGTGTATGAAAGATGGTGCAAAAATAATAAAAAGTGCGAATACACTGAAAATAAATATAAATAAAACTCATAATAATTAAGATAACGAGAAATGGTTTAAACACAGTTGTGCACATAAAAATTACTGACCAGATGAATATCGGGTAATTTGCAAAAGACTTCGCATGTTGCGAAGACAAGTGAAATAAGTGTGTGATAATCATGTTTGTAAAAGGATGCCACGACAAACCTATTCCTGCAGAGAACTGTCGAAACATGAATTTTGCGCCCTGCAAGGCACTTCAGCCTTGTTCTCTTTCTTGTCAAACCACAGTGGCAGCCGGAGGCTCTGCCCAACAACAACTCTTTCTCATTCTACTACAGCGGCAGCCGGAGGCGATGCTTGACAACATCACCACTTTTGTGACACCACCGCTGCACCCAGAGACTATTACGGAGGACGAGGGAGCAGCACACTACATGGCATAAATTTCAGACGTAGAGGACAAGCCATCGGACTTCTGAGAGTATCCGGTGGACAAGGAAAGGATCCAGGACTTCACGACTACGCAGGATTCACCAACATCAAGGAATCAGGACCAGAAGAGGGTACACTGAGGAACCACTACAATTAAGGTGAAAGAAAGCTATGTATTCCTCATAGCAAAAGACTTAATCAAAGACAGATAAACATTGTCAAAAGAAAGACAATAATTTCTAAAAGTGTAATTTATAACTTGTAAATGTAAATGTTCTTGTATAGTAATTATACCATAATTTTTTAATTGATAATTTATTGAAAATATTTAAATGTAATTTTGAAAGAATAGAAAGTTGCTAAAGTAATTAATATAAATGACAAATGAATATGCAAAAACAATAAGAATTATTTTAAAAGAAAGATTTGAGAATATAATAAATTAATCATAATATACTGAGCAAGTCGAGAGCAATATTATATAATAATCAAATGTATTTATAATTATAAGAGTTGTCACCGGACAAAAGGCTTGCCGCATGACAACTGGCGCCAATCGTACACACTATCGTTTTTGGTGGCCCTAAAAAGGACCGAGTGGCGAGAACGGTGATGTTGGTCGTGCCGCGCTGAGATGTTCGGCGGCTGCGCCCGCTGATCGTGGCCTACTACAGTCCTCCTCTTCTTTCGGCACCGGTTGTAGAGTCGGCTGCCGGCCCAGCGAAATCCATCGCTGGCGCGGAACGGGAGTGCGAAGACGCAAGAACGGCGGCGGTTCTATTCTTCGGCTGTTCCTTCCGGCTGACTCCGCCCCGATGTCGTCCGAGAGAGGAGAGGAGATGAAGTGCCTTCGATGGCGTGGCGATGAAGAGTGCGTAAAATTTTCTGCCGGCCCGGGTTTTATTAACTAACCGGCATCGCTGATTGGCTAGCTCCGAACACGAAGTTGGTCACGTCTCGGCGGCTGCTGATGCCGGATTGGCTCGCTCCGAGCACGTAGTTGGTCACGTCTCGGCCGCTGGTAACGGAGAGCAGATGTTCGCTTGAATGCTCTCCGGTAGCCAGCCTACTGCTCTTCTCTAGATGTTGTGGAGGTATCTGTTGGGCGCCATGTTGATTGGTGTGCCGGCTGGTAGCTCGCTGGCGTGGCTGGATCTTGCATCCGCAAGATGATCGCTGCCCCACGTTGGGCGCCACTTGTCACCGGACAAAAGGCTTGCCGCATGACAACTGGCGCCAATCGTACACACTATCGTTTTTGGTGGCCCTAAAAAGGACCGAGTGGCGAGAACGGTGATGTTGGTCGTGCCGCGCTGAGATGTTCGGCGGCTGCGCCCGCTGATCGTGGCCTACTACAGTCCTCCTCTTCTTTCGGCACCGGTTGTAGAGTCGGCTGCCGGCCCAGCGAAATCCATCGCTGGCGCGGAACGGGAGTGCGAAGACGCAAGAACGGCGGCGGTTCTATTCTTCGGCTGTTCCTTCCGGCTGACTCCGCCCCGATGTCGTCCGAGAGAGGAGAGGAGATGAAGTGCCTTCGATGGCGTGGCGATGAAGAGTGCGTAAAATTCCGCTCTGGGCTTTGCGGTTGTGCGTCGCAGAGACGAACCGCACGGGAAACTGAGTTCCGAGCTACCTTCTGGAGCTCCTGCCTCGTGGCCCTGCCCAAGTAGGGCGCGTGCTCTATAGCAGGCCGATTCTCGGCTGTTGTGCTAGCCTACGCTAGCGCAGTATGCACCGAGGGCGTTTCCACGAATCACCTGGGCGTATACGGTACCTTCCCAGCCCAGTCACTAGAGGATTGCCTGGGAACCTCGCCGCACGTGCATAAAATTTGCGTGCAAGCCGCCTGAAAGTGTCGTCTAAGGAGCGGACGCCAAGTCCTCTCCTTAGAAGGCGAGATGAGAAGCGACGGGGGACTTTGGCCGCTAGCCGAAGCCCCCTGTCGAGGACGCTCTGCAACTTCTTTTTATGCATTGCGGCGAGGTAACCCCAGACCGGGCAGGCGTAGGTAATGACCGGCAGCAGATACGCGCCGACGATCATCCTACCCAATTTCCTGGTCATGGCTGAGCTGATCAGGAGTGGAAACAGTACGCACAGGCGAGTGGATGCTCGCTTTAGAACTGTCTGTGCGTGGGTACGCCAGGTGAGCCGACGGTCGAGGTGTAAGCCGAGGTACTTGACCTCGTTGGACCAGCGCAAGTACGTTCTGCCGATACGTAGTTGCCTAACGGGGTTCTTCCGTCGCTTGGAGAATTCGACGGCTACGCTCTTGGTGGCGTTGAGTTGCACTCTCCAATTCTCAGTCCAGTCCACGAGCGTGTCGAGCTGGCGCTGCAGTCGTAGGACGGCCCTTTCCTCATGACGATCGGCCGTAAATACGGCCGTGTCGTCAGCGAAGAGGGCCATCTGGACTCCAGGCTGTCTCGGCACGTCGTTGACGTAGATCGAGAACAGAAGGGGGCCTAGAACGCTACCTTGAGGGACGCCGGCTGTGATTCGTCTCTCGGAAGAGACAGAATCGCCAACTCTCACGCAGAAGGTCCTCTCCGTCAGAAAGCTAGCAACCAGATGGAGGTAGCAGTCCGGGAGCTGGACTTCCCTAAGTTTGAATAAAAGGCCATCATGCCATACGCTGTCGAAGGCTTTCTCAACATCTAAGAAACAGCCAACGGTCCGTTCTCTCCGACACCCGGCTTCCGTGATGCTTTCCACCAGTCTCATCAGTTGATGAGTGGTCGAATGCCCCACACGAAAGCCGAACTGTTCGGGGACCAGCACGTCAAAGTTGGTTAGATGCTCTCGTACACGACGCTGCACGAGGCGCTCAAAAACCTTGGACGTAGCGGAAAGTAGGCTGATAGGCCGGAGGTTTTCCGAGCGGGTGGTATCCTTTCCCTGCTTCGGGATCACGATAACCGTCGCCTTTCTCCATTTCTTGGGAAAGTAGGCCAGTCTAAGACACGCGTTGAACAAATCAGTCAAGAATTGAACTCCAGGCTCGGGAAGAAGTCGTAGAGCGGTGTTGGTAACACCGTCCGGGCCTGGAGCCTTTCTTGGCTGAAGTTCAGCGAGCCGATCTGAGACCTCTTCCAAAGAGATGGGTTCGGGCTCCGCCGTGATCGGAAGAGACAGAAAGTCTTCCACAGCCATCTCGACTTGTTCGTCGAAGTCCCAGTCCATGGGCGGGTTGGGAGCGAACTGACGCTCGAAACACAAGCCCAAGTACTCGGCCTTCTCCTCCGGGCGACCCAGGAGTCGACCGAACGGTCCAACAATGGCGGGAAGTGGAGGTCGGCGCCTCCGTCCCGTCAATGCGGTAGGTATTCTGTACGGGTGAGATTGCGGGTCCGCATCCCCCGTTCGGGCCACGTCGAGTTCCCAACAGCTACGTCGGAACGCCTTCAGACTGCCACGCAGTCGTCCGGTGAGCCGATTGTATGCTGCCTTATCGGCCGGATCACGGGTCCTCTGCCAACGTTTCCGGAAGTAATTCCTCTCGCGAGCGAGAAGAGAGACTTCCTCAGGGATGCGTTGGTAGTCAGGCGTGAAGCCAGCTCGCGTACGTGAAGACACGCCTATAGCCGAGATGATTGCCTCTTCGATTCCCGCAACTGCTTCGTCTAGGAGGCGAACGGAATCGAGTGGGGCCGCTGGCGGCAATCTACGGCACAAGGCCGGGCCGTAGCGATCCCAATCGATGACCTTCTGCTTGTCAGAACGTGCATAGGCGTGCTGGGTAGCGACGTGGACCAAGATAGGGTTGTGGTCGGATGTCAGCTCCGTAAGTGAGAATACCTCGACCGGACAGACAATTCCTTGGGTCACCGCGATGTCCAGAACATCGGGAGCCGCGTTAGGCAGTGACGGAAAGAACGTGGGTTGCGCTGGACCAAACACCATCGCCCGGCGCGATTCAACAAAACTGAGCAAGCGCCTCCCGTTCGGAGTAGTCAGGCGACTATTCCAAACGCGATGCTTGCAATTCAGATCGCCGGCCAAAATTACCCTTCGATGGGAATCGAAGATGACGTCCAGGTCGCTGACAAGGAGTTCAGCTTGTGGGGGCTTGTAAGCTGAGACCACGAGGACGCCGCCAAGAGCTCCGTGGACCTCAATGGCGGTGGCCTCTAGGTTGGTAAGCTGCGGCAAAGCGACACGATGATGACCTATGGAGGTCCTCACCGCGATCGCCGTGCCGCCTCCTCGTCGGCCAACTCGGTCATCCCGATAAACCACGTAATTAGGTAATCGAAACCGGTTCGCCGGGGTCAGGTGGGTTTCCCCGAGGAGAAGTACGTCGGGTTTGAACCGAGCCAGGAATTCAAGAAGGTCGGAATGCTTGGTACCGATGTTATTAGCATTCCAGGCTACGAGCGAGAGATCTCGTCTAAGGGCTCGGTTCATAGAAGACCTATGACTTCGCAGGCTTCCACCAAGAGCATGAATCTCTCAGTTGGGTCAGCAGTTTCCAGGCGGGCTCGGATGGACCTGAAGAGAGATGCGACTTTCGGGAGGTCGTAGCTAGACAGAAAGCCGCGGACGAACTGTGCGTCATTGGAACTGACGGACTGGGTGGTTTGCCTGGAAACTGAGGCCGCATAAGAGCGACCAGGTGTTACGGCAGATCGGGTCATGGTGGAAGCCATAGGACCAGGGCCAGACGGTTTTGGATCAGCGGCAGGAAAAGTACGCTGTTGCGCTTCGTCGGACTTATACCGGGAAGCAGGACTTTTCTTGGGCTGTGGGCAGGCAGGAGCTCGGGGCCGAGCATCCGGTGTGGGTATCCCTTTGTTCCTGGGTTTGATGCCTGCTCGCGGAAATCGCGGAGGTGGCAGGGGCGGCGAGGCTACCTCTGGTTCAGAGGCGGGAGTAGGAGGTTCCGCGGAGGTGGAGGGTTCATTCTCCGGCTCCAAAACCGAGATAACAGCTACTGGGCGTGTCTCTGCTGTGGAAGGAGACGCGGTACGTTTAGTTGCCTTTGTAGGGGCTGGAGGTGGAGCCGGAGAGGGCGCGCGCCGTGCCGGTTGTGCCTGAGGTTTAGGCCTAGCCTGCATTTTAGGCTGTCTAGGTTGGGGCTGCATAACTGGCTGCCGTGGCTTCGGGAGGGGCCCCTGCGGCTTTTGCTTCCGCAGGAGCTCCGCCTTATAGACCGGGCAGTTTACGTTAGACGCTGCGTGGCCTTGACCACAATTTATGCAGCGAAATTTGGTTTTGTCTGCCACAGTGCAGGCCTGTGTTGAATGTCCCAGAGAACATCGGAGACAGGCCGGGGCATTGCGGCAGACGTCGGTGTGGTGGCCGAACCTCTGGCACCGGTGGCACTGCGCAAGCTTGCCCTGGGGTCGACTGGTTTCCACCCGGACGCGGAAGCCAAACAGCCGCGTCAGGTGGAAAATTTTTGTCTGCAGCCTCGCCCTTCTCGAGCTGGAGACGGACGAGCGGGAGAGGTACTCGGGTTTCTGAGTGAGTGTACAGGCGGAAAATTGCCTGCACCGGGTACCCGAGGTCGCGGAGTTCCATAAGGATCTCCTGAGGATCAGTGTGCGCGTCGAGCCCTCGCAAAATTACCGACAAGGGCTTGACGCGCTTAGGAGTAAAGGTGTGATACTGCAGGTTATGCGCTTGGAGGAAGGCCTCGACCAAGCGATGGTCCTCGAGCTGGCGGACGACAATCCTGACCGTATCACCGCCAAGCAGCTTCAGGTCAAGCTTGTCGGCCGACAGGCCGTGGGCCGCGATCAGCCGTCTGTATAAGGCGGCGACATTGGATACGCTATGGACGTACAGGGGCGGCGCACGACCAACAGCGGCAGCAGCCGGAGCTGCTGTCGAAGTAGTCGGAACCGCGACCTGTGGGCCCTGAGAAGGTCCAATGTCCATGGCCGAGGTCTGTGAGGAAGTGGATCCAGGTGCGTGGGTCCTCTTGGGCTTCTTAGCCGGGCGATTTCGCCGACCAACGGTCGCGAACTCGCCCGACTCGTCTGCCGGCAGAGGGGGAAGCGGGTTGGGGAGAGGATCGTCCGTCTCCATCGCCCGAGGCGAATCGGGCGAGTCGCCCAGATGGGGTAGCAAGGCGGGGCCGAGCGACTCGGCACTTGGGCCGTTGCCTGTAGAAGGCATGCTGGCCAGGTGCGACGGCTGCCGGGCAGAGACTGCTAGGCAGTCGCTGCCAGACGCCAGGGATCTCGGGTCCGGCCGAAGCCGGATTACCCGCGCGTCTTCCTTGTTCACGACGATGCGGGAGGAGCTGGGCTAACGACCAGCTTCGTTGAATACCAGTCCTTACCAAGACTGGTGTCCACTGGCCCCTTTACCCCGGCGATATCCTAGCTCGCTTACCACTGGTGGGGGCTTGCAAGGATCGTCCGGGGCAGCGCTACCTAACAGTCGTGAACAAGTTAGGAATTACACACTGGAAATGCGGCACTCACCAGGTGAGCCCAGAGCAATCCACTTCTTTCCTGTCCGGCAAGATGTTGTTCCGGCTCAGGTGGTCCTTACAAGGGCAAACTTCGGCCAGCTGCTTCTTCTACCAGCTACTAAGTTCACCGGCAGCAGCTGGCTTGGTTCCCACGAAGAGAAGAGTTATTCCTCGTCGAAAGGCGAGGTGGCCGAAGGCAGCAAAGCCGTAGATGGTCCAGCGAAGAGAGCTGAAGAAGAGCAGTCCAATGAGAGCGTCCTTTCAGGTCAGAAGCTGGAGCAGAAGTGTCTCTGTCTCCGTCCGTGCGTAAAATTTTCTGCCGGCCCGGGTTTTATTAACTAACCGGCATCGCTGATTGGCTAGCTCCGAACACGAAGTTGGTCACGTCTCGGCGGCTGCTGATGCCGGATTGGCTCGCTCCGAGCACGTAGTTGGTCACGTCTCGGCCGCTGGTAACGGAGAGCAGATGTTCGCATATCGCTACCGTCACAGAGGGACAAGAGTCTACCTCGAGCTGTTGCCAGGGTAGGCTGTGTCCGTTTGTATGGCGTATTTGCCAGGTGATTTCACAGTTGTTTTTGAATATTTCACAGTGATTTTTTCACCAAGTGCAGCACTAGTGTTGAGTTTGTGCTCTACATATTTATATTTGTGAAGTTTCATTTATTTTGTGTGTTATTGGCAATAACTTCAGTGCAGTGTTGTGCGCGGCCGTTTTTGTGTTCGTGTGCTGTGCGGCGTCTGGTGAGTACGTGTGTCAGTGCCTGTCAGTTAGTTTAATCAGTGCTGGTGTGTTCATACTCCTTTAACCACCTTTGACGTCCATTTCGGGCTTCCGAAATGGCGTCAAATGCCGATCTACCTTTGCCGGAACCGTTAAGCTCTCTCCTGGGAGCTTGCGGTTCTGCTCCTCTCTCTTCACCTCTCCCCCGCGATAATTGTGAAAGTGGCAGTGACAGTGATATTTCTGACGTGCAAATGGGGAGTGCTGGGTCGGGAGATGAAGAGTTTTCGCTTGTGAATGGCAAGCGCGCCAAACGCAAGCGAAAGCTCGCCGCCAGTCAGTCTCCCGCCTCACCAAACCAGGTCGCTGATTCAGGTAACAGCGGCCGGCAGTCTGTCAATCTTGCTTCTTCTTCCTCTCAGCCTGACCCTTCTACCCTTAAGTTTCCTCCTATTATCATCCCCGATAATAGGAATTACTCCCAGCTTTTAGCCAACCTTCGTTCTGCCCTTCCTTCGACGTCCGTGGAGGCGAAATGCTCCGGCAAATCGCTGAAGCTGGTCGTCAAAACCATTGTTGACTTCCGCGCTGTTCAGCACTTTCTGTCAGCGCGGAACATTTCCTTTCATACCTTCGCTCTCCCTGAGGAGCGTGAGGTTAAAATCGTCATCCAGGGTATTCCTTATCATACCCCCTCCGATGCTATCGTGCAGGAACTGACGTCTCTTGGCTATACGCCAACTGCTGTGTCAGTTTTGCACGCTGGCAAAGGGGACAATAAGCATCCCGTCAATACTTTCCTCGTAAAGTTGCTCAAGACTGGAAATTTCGAGGAGGTCTATGGCCTCCAAACACTTCTTCACCTGCGGGTGACAGTCAGGTCATTTGACCCGCGCCCAGGCCCTGCCCAGTGTTTCAACTGCCAGGGCTTCGGGCACTCATCCTTGTTCTGCCATGCGCCCCCACGTTGCGTGCGGTGCGGCGACCCTCACCGTGGCTGTGATAAGCCTCGTGTGCCGGGTTTTGTCCCGTACTGCTGCAACTGCAAGGGCGCCCATCCGGCTAGTTACCGGGGTTGTATTAAATATATCGAGGCGGAAAGACAGCAGCGATCTGCGCGCCCTGGCGCGCAGCGTCGTGTAGCTGGCCCGGCCCCTAATCGGCGAGAGGTCTTCCCCCCTCTCTCCGGTACATCTGTCAAGGCCCCGGCAGCGACTCCTGTTGCTCCCGCGGTCTCAGTCCCGCCTGCAGGCGTCGCTCCGGCGGCGCCTGTGACGGCTCCACTCCCGGCGCCTGCCGGAGCGCCCGGCCCTTCCTACGCAGCGGTTGCTGCTAAGCCATCATCGTCAACCACTTCCGCCCGCAAGGGCACCAAAAAGCGCTCTCGTCGCCGGACTCCCGGCCGACGACATCAGCAGGCTCGTCCTGCCCAACCTCAGCGGGACTCTCCCGCCCCTGTCATCTCCCAACCTCCGCGCGAGCAGACCAAAGTTCAGTCCGCTAACCCAGCGCCATCTGTAGTCCTGGCCGAAGTTCCTCAGGAACGTCCGCGCGGGTCCCGGGAACTTTCTCGGGCTCCAGCGGATCCCCTGACGGCTTGGGCCACTCACCTTGTTGAAAGCATCAGGTCTGCTCCTGACACCTCTACCGTGCTAATGTTAGTATTCCAATCTCTCTCTGCTCTCTTCCCTCTCCTCCCCCTCAATGGCTAGATCCCTGCGGATCGTCGCTTGGAACGCCGATGGCGTTTCCTCTCGTCGATCTGAGCTGGCGGCTTTCGTCGTGGAGTACGACGTTGATGTCGTGCTTCTCTCCGAAACCCATCTAGCCCCCTACCATCGATTCTCACTTCCTTCTTACACTTGCTATCGTCAGGATCGTCCCCGACAGCCGCGCCAACCCCCGAAAGGGGGTACGGCGATTCTGGTCCACAGGCGGATATCCCACAGGCCACTACCCCCCCTAACTACTCGACTCATCGAAGGTTGCGCGGTGGCGGTGGACGCAGGCAGCTCGGAGTTGCGCATTGTTTCCGCGTATCTCCGGCCTGGCCTGAGCCCGCCGCCCCCGCCTGAGGAGTGGAACGCTCTCCTCGACCACCCAATCTCGACAATTGCAGCCGGCGACTTCAACGCCAAACATCCTTCTTGGAACAGTAGGGCTACCAACGCCTACGGCAGATCACTCCGCCGGTTCGTCCTAGACGACCCGGATACGCACGTCATCGGCCCTGATGATCCTACCCACTTCCACTATGCCGGTCACAGACCGGACGTTCTTGATGTAGTTGTAGTCAGGAACGTGGCCCATAACATCCAGGTCTCGTCAGTGTCAGACCTCTCGTCTGATCACAATCCCCTTCTAATAACTGTTCGAGATGTGTCGGCTTCACCCCGACTTCCCGCTGGTCCTGCTAGGAGGGTCAACTGGCGCTCCTATCACGACGAGCTATCTCGAAGGTTACCATCTGTCCCAGCGGACCCGATCGCCACTCGTGACGATCTGGATCTCCGTGCCACTCATCTTCAGGAGTTGGTCCAAGGTGTCATGGATCGACACACATACAACGTAGAGGTGAATCGCAAATCGGCCCTTCAACCGGAAGTTATCCACGCCATCTGGCTTCGGCGCAAGCTCCGCCGCAGATGGCAACGAACCCGAGATCCCGCCGTCAAACGACGGTTTCAGGCCCAGTCTCTTTACGTCCAGCAACTTTTGCGGGACGTAAACTCTGATCAGTGGGACTCATACCTTGAGTCCCTTGAAGTCGACCCAGCCTCCGTCTGGAGAGCGACGAGTCGCCTTACCCGTGAGAAGCGTACTCGCAACCCGCTTAACACCCCGAACGGCATTGTTTCTTCACCGGAAGGCAAGGCAGAGGTCTTCGCCGACTGCATGGAGACTCAATTCACCGTTCATGGAGGCGTCTCGGACCCTGCCTTCTCGGTAGTGGTTCGAGACTTCCTATCTGGTTATTTTTCCCGCCCTCCACCTGACCCTCCCGCTCTCTTCGACAGGGACGAACTAGTTTCGTCTATCTGTCGACTAAACCGACGTCGCGCCCCTGGTCCTGATCGGATCGGGGCCGCAGCTTTGCAACATCTCCCGGCCTCGGGCGTTGAATTGGTCCTGGATCTGTTCAACTCCAGTCTCCGGCTGCAATACTTCCCCCGCCTGTGGAAAAATGCCAACATCAGCATGATACCCAAGCCCGGCAAGCCTCGAATGCTTGCAGGCAGCTATCGCCCCATATCATTGTTGCCAGTAATCTCAAAGGTGTTTGAGCGTCTCCTACTCGCCCGCATCTGGCCGCTGCTGGATAATTTTATTCGGAGCGAACAGTTCGGGTTCCGTAGAGAGCACTCGACAACTTTACAACTCGTCCGAGTTGTCACAGCATTGTCCGACGCCGCCAACAAGAGAGAGTCTACGGGCGCTGTCTTGTTGGACGTGAGTAAGGCCTTCGACAAAGTCTGGCACGAAGGTCTTCTCTACAAACTTGCTCACTCCCCCATCCCACCGTCCATTGTGCATTTCTTGCGGTCATACCTCAGTGATCGTACCTTCAGGGTTAGCGTCGAAGGGTCCTGTTCATCAGTTCGACCCGTCGCCGCTGGCGTTCCGCAGGGATCTGTCCTCGGCCCCGTTCTGTACCTAGTGTACACGAACGACCTGCCTGTTATTCCTGGAGTCACGTTATCTCTATTCGCTGACGACGCAATGTATTACTGCAGCTCCCTGTCCCCGCGAATTGCGTGTTCAAAGCTGCAGCGTCAGTTGAATCTGCTTCCGGCCTGGCTAAGGAAGTGGCGGGTGCTGATCAACGCGGAGAAATCCGAGGCGATCTGTTTCACCAGCAAGTCCACTTCCCGATGCCAGGCCCTCTCCCTCGAAGGGAGGCCTATCGCCTGGCAAAAGTCGGTGAAGTATTTGGGCGTTCGGCTAGACCAGCGCCTTAGCTTCAACGGCCACGTGACTGCTACCCTCAACAAAGCTCGAGGCGTCCGAGCCAAAATATTTCCCATGCTCTCGTGCCGCAACCGCCTGGCTTTGCGCACTAAAGTTACTATCTATCTTTTGTTTCTCCGGTCAATATTGACCTATGCTGCTCCCGCATGGTGGTCGCTTGTGTCGACCACTAACAAGTGTAGGCTGGAAGCTTTCCAGGCCCGTACCCTCAGATCCTTGTCGGGGTCTCCATGGTTTGTGAGAAATGATGTCATTCGTGGAGGCCTTCGAGTTCCTACCCTTGCCGATTTTGTCCGGTCGCTTGCCGAAACTCTTTTTGCTTCTGCAGCGACCTCCTCCTTTCCTTATCTCCGCTCTATCAGCACGTCTGAACCACCTCCCGCTATACGTGTTAAACGCCCTCGGGCGATCTTAGACGACCCCCCGTAATTCTGTTTGCTCTAATTTAGGTTCCCGAGCAACTCTATCTCCTTGTTACCATCCAACCCAGTCAGATACCTTCCCCAAGTAAGTTGATTTTCAGACTGCTTGGCGTTGTTACCGATGCCAAAGACACGGCGGATCCCTGCCTCGCGGGGAACGTCCGGCGCTACAAGGCGCCTGCATGCCGGGCCGGGCGCGTTCGGCATCTGCCGTTCGCCCCGCGCCCGGTGGCAGTGTTACCATGACCCGGAACCTATATATAACAAAAATTGAAAAAATTTCCGCCGCCTTCTCAGTTAACTGGTTGGCGTGTCCCCCCCGAATATTTTAGGCCACCTTCTTTTGAAAGTCCAGCACTGTTTTCTTCTGGCAGCCATCGGGCACGTCCCGGAAGCTGCAATAAGCCACGGGTGCAAAGACGCCCCACTATTCAATGCAAAATGCAAAATGCAAAAACAGAGGGACAGACGACAGACAGAGACTTCTGCTCCAGCCTTGGACTGATCAGGACTGCTCTTCTTAGACTGCTCTCTCAGCTCTCTCGCTGGACCATCTCTACGGCTTTGCTGCCTTCGGCCACCTCGCCTTCCGACGAGGAATATCTTCCTTCGAGGGAACCAAGCCAGCTGCTGCCGGTGAACTTAGTAGCCGGTAGAAGAAGCAGCTAGCCGAAGTTGCCCTGCTAAGGACCACCTGCGCCGGAACAACATCTGCCGGACAGGAAAGAAGATTGCTCTGGGATCACCTGGTGAGTGCCGCATTTCCAGTGTGTAATTCCTAACTTGTTCACGACCGTTAGGTAGCGCTGCCCCGGACGATCCTTGCAAGCCCCCACCAGTGGTAAGCGAGCTAGGATATCGCCGGGGTAAAGGGGCCAGTGGACACCAGTCTTGGTAAGGACTGGTATTCAACGAAGCTGGTCGTTAGCCCAGCTCCTCCCGCATCGTCGTGAACAAGGAAGACGCGCGGGTAATCCGGCTTCGGCCGGACCCGAGATCCCTGGCGTCTGGCAGTGACTGCCTAGCAGTCTCTGCCCGGCAGCCGTCGCACCTGGCCAGCATGCCTTCTACAGGCAACGGCCCAAGTGCCGAGTCGCTCGGCCCCGCCTTGCTACCCCATCTGGGCGACTCGCCCGATTCGCCTCGGGCGATGGAGACGGACGATCCTCTCCCCAACCCGCTTCCCCCTCTGCCGGCAGACGAGTCGGGCGAGTTCGCGACCGTTGGTCGGCGAAATCGCCCGGCTAAGAAGCCCAAGAGGACCCACGCACCTGGATCCACTTCCTCACAGACCTCGGCCATGGACATTGGACCTTCTCAGGGCCCACAGGTCGCGGTTCCGACTACTTCGACAGCAGCTCCGGCTGCTGCCGCTGTTGGTCGTGCGCCGCCCCTGTACGTCCATAGCGTATCCAATGTCGCCGCCTTATACAGACGGCTGATCGCGGCCCACGGCCTGTCGGCCGACAAGCTTGACCTGAAGCTGCTTGGCGGTGATACGGTCAGGATTGTCGTCCGCCAGCTCGAGGACCATCGCTTGGTCGAGGCCTTCCTCCAAGCACACAACCTCCAATATCACACCTTCACTCCTAAGCGAGTCAAGCCCTTGTCTGTCATTTTGCGAGGGCTTGACGCGCACACTGATCCTCAGGAGATCCTTATGGAACTCCGCGACCTCGGGTACCCGGTGCAGGTAATTTTCCGCCTGTACACTCACTCAGAAACCCGAGTACCTCTCCCGCTCGTCCGTCTCCAGCTCGAGAAGGGCGAGGCTGCAGACAAAATTTTCCACCTGACGCGGCTGTTTGGCTTCCGCGTCCGGGTGGAAACCAGTCGACCCCAGGGCAAGCTTGCGCAGTGCCACCGGTGCCAGAGGTTCGGCCACCACACCGACGTCTGCCGCAATGCCCCGGCCTGTCTCCGATGTTCTCTGGGACATTCAACACAGGCCTGCACTGTGGCAGACAAAACCAAATTTCGCTGCATAAATTGTGGTCAAGGCCACGCAGCGTCTAACGTAAACTGCCCGGTCTATAAGGCGGAGCTCCTGCGGAAGCAAAAGCCGCAGGGGCCCCTCCCGAAGCCACGGCAGCCAGTTATGCAGCCCCAACCTAGACAGCCTAAAATGCAGGCTAGGCCTAAACCTCAGGCACAACCGGCACGGCGCGCGCCCTCTCCGGCTCCACCTCCAGCCCCTACAAAGGCAACTAAACGTACCGCGTCTCCTTCCACAGCAGAGACACGCCCAGTAGCTGTTATCTCGGTTTTGGAGCCGGAGAATGAACCCTCCACCTCCGCGGAACCTCCTACTCCCGCCTCTGAACCAGAGGTAGCCTCGCCGCCCCTGCCACCTCCGCGATTTCCGCGAGCAGGCATCAAACCCAGGAACAAAGGGATACCCACACCGGATGCTCGGCCCCGAGCTCCTGCCTGCCCACAGCCCAAGAAAAGTCCTGCTTCCCGGTATAAGTCCGACGAAGCGCAACAGCGTACTTTTCCTGCCGCTGATCCAAAACCGTCTGGCCCTGGTCCTATGGCTTCCACCATGACCCGATCTGCCGTAACACCTGGTCGCTCTTATGCGGCCTCAGTTTCCAGGCAAACCACCCAGTCCGTCAGTTCCAATGACGCACAGTTCGTCCGCGGCTTTCTGTCTAGCTACGACCTCCCGAAAGTCGCATCTCTCTTCAGGTCCATCCGAGCCCGCCTGGAAACTGCTGACCCAACTGAGAGATTCATGCTCTTGGTGGAAGCCTGCGAAGTCATAGGTCTTCTATGAACCGAGCCCTTAGACGAGATCTCTCGCTCGTAGCCTGGAATGCTAATAACATCGGTACCAAGCATTCCGACCTTCTTGAATTCCTGGCTCGGTTCAAACCCGACGTACTTCTCCTCGGGGAAACCCACCTGACCCCGGCGAACCCGTTTCGATTACCAAATTACGTGGTTTATCGGGATGACCGAGTTGGCCGACGAGGAGGCGGCACGGCGATCGCGGTGAGGACCTCCATAGGTCATCATCGTGTCGCTTTGCCGCAGCTTACCAACCTAGAGGCCACCGCCATTGAGGTCCACGGAGCTCTTGGCGGCGTCCTCGTGGTCTCAGCTTACAAGCCCCCACAAGCTGAACTCCTTGTCAGCGACCTGGACGTCATCTTCGATTCCCATCGAAGGGTAATTTTGGCCGGCGATCTGAATTGCAAGCATCGCGTTTGGAATAGTCGCCTGACTACTCCAAACGGGAGGCGCTTGCTCAGTTTTGTTGAATCGCGCCGGGCGATGGTGTTTGGTCCAGCGCAACCCACGTTCTTTCCGTCACTGCCTAACGCGGCTCCCGATGTTCTGGACATCGCGGTGACCCAAGGAATTGTCTGTCCGGTCGAGGTATTCTCACTTACGGAGCTGACATCCGACCACAACCCTATCTTGGTCCACGTCGCTACCCAGCACGCCTATGCACGTTCTGACAAGCAGAAGGTCATCGATTGGGATCGCTACGGCCCGGCCTTGTGCCGTAGATTGCCGCCAGCGGCCCCACTCGATTCCGTTCGCCTCCTAGACGAAGCAGTTGCGGGAATCGAAGAGGCAATCATCTCGGCTATAGGCGTGTCTTCACGTACGCGAGCTGGCTTCACGCCTGACTACCAACGCATCCCTGAGGAAGTCTCTCTTCTCGCTCGCGAGAGGAATTACTTCCGGAAACGTTGGCAGAGGACCCGTGATCCGGCCGATAAGGCAGCATACAATCGGCTCACCGGACGACTGCGTGGCAGTCTGAAGGCGTTCCGACGTAGCTGTTGGGAACTCGACGTGGCCCGAACGGGGGATGCGGACCCGCAATCTCACCCGTACAGAATACCTACCGCATTGACGGGACGGAGGCGCCGACCTCCACTTCCCGCCATTGTTGGACCGTTCGGTCGACTCCTGGGTCGCCCGGAGGAGAAGGCCGAGTACTTGGGCTTGTGTTTCGAGCGTCAGTTCGCTCCCAACCCGCCCATGGACTGGGACTTCGACGAACAAGTCGAGATGGCTGTGGAAGACTTTCTGTCTCTTCCGATCACGGCGGAGCCCGAACCCATCTCTTTGGAAGAGGTCTCAGATCGGCTCGCTGAACTTCAGCCAAGAAAGGCTCCAGGCCCGGACGGTGTTACCAACACCGCTCTACGACTTCTTCCCGAGCCTGGAGTTCAATTCTTGACTGATTTGTTCAACGCGTGTCTTAGACTGGCCTACTTTCCCAAGAAATGGAGAAAGGCGACGGTTATCGTGATCCCGAAGCAGGGAAAGGATACCACCCGCTCGGAAAACCTCCGGCCTATCAGCCTACTTTCCGCTACGTCCAAGGTTTTTGAGCGCCTCGTGCAGCGTCGTGTACGAGAGCATCTAACCAACTTTGACGTGCTGGTCCCCGAACAGTTCGGCTTTCGTGTGGGGCATTCGACCACTCATCAACTGATGAGACTGGTGGAAAGCATCACGGAAGCCGGGTGTCGGAGAGAACGGACCGTTGGCTGTTTCTTAGATGTTGAGAAAGCCTTCGACAGCGTATGGCATGATGGCCTTTTATTCAAACTTAGGGAAGTCCAGCTCCCGGACTGCTACCTCCATCTGGTTGCTAGCTTTCTGACGGAGAGGACCTTCTGCGTGAGAGTTGGCGATTCTGTCTCTTCCGAGAGACGAATCACAGCCGGCGTCCCTCAAGGTAGTGTTCTAGGCCCCCTTCTGTTCTCGATCTACGTCAACGACGTGCCGAGACAGCCTGGAGTCCAGATGGCCCTCTTCGCTGACGACACGGCCGTATTTACGGCCGATCGTCATGAGGAAAGGGCCGTCCTAAGACTGCAGCGCCAGCTCGACACGCTCGTGGACTGGACTGAGAATTGGAGAGTGCAACTCAACGCCACCAAGAGCGTAGCCGTCGAATTCTCCAAGCGACGGAAGAACCCCGTTAGGCAACTACGTATCGGCAGAACGTACTTGCGCTGGTCCAACGAGGTCAAGTACCTCGGCTTACACCTCGACCGTCGGCTCACCTGGCGTACCCACGCACAGACAGTTCTAAAGCGAGCATCCACTCGCCTGTGCGCACTGTTTCCACTCCTGATCAGCTCAGCCATGACCAGGAAATTGGGTAGGATGATCGTCGGCGCGTATCTGCTGCCGGTCATTACCTACGCCTGCCCGGTCTGGGGTTACCTCGCCGCAATGCATAAAAAGAAGTTGCAGAGCGTCCTCGACAGGGGGCTTCGGCTAGCGGCCAAAGTCCCCCGTCGCTTCTCATCTCGCCTTCTAAGGAGAGGACTTGGCGTCCGCTCCTTAGACGACACTTTCAGGCGGCTTGCACGCAAATTTTATGCACGTGCGGCGAGGTTCCCAGGCAATCCTCTAGTGACTGGGCTGGGAAGGTACCGTATACGCCCAGGTGATTCGTGGAAACGCCCTCGGTGCATACTGCGCTAGCGTAGGCTAGCACAACAGCCGAGAATCGGCCTGCTATAGAGCACGCGCCCTACTTGGGCAGGGCCACGAGGCAGGAGCTCCAGATGGTAGCTCGGAACTCAGTTTCCCGTGCGGTTCGTCTCTGCGACGCACAACCGCAAAGCCCAGAGCGAAAAAAAAAAAAACCGTCACAGAGTATATTATGTTTGTATGGAATATGCGATATTACGTGTATGTAATCAACAAGTGTGGGTACTACGACTACCCATACAAATGCAATAATAATGAAGTTTTAATTTGCAATTTATTTTTAAATTTTAATTAATAATTGGTTTAAATATTTTGATTTTAATAATTGTTGTTACGTATTATTACGATTACACCCATTGGTAAATATAACGTGATAAATAAAAATGTGCTACCCAATGTGTGGCTCATCAATGATATATACAACAGAAAACAATTAACGTTATAAATATTTGTCACCCACGAACGTGGTACGCGACCATGCCATTTAACTATTTAAAAAATTTAAAAGTTAAATGTATGCTCCAAAAGTAAATGTGTGTTAAATGAAAAATATATTATATGTGATAACTATGATTTATATTAAATATTATTTGTATGTTATGTTAATTTTTTGTGTAGGCCTATTATAATAGCACAACTGGCGCTTAACAGGTAATTATATTGTAAAAAGAAAAGGTGTATTTGTAATAGTAACGTTAATAATAATATTAATAATAATAAAAAACAAAATAATATATAAAGAGTAGTATAACCGGGATCACCAGTAATAATTATTTTAAAAACATAATATAAAAAAATAAATAATTCGACATGGCAGAACCAGGTAACTTCAGTACGGAGGCACTTCAAAATATGATGCGAGCCATGGTGGAAGAATTAAAACAAGATAATGTAAAAGTAGCAGAAAATTTAAATGAATTAAAACAAGATAATTTAGAACTAACAGAAAATTTAAAAGAATAATTAAACAAGATATAATAGATAGTACTACACAGTTAGTGGATAAAATAATAGATGCACTTGAAAATAACGTTAAACAAGCCCTTCATGAACAAGCTGTTAGGATAGAAAACAAACATAAAGAATTACGTGCAGAATGGAAGAAAGATTTAAAAGACATTCATAAACAAATAACTGAAAATGTAAATGAGAAAATAATTGTAGCAAAGCATGAACAGGGCGGTAAAATAAGGAACGTACATGATCAGCTTCAAGCGACCACAAGTAAATCGCGTGAAATAGAAACACATACTATGGTAATTGATAATAAGCTAGAAGAAACATCCAAACCTTTGAAAGATTATTCTGGAGAGATGTCCAATATGAAAGAAGAGGTGAAGACTGAAATGGATCAACTTTGAGCGGAGCTACGTAGACGTCCTGCGCAGATGATGGTTTATCCGGCACCATTAGAAGATAGGGTTAAACTAGCATTGCAGGAAATAAATGGGAGAACAGCATGGAATTTTTTGTCAATTGCGAAAAAGAAATGAAAAAATTGATAGTAATATTGATTAAAACGAGAAAATAAATTTTGTTATTCGCCATTTCAAAGATTCAACAGCACAGTGGTATACTATCATACATGATAATGTCACTACATATCAACAATTCCGTGACTCGTTTGAAAATAGGTATTGGAATATCCATACGCAATGTCAGGTACGTGATCAGCTAGAATATGGTGAATTTAATATTCATGGTCGTCAGAGTATTGAACAGTATACAATAGCACAAATTGAAAGAGTGAAACATCTTAAACCTAAATTTTCAGAATATGAAATAATATCCAAACTGTCTTACCATTTTCAGAAAAATATCCAACTCGCTGTTTACACACAAGGTATTAAAACCATTGAAGAACTTTTAATACTTGTAACACAATCTGAAAATATCACTCGCAGTGAGAATACACAACACAATTATCAACCGCACAGTAATCACAATAATAACCATAATCACAACGTTAATAATTATAAACAGTAAACGCAACACATGCAAAATAAAGCACATATTAACTTCGTGCGCGAGCCAGCAACGACTCAGCATATTGTAATGGGACATTTTGGCCTACTCGGGGGAAATAAAAAAAAATCATGGTATTTTAATAAAAGTAAATTGCATTTTTCATCATATAATTTTGGGAAATATAAACATAAATTGATGAGAAGGTAAATTTTATTGGTAGCGAAATTGGCAGGAGTGATTACAAAATATTATTCAGAAATTATAAAGACGTAATAGACAAACAAGCGGAAACGTGTCAAGGTCAGCTCCAGTGACTTACAACTTGTGTAAACAGATTATGTAATATAACATCCGACGATCTTACGTCAGAGACAAACCCAGCTTTGGAATGTAGAAGTGTCGGCCAAACCTTATATTGGCGTAGGAATACAACTCAATACAATGGAAAATTGGAAAAACAATCGCAGCCGCTTTACAAAGTAGTGAAGTTCGTCTCATCAGTCGGCAAGAAACCACTAACAACTACAGACGCAGGTAATCGTCGCGTCCGTAGGCTGGGCGTAATTTTCGTCGCGCCCGCAAAATAACAAAAATGTAAATAACAGTTTAAAAAATGTGATAAAAAAAATACGAAAATACACATATATGAGGTGAATGACAGTTTTCTTTATTTAATAACAGTTTCGGCAATTATTAATCGAATGAATTATCAGTGAAAATAAAATGTGCGTGTAGAGCAAAGCGACGTCTTCAAGACTCAAATTCAGCTAAGTACCTACAAGGATATACACAAAACTATCAAATTTTATTATTTTTCATAAAACAAGAACAGATGGGGAAAATTAAATTAAATATGAGATCTCTAAGGGTATAAAATAACTCTGTGTGTGTGTGTGTGTGTGTGTGTGTGTGTGTGTGTGTGTGTGTGTGTGTGTGTGCGTGAGTGGAACTATGTAAATAAAGAAGGCTGGTTTGTGCTCTTAAAAATTAGTTATATTTAATATCTTGATTTATTTTATTATTTGAAAAATTTTTATACCATGTTTCAATTTTATTTTATGTGAGTTTTAGAATGGGAATTTTAGAATAGATGAGGGAGTGGAAGAGGTAGTTTGTCAATGATATAAAATAAAAATATAATGATGAAAGAAAATAATTAAATGTCAATAAAACTCAATTAATGGGAACAAATATAGTTTCTTTATTTCAAACAGCCATAATTCTGTTCTCCTGTGTTTGGTGAAAAGGACCCGATTGAGTTAAGTACCTATGTTTTCAGTTGGCTAACTTTAAAGATGGCGTCTGAGTACAGACGTCATCAAGTGGTTATGTACCGATAGACAGATATTAAATAATTAAAGTAAATAAAACTTAACAATGGCGCCCGTAACTGAGGGACAATTTTATATAAAGAAATTTATATAAAATGTAGGCCTACTGGGAGAGCAGAATGGTTGAAAGAAAAATAAATTTTTTTTGGTATGTAGAAATTACGTAGATGACAAAAGTGTCAGATAAGGTTATGTTACAGTGTTATTGAAGTAGATGTATAGTAGATAAGTCAGAATTACATAAATAAAAATGATGAATACTAATGAAAATGTTAACAATGAAGTCAGCTTCACTGACAGTAATATAGAAAGCCAGTTAACAGAATCGAGGATAATGGAAGGCGTGACGAGTCTGTCGACGCCAACCTTAGTTAAGAAAGAAAATAATAGCGATATGATAACTATGATGCAGTTACTATTGAATAAATTTGATAGCAAATTCGATGAACAAAATAACGAAATCAAAGAAATTAAAAGTATTTTCAATGAGAAATTTGACATACAGAATAATAAATTTGATGAGTTGAAAAACCATATGAATGAAGTTAATAAGCATTTAGACCAAACTAATGAAATAATAGAAACTAACTTTAACAGATTAGAACAGAGTGTTGAGAAAGTGGTAAAGTCAGTAGGGGAACAGATTGAAAGTAAATTAAAGCAGATAATAAACAAGTAGTTATGTGACGATGTAATAGTTATGACAAATATTAATGATGACAAAATAGTAGAAGAGGTAGTGTTAGATAGTAAAGTATTGAATAGTGATGATAATGATGTTAATTACAGTTCTGAGGTAAGTAGAAGTGAGAATTATGATAATATAAGTGAAGATATGATATTAAAGAATAATGGGGTAAATATTGAGAGTACTGATGAAGTTGTAGAATGTAATAATGGAATGTTAATGTGTGTTTATGAGTCAGAGAGAAAGTGGAAAGATAGTATAGAGGTAGAAGGGTGGCAGAGGGTAAATTTTTCCCAGGATTATTGTGAACCAAGGTGTTTACAAATGTTTTTGTTGAAGGGTAAGAGTCCCTTATTATTGAAAGACATGAGGTCTTTGAGTTGTTCCCCGAATTTTTATGAGTTAGTGCCCTCTGTGTGGGATGGTAGAGAAAGTGTGATATGGTGTTATGGTGAGAGAGAGTTATATAGAGAGTTGTATATTAATAGGGAGATAGAATTATATCAGTTAAAGAGAAATTATAAAGAGTTGAAAGAGAGTTTAGAATTGAAGGAAATAGATGATATAAAATACTTACCTTGTAAAATAGAGATGGACAATTATTTTGATGATGATAAAATAATTGACTTTATATTGAATAAAACTACTGATGGAGACAGAACTAAGGTCACAAATGTAGACAGGTTATATGAATTAATAGATGATGTTGATAATGGCTATTATAATAATTATAATTATTTGTATGTGTTGAGATCCGGTCCGAGTGGACCAAAAAATGTTAAGTAGAAGAATGATCCGCCTTGTGTGGACCAAAAAATGTTTAGTTTGAAGTGTTCGTGATTTACTGTAGGTTGATTCGCCAGGATGCAGAAATGATGAAGAAAGAGTGGACTGTAATTAATACATTTATTTAAATTGTTCACATTTACATTGTTAGGTTTCACTTTTGAATAAAAGATTGGCTAATGAGCGCAAGTCGTATTACATTGAAATTAATTTGATGAAAGGGCCTAAAGGTCCATATATGAAGTGTTGGCCTAAGGCCTATTAATTGTCGTATGATGAATAGAATAGAGGCGCGAGTACACGACACTCTAAATACTTGAGTACAAGTATTAGAAAAATGTGACAGTATAGCTGCGGGCGCGAGCTGACCGCCGCTAGCGAGCGTAGGCTATATGACGAACTGTGTGGAAGCACGGACATGAATTGAGCAGATTAAAGTGCAAATTAAAAGCGCAGATTAGCCAACCTATAATGTAAAAATTACCGCGCTACTGTACATAAACTGCCCGTCAAAAAATCAGTAGATTTTTTACTACATTTTAATAACTTATTATACATTTTGGTAACTTATTATATAACATACAGAGTTCTTATTAATGAAAGTTAATCTCATAGCCTGCATTGAACCTTGAGTTGTAATCTTAGATAACAGCTGTACGTTAATGGTTTAGCGATAAGCATGAATAAAGATAAGCGTTTGGTAGGCCAAGGTTGGCGAGCAAACTGATTTCATGCATGAATGAAAATGTAAGCTGGCAATGTATTGCCCACATGTATTGTATGTATACAATATTGAATGTTATAAAACATGAAAATACATAATTTGAGAATGTTTAGTAATGTATGATCGGAAACTCATCACATGATGGCCCGATAAATTGTAACCCTATGCAAGTCATAGATGGTTACCATGAAATAGTTGAGGCCAGTAGACCTGTACAGAGTATTGCTTACAATGAACAAAAATTGTCACAAATTATACATGTTTAGACGTAAATCTAGCATGGCGTCATAAATTTGAACGAGTCATGCTATACCTGAAGTTTCAGGAATTTACAATATGTTGTTGTGTGAGAACAAGCTATAAATAGCTGACTGATTGCAAGCACATATGTAATGACATGTATGTCATAATTAAGTAGGAATGATAATTGTGCAATGCATAATCACAAATACAAAATACCATATAAAAATACAATATAAAAATAAATCTAGGCGTGGCGTGGTTACATACAGTAGACGCAAAAAACTATATGTTTTACATAAATGCAAGTTATATAATAAATATAATAAACACCAATTTAGTTAATTACAAATGTAATACATGTATTGAACAATTGTGAAAAATAAATTCAGAGAGTAACAAAATTTTTACATAATAGTAAGCAAAGACATGAGGCATAAATCAAATGTTGCATACACGAAAATACAAAATAATAATTAAAGCCTTGCATATTAAATAAACTGACACTTGCTTGAGTAAAACAAACAGTTGCTGAATCAAAAATATACAAATTAAAGCTTATGCTAAAAACAAAGGTGCTTATAACTAACAAAGTCTTCTTTGAACATCTGATTTATGTGTTTTTTACAAATATATACAAAGGAAAATAAATCCCCCTTTTTTTTTACTGTTCGTCCCTAGTAGGGACCAAACATAATTTATGGATTGGTCTGCGCAAAACACCAGTAGGCGTGCGAATGTCTACGACTCTAATTAAGTTATCTGGGCCGGGAAATGTGGCGGTAATTACACCAAATTTCCAGGCTAATGGAGGTAGGTTATCCTCAATAAGTAAAACTAGGTCCCCAATGGAAACATTATCCTTAGCGAATTTCCATTTGTGACGCTGTTGTAACTGGTGTAAATAGTCGCGAGACCATGCCTTCCAAATGACTTGGACAAACTTCTGGAGAAGTTGCCAACGTCCAAGACGAGAGATAGGAATATGAGATAGGTCTGGGTCCGGTATCGCCGTTAATGGTGCGCAAATCAAAAAATGGCCAGGTGTAAGTGGCACCGGATCATTTACATTCGAAGAGATGGCAAATAAAGGGCGAGAGTTTAGACATGCCTTTATCTGAGACAAAACTGTCGTAAACTCCTCGAAGGTGAGTATAGACTTGCCTACCACGCGGCGCAAATGAAACTTCAAACTCTTTATGCCGCTCTCCCAAAGGCCACCAAAATGAGGTGACGAGGGCGGAATAAATGACCATGAGATACCCTGAGAGGACGTGAATGATTTGATTGATGAGGTGGCATCCTTATTATGCCAAAGATTGTAGAGGTCATGTAAAATATTGCGGGCCTTCCTAAAGTTTGTGCCATTATCAGAATATAACTGGCTGGGTATGCCCCTGCGGGCCATAAAACGACGTAAGGCAGCTATAAACGCACTGGCTGTAAGGTCGGAAACCAATTCCAAGTGAATGGCCCTGGTTGCTAAGCAAATGAACAAAGACACGTATGCCTTAGAGAGAGTTCTGGATTTCTGCCCGCCATGACGAATCATGAAGGGACCACCATAATCAACCCCGCAGAATAGAAACGGCCATGATGGACTGACTCTAGGAGATGGTAAAATACCAAGCCTCTGAACCTGCTGTTTGGCACTAAACCTGAGACACTTGACACATTTACGAATGATGGAGCGAATGACTAACCTGGCATTAACAATCCACCAACGTTGACGAATTGAGTGATGCACGAGTTGAGCACCAGCGTGAAGTAGACGAATGTGTTCGCGTTCAATGATAAGGCGAGTAATATGAGCCGATGGATGCAAGACAATAGGATGTTTAGTGTCGTAAGGTAATTGCGACTGCTGTAATCGCCCGCCTAATCATCAAGAAACGGGTCGAGAGAAGACAACTTACTCCTGATAGAGACAGAAGACCCATTACGAAGACAATTAATCTCGGCTGCAAAATGTATCGACTGAGATTGTTTTATGAAGAAATTAAGAGCATGATGAATTTCGACAGGGGTAAGATCGCCCGTTATTTTGTCAGCACTGGAGAGTCTAATATTTTTGATGAACCGAAAACAGTAAGCGTATACGCGTGTCAGACGATGCAACGAAGAAAATTCCTTAGAAAGGTCGATAGCCAGGGTAGACATTAGAGAAAAAAGTTATGGGTTTGTTTCTCTTCCGCAGTGACTTCAGAAGACGACGGATTAGAAGGTAAAAAGGGTGGAAAAGGATTGGACTCGGAAGATTGAGACAAACAAGTGGGACCGTGCCACCAAAGCGAACAATCGCGCAAAACGTCAGGGAGACACCCCCTAGAGATAATATTAGCAGGATTGTGTCTAGAATTGATGTGATGCCATGTATAGGCTTGCGTAAGACGCTGAATTTCAGCAACACGATTAGCGACGTAGGTTTTCCACCTCGTGGACTGGGCATGAATCCAGTAAAGAGACAATATAGAGTCAAAATATAAATGAACACTATTAATAAACGAATAAAGCGCAGGAACGACCTTAGATACGAGTCGCGATAACAACAAGCAAGCGCAGAGTTCGATGCGAGGTAATGACCCCTGTCGTAGAGGAGCCACGCGAGATTTAGAACACAGGAGATGACAAGAGGCCGATGAATCTTGATAAATGACTCTAATATAAATACAGCACCCAAACCCCTTTTCAGAGGCATCCGAGAAACCATGTAATTCAACTGTACTCGCCCCACACTTGCAACGAATAGAACGTGGGACAACAATTTTGATAATCAGACACAATTTGTCGCACAATGAATGCCAATCCAAACGTGATTGCCCGGAGATCGGTTCATCCCAACCAAGATTGCAAAGCCAGAGTTGCTGCATAAACTGTTTGTACAAGAAAACAACGGGACCGATCAGTCCAAGTGGATCGTATATGCCTGCGATAATCGAAAGAATTCTCCTCTTGGAGATGCTTGATTCAACGAGGAATGATTTAATGTCAAACAGGAATGAATCGGCAGTGTTATTCCAGAGAATGCCCAGGGTACGCACATTGTCCTGTTTGTTTAAGGGGAGTGATAAATTGTCATGACTTGCGACCACTCTGGGTTCATTAGATGCCCATTTATGCAACGTGAGGCCGTATTGACTCAATAACGCACCTAAGTCAGATTTCAACTTGTTCAGATCAGAGATGGTGTCTGCACCGGTAAGCAAATCGTCGACATAGAAATCATTTGTTATAGCTAACGCCGCATCAGGAAAAGAAGCTTCATGGTCCCTACCAATTTGAATAAGACAGCGAGTGGCCAAAAACGAAGCACTAGCCGTGCCGTAGGTTACCCTTCGCAATGCAAAGTGTTTAAATTGTTCGAGGGGAGAGTCACGCCACAGAATACGTTGATAGTGACAATCCTTTTCAGCTACGCGAATTTGTCGATACATCTTCTCGATGTCGGCGATGAGAACATATTTATGCATGCGGAAACGTAAAAGAATAGAAAAAAGGTCTTGTTGAACATTCGGGCCTACCAACAATATGTCATTGAGAGAAAGGCCATTGGTAGTTTTGGACGAACCATCAAAAAAGACGCGCAGTTTTGTGGTCAAGCTAGACTGCTTAAACACGGCATGGTGAGGCAGATAGTAAGTATTTGACACTCCTGAATTGATAGAGCAATTACCGATAAGCGTCATGTGGCCAAGATCCTTATATTCACTAATAAAGTCTGCGTAATCGCGCGCGAGCTTAGCATCACGCCTGAATCGGCGTTCTAAATTCAAAAATCTTGCTTCAGCATTGGTGTAAGATTCCCCCAACTGGAGATGATCGGACTTAAATGGCAGTGAAACCAACCTCATGATTGCGATGAGTAGAACGCACGAAATGCTCCTCACAAGCTGAGTCGTTATCAGGTGTGTTGTCAGGGATAGTTTCTGCTTCCCAAAATTTTTCGAGAGACTGCAAAATTTGACTGTCGTTGTTCCTAGCTAGGAACAAAACAGCAGGACCCTTGTAGCGGCAGTGGTTGGGCAGATTGCCAGCCAAAATATAGCCTAACTTTGTTTCCTGAATGATGGGAAAATGAGGGCCGCGTACGTATTTGTTGGCTAAAATTAAATCCAGGTAAAATTGCGCCCCTAAGAGTACGTTGATTTCGGATGATATGTTGAAATTTGGGTCAGCAAGAAAAATGTTGTCTGGAATGTTGAATTGATTTATGTCAAACGATTGTGCTGGCAGATTGTGGGTTAATGCAGATAAGATAGCACATTTTGCCTCGAAGCTAAATCTCTGATAACGAGATATAATGCGTATAGACGCGAGATTAGTGGCATGACACGCTGTATTATTTATACCCGTAATTGGTATGTTGGATTTAGTCAAATTAAGCCGTAATTTCTTTGCAAATGATTTGGTACAAAAATTTATTTGTGAACCTGCGTCCAAAAGAACTCTTGCCTTTTGTCTGTTGCCAGCCTGGTCAATGACAAATACAATTGCTGTTGATAAAAGAATATTATTCGTGGATTGTAATTTAAATGAACAATAATTACTGCTACTGGCAGAGATTGAGTTCGGCACATTGTTCATGTGCAACAATGTATGGTGTCGTTTTGAACAGATCTTACATGCCTGCTTATTCTTACAATTAGATACAAAATGATCTGATCTAAGACAATTGGTACAACATTTGTGATTTGATACAAATTGTCCTCGCTCAGCGGTGCTTAGTGCACGAAATTTATCACACATGTAAATTGGATGATTAGATTTACAACACAAACCTGAATAATTGCTTGATGCTGAGTGATAACTCTTAAATGTAGTACTGCCAGCAGCGTTTCATGATTTATATTTATCAGATTTATTGTTGAGTCTTAAACTCGGCTTGTTGAGTTGCTGTCCGGCATCGATAGGCAGTGTATTTTCTAACAGCTGTACACGTGCGTTTAAAAAATGAGTGAAATCTTGAAAGTTAGGAAGATTATCAGGGTCTATAGACTCCATCCATAATTTAAAAGTAGTAGGGTCGAGTTTGGTTGATAATAATTGTATAGCAAGAAGTTCAAATGAATTCACTGACAGTTGCATTGCCGCCAGTGAATTAACCGAAGACGTTATCGTATTTGTGAATTCTGCCAAACTTTGGACAGAGTCTTTAATTGTCGACTTGACTTGAAGTAAATTTTGAACATAGTATTTTGCTAGTATAAACTTGTTGTCATACCTTGCGGACAGCAAACTCAACGCTATCGAGTAATTTTAATTACAAATAGGTAGTGATTTAATTAAGTCTAACGGTTCATTTTTTAGAGAAGAATGTAAATAATGTAGTTTCTGCACTGGCGTTAGATCGGATCTTGCATGCACCAAGTCCGAAAAAATTGAATGAAAATGCTGCCATTCCAAGATATTGCCTGTGAAGCAGGGCAAACTTATCGGTTTTAATTGCATATGGGCCGATAATACGGGAGGTACAGTCTGAACATTAAAGGTATCAATTAATTGTAAAATATTTGCTTCCGTAGAATATAGCATTTCTTCGACCTCAACTCGGTCTTCTTGAGCAGCGTTTATGTCTTTGCAAATAAGTTCGATTTCGGACTGCACCTCGTCGTATTTCGTTGCCAAGCCTTTCAAACTTTCAAGTCTTACTGTTAAAAAGTGTTTTGTATTAGAGTTTGTATCAAAGTTACTGACAGCCGATTGTATGCGCACTATTGCGGACTTTAAGCCGCCTCTCTTTCTGACTAACACTTTGAGGCCTTCTTCAGCCTCAAGAAAGTGTACGCACCTTGAAATGATGTGAGTGAGGTGATACCTTGTGGGCGATGTCCTGAAGCGTCGACGCCTTGAAACACACAGAAGATGGCAAACACACAGCTCGGAGAGATGACTGCTTTGACTGACGTACTGAAGCTAGCAGGCTCTTGCAATGATGTCGTCAGGAGGCTCAAAGGCGACGAGCGAAATGCTGATCAAATCACGCGTGTCAGCGGATATGCTGAGTCGCCCGTGATGGCCAGAAATAGGGGCAGAAATATAATAAATGTGAATGATGTAACCGGAAATCCAGGTCCGGAGCGACCAAAAAATGTTGAGATCCGGTCCGAGTGGACCAAAAAATGTTAAGTAGAAGAATGATCCGCCATGTGTGGACCAAAAAATGTTTAGTGTGAAGTGTTCGTGATTTACTGTAGGTTGATTCGCCAGGATGCAGAAATGATGAAGAGAGAGTGGACTGTAATTAATACATTTATTTAAATTGTTCACATTTACATTGTTAGGTTTCACTTTTGAATAAGAGATTGGCTAATGAGCGCATCGTAAATACAAGTCGTATTACATTGAAATTAATTTGATGAAAGGGCCATATATGAAGTGTTGGCCTAAGGCCTATTAATTGTCGTATGATGAATAGAATACCGGCGCGAGTACACGACACTCTAAATACTTGAGTACAAGTATTAGAAAAATGTGACAGTATAGCTGCGGGCGCGAGCTGACCGCCGCTAGCGAGCGTATATGACGAACTGTGTGGAAGCATGGACATGAATTGAGCAGATTAAAGTGCAAATTAAAAGCGCAGATTAGCCAACCTATAATGTAAAAATTACCGCGCTACTGTACAGTATGTGTATAACAATGATGTATGTTATAAATATGTTAGATATCTGTATGATGATGGAGGTTGAAATTAAAATGAGTGAATGGACATTTTTAAATATTTTAATTTAATTGACATGGCCAGATTATGAAATGAAGTGTGGTAAACTGATAAATTAATGACGAACAATTTGTAAATAATTGATAGTGAAATTAATTATGTGCATTGTAAAATGTTATGTAAACAAAGTGTGTATGTAGTAGAAATTGTTTTAGTAATAATAATATTATTTCAGCAGACTAAATAAATAATGAGTTTGTAATAAATGAATAACAAGAATTTTGTAATTGTTTGGAAGTAGTGTAATTAAAATGTTGTGTTTTCAATACTTGAGGGAATTTAAATAATTTGAGATGTTTAAAATATTTTGATTGATTTAAAATGTTATATAATTGAATTTTGATGGTAAAAGATAGAAGTTGGGTGATAGTAATTTTTTAATTAAGACATTTGAGTCAGTCCAAGTTGAGTATAGATGGGTGTTAGAGAGAATAATATTATTGTGAGTAAAGAGATTGTTGTGAAATACAAGTAATGTAGAATTTGAGTATTGATAGTGACACAGTAGCTATGGGGAAAATATGTAGAGTAATGGTTGATATATTGAGGTAATAAATAAATGGAGATATTTTGTAGATGAAAGTGATGTAATGGGAAAGTAATTAGTTGATAGAGGAATTTTGTAAGGTGGGTGGTGTGATAAGGAGTCCTCAACGAAAAGCGTTGTGGCGGGAGGTGACCGTTATGCGCCGGAAAGGGTTATCTAGGGAGGGTCCAGGAACCAGATAAGGGAATGAGCAATGGGAGGGAAACACACATCCTTAGTACAAAGGGGTAGAGAGTATTTTGTTATAAGGGTAGAATGATGCGAAATGAGTTAGAGTAGTAAGTTAGAGGTAGAGAATGGTTGGTAAAGGTGAATATTTTGTTAGATGGGTGTCATACTAGTTAAAGAATTTGTAAGTGAGCGTTAGAATCATAAAAGGGGTAAGATTATAGGTAAATGCCAAATTGATAAAGTGAATTGTTATGAATAACTGAGAACCACCCAAATTAATAAATGATGGAAATAAACAATAGAAAATTCATAGTTGAAATGTAATCAGAAAAAACAAAAAAAAAGTTTTGGGAAATTAATTAATAAAAGTCCAATTGGAATTAAAATGTAATTTTTATAATTTTATATGCAAATTTAAAGATGTAAAGTGTATAATTTTTGGTCAAACGTAAATGCAAATTGTTTATTTTAGGGTAATAATAACAAAGTGAGTTATGAATATACTAGGTTTTATTATGTTGTATTGTGCTTGTTAGTGTTTAAGAGAATTTTATAAATTTAAATATGTTAGATGCAAATTAGAGATGAGAGAGATTTGTAATATGGTAATGGGAAACGTTTATTTAAATTCTGATGGGAATCAGGGCAATATGTTTTGTATTTTTGGGATAAGATTTAACAAGAGAAAGTGGATAGAATGAGATTATGGAATTTTAAAATATGTATCATGTTAGGTTATGTATTCATATATATGTTAGAGGTTAAAAGAAAAAAAAAACAGTGCTTCTTAACGCAATCCAGCAACGCTAAGGGGAACAGATCAGTTAGGGATATAGTATTGTATAAGGCCACTAGTTGATATTTTGATTTGTTGTTTCAGTGTTTGGTGATGCTGTGGCGGCGGTCCTGAGCTGGCCAGCACGTCAGAGCAGGGGCGTTAAGTACCTGGCTGACTTTATGGTGTTGGGATCTCGAGAGAGAAGTCCAGTAATGTCATTCAGGTACGGTCACAGTCACTGGACCAAGGGTGAGTTAATTATATTTTTTGGTTTGTAAACCGTCAAGGGGGTTGTGGCGACATATCCTAGCTGATTCTTTTAGCAAGTATGAGTGTGTCAATGAGAGTTTTTATGCTTCGGCATAAAACCTCTCATTGAGGGAGTATTGTAACGGGACATTTTGGCCTATCCGGGGAAATATAAAAAATCATGGTATTTTAATAAAAGTAAATAGCATTTTACAGCGTATAATTTTGGGAAATATAAACATAAATTGATGAGAAGGTAAATTTTATTGGTAGCAAAATTGGCAGGAGTGATTACAAAATATTATTCAGAAATTATAAAGACGTAATAGACAAACAAGCGGAAATGTGTCAAGGTCAGCTCCAGTGACTTACAAATTGTGTAAACAGGTTATGTAATATAACATCCGACGATCTTACGTCAGAGACAAACTCAGCTTTGGAATGTAGAAGTGTCGGCCAAACCTTATATTGGCGTAGGAATACAACTCAATACAATGGAAATTGGAAAAAGAATCGCAGCCGCTTTACAAAGTAGTGCCGTTCATCTCATCAGTTGGCAAGAAACCACTAACAACTACAGACGCAGGTAATCATCGTGTCCGCCGGCTGGGCGTAATTTTCGTCGCGCCCGCAAAACAACAAAAATGTAAATAACAGTTTAAAAAATGTGATAAAAAAAAATACGAAAATACACATAAATGAGGTGAATGACAGTTTTCTTTATTTAATAACAGTTTCGGCAATTATTAATTGAATGAATTATCAGTGAAAATAAAATGTGCGTGTAGAGCAAAGCGACGTCTTCAAGACTCAAATTCAGCTAAGTACCTACAAGGGTATACACAAAACTATCAAATTTTATTATTTTTCAAAAACAAGAACAGATGGGGAAAATTAAATTAAATTTGAGATCTCTAAGGGTATAAAATAACTGTGTGTGTGTGTGTGTGTGTGCGTGAGTGGAACTACGTAAATAAAGAAGGCTGGTTTGTTTTCTTAAAAATTAGTTATATTTAATATCTTGATTTATTTTATTATTTGAAAAATTTTTATACCATGTTTCAATTTTATTTTATGTTAGTTTTAGAATGGGAATTTTAGAATAGATGATGGAGTGGAAGAGGTAGTTTGTCAATGATATAAAATAAAAATATAATGATGAAAGAAAATAATTAAATGTCAATAAAACTCAATTAATGGGAACAAATAGAGTTTCTTTATTTCAAACAGCAGTAATTCTGTTCTCCTGTGTTCGCTGAAAAGCACCCGATTGAGGTAAGTACCTATGTTTTCAGTTGGCTAACTTTAAAGATGGCGTCTGAGTACAGACGTCAACAAGTGGTTATGTACCGATAGACAGATATTAAATAATTAAAGTAAATATTGTTTCAGATGTACCACTCCTGTTTGTTTACATCAGGATTAAGCTAAGAACGGAAAGACTGTACAAAACCACAGCACAGATTGCAAAACACAAAACACAACAGCAACTCAGTAACTTTTGGAATGCTTGCAGACTGTATGTGTAAACAACACCACACTTACAGTCATGCTGTATGGTGGGAGGCGCTCATTCATTGCGCATGCGCTAACCAGGCAACTTCCTAAATTGATGTGTGTATACCTATGTTTTCAGTTGGCTAACTTTAAAGATGGCGTCTGAGTACAGACGTCAACAAGTGGTTATGTACCGATAGACAGATTTTAAATAATTAAAGTAAATAAAACTTAACAATGGCGCCCGTAACTGAGGGACAATTTTATATAAAGAAATTTATATAAAATGTAGGCCTACTGGGAGAGCAGAATGGTTGTTTGAAAGAAAAATAAATTTTTTTTTGGTACGTAGAAATTACGTAGATGACAAAAGTGTCAGATAAGGTTATGTTACAGTGTTATTGAAGTAGATGTATAGTAGATAAGTCAGAATTACATAAATAAAAATGATGAAAACTAATGAAAATGTTAACAATGAAGTCAGCTTCACTGACAGTAATATAGAAAGCCAGTTAACAGAATCGAGGATAATGGAAGGCGTGACGAGTCAGTCGACGCCAACCTTAGTTAAGAAAGAAAATAATAGTGATATGATAACTATGATGCAGTTACTATTGAATAAATTTGATAGCAAATTCGATGAACAAAATAACGAAATCAAAGAAATTAAAAGTATTTTCAATGAGAAATTTGACATACAGAATAATAAATTTGATGAGTTGAAAAACCATATGAATGAAGTTAATAAGCATTTAGACCAAACTAATGAAATAATAGAAACTAACTTTAACAGATTAGAATAGAGTGTTGAGAAAGTGGTAAAGTCAGTAGGGGAACAGATTGAAAGTAAATTAAAGCAGATAATAAAAAAGAAGTTATGTGATGATGTAATAGTTTTGACAAATATTAATGATGACAAAATAGTAGAAGAGGTAGTGTTAGATAGTAAAGTATTGAATAGTGATGATAATGATGTTAATTACAGTTCTGAGGTAAGTAGAAGTGAGAATTATGATAATATAAGTGAAGATATGATGTTAAAGAATAATGGGTTAAATATTGAGAGTACTGATGAAGTTGTAGAATGTAATAATTGAATGTTAATGTGTGTTTATGAGTCAGAGAGAAAGTGGAAAAATAGTATAGAGGTAGAAGGGTGGCAGAGGGTAAATTTTCCCCAGGATTATTGTGAACCAAGGTGTTTACAAATGTTGTTGTTGAAGGGTAAGAGTCCCTTATTATTGAAAGACATGAGGTCTTTGAGCTGTTCCCCGAATTTTTATGAGTTAGTGCCCTCTGTGTGGGATGGTAGAGAAAGTGTGATATGGTGTTATGGTGAGAGAGAGTTATATAGAGAGTTGTATATTAATAGGGAGATAGAATTATATCAGTTAAAGAGAAATTATAAAGATTTGAAAGAGAGGTTAGGATTGAAGGAAATAGATGATATAAAATACTTACCTTGTAAAATAGAGATGGATAATTATTTTGATTCTTCGTATTGTTTAAATTAGCAGTCATCCTTACTTTTCTTTTATAGAATTGCTAAACTGCTATAATTGTTTTTATTATTTAGACAAAGCTTTTCGTCATTACTGACATCTTCAGGTCTTAAACAACCAACCAAGGAATTTTGTAAGGTGGGTGGTGTGATAAGGAGTCCTCAACGAAAAGCGTTGTGGCGGTAGGTGAACCGTTATGCGCCGGAAAGGGTTACCTAGGGGGGGTACAGGAAAAAAAAAAAAAAAAATTATTTTGATGATGATGATGATAAAATAACTGACTTTATATTGAATAAAACTACTGATGGAGACAGTACTAAGATCACAAATGTAGACAGGTTATATGAATTAATAGATGATGTTGATAATGGCTATTATAATAATTTGTATGTGTATACCAATGATGTATGTTATAAATATGTTAGATATCTGTATGATGATGGAGGTTGAAATTAAAATGAGTGAATGGACATTTTTAAATATTTTAATTTATGGTAATGACATGGCCAGATTATGAAATGAAGTGTGGTAAACTGATAAATTAATGACGAACAATTTGTAAATAATTGATAGTGAAATTAATTATGTGTATTGTAAAATGTTAAGTAAACAAAGTGTGTATGTAGTAGAAATAGTTTTAGTAATAATAATATTATTCCAGCAGACTAAATAAATAATGAGTTTGTAATAAATGAATAACAAGAATTTTGTAATTGTTTGGAAGTAGTGTAATTAAAATGTTGTGTTTTCAATACTTGAGGGAATTTAAATAATTTGAGATGTTTAAAATATTTCGATTGATTTAAAATGTTATATAATTGAATTTTGATGGTGAATTTAAATTGTTTTATGAGATTAGAACTTGATAACAAATAGTGAATAAATGTAAAGTTGTAAAAGATAGAAGTTGGGTGATAGTAATTGTTTAAGTAAGACATTTGAGTCAGTCCAAGTTGAGTATAGATGGGTGTTAGAGAGAATAATATTATTGTGAGTAAAGTAAGATTGTTGTGAAATACAAGTAATGTAGAATTTGAGTATTGATAGTGACACAGTAGCTATGGGGAAAATATGTAGAGTAATGGTTGATATATCGAGGTAATAAATAAATGGAGATATTTTGTAGATGAAAGTGATGTAATGGGAAAGTAATTAGTTGATAGAGGAATTTTCTAAGGTGGGTGGTGTGATAAGGAGTCCTCAACGAAAAGCGTTGTGGCGGTAGGTGAACCGTTATGCGCCGGAAAGGGTTACCTAGGGGGGGTCCAGGAACCAGATAAGGGAATGAGGAATGGGAGGGAAACACACATCCTTAGTACAAAGGGGTAGAGAGTATTTTGTTATAAGGGTAGAATGATGCGAATTGAGTTAGAGTAGTAAGTTACAGGTAGAGAATGGTTGGTAAAGGTGAATATTTTGTTAGATGGGTGTCATACCAGTTAAAGAATTTGTAAGTGAGCGTTAGAATCATAAAAGGGGTAAGATTATAGGTAAATGCCAAATTGATAAAGTGAATTGTTATGAATAACTGAGAACCACCCAAATTAATAAATGATGGAAATAAACAATTGAAAATTCATAGTTGAAATGTAATCAGAAAAAAAAACAAAAAAAATTTTTGGGAAATTAATTAATAAAAGTCCAATTGGAATTAAAATGTAATTTTTATAATTTTATATGCAAATTTAAAGATGTAAAGTGTGTAATTTTTGGTCAAACTTAAATGCAAATTGTTTATTTTAGGGTAATAATAACAAAGTGAGTTATGAATATACAATGTTTTATTATGTTGTATTGTGTTTGTTAGTGTTTAAGAGAATTTTATAAATTTAAATATGTTAGATGCAAATTGGAGATGAGAGAGATTTGTAATATGGTAATGGGAAACGTTTATTTAAATTCTGATGGGAATCAGGGCAATATGTTTTGTATTTTTGGGATAAGATTTAACAAGAGAAAGTAGATAGAATGAGATTATGGAATTTTAAAATATGTATCATGTTAGGTTATGTATGCATATATATGTTAGAGGTTAAAAGAAAAAAAAACAGTGCTTCTTAACGCAATCCAGCAACGCTAAGGGGAACAGATCAGTTAGGGATATAGTATTGTATAAGGCCACTAGTTGATATTTTAATTTGTTGTTTCAGTGTTTGGTGATGCTGTGGCGGCGGTCCTGAGCTGGCCAGCACGTCAGAGCAGGGGCGTTAAGTACCTGGCTGACTTTATGGTGTTGGGATCTCGAGAGAGAAGTCCAGTAATGTCATTCAGGTACGGTCACAGTCACTGGACCAAGGGTGAGTTAATTATATTTTTTGGTTTGTAAACCGTCAAGGGGGTTGTGGCGACATATCCTAGCTGATTCTTTTAGCAAGTATGAGTGTGTCAATGAGAGTTTTTATGCTTCGGCATAAAACCTCTCATTGAGGGAGTATTGTAACGGGACATTTTGGCCTATCCGGGGAAATATAAAAAATCATGGTATTTTAATAAAAGTAAATAGCATTTTACAGCGTATAATTTTGGGAAATATAAACATAAATTGATGAGAAGGTAAATTTTATTGGTAGCAAAATTGGCAGGAGTGATTACAAAATATTATTCAGAAATTATAAAGACGTAATAGACAAACAAGCGGAAATGTGTCAAGGTCAGCTCCAGTGACTTACAAATTGTGTAAACAGGTTATGTAATATAACATCCGACGATCTTACGTCAGAGACAAACTCAGCTTTGGAATGTAGAAGTGTCGGCCAAACCTTATATTGGCGTAGGAATACAACTCAATACAATGGAAATTGGAAAAACAATTGCAGCCGCTTTACAAAGTAGTGCCGTTCGTCTCATCAGTCGGCAAGAAACCACTAACAACTACAGACGCAGGTAATCGTCGTGTCCGCCGGCTGGGCATAATTTTCGTCGCGCCCGCAAAACAACAAAAATGTAAATAACAGTTTAAAAAATGTGATAAAAAAAATACGAAAATACACATAAATGAGGTGAATGACAGTTTTCTTTATTTAATACCAGTTTCGGCAATTATTAATCGAATGAATTATCAGTGAAAATAAAATGTGCGTGTAGAGCAAAGTGACGTCTTCAAAACTCAAATTCAGCTAAGTACCTACAAGGATATACACAAAACTATCAAATTTTATTATTTTTCATAAAACAAGAACAGATGGGGAAAATTAAATTAAATATGAGATCTCTAAGGGTATAAAATAACTGTGTGTGTGTGTGTGTGTGTGTGTGTGTGTGTGTGCGTAAGTGGAACTACGTAAATAAAGAAGGCTGGTTTGTTTTCTTAAAAATTAGTTATATTTAATATCTTGATTTATTTTATTATTTGATAAATTTTTATACCATGTTTCAATTTTATTTTATGTGAGTTTTAGAATGGGAATTTTAGAATAGATGAGGGAGTGGAAGAGGTAGTTTGTCAATGATATAAAATAAAAATATAATGATGAAAGAAAATAATTAAATGTCAATAAAACTCAATTAATGGGAACAAATAGAGTTTCTTTATTTCAAATAGCAGTAATTCTGTTCTCCTGTGTTCGCTGAAAAGACCCGATTGAGGTAAGTACCTGTGTTTTCAGTTGGCTAACTTTAGAGATGGCGTCTGAGTACAGACATCAACAAGTGGTTATGTACCGATAGACAGATATTAAATAATTAAAGTAAATAAAACTTAACAATGGCACCCGTAACTGAGGGACAATTTTATATAAAGAAATTTATATAAAATGTAGGCCTACTGGGAGAGCAGAATGGTTGTTTGAAAGAAAAATAATTTTTTTTTGGTATGTAGAAATTACGTAGATGACAAAAGTGTCAGATAAGGTTATGTTACAGTGTTATTGAAGTAGATGTATAGTAGATAAGTCAGAATTACATAAATAAAAATGATGAATACTAATGAAAATGTTAACAATGAAGTCAGCTTCACTGACAGTAATATAGAAAGCCAGTAACAGAATCGAGGATAATGGAAGGCGTAACGAGTCAGTCGACGCCAACCTTAGTTAAGAAAGAAAATAATAGCGATATGATAACTATGATGCAGTTACTATTGAATAAATTTGATAGCAAATTCGATGAACAAAATAACGAAATCAAAGAAATTAAAAGTATTTTCAATGAGAAATTTGAGATACAGAATAATAAATTTGATGAGTTGAAAAACCATATGAATGAAGTTAATAAGCATTTAGACCAAACTAATGAAATAATAGAAACTAACTTAAACAGATTAGAACAGAGTGTTGAGAAAGTGGTAAAGTCAGTAGGGGAACAGATTGAAAGTAAATTAAAGCAGATAATAAACAAGAAGTTATGTGACAATGTAATAGTTATGACAAATATTAATGATGACAAAATAGTAGAAGAGGTAGTGTTAGATAGTAAAGTATTGAATAGTGATGATAATGATGTTAATTACAGTTCTGAGGTAAGTAGAAGTGAGAATTATGATAATATAAGTGAAGATATGATGTTAAAGAATAATGGGGTAAATATTGAGAGTACTGATGAAGTTGTAGAATGTAATAATGGAATGCTAATGTGTGTTTAAATATTTACTTGACCAGTGAAATTATTCACTGTAGTGTTAATATTGTCACACCTTTCTCCGGTTTGTTTCTGTAAATTTACTAAGTTTTTTCTTGTTACTTCTGTAATCCTTCTATTTGAATACGATTATCTTCTTGGACACGGTCTATTCTGGCATTTACCATTACTTTATTTTGTGTAATGGTTTCGTTAATTTTTCTCAATCTCTCATTACTGTCAGCTGTTTCTTGCTTCCGTTCCTCATTGATTTTGTCCATCTTCTGGTTAATTGTATCATTTACCTGTTCAATCCTACCATTAATTTTTCTTAAATTCTCTTCATTGATTTGTCTGAACTCTTCCTTCATTTGGTTATTATTTTCGCTTATAGTTTGCCTTATGGTTTCATTAGTACTTTCCTTAATACTGTCAATTTTTTCATTTATCCGTTTATTCTCCTCCTGGATTTGTCTTAAATTCTCATTATTATGCTCGTTTTGTTTCCTAAAATTTTAATTAGTTTCTTCTCTGTTTTGGTCAAATCTCTCCTCCATCTGTTTTATTCAATTTTCACTCATTTTCTCGATTTGTACCCTTGAGTTCTCGTTAATCTCTTCCTTCATACCGTCTATTTTCTCATTTGTTTGTCTGTTATCTTCCTTGATGCTATCAATTTTCTCATTTGTTTGTCTGTTATCTTCCTTGATGCTCTCAAATTTTTCATTAATTTGCTTTAAATCTTCCTTCTGCTTCTTTAAATTGTCATTCGTTTCCTTCTTATTTCTGTCCAACTTCTCGTTTATTTGTTTTATCAGACTTTCGTTATTTTGCCTACTTTGTTCGGCCGTTACTTCCATTATTTTTTGCCAATTTGGTTCTCCTCTATCTTCCTTTCTTGCTACCATCTCCACATCCTCCACCGACGTTACTTCCTTCTCCTCTACTCTAACTTCTTTCTCAGCCTCCTTCATCCGTCTCAGTGACGACGCCCTTTTATGCATTCTTATTGTTTTTTAGAACCTATAGCAGTCGCCAGCTAAAAAATTAGGAAATTAATTTGCTGGGTTATTTATTTCTTCACCTATTACTTCCCTAATTTAAGCCTCACTAGTTGGTGCACCAATTTATTACATTTCGTGTGTCATACTGTTTAATGATAATAACGTTAAGCTGTAATAAACTGTTGTTGGTTCAATGATGAAAACCGATTGAATAAATAGTGTATCAGTTGTTCGGTTGTTATTTATGTTGCGTGTTTTGTGACGTGATTTCAGATATAATTTTGATGACTGAATTATTCTGCCTGGTTTAATAATTAGAATTGGTTTATTTTAATTCGTCAGTTAATATGTTCGAAATTAATTTGAATGTAGCGGTCGAGTTGTTCCAAACAATTCTCAACGTTCACTTTCTATATTAGGCTTAACCCTATTCGTTGAGGTTAATCTTGGTTTTCTAGTTTATATGGTTCCAACAACTCCTCGACGTCTTCTTGATCTTCGTAAGTATAAAATAAATATTGATTATATCTAACCTTCAAGATAAGAACGCATGGATATGATTTATTAACATTATCGTTTAATCTTTGCAATTTTAATTCAAGTTGAGGGAATTTTGCATGCGATATACACGCTAGTAACAGTCGATATGTATCTCAGGTTTGAATAGTAAAAAAAAATGGGTTAAACATATAATGTGGGAATTCTTTTGGCTGCTACGAAAGGTTCCATTACATAATACACAACAATATAGAGTACATTACAAATAATTCTAATGCTTGTAATCTAATATGAGAGTTATAAAAAGTATTCAGACCAACAACATGTCTGGCAATATTCAGTCCGCTACATGCAGAGCATGCTGGTCTTAGAATGACGTCACCATCATGGCCGCCTTGTCCGTCTTTGATAATGCAGGAATTTTTTGTACCAATATATTTTAAATAAATGTGTTCCTTGTACTCACTGATTCTTATATAATGTGTTTCACTTTATGAAACGTTCACTAGTGATTAATTGTGGTGTGAGTTATTAATGTGACTAGTGATTGTTCATGTTGGTTTACTAATATTGTCAGTTATAAAATTGCATTATACATTACACTTCGTAATGGTATTCGCTGTGGGTCTTCTTATTTCGCTTGAAATTTTCTTATTGGAGTCTGTTCCTGGTTGGTGATATGATTTAAGTTAATAATTTTTGTATCTTCTGTAGTGGTTATAAATTTTTCTTCCAAAACCGGTTTCTGAGTTTAAAATTCCTTTACATAATAACTCCGCGAGCACTATTCAACTGTCTTCTTCCGTGGATAACAATTAAGTGTGTTCTTCTTTTTTGTCATCAAACTGACCAAAATTTCTTAAATTCTGATTGGCCCCTTATGCACAGTTCAAGTGTTATATGACCAATACCCCTTAATTACTTTATATTTGACAATTTTCCTTTAGCTTATTATTTTATCATTATATACTAAAGGTTCATACAATGTTTATATAGTTATTAATTATAAAATTACAAATAATTTTTTACTAAACATGTCTTGGTTTAGTCCTGTAAAATCATAGTATTTAGTGAAATTTCCAGATATCTGATGAAACAATTTATAATGGTTGATGGTAGTTATACTTTGACCCCTTGAGATACATTAATTTAAATTAATTAGATGGTAACATAAAACTCTTATAATATTTAACAAAACTCTTAATAATACTACTTAGCTTAACAATTTTAATTTATTCACACTGTTCAACAATTGTCTGTATGATAAATCATTTTCCCTGCTGTTAATAATAACTAAACACTTCTTTATAAACAATAGTACACTATTAAACTATAGTTTGTGTAATTATTATTATTATGCCACTTTTTCTGTGTTTATTACCACTTTTATCACTGTAAGGGGTTGTGTCCCTTTTTCTCTCTTTGATTTAATACAATTTTGTTTAATACAATTTGGTGTAATAAAGTTAATACAATTTTACTTTTGAATTTGTACTCTTTATTGGGTCTGTTTAGGTTACTCATTGCAAGTTATTTAGGCCTACTAGGTTTCTTTATTTTAAATTTGGTTTGTTTACTGCCCTATTCTACTGGGTAATGTCTGGGTGTGTCTTGATAGTATTAATTAAGTCAAAGGTTGATGTTGTTGAGTCATAATTGGTTCCTTAGTGATCTTCAAAATTGAATATTTTCTGTTAACTAATTACTGCATTGTCGGAGTTCCATCCCTGGATAAGGTTTCACTATTGTCATTATAATTATCTTTTACAGTGTTCTGTTTCGTTACAAATTGCCCCCCTTCAGAAGTAATTATTTCTGAACACTTCATTAGGTGTGAAGACATAATTACTTATGTTACATTTTCTTTTTTTCCTCGTGATATTTCTTCATGGATTGTTGATTATAATTGCCCTTGATCTTTTTTAAATGGGGTTAGTTAATTCGTACGTGTTGTTGTTGTAGTTTTTTGTTATTGTATAGGGTCCTACGTAGAGTAATAATAATTTCTTTGATATTCCTTCTAGAGTGCTAGGCAATTCCCTGTTCTTTAATAACACTTTCTCTCCTACTTCATATTTAATTATTTTACCCTTGATTTTCTGGTATTTGTTTCTACGTTTTTCCAGATTTTCTATCACTTGGTTATAAAATTTTAACTTGTTGAATTGGTACTGTTGAGACTTAGGAAACTTAATTAATTCTTGGATCTCTCTGGGTGTTTTTTCGTACATGGCAGTGTATGGAGTGCAATTTATTGATGGATGATACGCTAAATTTAGAAAATCTTCTGTGGCTGATAAGTACTCGGGCCACTTCCTTTGTTGGTGATGACAATATGTTCTTAATATTCTACCAACTTCTCTCAGTACTCTTTCTGACGGGTTGCTACTGGGGTGGTATACTGAGGTCTTGTAACTTTTGATGTTCAGCTCTAACAATATATTCTTCCATTTTCTGCCTCGAAATTGTGTACCATGGTCTGTAACTATTGAGATGGGTGTTCCTATTTCTGGGATGTATTGAGTAAATATAACCTCAAGAAATTTCTGCATAGTTGCTCGACTGATTGGATACAATTTGGTGAATTTGGTGAAGTGGTCCATAATGATTATAATATATTTGTATCGGTTTCTACCTTCGCTCCGAGGAAATGGTCCGCATATATCAATGAATAATTTTTCTAGTTTTTGTTCTGATGATATCGGTATCATTATACCTTCCTTTCGTTCATTATTAATTTTGACTAATTGGCAGATATGACAGGGTTTTATATAATTTTGTACTTTTCTTTGTATGTTCTTGATGTAACAATTCTCCTCCAATGCTTTCACTACTTTTACTGCACCCATATGTCCGTATCTTATGTGATATTCCAACACTAGTTCTTTTTCCATGATTCTGGGAATGATTACTTTCCAGTCTTCTAGGTTCAGTGTATTTTTTATGAATAAAATACCATCCTGTTCACAATAGAATTGGTTTATTGGAGTGTTTTGTTTCTCCAAGCGTTCCTTGATTTTTATCAATTTTGGGTCTATTAATTGGTTGGCTCTGATATTTTGTAGTAATGCCTCCAGATCGGATCTACTTTTGAGAATGTTATACACCTTGATAATCTTTTCCTTCTCTCCCTCAAATGTCTGGGTGTCCAGGTTTATTCGTGATAACACGTCTGCTATCATGTTTTGACTCCCTGGAATATATTCCCATTTGATATTATACTCCTGCAAGGTGAGTATCCACCTTGTAAGCCTTCCGTGACTCAGCTTACAACTTCTCAAAAATGAGATGGACTTATGATCTGTTCTAACGGTTACAGGATATCCTAAGATGTACGTCCGGAATTTACTACAAGCAAAGACTATGCTTAACAGTTCCTTTTCAGTGACGTTATATCTTCTTTCACAGTGGTTTAATACCCTTGGCGAAACACATGACTAAATGGTTCTTTAAATTGTATTCTACACTGATAGTTCTTTACTTTTCCTGGTTCTTCTGAAAATACATGTTTATACTTCTTATATATGGTAATGAGATCTTCTACTTGTTCTGCTGTCAAATTATCTGTGCCTTGGTGTCTAAACTCTCTTATCTCCTGTAATTTACTGTTCCACAGGTCTTCATTTGTCATATTATAGATTATTTTTCTGCATTGGGTGTCATTCTTTAAAAAATTTAATTCCCTAACTTCGTGATGGGTACGGTTTAGAGGGGCACCATCGCTTCCTATTAACTCTGCCGTCCACACTGCACCTTCTGAGCTCAAGGACACTTTCTCCTTGCTCAGATCATAATGGCTGAGTATTTCCTCAGCATATCGCATCCGATTAATATTTCGAATGGTAGGCCGATTGCGACCAGACATATAACATTAACTGTAACACCCTTGCTTTCTAGTTCCAATGACACTTGCTTTCGCACTGTTTTATTTTGACGCCCAGTGGCACCTATTAAAATAACATTATTGACAGGTAAGGTAGGTATTGTATTTTTACTTTGTTTCTGTATTTTCTCCAGTTCAGTGTCGTTAATAAGTGACACATTTGAACCAGTATCTATCGTCACTCGTGTGGGAATTCCTTCAATTTTAGCGGTTATGTATAAAATTTCATTATGCTGGTTGGTTCTACTTGTCACCGTTTCCTCCAACAGTTCTTCTCGAAGATTCTTCAAATAATAGTAAGGTTTTGACTATCAGTCCTTAAACTTTGGTTGTTTTTATACCCAGTAGATAGGAGCAGTGAGGGGTCACGAGGGTTTATCACTGCCTCCCCCCGTTTAAATTAATGCCATCGTGGTTATTGTCTGGGCATGACTGTTGATTTGCCTGGAATGTTGTGCTGGTTCCTGGTTGTTCACCTTCTCGGTTGTTGATTTGTTCACTCCTCGTCGGTTTTCGGAAGTCCTCCTGGCTTCGACTTCTTGCTTGAGTGTCCTGGTGATTCATCCCTCTGGTATTTCCTCTTCGATTATAGCTGTTGTCAAAACTGTTCCTCCGTGGTTGTTGATATCTCCAGTAATCCCCTTCTTCAGCACTAATATAATTGATTCGGGGTCGGTATGGACGATTATTATTATTATAATTACCCTGGTTGTTCCGATTGGCATTAATTTCTGGATTATTTCTAAAATTATTGTAATTTTGGTTGGTCCAGTAATTATTATAATTATTGTTAATTCTATTACCAGGATTGTAATTTTGATTGTACCTGTTGTTACTATAATTATTGACTGGATTACGATTGAAGTTTCCTTGCTGGTTATTATTTGGGGTAACATTTTGGTTTTGATTATGATCGTTGCCATTAAAATTATAATTATTTAGATTATTCATATTATTATTGTTATTATTATTCATTCCATGGTTATTATTTCTTGAACTGCACTGATCAGTTCGTTGTCTGCTTCATTTGTAATAACCCTCGTCCTCGTAATTTTCCAACAAGTCAGCCATCGCGTGTACCGTTTTAATTTGACTTCCCAGACGTGCTCTGGCAATTCCTGCATCATAGTGGTATGCCATTTGAGTTACCAGGGATTCCTCAGGTATTCTTGGCTCCAGGTGTCTAGCCAAACACACCTTTCCCCAGAAGTAGTTGGAGATGCACCTCGATTTACGTCGTATCTTCCCTGACAGATGTTGTCCCTGATAATATTCTGTATAGATTCGGACCAATATTTTTCTTTAAATAATTTTTTAAATTGCGTGTAGTCAATTATATCATTCCTGGTTGCTGTCCACCAGTTGTCCGTAATCTCCCTAAAATGCTCATCGAACATCTCGCTGATTGAGTTCCAGATAGTTATTCTATGTTTGTTAAAATGTTCCTCTATTCTGGCTAGGAATTCCATGGGGTTCTACAATAATTTTTAAAATTAATCCCTTCTCTGTTTTCATTTGTGGAAATATGAGTGATACTATTTGGTCTGGTTCTAATTAATTCAATTTCTTCTTGGTTTTGGCGTACTTGACCAGTTAAATTATTCACTGTAGTGTTAATATTGTCACACCTTTCTCCAGTTTGTTTCTGTAAATTTACTAAGTTTTTTCTTGTTACTTCTGTAATCCTTCTATTTGAATACGATTATCTTCTTGGACACGGTCTATTCTGGCATTTACCATTACTTTATTTTGTGTAATGGTTTCGTTAACTTTTCTCAATCTCTCATTACTGTCAGCTGTTTCTTGCTTCCTTTCCTCATTGATTTTGTCCATCTTCTGGTTAATTGTATCATTTACCTGTTCAATCCTACCATTAATTTTTCTTAAATTCTCTTCATTGATTTGTCTGAACTCTTCCTTCATTTGGTTATTATTTTCGCTTATAGTTTGCCTTATGGTTTCATTAGTACTTTCCTTAATACTGTCAATTTTTTCATTTATCCGTTTATTCTCCTCCTGGATTTGTCTTAAATTCTCATTATTATGCTCGTTTTGTTTCCTAAAATTTTAATTAGTTTCTTCTCTGTTTTTGTCAAATCTCTCCTCCATCTGTTTTATTAAATTTTCACTCATTTTCTCGATTTGTACCCTTGGGTTCTCGTTAATCTCTTCCTGCATACCGTCTATTTTCTCATTTGTTTGTCTGTTATCTTCCTTGATGCTATCAATTTTCTCATTTGTTTGTCTGTTATCTTCCTTGATGCTCTCAAATTTTTCATTAATTTGCTTTAAATCTTCCTTCTGCTTCTTTAAATTGTCATTCGTTTCTTCCTTATTTCTGTCCAATTTCTCGTTTATTTGTTTTATCAGACTTTCGTTATTTTGCCTACTTTGTTCGGCCATTACTTCCATTATTTTTTGCCAATTTGGTTCTCCTCTATCTTCCTTTCTTGCTACCATCTCCACAACCTCCACCGACGTTACTTCCTTCTCTTCTGCTCTAACTTATTTCTCTGCCTCCTTCATCCGTCTCAGTGACGACACCCTTTTATGCATTCTTATTGTTTTTTAGAACCTATAGCAGTCGCCAGCTAAAAAATTAGGAAATTAATTTGCTGGTTTTTATTTCTTCACCTATTACTTCCCTAATTTAAGCCTCACTATTTGGAGTGCCAATTTATTACATTTCGTGTGTCGTACTGTTTAATGATAATAATGTTAAGCTGTAAAAAACTGTTGTTGGTTCAATGATGAAAACCGATTGAATAAATAGTGTATCAGATTTCGGTTGTTATTTATGTTGTGTGTTTTGTGACGTGATTTCAGATATAATTTTGATGACTGAATTATTCTGCCTGGTTTAATAATTAGAATTGGTTTATTTTAATTCGTCAGTTAATATGTTCGAAATTAATTTGAATGTAGCGGTCAAGTTGTTCCAAACAATTCTCAACGTTCACTTTCTATATTAGGCTTAACCCTATTCGTTGAGGTTAATCTTGGTTTTCTAGTTTATATGGTTCCAACAACTCCTCGACGTCTTCTTGATCTTCGTAAGTATAAAATAAATATTGATTATATCTAACCTTCAAGATAAGAACGCATGGATATGATTTATTAACATTATCGTTTAATCTTTGCAATTTTAATTCAAGTTGAGGGAATTTTGCATGCGATATACACGCTAGTAACAATCGATATGTATCTCAGGTTTGAATAGTAAAAAAAAATGGGTTAAACATATAATGTGGGAATTCTTTTGGCTGCTACGAAAGGTTCCATTACATAATACACAACAATATAGAGTACATTACAAATAATTCTAATGCTTGTAATCTAATATGAGAGTTATAAAAAGTATTCAGACCAACAACATGTCTGGCAATATTCAGTCCGCTACATGCAGAGCATGCTGGTCTTAGAATGACGTCACCATCATGGCCGCCTTGTCCGTCTTTGATAATGCAGGAATTTTTTGTACCAATATATTTTAAATAAATGTGTTCCTTGTACTCACTGATTCTTATATAATGTGTTTCACTTTATGAAACGTTCACTAGTGATTAATTGTGGTGTGAGTTATTAATGTGACTAGTGATTGTTCATGTTGGTTTACTAATATTGTCAGTTATAAAATTGCATTATACATTACACTTCGTAATGGTATTCGCTGTGGGTCTTCTTATTTCGCTTGAAATTTTCTTATTGGAGTCTGTTCCTGGTTGGTGATATGATTTAAGTTAATAATTTTTGTATCTTCTGTAGTGGTTATAAATTTTTCTTCCAAAACCGGTTTCTGAGTTTAAAATTCCTTTACATAATAACTCCGCGAGCACTATTCAACTGTCTTCTTCCGTGGATAACAATTAAGTGTGTTCTTCTTTTTTGTCATCAAACTGACCAAAATTTCTTAAATTCTGATTGGCCCCTTATGCACAGTTCAAGTGTTATATGACCAATACCCCTTAATTACTTTATATTTGACAATTTTCCTTTAGCTTATTATTTTATCATTATATACTAAAGGTTCATACAATGTTTATATAGTTATTAATTATAAAATTACAAATAATTTGGTACTAAACATGTCTTGGTTTAGTCCTGTAAAATCATAGTATTTAGTGAAATTTCCAGATATCTGATGAAACAATTTATAATGGTTGATGGTAGTTATACTTTGACCCCTTGAGATACATTAATTTAAATTAATTAGATGGTAACATAAAACTCTTATAATATATAACAAAACTCTTAATAATACTACTTAGCTTAACAATTTTAATTTATTCACACTGTTCAACAATTGTCTGTATGATAAATCACTTATCCCTACTGTTAATAATAACTAAACACTTCTTTATAAACAATAGTACACTATTAAACTATAGTTTGTGTAATTATTATTATTATGCCACTTTTTCTGTGTTTATTACCACTTTTATCACTGTAAGGGGTTGTGTCCCTTTTTCTCTCTTTGATTTAATACAATTTTGTTTAATACAATTTGGTGTAATAAAGTTAATACAATTTTACTTTTGAATTTGTTCTCTTTATTGGGTCTGTTTAGGTTACTCTGTGACAGTACATAAAGGCCTGTTATCCTAACTATGGGATTAAGGGATCTCATATTGTTTTTTTTTTATTATATTTATGAATGTCAACCAGGGCTAGGTCAGTTTTACCCATGTCCCAAGAAACAACACATATTCAACAAGAGAGGAGTGAATTCAAGATCACCGGGAGAGGGCCGAAATCTAACATGTATAATGGCGGTGTATGTGAACATGAACTATAAATATGAACTTTCATTGGTCCACAAGGCTATGTCGTCATTATTAAATGCTGATGACATAACACCAAGAATGTACAAACCATGGCGTTGGCCGTAGAAACAAAAGACGTTGAAGTCATGTACACTACTACTTACACAGAAGTTGCGGATAACCCGTTCTCAGTCTGCATTAACAACTCGGAGCGTACACACGCTCAATTGTGTATTGGGCAGTTTTTGCCAACAAAGATGTAAAAATTTTGTAAAAAGGTAATCACAAAAGTAACTAGTGTCAGTGGACAGTTAAATGTAGTAATAAATTCAGTGCACTCAGGAAAAGACAGATCTAAAGTTCGGCCGAACATCCGCCAACCATCATGGGAGTCGTCTGAGGAACGTCTTTACCACTTCAATTCAGGAAAGCCCTTTTAAATTATTCTAAATTCTAAACAGTAAAAAATGAGCTCAAAATATATTTAATACAGAAATGTAATCATCATCAAGGTATGAAAGGTTTGTGTGAGAGAGTGAGAGTGAAAGGTTGCCGGCTTTTAAGAACCAATATCTGGGGCGTTGGTTTGTGTTAAATATATATATTAGTTATTGATTTGAAAGAAACAAGTAATTTTGAAAACCATACTGCAGTAAATACGTTTGTTTAAAAGATTAATTTACAGAAAAATAAGTGCTATGTAGAGATGAAAGCATGGCAAAAGGCGGAAGTCATGAAGCCGCCATTTTGGTAATTGTTAATTGAGTAATGACTCCCATTGTCTATAATACGTGAATATTGAAAATAAAATAAAGCCTAAATTGTTTAACTATATGTTGTATGAATGGTTATTTCAAAAAACCTGACTACCTCTGCCGTTTCGCTTAACGAAACCCTGGACCCGAAAGACCAAATTTATGTTGATAAAAAAGACACATGTTTACACCGGATGTATGGTGGGTATTATTTAATTACAATGAAATAGATAAAAATAACTTATCATATCTATTAAAAAGGTATGGCAGTTAACAACTCATTGCAAGTTATTTAGGCCTACTAGGTTTCTTTATTTTAAATTTGGTTTGTTTACTGCCCTATTCTACTGGGTAATGTCTGGGTGTGTCTTGATAGTATTAATTAAGTCAAAGGTTGATGTTGTTGAGTCATAATTGGTTCCTTACTGATCTTCAAAATTGAATATTTTCTGTTAACTAATTACTGCATTGTCTGAGTTCCATCCCTGGATAAGGTTTCACTATTGTCATTATAATTATCTTTTACAGTGTTCTGTTTCGTTACAAGGTTTAACTGGATATTACAGGAGGTTTACACCATTATATGCCGAAAGGACTCAACCTTTGTTAGAATTGACAAATAAGGGAAGAAAATGGAAATGGGAGAAGAAGCATCAAGAAGCCTTCGACCAAGAGAAGACGTTATTCATAGAAAACATCATGCTGCATCATCCTCAACGGGAAGGAAAATTTGTAATTTATTCTGATGCTAGTGATTATGCCATGGGAAGTGTACTATACCAGAAGGACCGAAGGAAAACTAAGGGTCATCGCCTACGTGAGCAGAGTTTTTAAAGGAGCAGAGCGGCACTACTCAACATCAAAGAAGGAGATACTTGCAATTGCCTATTGTAGCATCACGAAATGGTACAAACCAGGAAACTCAATTTAATTATCAAAATATATAGGGAAACTACTCAAATAGATAAATACTATGTAACTGAATGAGGAGTACAATAGAGAGTGAGTGGTCAAAATAGAACAACCAAAAATAATTATATAAAGGAAGAAATATATAATAACTAAACCAATAAACCATGAATAATAAATAAAGAATACGTGTTACAGACAGAGGCGTACGCAAGGAGGGGTTACCGGGTTTGAACCCCCCCCCTTGAACGTTTAACCACTTTTTTTAATATTATATAAAATATAAATAAAAACTGACATTTATATTTGAGTATCTTTTTAAAAATCCATAATCGTTTTCTCTCCTCTTAATTTCTCACTGTCAGAGTAACAAAATCTATCGACATAAGGTACAGTCCGCCCTCCCCTTCTTCAATAATATAATCCCTGTGCTTGGTGCTGCATCACGTACAGTACATCACTCTATGTGGGACACAAGTAGCTGTCATTCAGCATTCTGAGAACGCGGCAGTGCTCTCACTGGTGCGGTGAGTGTCAAAGCATATACCCCTCCTCGTCTACTGAAAGAGAGAAAGGAGCATCAGAGCCGTGCCGCTTGTTAAGAAGGTACGATAATATTACCGCCCTTGTAATAAAATAAGGCCGACACCATATAAACTTACTTGTTGTGAAACATATTGTTTTGACAGTTCTGCAGTGCAGATGTGAAATATTGTACATTGTCAAGCGGTATTCACCCGTTAGTCTGAGTTCAGATTTTGTTGTGGAACGTTCGTTTAACGTTTTGTGCATTTGGCAGTTCATATTTTTAAATAGAAACTTCACATTATCGTTCTGGGTTCTTTGATATGTCTAATAAACCGCAAAGCTCAATTTTACAATTTTTTAGCAAAAAGGCGTGTACCGGTAGTGATTCTTGTGAGGTTAGTGAAAATTTCACATTGCCAAATGTTTCTTCGCAGCCACAGGATGACGATGTTGTTGCAAACATTCTTCCCGAAACTAGTTTCACATCCCCGTGTGAAAACTCAGCTGATATTGAATGTACATCGCCATCACTTAATAAAGTTGATGTGCCTGCTGAATCAGTTATGAGTGATAAGTGTATTGTTCTGATTCTGGAAGCATCAACATCTTCAAGTTCCAGTGAACCACACGCTTATGATATTGGAGTTTACATAGGAAAAGACTTGTCTAATGAAAAGAAACTGGATGTCTTGAACAATGTCTGGGAACCAAATCCAGGATTTGTTTTTCCAACAAAAGGAAAGAGAAATTTGTGATTTCAGTTTAAATGGCTTTACCACTGGAAGTGGCTTGCATATTCCGAATTTAAGGGAGGGAGTTTTTGTAAATTTTGTGCACTTTTTGCTGCAAGTGATGTTGTTGGATCTGGCAAGCAACCCTTAGGTCAACTTTGTAGTGTGAAATTTGACAACTGGAAGGATGCCGTCAACTGATTTTCAGAACATGAGAAGTGTCTGTATCACAAACAAAGTTTGGAGGTAGCCAATACTTTGGCCGATATTTCATGTGGGAAAAAAGTCTATCAATGTGCTAATAGATACTGCTACAATGCAAAAGAAACTGGAAAACAGGAAAAATCTTATTCCTATTATTGAAAGTGTTTTGTTCTGCGGGAAACAATGTATCGCACTGCGAGACCACAGGGATTCGGGACGAATAGAGGTCGACCAAGAACCAGAAGAAAATGATGGCAATTTCAGGGCACTTCTTCGCTTTCGAAGTAAGACTGATTCTGTATTAAAAAATATGTTGATGTGTAGTGTTGGAAATGCGCAGTACACCAGTCCTAGAATACAGAATGAAATAATTGAAGTGTGCAACGACCTGACTCGTGTTCGAAATCTCGTGAAAGAACTTAATGCCTCCAGTTGCTTCTCTATTCTCGCCGATGAGACATCAGACATATCAGGCTTAGAACAATTATCACTGTGTGTTCATCATGTTGATAGAGAAAATTTCACTGTGAAGGAAAACTTTCTACAATTCGTACCATTATATGATGTGACCGGAAAAGGAATCACAATGGCGATATTGGACAATTATCGTTCATTAAATATAGACATAAATAAGATTCGAGGTCAAGGGTATGACGGAGCTATGTCCATGTCAGGAAAAGTAAACGGAGTACAGGCACATGTAAAGGAAATAATTCCGTCAGCTTTATATGTCCACTGCTCAGCACACAGACTCAACTTAGATGTATCCAGTGCCTGTGAAGTAGCTACCATTAGAAACTGCATGGATATGATATTATTATATATAAAAAAACTTTCACAAATGAACTTACTTAAGTTATCACTTTCACAAACGTTTCAAGGTGATGTGCCTCTTCCTCAGTGTGAGTAAATACTGAATGTCATTGTTACAGAATAACAATTATGGACTATAGGTGTGTGTGGTGGGAATTGATGGTGGCAGGGAATTGGCGCTGAGGTTCAAATTTTGTGTTTGGATCAATGTATCAAATAGTGTATGTGATCTGTAATGTAATTGTTCATTTAATATGTTGTTTGGTTGTAGTGCGTGATATCTGTATATTTCAAATTGTTCAGCTGTGTTTAATTTTCTACTTTTTGGTAAGTAGTGTAATATTTCCATGTTGTGTTCTATGTTTGTGTAACTATGGTTTTCATTTTGTAAATGTGTGGCAAATGTGGAATGTATGTAATTTGTGGTGAGGGCTTTTATATGTTCTGAAAATCTGGAATAAAAAGATCTTCCCGTCTGGCCGATGTAGAATTGGTTACAATCATTACAATTTAATTTATAAACTCCTGTTTTACTGTATGTGTCTGTGTCTTTGTTAATATTTATATGTTTCCTAATGGTGTTGTTGGTTCTATAGGCTACTTTATAATTGTGTTTTCTAAATGTGTTAGCAATTTTGTGTGTATTGGAGTTGTAGTATGTAAGTGTTATGTACTTACTGGGTTGTGTGTTGTTGGTCTGATGTGTTTTATTTTTTGTGCTTAGGATGCGTTTGTGTATTTTATTTACCAAATCGGGGTTATATCCATTTTTAACTGCTATATATTTGATTGTGTTAAATTCTTCTTGGTAGTCATGTGTGTTTAGGGGTATTGAAGTGAGTCTATGGAGCATGTAGTTGAATGCTGCATGTTTGTGTTGAGTTGGGTGGTTGGATGAGTTATGTATGACCATGTCTAATGTGGTGGGTTTCCTGTATATTTTGTATGTGTGTGTGTTGTTTGTTTTGGTGATTGTGAGGTCTAAGAAGTTTATGCTATTATTTAGTTCTATTTCAAGTATGAATTTTAATTTATGGTGTATAGTGTTAATATATTTGTGGAAAACACAAACATATTAAACACAATTTGAAGTATACAGATATCACGCACTACAACCAAACAACATATTAAATGAACAATTACATTACAGATCACATACACTATTTGATACATTGATCCAAACACAAAATTTGAACCTCAGCGCCAATTCCCTCCCACCATCAATTCCCACCACACACACCTATAGTCCATAATTGTTATTCTGTAACAATGACATTCAGTATTTACTCACACTGAGGAAGAGGCACATCACCTTGAAACGTTTGTGAAAGTGATAACTTAAGTAAGTTCATTTGTGAAAGTTTTTTTATATATAATAATATTTAAAAAAAAGTGAACGAAGAGGATGAATCAACAAGATGTTTATGGATATAATATCGAGTCTGTACGAATTTCTTAATACACCTAAAAGGCAACATGTTTTAAAATCGGCGATAAGTGAAATGGAAACTACAACTTCACGCCGTGAAAAACTCTTTGAACTTTGTGCAACTCGTTGGTTGGAAAGGTATAACTCCGTGGCCGCGATGATGGAATTGTATGACCCTATTATTGCAACCCTTCAAAGCATATCAGAATGGAAAGACAAAGACTCGTCCTCACAAGCAAATTCACTTTTATGTGCTCTGACTGACTGTCAATTTGTGATATCGCTGTTTTGTATTCCGAGACTGTTTTCTTTAAGTCTCCCATTGTGTAAATTCCTGCAGAATTCAACTATTGATCTCATGGAAGCAGTAAACCTTGCTGAAGATATTAACAGTGAAATGAAATCTATGCGCGAAAATGTCAATGAAGAATTTTCTAAAATTTTCATTTGTGCTTCTGAAGTCTTGAATAGGTTGGGGTCCTCCATTCAAATCCCTCGCTTGGCAGCGAGAAAAAAAAAGTGTGAACTTGGACTTATCATCAGTGACGCCAGAACTTTACTTTCGTGTCTTTACTTTTGTTCCATTTCTGGATACCTTCATGTCCCAACTAGATTCGCGTTTCTTGAAACACAAGGAAATGTTGAAAGGCTTTCAGTGCCTTTTACCTACGAACCCAGTCCTTCTCCCCCTGTCATCTCAAGTTTCCGCTTTCACTTCGCTCATTGAGTTCTACGCCAGTGACATAAGAAGCGGTTGCCAAGAAGACCTGAATAATGAATTAAAATTATGGTACAGAAAAATTGCACGTCTTGAGAAGGGAGACCAACCAAAAACGGTCGTAGATGGGTTAACTATGTGCAATCCCAACATAATGCCAAATATATTTACTTTGCTAGAAATACTAGCTGTGCTCCCAGTGTCGACATGTACAAATGAACGATGTTTCTCAACATTATGCCATCTGAAAACATATTTGCATAATTCTACTGGAAATACACGTTTGAATAGATTATCACTCTTCAACATACATAGAAATTACACTCCAACTGCAGAAGATGTGTTAAATGAACTAATGAAAAAAAAACGTCGTTTGGACATTGACATTGTATTGTGAATGCTGAAATTTCCGAAGGGTAGTGACGTTATATACTGTAGGCTACGTACATTATATATACTGTATTTATTAATTTAATTACCGGTACTCGTTTTAAACAATGATTTTTCAAAACAATAATAGACTACAGTAGAATATTGATTTGAACATTTGAGACAACTGCATTCAATTTTTTATTCAAATTCAAATTCAAATTCCTTCATAGAGTGTGGATTCATCATGCCAGTTTCATTCTTCAACCTTGGTGAGTTCCATATTGACATATTGTGTTTAATTAAATTTATTTCAATATATTTGATTGCTTCCATGGATTTTCCTGTTATGTAAAGTGTCTTACCTATCGTATACAAATAACCGTTGACTAAAATATATGATTATTGTGTAGCCTAAGTGTAGTAATGGCATGTGGCACTGGCACAAGCATTTTTATTATACAAAATGAAACAGATGTTAAAATTTGTTAAAAAATTGTAACCTAAGGCTGTGAAAAAAATACGTTTTGAAGATTTTATTAGGGTATTTAAGAATATGTTCTATTCGAACATAGTATAATATATATACCGTAACATGATATAATAATAATAATACACAACATTTAAAATACCGATAATGTCAATTGTAAACAATTTTAATAATGACCCCCCCTTAACAAAATTCTGCGTACACCACTGGTTACAGATGCATGAATAAATTAAAAACAGGAGTTAGCCTTGCAAACAAACATAATAAATAACTTGACAAAACAGACTGTCATGGACAAAAGGCTTGCTGCATGACAAATGGCACCCAACGTGGGGCTCGATCATCTTGTGGATGCAAGATCCAGCCACGCCAGTGAGCTACCAGCCGGCACACCAACAACATGGCGCCCAACAAACACCTCTACAAGGTTCGGAGAAGAGCAGTAGGCTGGCTACCGGAGAGCATTCAAGACCCGGGGGAGTTGTGGCAACAGTGATTCATTATGTCTGCTCTCCTGTACCAGCGACACAGCGCGTGACACCTGAAGAATACGAGGCGAGCCAATCCGGCATCAGCAGCCGCTGAGACATGACCAACTACGTGTTCGGAGTGAGCCAATCAGCGATCCCGGTTAGTTAATAAAACCCGGGCCGGCAGAAAATTTTAAGCACTCTTCATCACCATGCCATCGGACGCACTTCACCCTCACCTCTCTCGGACGACATCGGCGCGGAGTCAGCCGGAAGGAACGGCCGAAGAATCAAACCGGCGTTCTTGCGCCTTGGCCCTCCAGTTCTGCGCCAGTGATAGGACGTCGCTGGGCCGGCAGCCGACTCTACAACCGATGCCGAAAGAAGAGGAGGACTGCAGTGTGCCAAGAACAGCGGGCGCAGCCACCGGACATCTCAGCGCGGCACGACCAACATCAGCTTTCTCGCCCCCTTTGTCATGTGGCAAGCTTTTTGTCCGGTGACATTATATATTCCCAAATGGTAAGTTCTCTTCATTTCATCACGAAATATAACAAGGAATTAGCGTCATCAGTATTTCATAAGTAAGGTTTCTCAATACATATATAGCAACTGCAACAATTTAAGAAATGTTGCTTAATTTAATATAATTACCTATGCATTTAAAAAAAATTTAATAAAGTTGTTTATTAAATTTTTGCCTTCTACATTAGACAAAATTGTACAGTACATTTTACCAATACAATATTTATTTATATTAATTATGCTCATAATAATGAATAATGCTTTAACCATTAGCCTTGTGTGAGGTGGGCTGAACAAAATATTCCCCTCCCATACATGTTGATTTGCTAAGTTGCTTCGCAGTATCCGCTTTAAAGTGTTCACCTTTAACTGTCACACTGACCTAGTTATTCACTCGTAGAACTTCCTTAAAGAGCTTGCATGGTACTTGCCAATTTCTTTCTGTCTTGTGTCATCATATACAATGAAAGTTTGTTTGCCAACTTGTCTTAACAAAGTGTAAGGTCCATCATACAATCTGAAGAATTTTTTAGCAGTATTGTCAATACGTTTTCCTACTGGATTTGTTTTTAGTAATACTCTCTCTCCCACATTAAATTCTGCAACTTGTGAGTTCTGTTGAATCTTTCTATTCTCTTATTACCTTTTTAAATTATTCTTCTTTTAGCATCTTCAATCTTAATGCTTAAAGGTACCGGTAAGTTCTGATTAGCAGGTTTGTGAACATACCGCTTCCAAAATCTGTCGGGTTGACGATCTTGTTCAATCTCTGTCGGTGTGTAGCTCGTTGCTTCGCTATAATTCTCATTAATGGTTTTTTTCAAAGACTGGTAAATATTCTGCCCATTTATTGTGTTGGTTATGGCAGTAAATACGTAGGTACTTACACAATTCTTTATTCACTCTCTTGGCTAAATTTCCCTGTGGATGTCTGATGGATGTGAGTATGGGTTGGATTCCATTTTCTCTTAATATTCTATTCCATACTTCACTTTGAAATTGCACTCCTTGATCACTGAGAATCCTCTTCATCTTACCATGTATTGGAATATATTTTCGTAACAGAATTTTTAGAACAGCTTTTGTTGTGGGTCGCATAATAGGATACAGATGAACTGCCTTACAAAACACGTCTATACAGACTAGTATGTGTTTAACCCCCTGACTTGATCGTGGTAATGGCCCTAAAGAAGTCGACTACAACTAACTCCCCTTTCGCCTCCTTCTGTATACTTTCCATTTCCATATATGTGTGAAGATTAGGTTGCTTAGCAGTCTGACAGTCATAACATTTCTTCAATTCATTTTTAATTTTTCTAAGCATGTTGTTGATAGTAAAAATCTTCTCTAAGGGATAAATAACATCTTAATCCTGAGGCATGAGCTAAGCTCTCATGAGTTGGTGTTATCAGTTTAAATAACATCTCGTTAGTCAACACAATTTTCCAATCATGTCTATTAATTTGAAAAGAATGCTGTTATATAGCTTATACTGAGCTGGTAGATGAGATTGACGTTTTAAATTTTGTAACGTAAGCTCTTGATCTTGTTCTTCCGCTAGATTTTGTAGCATTCTTTTTACTTTGTTGCTAGCTTCAAATCGGTAGGTAATAGAAGTACTTCGTTATCCTCCTTATTGTAGATTTCCTCACATTCTTCTATAACATAATGACTTAATATATCTGCAATGCTATTACCTTTTCCTTTGCAGTACTTGATAGTGAATGAGTACTCACCAATGGCTAAAATCCATCTCAGTAAATGAGAGTTCGTTACTTTACATTTCAGTAGAAATGACAACGCCTGATGGTCAATATGAGTATTTCAAAATGAGTACCATAAATGTAATATCGAAATTGTTTAAGTGCATAGTGTAATGTAACATTGTTAGTCAATTAATTTCCAAATGTCATAGTAGTATTTTGTAGAGCCCCAAGTTGTTGGTGCCAATTTTGTTATATTAATTTTAATTTATTTATTTTTTATGTGTGTATATAACTGCTATGGTTATACTAACCTTTTAACGCCTTCGATGCCCTATGTCCTTGGGATCCCAATTTGTAATATAAAATATACTCTAACAAATATGTAATTAATTTGCTTTAAATGGGTATTCATATAATTATACTACAAATGAGAACACACTTCTTTTGCTGTTCTGAATCAATAAATATTTATTCCTGCTTTCTTATTATAATAAATTCCCCCCTATTTTTTATTTTCTAATAATAAAATCATTTTCCCTTTTTTAAGGTTTCAGCTCCATCTAGCTCTAGGATGCATGAAAAAAAAGTTTTATATCTCAGTGTTTTAACAACATAAACAAATCATCTTCAGTAATAGTATGAATTCACCGAACAAGTATTATACTAATAACATACATGAATAAAAAATTTGAACATGTAGTAAATAATTGTTGTTTGTGTATGATGGTTGTATGTGAGTTCTTGTGATTATACAAAAGAAATTAATTAGATAATTTTACCACTTAATATTACCCATTACAAATATAACATTAATTAAACAATGAAAATAATTAATTATCAGACATTAGGAATACAAATGACAAAATAAAATAAAAGTTTAATTGTCAATGCTATATCTCATAGTTCATTATTTCTCAACATGGCGCGGTGCTGTACCCCTTCTTCACTGTTAAGAAAATGACAGACGCCATCTTGATTTTTGCGGTATGCACCATATTGAATGTTTAATAAAATTTCTATGAGTTTTACACTTTTGTTAGTTCAAAATAAGTTTGTGTCACTCACTTTTGATATCATATATTATGTTTAGAAATGTAGTCACACTAATGTGTTCGTTATTTAGTTTATATTGAAGTGTTGTGTAAAAAGTTAAGGCTTTGTCAATATGTTTAGATCTCACGGAATTCAAGATGTATTACACCAGTTGGGATAGTAATTGCAATTTGACTTCTTCAGGTGGGTTGAAAACAACTTGTACGATCGTTTACTGATAATTTCTATAACTTTACTTGGCTTTTTTACTACACTCTTCTTATTTAATCTTGTTTGGATTGGCAATTATTTCCATTTGTTCCTCCTTCATGGGATGCCAACATTAGACAAAGCTTTCTTCCTTGTAACAATCAATTTTAGATTCATCTATAAGAGGCCTTGGTTTGTTGGTGTATTTTTCGATCTCAGGAATGTTTTATCTGCCTCCAGTAAACATAAGTTTTTAATATAACCTTACCTTTCCTGATTATTTTACATAATTCCATTTATGCTTTTATTTCACTTAATTTTATATTGTCACTTTCACTAATGAAGTTGATTTTATTGTTATTTGTTCACTTCATATAAAATACATGCCATTCTCACCTTCTGGTCATACTTGGTTCACAATATTTTATATGTTTATCATTGTTTGCATTGTTTAACACTGTGTCATTTGCACTGTTTTATTATCACTGTTTATCACTTTTCTATTTGAATAAACACAACTATAAAAATAATTATCTTGTCTTTACCATGACACTATCTATGAGCTAATTACAAATACAGTCTTAGGTTTAAGACCTTGCTTGATTTTTAGGCTGGTTATACAAATGATTTTTATTAACCCTAAACACATTTCTCACTTACACGCTAAAACATTACTATTTACAAGACACATTTCTCACTTACACACTAAAACATTACTATTTACAAGATTATAACAAGATATATAAAATCACTTCCCTAATCTGTTGGGTAATTTTTGTGTCAAAGACATCATCCAGTCTAGTCTTTTTTTATGTCTTGTCACCGGACAAAAGGCTTGCCACTTGACAAATAGCGCCAATCGTACACTCTAGTGTTTTTGGTGGCCCTAAAAATGACCTGGTGGCGAGAACACTGATGTTGGTCATGCCGCGCTGTGTTCGGCGGCTGTGCCCACTGTTCATGGCGTACTGCAGTCCTCTTCTTTCGGCATCGGGTGTAGAGTCGGTTGCCGGCACAGCGACGTCCTATCACTGGCGCGGAACTGGAGGGCAAAGACGCAAGAACGCCGGTTCTATTCTTTGGCCGTTCCTTCCAGCTGACTCCGCGCCTATATCGTCCAAGAGAGGTGAGGGTGAAGTGCATCCGATGGCGTGGCGATGAAGAGTCCTTAAAATTTTCTGCCGACCCGGGTTTTATTAACTAACCGGGATCGCTGATTGGCTCACTCCGAACACATAGTTGGTCACGTCTCGGCGGCTGCTGATGCTGGATTGGCTCGCCTCGTATTCTTCAGGTGTCACGCGCCGTGTCGCTGGTACTGGAGAGCAGACGTAATGAATCGCTGTTGCCACAACTCCCCCGGGTCTTGAATGCTCTCCGGTAGCCAGCCTACTCCTCTTCCCCGGATATTGTAGAGGTGTCTGTTGGGCGCCATGTTGATTGGTGTGCCGGCTGGTAGCTCGCTGGCGTGGTTAGATCTTACATCCACAAGATGATCGTCGCCCCACATTGTGTGCCAATAAATATAAAAACAAACTTACTGCCTAACCCTAGTGCCTACCTTCATCCTAGTGTAGTCAGTAAAAATAGCTTACATAGCTGACCATGGTTTGCTGAAAAAACTTGTAAAAGGTTTTGGGTTTTGTTATTCTAACATTGTGACAGGATACAGAAATATGATCGGCTTGCATGTGCCTAAAATGATACATGGATACCAAGAACACAATTTTCAAAACACATGAACGGTTGAAAATTGTTTACAAAATACAATTTGAATATTTACCTGGATAAACATTTTTCCTATGTGCATCCTGTTATCATCACTAGTTGTTAGTTTGTAAAAGGTACCAGTTTTGCAGAGAGTTTAGATAAATTATAAGGGGGTAATACATGAGTCACTTAAAAAACACAAAATATTTACCAAATAAACCTCAAACAGATGATGGTAGAAAAATGTACTTAATACACGGTGATAATATCCTTGCACAGTACAACATTGGGACCAGATTTGAAACATTGCTATAGAGAAAAATGTTCCTATAAACATGTGGCCAAAAAAATGATTCATTTCTGAGTTATGGCTTTCAATTTTTTAGTGATTTATTCTCTATAGTAACATTCTTGAGACACTAATAATTATTAGGCAGAATTAGTGTTTTTATATCTTTGTTGACTTAAAAAAGTAAATAAAATGGATCTCAGAACTATATATCCAGTTTTCAAAAAAAAGTTCTGTGTACTGCAAACAATTGGAATCTGAAGGCATATTTTTTTATGTTCAGGGTAAATAGCTTTGTTAAGTTTGTAGGGAAATTAGTTATGAGAAAATTGATGTGAATAAACTTTAAAGCAAGTACAAGTTTAAAAAAACTAGTTTTTATTAAAACAAAGCAGTCTAATAAAATTGTACACAGAAACAAAATTTATTATCAGCCTCAAAACAACTAAAACTGAATGAAAATTAAATTTCACAAAATGTGCCTTGTACTAACAATTCATTCAATTCTTGGATTTCGTTGTTATGACGTGTCCGTTACTTAACTAAATACAACTATTTCATTAACGAGTCGGAACACAAAGTTTTTTATGAGTAAAAACAAAGTTTTACCTTACAACCTGAACCGATCTTTCAAAATTCGATTCCGTCGCCCAAAACAGGACGGACAGCGCTACCAGCGGCAACCTCTGAAGAAGCTTTTTAAAAGTGAAAACTGGTTCAGGTTGTAAGGTAAAACTTTATGTTTTTACTCATAAAAAACTTTGTGTTCCGAGTCGTTAATGAAATAGTTGTATTTAATTAATTCAAATTAGATGTTTGATATAACCACCATTTTGTTGAATACAGCATTCAGCACAATGAATCCACACTTACTGAGCACTTCTTATATTCTCAGGAATATTCTTAATAGTTGCTATAGCTTCTATGACGTGATGCTTATTTCTTCTTTAATACCAGTATGTAAGGAATAAACTAATAACTTGATCTAACCCCAAAGAAAATAATCTAAAGGCATGAGATCAGGAGACTGTGATGACCATATTACCGGTCCTTTCCAACTAATCCATCAGTGACTATGTATTTAAACAATGTGTAACATCTTGAGAGAAGTGAACTGGTGCTTTATCAAGCAAACCACATCCACAGTCCATCTAAAAAAAAAATATTTTCCAACAATTCATACAGATTCGTTTACAAAAACTGTAAGAATTGTTCTCTAAAAGCCTTGGCAGTAACAAAAAGGACCACTGAGTTTGCCACCAAGTATATTACACCACACATTACACATAAAAATATGTTGTGGTAATTTCATGTGGTTTTCCTTTGCTTAAATGTGGGTGACTCCAAAATTTTAAATTCCATTTCTTGTAAAGCACAATTCGTCAGTAACCAGAATATGAATGAGGAATCTGGGATTGTGAGTACATGTTCCAATTAACCACTGACAAAAACTTGCCCACAAAAATCTCATGGTGATATGTCTTGGACATCTGTTATGTGAAATAAGTATAATAGCTGTTCCCATAATGTTTGCCACACACATGATTATGAAACATTCAAAGAGAGAAGACAACAGTCTGGAGCATTTAGTAGGAGACAATTATATAGCATTAAGTTTGTCTTTGCATTTCTTACAAATCATTTCTATCAGCATCCATTCATTTTGGTTTCAGCGTACCTCTTTCTCTACGGCGTCTTTCACACAGTCTCTAACATTTCACAGTTTGATATTCTGTGGTCTGAATGTTTGTCATGGTCTTCTCAAGTAAGAGCTACATTATTATATTTACTTTGCATGTTTAAAAGCATGACACCTGTAATAAAAATTAAACTACAATATTTCTTTACATTGTATATAAACTGGATTTTCATCTTTTATTAGTTAATTTGTAATCCAATTTACTATCTCATTACTGTTAATTCGGTTTAGGCCTACTATATATTTTTGTAAATGAGTATAGCTGTTGGTGTTTATTCCTTGTATGTATGTTAATTATATTTATTTGTTGGTTTGTTTAGGTTTTTGATTTCTTTCGATTTTTCTGATTTGGCGAATAAAATTATTCATTATCTGCCTCAGACGTTTGAATAACACGGTTGTAATGTAGAAACAATTCTTTAATAAGTACCTTCGATTACCACCTCGAACTTACCGATTGAGGTTATTTCTATTTTCGTAGTTATCTTCGGAATTACCACACGCTGACGTCTTCTTGGTCTTCACACGTTCAGTGAGAATCCTATTAATTTAATACCTTTGAGAAATAAAACACATGGAATTGTATTTGATAATAATAAAGTTCAATATTTATTTTATTCATGTTTTTGGAAAATTATGTATTCGATATTAACAATAGTATATATCGATTCTGTCTCAGGGTTCAATTTCTTAATTTTTTAAATTAATATTATAATGTCAAGTTCTTGTGACTGCTATGCAAGGTTCATTTACATTAAAAGAAAAACAAGGAGTACATTACAGTACAAATATAGTAATACTTATCATCTAACACAACAGAAATAATGGTAATTAAAATTTAAAATTCATTACTAGAAATCCTTTAATTTAGTCTAATGCCGCAAAGCATCATGGGCTTGAAGAATTGACGAAGGCAATATGGCGTCTTTTTGGTCTCCTGTTAATCATGTGAAATGGTTACCCACTGTTTTTATTAATAAAATAAATGTCACTAAGTGTTCACTGTTTATTACTTATATTTTCTTTGTGCAATAATGTTTTTATTGGTTGCAAATGTTGTTGGGTCGTTCTTAGTGTTGATAGTGATAAATCGTAGATTGGATATTACCTGTAGGTTAGTTGAACTTGTAGAGATATTCACTATTTATTATTTAGTTTGATTTTATTCTTCTTTCCTGTTAGTTGTTCCGTGCTTAGTTATATCTTTTTTTTAATATTATTTTTAATTAATTTTGGATATTATTTTTCATTAATTCAGTAAATTTTCTTCCTTCTCAGATTAGATTCCCTTATATAAATTTTGTCATTTTTGTATGTGCACTGAACTCAACCGAACTCTCTCGTGTCTAACAATAAAGTGTTTTTAATTTCTTCTTATTTCACTGAGTTGACCAGAAATTACTATGATCCTTATTGGTCCATTTTGTGAGGTTTAGGTGTCACATGACACCGGTTATAAAAAATACATTATTTTTATATTTTACACCCAAATTACTCCTTAATTATTACATAATCAGACTTAATATAATTTACATGTTGTTTTTTCTGGTAAAATTATGAACAATTTGGTACCACTCATGACCTGTATTTGTAACTTAATGATTAGTTTTGGGGATTTTACTTTTACAAAACAGAACATTTTAGAATTATGGATGGCTGATTGATATGACATTTTGGGAAATTATTTTTTGAACTGATTTATTCCTTGCTTTCTAGTAATATTAACTCCTTCAAAACTAAACAAAACTCTTAACTAAAAAGCATGTCTTAATGATTACAACTTCACCTAATGCTAAATAACAACACACTTTTAAACAATTGTCTGTGTGATTAACAAATAACAATATTATATCTGTGTTTACAGTCCATTTTGGATCTGTCTTTATTCGTCTTTGATCTTCATCCTTATTATATTGTCTGTGGGATGGTTATTGATTATTTTTACTGTTTTTTACTTTGACACTGTTGTATTTTTTTATTTTACCTCAAATCACTTTACCTCTTATTCTTAATTACATTTAGTGAACTAGTTACTATACATTTGTTACATATTATTTACTCTAAACTTGTCCTGTACTCTTTGTTTTATTATTATTTTCTTTATTTACTGCTCCTAATCTATCTGGGTATTGTCTAACTAGTATAGTTGTTGGTCATAGTTATGTCAGTTATTGGGTTTGGTGTGTTAATATGGTCTACACCTTCTTTTCTATTTGGGACTTCAATTTTACTTGATAGTAATAACACTCCTTGTTTCTATATCGGTGCTACTCTTCGTGGTTTATTATTTGTCTTTAAAAGTACAGATTTTGGTCTTGTTACAACATTGATAACTTGAACACCAAGTAATCATGTATTTGTGCTATGTACTGTTGTATACTAGAGAACTCCCAACCCACATTCAACGTAATACTACAAATATTAAGTAATACTGATATATTGATATAATATTGATAAGTAATATTGGTATTATTGACACTATTTGTCATTAGAATATGTATACGGGTAGGTTAAGTGCGCAGGTTACTCATGTGTATTTACATTATCCACAATTTATGTATAACTTATTTATATTGGTAGACACTATTACACTAGAATATTCTGTATCAATGTACAATGCATTTGTGGATGGACACAGTTTATTCTACCAGGTTCTTGAATATTGTTACGTTTTATTTTTTCTCTAGGTCCTTCTTTTGTTGCTTATTGAATGGATTATTTAATTATGATTGTTGTTTTGTTGATTTATGTGAATTGTAGATTATTAATGATTAAAGTATGGTTTGTAGATTAATTGTAGATTATTAATTGAATTGTGGTTTCTAGTTGATTTCCTTTAGTTCGACAAATTGGTTAAGATTCCGCCATTGGTATCCTTTAACCCTAGAACAGTACCCTTCCCAAATCAGCACTTGTTGATACCCACCGTCATTTTGAAGGACAAATGTATTTCATCTCTTTTGATAGACATTATAATGGGATAATAATAAAAGAATAAAAAAGTAGGGTAGGAAAAAGATTTAAACAAAACAAATGCATTTCTATACAATTTTCATTAAAAAATGTAATATCAATTTTTTCAAAACATACACTTTGTGGTTTTTACAAAACAGAGTGTTACTAACATTACAGACCTCTTGTCTATTTAAATTGAGAAAAATTGAAGTAAAGAGATTATTACATTTGCACTTCTGCTTTGAAATCAATAAGAAAATGTACTAAAAGTGTTTGTACTAACTATTATTTATTTGTATGAATCTAAAACAAATGCAATAGAAGTCGAATTTGAAACTTAAAAAAAAAAAATATATAAACAGCTGTCTATAGTAATATTCTTTAGCAGTCTAAACAAAACTTCTTTTGCTGTTCTCCACAAATCGGAGCATTGCATTTTTCACAGGAAACTGCAGTCATCCATTTCTTTGAGTAGTGGCAAAAGCGGCATGTCCTGCGTCCTGTCTTTTCTTCAGTAGATGACGATTTTTGCTGAGACGGTTTTGTTGAGGGTTCTTGTAGGACATTTTTTATGATTTCCCTCAACTCTGAGCACAGTGTCAGTATCTCTAATCGAGTTCTTTGCTAATTGTTCACCAACTGTGTGTGAAGTTCAAGAGCGAAACCGTAACGTGACAGCGGCTTTTTTGTTGTGGCAAACTGTCTGTAATAGTTGGTAACATATATCACATAGGAATTGACTAAGGCCAGATTTATCATATTAAAAAAGAAGCAAAGAGGCCATCTTTTGGTTTTCCTGCTGCAGCTCATGGCTTTACGTAGCTGATCGGTGGTATCAACTCCACCTTTGGTTGAATTATATGTTATTATTTCTGGTAAATTTGTCTCTTCATTTACCGTTCCTTCTAAATGCATAGAAGAAGCCAGAGTTACAATTTTGTTTTTCTTTGGCATGTAAGACAAAATGGTACAATTCTTATCATAAAGGAACATAGAACTTTTCTCTTTCCGAACGCTAAACTTTAGATCTATAAATTCTTTTGGAAGCTCCCTTTTATTTTTCTAATGGTTCCCACAAGAGTAAGTTTTCTTTCCTCAAAAAGTTTGTTTACCAAGGGAATATTCGTGAACAAATTGTCCATTGTCACGTTGCGCTGTGTGCCTCGGATGCTTGCAGTCAATTTGTCAACGTAGTAATCAGCAGCTGGGGTATCAGCAGGAACAGAGCCTTTTTCTGTATATACTTCTGCATCCACCATATAAGAGGTGCTACTGTCGCACAGCATTATTATCTTAATGCCATACTTGTTAGGTTTAGAAGGGATGTACATTTTGAACCCACACAGTGTTAACCAACATTTTTAGTTTTTCTTTTATAAAATTGCTAAACTGCTATAATTGTTATTATTTAGACAAAGCTTTTCGTCATCACTGACATCTTCAGGTCTTAACCAACCTAACAAGACCTGAAGATGTCAGTGATGACGAAAATCTTTGTCTAAATAATAACAATTATAGCAGTTTAGCAATTTTATAAAAGAAAAGTAAGGATGGCTGCTAATTTAAACAATACGAAGAATACAACATTTTTAGGTTAACACTCGTGGGTCTGAAGCTATACCCAGTTAATCTTGATTTATGAATAATTTTTTTTAACAATACATAAACATACAAAGGTAAGAAGGTTCAAAGCCCGTGTTCATCTCAGTTCATATTATTCATCATGTTCGATAATTTTATCATGTAAGTGGGTAACTCTTATAAATATGATTAATTGTCACTCAATCTTTTTAACAAGAAATAGATTTACTAATGTCACAAGGTTCGAAGCCCTTTTAGTGTTCATATTATTCGTTATGTTCGATAATTTTTATCGTACAGGTTTATAATTCTTACAGGTATATTAATTGTCACTATACATCCCTTAATACCCGCAATTGCAACTTATTATACACTATGCAATCGTTAATTCACTGTTACACCTTCAATAAACTTCATTGTTTTGATTAATTATTACTTTATAACACTTTACAAAAGTTTGGTTAGATAGACCATTGTTTACATTCGATGCCCGCACTGATTTAGGTTAACTCTCGATTTTCTGGCGCACGGAGCAGTCGTCTGTCTTGCTTCAGTAACAATGCAAAAGTGTCCATTTCCTTCGGCGTGGGTTCTAGCTGTTCCCAAAAAATTCACCTCACCCCTCTCGATATAGGGAATCTGATTGGTTAAAAATTGATGACATTCCTGCGTGTGTACATACTCCCTCTTTACTAAATTATTTAGTTTTACAGAAAGTGTGGGTTTTTGGTTTGGAGATTAAAAATGTGATGCCAAATATTTTGTCAAAATTAATGAAAATACATTACAACTGATATAAAATTCTTATGTTACTTGTGACTGCCAATCTAGCCTTACCCTGATATGGTGATTGTCTGGCTCATTATTTAGACACCTCACAAGGCCCACTTTCGTTTATTATTAACAAAGATAGTAATTTGAATCTAGGATTAATACAAATTTTAATAAACTTATGTACTATTTGACTTAAATTAACATTTGGTTATCATATCTCATAGAGATATTGCATCCCAAGTCCTTTTTTACACTTATTACTCAGTATTTACATAAAATTATGCATAAAATACATTTGTTAGGCTTTTGTATGCCTATAGCACTCTGAACTAGATTCACTTATGATAGTTTCGTAGTTGAGTCTGAACTATTTCTGACATGTCATAATTAATCTCAGATGACCATTACAACTTTTGGTCACCTCAGTTTTCGTTAATACACTTTATTTTGTTGGATTTAGTCATTATAATCACCTATAGTTCTGCACTACTAGGTGTCATATTAATTCTTCTTATTCTAATTTATACATTTGTTATTAAGTCCTTATCTTTTACATAAACGACCATCCTATTTACTAACGAGTTTTACAATAGTTGGTTTACATCTGGATATTCTTATTTGCTGGTACTCTTGCATCTAGTGCCAACAGGTCATGTACCTCTTATTTATATTATTCTGAATCGATTCAGTGATAATTATTATTGGTTTACCCAACAATAGTTAGATTATACATCAGCGTTTACATAGAGATCAATTTCTTTCTCCTTTTACTAGTAATTCTAAGGTTTTTTTATTGTATTTAGTGAGTAAATTCTATGCTGTCGATTTCAGTCTGTTAATTTACATTAACCACAACACATATCACCTTTTTGGGTCATTAATCTTAGTCATAGAATGGTCCTTAAAATATCTAGTTTCAGTAGAGTATAAGATACTGTAGTTTTATAACATTTTGAGTATTGATTCTTGTCATTATAAGTGAGAATGCTTAGTGAGCTAGGCTATGTGAACCCCCCACTCTAATTTACAACAATAGATTTACATAGTGTTTTATTTTTATGCATTTTACTCCCTTATTCTTATTTACTAATAGTATTAACTATCATTTATTGTTTTTGTAATTATGATTCAATTTAATTTATACTCTATTGACAAGTTTAATGGTTATTTATCAGTTTTTCTGATATCCCTTGGTTATATTAATTATACAATTTGCAGGTAACATACAATCTTATTGTCATCTGTTATACCTTATTATTTTATGTTAATACATGTTTCATTTTCACTCTCCTAATCATTATTTAGTATGTTTTTATTTGAATTCAAAATTATAGTCATGGTCAAGTCATTAAAAATGGTCTGTTAATGGTTTTATATTATCCTTTGTTCTTCACTCTGGAGTTCTCTTTTTCTATTTTATTTATCTTATAGTTATACTCATTTTGGTATTGAGCGGTGGAGATATTTTATCTCTTCCTTGCTTTATATTCTTATTTAGTTTTTTCCATGATGCCTTTTCACGTGTTGATTTCATACCTGTTTTTTAGTCTACTCACCTACCTAATCTAGTGGGCATTTGGGTTAATCACATTTGGTGTAGTATCTTCTTTGTTGTTGTCTTTATTACTATATTATTCATTGTTTGTTGATTCATTATTTAGTCATTAACTCTTTAACTGAATTTAATAATTGTTATACAATTCCTTATACTTGGTTGTTTATATGTCAGCTGATGGTTATTTTATGTTTACTTGGGGTTCTTGTGTATGGTGATGATATATAACGTTACAATATACATCTGGGATAGACTATTCTAGTAACTAACACATGTTGGTGAATGACATTATTACCCATCAGTGTATAGAACTGTAAGAGACTAAAACATAATGAGTTAAATAAATTATTGAAATATTGAATTTTATGGTAACACTTACCTTTCGTAAACTTCCAGGGTCTCGTCTGGTGTACTTATTAGCAGAGATAGGTAAACGCAATGACCAATACATCTTGATATGGGAAATTACCACTGTTTTATTAGATCTAACTTCAACATCTAAATAGTATCAAACAATTTATTTTACGTTACATGGACAGTAATCACTGTACTATTCATTGAAATTTAATAGGTAATCCCCATTGTATATGTTTAACTTTACTCACATTGTACAGGAAACCAAATTTGTTAAAATACTTAATGCTAATGCTTATACCCTAACCATGTTAATGAACTAATAAGGCCGCCCAGCCTGCTCACACGCACACAAACATTCTTAGAAAATTTTGTTTTCTTAAAAAAATAGAGCTCTATATTCTAAAATTGACATCATAGATTTTGTGATACAGTTACGGTTTGAAGAGTCGTCATTATCGGCCACGTGTTGCTCCCTGCATTTTTTACCACTTTACGTCCGGAAATTGTCACTGTTTTACTTTTAAAAGATTTCAATTAAGTTCCGCGTTCTATTAATCACATTTTGTACTGGTTACGTTTTGTTAAATGCACATTTATAAGCAAAATAATTTTCTTGACATGCGTGTCCACAATAGAGCCGTCCGGCTTGCAGGTTTGATGAACGACAAAGACGCTTTCCAAAGCGTCGGTCCTCACCACTTCCGTCCGCCCGATTGCTGATTGGTTAATTTCACTCACGTGACCAATGGATTATTCACGTGGTGGTTACTTCTGGCAATGATTTTGAGTTTGAGATTAGACATCAGCACACGAGCGCGCACTCCCAGCCGCATTCCAATGTTGTTATCGTTTGTACCAAGCACGGACTGGTATGGAATTGTATACAGGGTGTCCAACAAGCATTAGTGGTCTCAGTGGCCGTAAAGGGTGTCCAAACAGATCAGTCCCAATATTATTATTAAACGAAAAAAAAAAATATATCCTTCAAAATTGCCCCGTTACAATACCCCCCCAATGAGAGATCTTCTGCCGAAACAGAAGAAATCTCATTGCTAAACCCCTAAGAGGATCGGAGAGGATATGGTGCCAACAACCTCCCGTTAGTTCTTAATGCATCATGGGTAAACTACCCCCCTAGTTCGGCGACTATGGCTGCACCTGAACGATATTACTGGACTTCTCTATGCGAGATCCCAACACCGTAAACTCGGACAGATGCACACCATAATGCACCCAACCTCCTATCATTTTGCCCAAAATTCCAAACCCTGGTCTAATACCATACCAGATCCTCAACCGATATATTTCCCCTTACATGCACACTGGGCTGCCTTTAGCAAGTACTGGGCGCGTACATATATTCATTAATACATCCTAACAATTCCTTATTTAAAACTCATAAAATATTTATATTTAAATTTAAAAAGTCATTTAAGTTCCAAAACAATCTGTTCTATTACCATTTCTTTCATTAAAACCAAAAAAATAAAAATCTTTTACATGAATCTATCAATTTTCTTCTTTACTACCCATAATCATAAAAACAAATAAATTGAACCTCTCATTAAAACATGAACTCACTTATCCTAACACTTGATTATACACACATACTAAACAATATAATTCAATAAACACACTGGGAATACATGTAAACAATAACATACTTGTGTAACGGTCCAAAAATATGGGTATTTTTATTTTCATTTCATTTCGGGGTTTTATAAAGTATTGTGTAAAATTTAATCCCATTGTGACAGAACACGTGGGGAATAGAACAGTTTGTAACAAAGCAGCAACGCAATATTACGTTGTGAAATCAGTCAAAGAATTTGCACCACCCGAGGTTTCTAAGAACTTTGCTTGCGTATGACCATGCGCCCGTATGCTCGAGACGGGTATACGCGCGGACCCACGCGGTCAGGAAACGCCAAGATGGTGAAAAGTGGATTTTTTGTTTCGTCTCCTTGACTGAGCTGAAGGAAATGTAGCTAGGTCACCGCCTCTTTTGTGACATCAAGCCAAAAGCGCCTAAATATCGTCGGCGCACACTACAGAAAAACCACTATGTATTATGCTCATAGCCAATAAACTGCAACAACTCAACTATGAGCATCGACGAAATTCGTCCGGCAGGGCATGAAGATCCGTCCGCAGGAAATAAGGGAGTCTACATATGGCCGCGGCGGCGGCCGGACGCAAGCCGAGACTCACGGCCACCAAAAAAACTTTAAGCTTTAACGGAAAGTGATCAACCGGCGTAAATAAGTGGAACAACATCACGAATTGTAATAAGTGAAGTGACATAGGAAGAAAATTAAAAGTGTTCGTGACTGACAAACATTCAGATGCATCTATTTATCAGCACGTGGCAAAACGGAACTACGAGCGTTACGTAAGCCACCATTATTATTCAATTTTAATTATTATTATTCACTAACTATTATTCATTTTCAATCACTGAATCTTTTAAGACTCGAGCAAAAATAAGGGGAATATATTATACTGTGTGAATGCGTGGATGGGCAGAATGGGCTGCTTTATAATTAATATTTAAATATAATACCTAAATGTATATTTCACATTTGTTCTGTAGGGTTCTTGTCATAAGATTTAAAGTGAGTTTCAAGTAATTAAAATTATTTGGTTTCCAGATAAAAATGTGTTAGACTAAGTTATTTCGTCATTACCACTTTCTCATTTCTGTGCTGCAAGATTCGTTTAAACGTTCCGGGGATCTTTCTGAATTATTATTGGGGTGGTCAGATAGCGAAATTGTCCCTTTTTATTTAAGGTGGAGTATAAAGGTTTTCGATATTTTAACCTATAAAAAATAATCGTGGTGACCTTGGTCTTCTGATGAAATTTAAACACGAGGTAAGTAGTTATGGAATCTTGCAGGTAAGTCCTGGCAGTATATTTTTATTTATTTAATATTTTTCAGCATATTTTTTAGCATTACACTGGCGATGCGCTGCCAGGATTTTCGTTTAATTTTATTTATACGAGATAGACCTATTTTAATGCACAGAAAATAGGATGTGGTAATGATGAATTTATAAAAATTTTTTTATCGTACATAATTAAGTACGTGTGAGTAGGTTAGGTTTATGTTATTGTGATTTACAGTTGTGTTAGGTGTGTTGAGTGTAGAAAAATAGGGGTTTTTTATATAAAAAGTGTTATAAAAACGAACTTTAAACATGTCAAAAATCCAAGATAGTGATATTGATTTTGCGTGGGATGAGTGGGAGAGTGAATTTCGAGGTGTTGTGGGTGAGATGACAGACGAGGAATGGGGTAATTTAGACGATAGGTTAACCCGAATGGAAGAACAAGAAGAAGGAATATTTGCAGAAATCAATAAACATAGTGAGATGACCAATGATAAAGGTAAGATAGTTGAAGTAATAGTGGTAGAGAATAAGACAGAAAATAGGCCTAATGATAATGATAACGATAGTGTAGGGGTGGTCGAAAAAGAGTATTCATGGGATGAGGTGATGAATTTTTTAATAGCAATGGACAAAAAGTGGGATAAACGTTTTGACGAGTGGGACAAAAAATTGGATGAAGGGGAGGAAATGATGGATAAACATTTAGATAGGATGGATAAATGTTTTGACGAGATGCACACAGAATTGAACCAAACAAAGGAAATAATGGATAAGGGTTCTGACATGACGGATAAACATTTTGAGGAGTTCAAAGCAGATTTAGACAAAACCAAGGAAATAATGGATGAGGGTGTCGATAAAGTGATAAACGCTCTTAATAAACAAGACGAAAAGTGGGGAGGAGATAGGTGTCAATTAAAAGTTGAATCAAAACAGGTAAGTGGTAATAATGTTTTTAATGATAGTGAAGAAATAATTAATGAGTTAATAAATAACAGTGACAAAATAGTGGGAGAAGTAGTGTTGAATAGTGAAGATAATTATGATGGTTACAATTCTGAGGTAAGTGGTGATGTTACTATAATTAATTATAATGATGAAATAACATTAAACAAGAATAATGATGATGTAGCTGAAAATGGGGTATCAAAAAGTGATACAGTAAACAATAGTGAAAATGAGAGTTGAGGTTGATCATGGATTGCTAGTTAGTGCTTATGATTTAGAAAGGGAGTATAGTGGTAGTTTAAATGTAGAAGGTGAACAGGGGGCAAATTTTTATGGGGTTAAATGTGAAGCAGAGACTTCACAAGTGTTGATGGAGGACAAGAGTTCCTCAGTAGTTTTTGTAGAAGACGAGAGGTCTTCAGAAGGTCATATAAGTTTTTTGTGTTTATCTGGAAGGGCCAGATGGTATTTAAATAATTTTGTGGTATTGCCCTCTGCATGGAATGAGAGAGAAGGTGTGAAATGGCATTATGATGAGAGAGATTTGTGGGTTGATAAAGAGATAGAAGTTTATAATGTAAATGATGAGTGGAAAGTAAGGTTAAAAATACGTTTAAATAACAATAAGATAATTTATGAGGATGAAATAATTGACTGGGTATTGAGACAATTTACTAACGGAGACTGGACAAAATTAACTGATAGTGACAAGTTGTATGAAATAATAAATGGTATGATGAAGAACTTAGAAATAATGGTTTATGAAAATAATAATAATAAACTCAAGGTAAACAAAAATAATTTAGTCTACAAATATGTGAGGTATCTATTTGACGATGGAGGCTACACCATAAAACTATAAAGGACAGTTTTAAATATTTTGTTTTATGGGTTTTGACCTAGCTGATTTGGACATTGAAATATGATAACTGAATAAATAATGAATCAGATTTGTAAATAAATATGTAGTGAAGTCAATTGTATGTGTTGTGGTTAAGTGAACAGTGTATGTATGTAGGTAATTGTGGTAATAATAATATTAATATTTGTAATTTAAATAAATAACCAAATTAATTTTGATAACAGTAATTGGCTAATTGTAATTGTATTGATAACAATGGAAATTATATTTGCAGTAATTAATTCAATTAAAACAATTTGATATGTTTTAAATATTTTGATTGATTATTTAAATGTAATATAATTAAACTTTCCAATGAATTTGAATTATTTACGAGAGATATATTTGGTAATTAAATGATAAATTGTTTTGTGACGATTTAAATTGTAACAATAATCGTAAAATAAAAAAAAATTAAAAATTAAGTTTGCGAGCGATTAAGCCATTTTAAATCTCACTATAATGCCTAAAACCCCTGTATGTACTCAGTATGAGAATGAGAAGTAATTAAAAAGTCCAAAGAAACACTAATAAAAAAGGCAAATTGTAAAAAGTTATTATTGTCATATTTAACCCTTTGCTTGTCATCATGCGGTGACCTGTTAATTCCGGACTCGACGTGTCTACCGAGTCGTCTGTAATTTAGGATAAGATAAAAACCATAATGTTTATAATTAGAAATCTGAAGACACAGATAGTCGTTAAAATAACTCACTTAAATTATATATGTTTATTAAGGTATAGTTTTTAGTAATAAAAAATGTTAACTTAAATAAAGATAGGGACTATATTGTTGCGGAGTAGTTGCCCCTCTCCCTTTGTTAAGTACCAGTCGAAGCGAGCAGAAAAACGCTCTCTCGCGATGTTGACCTCACGGAGTGCAGACGTACGAGCGAAAGCTCTGACAAAATGTTGTTAATTTGTTTGTTTAATTTAAATGTAGTTTAGTAACTACCACTGCTAAAAGCGTGTGTCATGTACCAATAACTATAAATATGGGGTAACAAGAAGACATAATATGTAACAACAAAAAGTAATAGTGTTAAGCAAGATGACAACCCCCTTCAAGAAGTAACTCAATTTTCAACTTCACTCCTGAAGATGTGATCTGCAGGAACTGCTTAAAGACACGTATTCCAGGCATAAGATGCTGTTTAGGACATCCGAGAATCTACATATACTTACACCGAAGAAGCTTCAATCTCCTCTGTGAACATTCGACATATTATTGACGAAGACCCGACCCAGATGATGACGGTGCCTACAAGGATTCCCAAGACGGACACCCCAGGACGAGGTTTCTACGTTAGACTGTAAAGGTGACTCGATAGCTTGGCTATCGAGAGTTAATAATATTTGTTACACTAATCACTTCTAAAAGAGACTTTTCAAAGACGATTAATTTTATGTAAACATTGTAATCAGAAAATCTAAGAGTTTACTGTAAAATTTTAATTATCATACGTTGTAACGCTTTAAATGTTAATGTAACTTATTATCATTCCAAGTAATAGTACCATTCTTCAAATGGTTAAAGAAGTCTTGCAAGCTACTAAATTGAACTGAAAATAATTAGAAGTCTTCACTATAAATATACAGAAAGTAAACTCGGATCCGAGGTATAAGAACATAGAATCAATTTGATCCCAAAGTATTATGAGAAGCATTTAAATATTTTAGTTTAATTAATGAAGTCATGGGATCTGTCAGTAACTGTTGTTAAATAAAGAGAAGTCGTCTTGTTACACATGAAAATGAGTGCATAAATCAGTAAAATACCTTCCCTTGTTTCCTTACACAGATAGTAAGTAATTTGTTCCGTTAATTTGATTTGAATATAGTTCGTTACAACGTAGGCAGCCCATGTAATTGGCAGGTGTCAATTAAGATGGGTTCCCTGGATTTGTAACGTGGTAAAAAACGTTACAAAATTGCGCCACTCTGCTAATTTATATAAAGGTTTGGTAAGCATCGTGACGCATACAAAATTGCGCCACTCTGCTTAAAGTTAAAATAGTTGCGAGCATCGTGACGCATACAAAATTGCGCCACTCTGCTTAAGTTAGAATAGTTGCGAGCATCGTGACACAAACAAAATTGCGCCATTCTGCTTTACTCTGCTTTGCTGTGCTTTGATTAGCTGTAAATAATAATTAATTGTGTATTGTGTTGTTGCTGTCTTGTAAGAATAATTGTGTACAGAGTGTCACAAAATTGCGCCACTCTGCTTAATTATTAAAAGGTTGTAAGCATCGTGACATTAACAATGATACGTCACGCTGATAATTAAAGTAATTGTTACGTAGTAAATTATATAACTCTCGGTAGTCAGTAATTTGATATATGCACTCAGTTAATGTATTTTATGTAACATTAATTTTCATAAAATGAATTTATTTTAAGATACTTAAATGATAGTCTGTATAACTTGAAATATCATTGTATGAAGCCAAATGCAAGTAGGTACATGAATTGTAGTGCTTGTTGATCTGTTCAATCTTTAACAGGTTTATATTGTGACAATCCAAGACCTGTAGTTTCTTGAATATGCCTGCATAGTATATCAGTGTATGTCTGTCTTCACGGTAAAAGTAAAAAATATATACTCCTGTGTAAAGTAGACCCGGTTAATTACGTGGAAAGAATTTTGTAACTTAAAATTGTTACTAAAAAAAAAAAAATAAGTTAATAGGCGAAAGTTAAAGTACGAGAATTAATTACTAAACTCAGACTGTTATAACCGTAATACACTTGTAACTTGTAAAGCGTGTTTTGTTGAATGAGATTCACCCCATGCGTCCGAGCTGGCTTCTCCAATTAAAACCGGTCAAGAAAGTTAGCCTGTGGCATTGTGTAGAGAACAATACGTAAGAGTAAAACCCCCCATTCTCACTGACACACTCAGCCTACCTTTGTTAACTAAATAAAGAGGGTGACCTACATTCCAGAAAACAGCTGATCGGCTATTTAACTTGAAAAATATGTGTGTGGAATTTCTGTCTCTCCCTTAGAAGAGAAATTGTTCTTTTCTGAATTGTGCAAATTATTTACTTAAGAATTTATCCTATATATGTGTAATAATGTATAGTATAGTAGATTAAGTATTTTCACCGTGACGACAATTAAATAAATATAGTGACTCAAATAAGTAAATGTGGTAATTAGGTAGTAAATAATTGTAAGTAAGTTCTTAAATCTCCCCTAAGTAAATAATAAATAAAGAAAATAATAATAAGTGAATAATAATTGTTTTAAATAATAAGGCTGAATAAATCCTAAGTTAAACTAAATTGTGTGAAGTGTAGCAGTAAGTAAGAGAAAGGAAAAAAAAAAATAAAAGTAACGTTGCATAGTGTAAACACCCCGGTGGTGGCCTGTTCTAGGAAATAAGCGTGTTAGGAATTGTACTAAGCAGCCTCTCACCCTCCCTATTGTGATAAACCGGTGCTAGCCTAAACAATTGAAAACCTCCCTAGTGTGCATTACAACGCATTGTGTAAAGTGTCTCCCCTTCCACATAGTTTGTTTAAGTATTGTTAAAGAGATAATAAAAAGAGAATTATCTTCGTGAGATTCCGCTTCTCTCTCTGTAGCTTAAGATATTAGGATTAACTATGATCTAAAGTGGAGTATGGGATCCTCTTTAGATTATATTAGAGATAAGTTTATGGTATATAATTAAGAGAGAATTATATACATGTAACGTAACAAGTCACAACGGCGCCGACTGAAAGGGTAATGATAGGGCAGAAAGGTGCCAGAGATCATTAAATGAATGCTGAAAGCTAACTGGTGTAGTTAGAGTAAGCTGATGTCAGTCGGGCCACGATATTGTGAGTTACGGATAAGTAGGGACCTTTCCAATCTAAGGTTTGGAAATTAGTATTATGACTTAAACTATAAGTTAGTACTGTAAGAAGTGAGAAAAAGGAAATTTCACGCAGGAGAAGATTTAAATGAACAAGATCATTTAAAGAGATATAAAAAACAAACAAACTGTGCACTAATAATAAATAATAGTAATAATAAATAACTTCACACACTGACACAATACATACTCCAAGTCCCCAACTGTGCGTTAGACTCAAAAAAAAAAACCGTAACGTGAAAATAAAGCGGTGGAGTATGTGACGATTTAAATTGTAACAATAATCGTAAAATAAAAAAAATTAAAAATTAAGTTTGCGAGCGATTAAGCCATTTTAAATCTCACTATAATACCTAAAACCCCTGTATGTACTCAGTATGAGAATGAGAAGTAATTAAAAAGTCCAAAGAAACACTAATAAAAAAGGCAAATTGTAAAAAGTTATTATTGTCATATTTAACCCTTTGCTTGTCATCATGCGGTGACCTGTTAATTCCGGACTCGACGTGTCTACCGAGTCGTCTGTAATTTAGGATAAGATAAAAACCATAATGTTTATAATTAGAAATCTGAAGACACAGATAGTCGTTAAAATAACTCACTTAAATTATATATGTTTATTAAGGTATAGTTTTTAGTAATAAAAAATGTTAACTTAAATAAAGATAGGGACTATATTGTTGCGGAGTAGTTGCCCCTCTCCCTTTGTTAAGTACCAGTCGAAGCGAGCAGAAAAACGCTCTCTCGCGATGTTGACCTCACGGAGTGCAGACGTACGAGCGAAAGCTCTGACAAAATGTTGTTAATTTGTTTGTTTAATTTAAATGTAGTTTAGTAACTACCACGGCTAAAAGCGTGTGTCATGTACCAATAACTATAAATATGGGGTAACAAGAAGACATAATATGTAACAACAAAAAGTAATAGTGTTAAGCAAGATGACAACCCCCTTCAAGAAGTAACTCAATTTTCAACTTCACTCCTGAAGATGTGATCTGCAGGAACTGCTTAAAGACACGTATTCCAGGCATAAGATGCTGTTTAGGACATCCGAGAATCTACATATACTTACACCGAAGAAGCTTCAATCTCCTCTGTGAACATTCGACATATTATTGACGAAGACCCGACCCAGATGATGACGGTGCCTACAAGGATTCCCAAGACGGACACCCCAGGACGAGGTTTCTACGTTAGACTGTAAAGGTGACTCGATAGCTTGGCTATCGAGAGTTAATAATATTTGTTACACTAATCACTTCTAAAAGAGACTTTTCAAAGACGATTAATTTTATGTAAACATTGTAATCAGAAAATCTAAGAGTTTACTGTAAAATTTTAATTATCATACGTTGTAACGCTTTAAATGTTAATGTAACTTATTATCGTTCCAAGTAATAGTACCATTCTTCAAATGGTTAAAGAAGTCTTGCAAGCTACTAAATTGAACTGAAAATAATTAGAAGTCTTCACTATAAATATACAGAAAGTAAACTCGGATCCGAGGTATAAGAACATAGAATCAATTTGATCCCAAAGTATTATGAGAAGCATTTAAATATTTTAGTTTAATTAATGAAGTCATGGGATCTGTCAGTAACTGTTGTTAAATAAAGAGAAGTCGTCTTGTTACACATGAAAATGAGTGCATAAATCAGTAAAATACCTTCCCTTGTTTCCTTACACAGATAGTAAGTAATTTGTTCCGTTAATTTGATTTGAATATAGTTCGTTACAACGTAGGCAGCCCATGTAATTGGCAGGTGTCAATTAAGATGGGTTCCCTGGATTTGTAACGTGGTAAAAAACGTTACAAAATTGCGCCACTCTGCTAATTTATATAAAGGTTTGGTAAGCATCGTGACGCATACAAAATTGCGCCACTCTGCTTAAAGTTAAAATAGTTGCGAGCATCGTGACGCATACAAAATTGCGCCACTCTGCTTAAGTTAGAATAGTTGCGAGCATCGTGACACAAACAAAATTGCGCCATTCTGCTTTACTCTGCTTTGCTGTGCTTTGATTAGCTGTAAATAATAATTAATTGTGTATTGTGTTGTTGCTGTCTTGTAAGAATAATTGTGTACAGAGTGTCACAAAATTGCGCCACTCTGCTTAATTATTAAAAGGTTGTAAGCATCGTGACATTAACAATGATACGTCACGCTGATAATTAAAGTAATTGTTACGTAGTAAATTATATAACTCTCGGTAGTCAGTAATTTGATATATGCACTCAGTTAATGTATTTTATGTAACATTAATTTTCATAAAATGAATTTATTTTAAGATACTTAAATGATAGTCTGTATAACTTGAAATATCATTGTATGAAGCCAAATGCAAGTAGGTACATGAATTGTAGTGCTTGTTGATCTGTTCAATCTTTAACAGGTTTATATTGTGACAATCCAAGACCTGTAGTTTCTTGAATATGCCTGCATAGTATATCAGTGTATGTCTGTCTTCACGGTAAAAGTAAAAAATATATACTCCTGTGTAAAGTAGACCCGGTTAATTACGTGGAAAGAATTTCGTAACTTAAAATTGTTACTAAAAAAAAAAAAATAAGTTAATAGGCGAAAGTTAAAGTACGAGAATTAATTACTAAACTCAGACTGTTATAACCGTAATACACTTGTAACTTGTAAAGCGTGTTTTGTTGAATGAGATTCACCCCATGCGTCCGAGCTGGCTTCTCCAATTAAAACCGGTCAAGAAAGTTAGCCTGTGGCATTGTGTAGAGAACAATACGTAAGAGTAAAACCCCCCATTCTCACTGACACACTCAGCCTACCTTTGTTAACTAAATAAAGAGGGTGACCTACATTCCAGAAAACAGCTGATCGGCTATTTAACTTGAAAAATATGTGTGTGGAATTTCTGTCTCTCCCTTAGAAGAGAAATTGTTCTTTTCTGAATTGTGCAAATTATTTACTTAAGAATTTATCCTATATATGTGTAATAATGTATAGTATAGTAGATTAAGTATTTTCACCGTGACGACAATTAAATAAATATAGTGACTCAAATAAGTAAATGTGGTAATTAGGTAGTAAATAATTGTAAGTAAGTTCTTAAATCTCCCCTAAGTAAATAATAAATAAAGAAAATAATAATAAGTGAATAATAATTGTTTTAAATAATAAGGCTGAATAAATCCTAAGTTAAACTAAATTGTGTGAAGTGTAGCAGTAAGTAAGAGAAAGGAAAAAAATAAATAAAAGTAACGTTGCATAGTGTAAACACCCCGGTGGTGGCCTGTTCTAGGAAATAAGCGTGTTAGGAATTGTACTAAGCAGCCTCTCACCCTCCCTATTGTGATAAACCGGTGCTAGCCTAAACAATTGAAAACCTCCCTAGTGTGCATTACAACGCATTGTGTAAAGTGTCTCCCCTTCCGCATAGTTTGTTTAAGTATTGTTAAAGAGATAATAAAAAGAGAATTATCTTCGTGAGATTCCGCTTCTCTCTCTGTAGCTTAAGATATTAGGATTAACTATGATCTAAAGTGGAGTATGGGATCCTCTTTAGATTATATTAGAGATAAGTTTATGGTATATAATTAAGAGAGAATTATATACATGTAACGTAACAAGTCACAACGGCGCCGACTGAAAAGGTAATGATAGGGCAGAAAGGTGCCAGAGATCATTAAATGAATGCTGAAAGCTAACTGGTGTAGTTAGAGTAAGCTGATGTCAGTCGGGCCACGATATTGTGAGTTACGGATAAGTAGGGACCTTTCCAATCTAAGGTTTGGAAATTAGTATTATGACTTAAACTATAAGTTAGTACTGTAAGAAGTGAGAAAAAGGAAATTTCACGCAGGAGAAGATTTAAATGAACAAGATCATTTAAAGAGATATAAAAAACAAACAAACTGTGCACTAATAATAAATAATAGTAATAATAAATAACTTCACACACTGACACAATACATACTCCAAGTCCCCAACTGTGCGTTAGACTCAAAAAAAAAAACCGTAACGTGAAAATAAAGCGGTGGAGTATGTGACGATTTAAATTGTAACAATAATCGTAAAATAAAAAAAATTAAAAATTAAGTTTGCGAGCGATTAAGCCATTTTAAATCTCACTATAATACCTAAAACCCCTGTATGTACTCAGTATGAGAATGAGAAGTAATTAAAAAGTCCAAAGAAACACTAATAAAAAAGGCAAATTGTAAAAAGTTATTATTGTCATATTTAACCCTTTGCTTGTCATCATGCGGTGACCTGTTAATTCCGGACTCGACGTGTCTACCGAGTCGTCTGTAATTTAGGATAAGATAAAAACCATAATGTTTATAATTAGAAATCTGAAGACACAGATAGTCGTTAAAATAACTCACTTAAATTATATATGTTTATTAAGGTATAGTTTTTAGTAATAAAAAATGTTAACTTAAATAAAGATAGGGACTATATTGTTGCGGAGTAGTTGCCCCTCTCCCTTTGTTAAGTACCAGTCGAAGCGAGCAGAAAAACGCTCTCTCGCGATGTTGACCTCACGGAGTGCAGACGTACGAGCGAAAGCTCTGACAAAATGTTGTTAATTTGTTTGTTTAATTTAAATGTAGTTTAGTAACTACCACTGCTAAAAGCGTGTGTTATGTACCAATAACTATAAATATGGGGTAACAAGAAGACATAATATGTAACAACAAAAAGTAATAGTGTTAAGCAAGATGACAACCCCCTTCAAGAAGTAACTCAATTTTCAACTTCACTCCTGAAGATGTGATCTGCAGGAACTGCTTAAAGACACGTATTCCAGGCATAAGATGCTGTTTAGGACATCCGAGAATCTACATATACTTACACCGAAGAAGCTTCAATCTCCTCTGTGAACATTCGACATATTATTGACGAAGACCCGACCCAGATGATGACGGTGCCTACAAGGATTCCCAAGACGGACACCCCAGGACGAGGTTTCTACGTTAGACTGTAAAGGTGACTCGATAGCTTGGCTATCGAGAGTTAATAATATTTGTTACACTAATCACTTCTAAAAGAGACTTTTCAAAGACGATTAATTTTATGTAAACATTGTAATCAGAAAATCTAAGAGTTTACTGTAAAATTTTAATTATCATACGTTGTAACGCTTTAAATGTTAATGTAACTTATTATCGTTCCAAGTAATAGTACCATTCTTCAAATGGTTAAAGAAGTCTTGCAAGCTACTAAATTGAACTGAAAATAATTAGAAGTCTTCACTATAAATATACAGAAAGTAAACTCGGATCCGAGGTATAAGAACATAGAATCAATTTGATCCCAAAGTATTATGAGAAGCATTTAAATATTTTAGTTTAATTAATGAAGTCATGGGATCTGTCAGTAACTGTTGTTAAATAAAGAGAAGTCGTCTTGTTACACATGAAAATGAGTGCATAAATCAGTAAAATACCTTCCCTTGTTTCCTTACACAGATAGTAAGTAATTTGTTCCGTTAATTTGATTTGAATATAGTTCGTTACAACGTGGGCAGCCCATGTAATTGGCAGGTGTCAATTAAGATGGGTTCCCTGGATTTGTAACGTGGTAAAAAACGTTACAAAATTGCGCCACTCTGCTAATTTATATAAAGGTTTGGTAAGCATCGTGATGCATACAAAATTGCGCCACTCTGCTTAAAGTTAAAATAGTTGCGAGCATCGTGACGCATACAAAATTGCGCCACTCTGCTTAAGTTAGAATAGTTGCGAGCATCGTGACACAAACAAAATTGCGCCATTCTGCTTTACTCTGCTTTGCTGTGCTTTGATTAGCTGTAAATAATAATTAATTGTGTATTGTGTTGTTGCTGTCTTGTAAGAATAATTGTGTACAGAGTGTCACAAAATTGCGCCACTCTGCTTAATTATTAAAAGGTTGTAAGCATCGTGACATTAACAATGATACGTCACGCTGATAATTAAAGTAATTGTTACGTAGTAAATTATATAACTCTCGGTAGTCAGTAATTTGATATATGCACTCAGTTAATGTATTTTATGTAACATTAATTTTCATAAAATGAATTTATTTTAAGATACTTAAATAATAGTCTGTATAACTTGAAATATCATTGTATGAAGCCAAATGCAAGTAGGTACATGAATTGTAGTGCTTGTTGATCTGTTCAATCTTTAACAGGTTTATATTGTGACAATCCAAGACCTGTAGTTTCTTGAATATGCCTGCATAGTATATCAGTGTATGTCTGTCTTCACGGTAAAAGTAAAAAATATATACTCCTGTGTAAAGTAGACCCGGTTAATTACGTGGAAAGAATTTCGTAACTTAAAATTGTTACTAAAAAAAAAAAATAAGTTAATAGGCGAAAGTTAAAGTACGAGAATTAATTACTAAACTCAGACTGTTATAACCGTAATACACTTGTAACTTGTAAAGCGTGTTTTGTTGAATGAGATTCACCCCATGCGTCCGAGCTGGCTTCTCCAATTAAAACCGGTCAAGAAAGTTAGCCTGTGGCATTGTGTAGAGAACAATACGTAAGAGTAAAACCCCCCATTCTCACTGACACACTCAGCCTACCTTTGTTAACTAAATAAAGAGGGTGACCTACATTCCAGAAAACAGCTGATCGGCTATTTAACTTGAAAAATATGTGTGTGGAATTTCTGTCTCTCCCTTAGAAGAGAAATTGTTCTTTTCTGAATTGTGCAAATTATTTACTTAAGAATTTATCCTATATATGTGTAATAATGTATAGTATAGTAGATTAAGTATTTTCACCGTGACGACAATTAAATAAATATAGTGACTCAAATAAGTAAATGTGGTAATTAGGTAGTAAATAATTGTAAGTAAGTTCTTAAATCTCCCCTAAGTAAATAATAAATAAAGAAAATAATAATAAGTGAATAATAATTGTTTTAAATAATAAGGCTGAATAAATCCTAAGTTAAACTAAATTGTGTGAAGTGTAGCAGTAAGTAAGAGAAAGGAAAAAAAAAAATAAAAGTAACGTTGCATAGTGTAAACACCCCGGTGGTGGCCTGTTCTAGGAAATAAGCGTGTTAGGAATTGTACTAAGCAGCCTCTCACCCTCCCTATTGTGATAAACCGGTGCTAGCCTAAACAATTGAAAACCTCCCTAGTGTGCATTACAACGCATTGTGTAAAGTGTCTCCCCTTCCGCATAGTTTGTTTAAGTATTGTTAAAGAGATAATAAAAAGAGAATTATCTTCGTGAGATTCCGCTTCTCTCTCTGTAGCTTAAGATATTAGGATTAACTATGATCTAAAGTGGAGTATGGGATCCTCTTTAGATTATATTAGAGATAAGTTTATGGTATATAATTAAGAGAGAATTATATACATGTAACGTAACAAGTCACAACGGCGCCGACTGAAAGGGTAATGATAGGGCAGAAAGGTGCCAGAGATCATTAAATGAATGCTGAAAGCTAACTGGTGTAGTTAGAGTAAGCTGATGTCAGTCGGGCCACGATATTGTGAGTTACGGATAAGTAGGGACCTTTCCAATCTAAGGTTTGGAAATTAGTATTATGACTTAAACTATAAGTTAGTACTGTAAGAAGTGAGAAAAAGGAAATTTCACGCAGGAGAAGATTTAAATGAACAAGATCATTTAAAGAGATATAAAAAACAAACAAACTGTGCACTAATAATAAATAATAGTAATAATAAATAACTTCACACACTGACACAATACATACTCCAAGTCCCCAACTGTGCGTTAGACTCAAAAAAAAAAACCGTAACGTGAAAATAAAGCGGTGGAGTATGTGACGATTTAAATTGTAACAATAATCGTAAAATAAAAAAAATTAAAAATTAAGTTTGCGAGCGATTAAGCCATTTTAAATCTCACTATAATACCTAAAACCCCTGTATGTACTCAGTATGAGAATGAGAAGTAATTAAAAAGTCCAAAGAAACACTAATAAAAAAGGCAAATTGTAAAAAGTTATTATTGTCATATTTAACCCTTTGCTTGTCATCATGCGGTGACCTGTTAATTCCGGACTCGACGTGTCTACCGAGTCGTCTGTAATTTAGGATAAGATAAAAACCATAATGTTTATAATTAGAAATCTGAAGACACAGATAGTCGTTAAAATAACTCACTTAAATTATATATGTTTATTAAGGTATAGTTTTTAGTAATAAAAAATGTTAACTTAAATAAAGATAGGGACTATATTGTTGCGGAGTAGTTGCCCCTCTCCCTTTGTTAAGTACCAGTCGAAGCGAGCAGAAAAACGCTCTCTCGCGATGTTGACCTCACGGAGTGCAGACGTACGAGCGAAAGCTCTGACAAAATGTTGTTAATTTGTTTGTTTAATTTAAATGTAGTTTAGTAACTACCACTGCTAAAAGCGTGTGTTATGTACCAATAACTATAAATATGGGGTAACAAGAAGACATAATATGTAACAACAAAAAGTAATAGTGTTAAGCAAGATGACAACCCCCTTCAAGAAGTAACTCAATTTTCAACTTCACTCCTGAAGATGTGATCTGCAGGAACTGCTTAAAGACACGTATTCCAGGCATAAGATGCTGTTTAGGACATCCGAGAATCTACATATACTTACACCGAAGAAGCTTCAATCTCCTCTGTGAACATTCGACATATTATTGACGAAGACCCGACCCAGATGATGACGGTGCCTACAAGGATTCCCAAGACGGACACCCCAGGACGAGGTTTCTACGTTAGACTGTAAAGGTGACTCGATAGCTTGGCTATCGAGAGTTAATAATATTTGTTACACTAATCACTTCTAAAAGAGACTTTTCAAAGACGATTAATTTTATGTAAACATTGTAATCAGAAAATCTAAGAGTTTACTGTAAAATTTTAATTATCATACGTTGTAACGCTTTAAATGTTAATGTAACTTATTATCGTTCCAAGTAATAGTACCATTCTTCAAATGGTTAAAGAAGTCTTGCAAGCTACTAAATTGAACTGAAAATAATTAGAAGTCTTCACTATAAATATACAGAAAGTAAACTCGGATCCGAGGTATAAGAACATAGAATCAATTTGATCCCAAAGTATTATGAGAAGCATTTAAATATTTTAGTTTAATTAATGAAGTCATGGGATCTGTCAGTAACTGTTGTTAAATAAAGAGAAGTCGTCTTGTTACACATGAAAATGAGTGCATAAATCAGTAAAATACCTTCCCTTGTTTCCTTACACAGATAGTAAGTAATTTGTTCCGTTAATTTGATTTGAATATAGTTCGTTACAACGTGGGCAGCCCATGTAATTGGCAGGTGTCAATTAAGATGGGTTCCCTGGATTTGTAACGTGGTAAAAAACGTTACAAAATTGCGCCACTCTGCTAATTTATATAAAGGTTTGGTAAGCATCGTGACGCATACAAAATTGCGCCACTCTGCTTAAAGTTAAAATAGTTGCGAGCATCGTGACGCATACAAAATTGCGCCACTCTGCTTAAGTTAGAATAGTTGCGAGCATCGTGACACAAACAAAATTGCGCCATTCTGCTTTACTCTGCTTTGCTGTGCTTTGATTAGCTGTAAATAATAATTAATTGTGTATTGTGTTGTTGCTGTCTTGTAAGAATAATTGTGTACAGAGTGTCACAAAATTGCGCCACTCTGCTTAATTATTAAAAGGTTGTAAGCATCGTGACATTAACAATGATACGTCATGCTGATAATTAAAGTAATTGTTACGTAGTAAATTATATAACTCTCGGTAGTCAGTAATTTGATATATGCACTCAGTTAATGTATTTTATGTAACATTAATTTTCATAAAATGAATTTATTTTAAGATACTTAAATGATAGTCTGTATAACTTGAAATATCATTGTATGAAGCCAAATGCAAGTAGGTACATGAATTGTAGTGCTTGTTGATCTGTTCAATCTTTAACAGGTTTATATTGTGACAATCCAAGACCTGTAGTTTCTTGAATATGCCTGCATAGTATATCAGTGTATGTCTGTCTTCACGGTAAAAGTAAAAAATATATACTCCTGTGTAAAGTAGACCCGGTTAATTACGTGGAAAGAATTTCGTAACTTAAAATTGTTACTAAAAAAAAAAAAATAAGTTAATAGGCGAAAGTTAAAGTACGAGAATTAATTACTAAACTCAGACTGTTATAACCGTAATACACTTGTAACTTGTAAAGCGTGTTTTGTTGAATGAGATTCACCCCATGCGTCCGAGCTGGCTTCTCCAATTAAAACCGGTCAAGAAAGTTAGCCTGTGGCATTGTGTAGAGAACAATACGTAAGAGTAAAACCCCCCATTCTCACTGACACACTCAGCCTACCTTTGTTAACTAAATAAAGAGGGTGACCTACATTCCAGAAAACAGCTGATCGGCTATTTAACTTGAAAAATATGTGTGTGGAATTTCTGTCTCTCCCTTAGAAGAGAAATTGTTCTTTTCTGAATTGTGCAAATTATTTACTTAAGAATTTATCCTATATATGTGTAATAATGTATAGTATAGTAGATTAAGTATTTTCACCGTGACGACAATTAAATAAATATAGTGACTCAAATAAGTAAATGTGGTAATTAGGTAGTAAATAATTGTAAGTAAGTTCTTAAATCTCCCCTAAGTAAATAATAAATAAAGAAAATAATAATAAGTGAATAATAATTGTTTTAAATAATAAGGCTGAATAAATCCTAAGTTAAACTAAATTGTGTGAAGTGTAGCAGTAAGTAAGAGAAAGGAAAAAAAAAAATAAAAGTAACGTTGCATAGTGTAAACACCCCGGTGGTGGCCTGTTCTAGGAAATAAGCGTGTTAGGAATTGTACTAAGCAGCCTCTCACCCTCCCTATTGTGATAAACCGGTGCTAGCCTAAACAATTGAAAACCTCCCTAGTGTGCATTACAACGCATTGTGTAAAGTGTCTCCCCTTCCGCATAGTTTGTTTAAGTATTGTTAAAGAGATAATAAAAAGAGAATTATCTTCGTGAGATTCCGCTTCTCTCTCTGTAGCTTAAGATATTAGGATTAACTATGATCTAAAGTGGAGTATGGGATCCTCTTTAGATTATATTAGAGATAAGTTTATGGTATATAATTAAGAGAGAATTATATACATGTAACGTAACAAGTCACAACGGCGCCGACTGAAAGGGTAATGATAGGGCAGAAAGGTGCCAGAGATCATTAAATGAATGCTGAAAGCTAACTGGTGTAGTTAGAGTAAGCTGATGTCAGTCGGGCCACGATATTGTGAGTTACGGATAAGTAGGGACCTTTCCAATCTAAGGTTTGGAAATTAGTATTATGACTTAAACTATAAGTTAGTACTGTAAGAAGTGAGAAAAAGGAAATTTCACGCAGGAGAAGATTTAAATGAACAAGATCATTTAAAGAGATATAAAAAACAAACAAACTGTGCACTAATAATAAATAATAGTAATAATAAATAACTTCACACACTGACACAATACATACTCCAAGTCCCCAACTATGCGTTAGACTCAAAAAAAAAAACCGTAACGTGAAAATAAAGCGGTGGAGTATGTGACGATTTAAATTGTAACAATAATCGTAAAATAAAAAAAATTAAAAATTAAGTTTGCGAGCGATTAAGCCATTTTAAATCTCACTATAATACCTAAAACCCCTGTATGTACTCAGTATGAGAATGAGAAGTAATTAAAAAGTCCAAAGAAACACTAATAAAAAAGGCAAATTGTAAAAAGTTATTATTGTCATATTTAACCCTTTGCTTGTCATCATGCGGTGACCTGTTAATTCCGGACTCGACGTGTCTACCGAGTCGTCTGTAATTTAGGATAAGATAAAAACCATAATGTTTATAATTAGAAATCTGAAGACACAGATAGTCGTTAAAATAACTCACTTAAATTATATATGTTTATTAAGGTATAGTTTTTAGTAATAAAAAATGTTAACTTAAATAAAGATAGGGACTATATTGTTGCGGAGTAGTTGCCCCTCTCCCTTTGTTAAGTACCAGTCGAAGCGAGCAGAAAAACGCTCTCTCGCGATGTTGACCTCACGGAGTGCAGACGTACGAGCGAAAGCTCTGACAAAATGTTGTTAATTTGTTTGTTTAATTTAAATGTAGTTTAGTCACTACCACTGCTAAAAGCGTGTGTCATGTACCAATAACTATAAATATGGGGTAACAAGAAGACATAATATGTAACAACAAAAAGTAATAGTGTTAAGCAAGATGACAACCCCCTTCAAGAAGTAACTCAATTTTCAACTTCACTCCTGAAGATGTGATCTGCAGGAACTGCTTAAAGACACGTATTCCAGGCATAAGATGCTGCTTAGGACATCCGAGAATCTACATATACTTACACCGAAGAAGCTTCAATCTCCTCTGTGAACATTCGACATATTATTGACGAAGACCCGACCCAGATGATGACGGTGCCTACAAGGATTCCCAAGACGGACACCCCAGGACGAGGTTTCTACGTTAGACTGTAAAGGTGACTCGATAGCTTGGCTATCGAGAGTTAATAATATTTGTTACACTAATCACTTCTAAAAGAGACTTTTCAAAGACGATTAATTTTATGTAAACATTGTAATCAGAAAATCTAAGAGTTTACTGTAAAATTTTAATTATCATACGTTGTAACGCTTTAAATGTTAATGTAACTTATTATCGTTCCAAGTAATAGTACCATTCTTCAAATGGTTAAAGAAGTCTTGCAAGCTACTAAATTGAACTGAAAATAATTAGAAGTCTTCACTATAAATATACAGAAAGTAAACTCGGATCCGAGGTATAAGAACATAGAATCAATTTGATCCCAAAGTATTATGAGAAGCATTTAAATATTTTAGTTTAATTAATGAAGTCATGGGATCTGTCAGTAACTGTTGTTAAATAAAGAGAAGTCGTCTTGTTACACATGAAAATGAGTGCATAAATCAGTAAAATACCTTCCCTTGTTTCCTTACACAGATAGTAAGTAATTTGTTGAGTTAATTTGATTTGAATATAGTTCGTTACAACGTAGGCAGCCCATGTAATTGGCAGGTGTCAATTAAGATGGGTTCCCTGGATTTGTAACGTGGTAAAAAATGTTACAGTTTGATTTAAACTAACATTTGTGTTAAATGTTTCAGAAGTAACATGAAAGTATTGATGTATGGTGAATATGTTTTGTGTATGTCATTTTAAATGGACTGTAAGTATAGAAATTGTATAGTACGAATCATGTATAATAAAAATATTTACAGGTGTAACTTAGATGAAAAGATTTTAATTCAATAGTGAGATGATTTGAAATAATTGTGTTAAATAAAAATGATAATTAAAAAATTTAATAATAACTGAAAGATGATATATAATAATTATTAACAATAAATTGAAAAATTTTAAGATAATTGTAGAAAATTTTGAACGATTTGAATGAGGTAAATGATTGAATGTAGTATTTTATTATAGTAGGGTAGATATAAGAATTGATAAAAGGTATATGTTTTATATAATTTGTGTATTTTTGAAACTAAGTAGATAAATAAACCAACTGGCAGGCGGTTGATGTAATATTATCAGAATCAGAGAAAAGGGAAACATTGATGGTAGATGTAAGTATTGATAAGCAAATGTATTTAATGTAATCTGCACAATTTTTTGAAAGATGTATTCACTTTGTTACAAATATCAGCTGATCGGTAGTAAAGGGTCACTGTAAAATTGTTTATAAATGTTCCTGGTAATTACTATTAAACATAATGTCTTAATGTGTTAAAGATATTGTTTTAAATAATGAGAAAAGTAAGTTAATAAAGTTGAGATGTTAAAATGAATTGTCAGAAATAATAAAAGATAGTTTGTGGGTGATGAATATTTTATGGAGACAAGTAGATCAGTCCAAGTTAAAGTTGAAATAGTAGAGATGAAAATAATGTAATGTTGTTGTGAGATAATGTAATAGAATTTGAGAAGTATTGATGTTGACACAGTAGTTGTGGAGAATATATGTAGAGCTTTGAGTGATATATTGATGTTTATAATTGATGATGTTATTTTGTTGTAGTTGAAGATTGAGATTTTGGGGATGGCAATTTTGTAATAGGGGGTAGTGTAATATAGGAGTCCGCAACATAAGGGTTGGGACGGGAAGGGACCGATTTAGTGGGAAGGGGTTGCCTTAGGTAGAATCCAGGAACCAACATAATGGGAAATGAGTTTTTTGGGGGAGGGGGGAAACACGTATCCTAAGTACAAAGGGTTAGAGAGTATATTTTTTTTATATATATTGAGAGAAGGTGGCGAATTGAGTTTATTAGTAAGTTGGGGATAGAGAGTGTTTTGAGAGATGTTTTTGATAGAGATGGGTGTCATGGTAGTTACATTTGTTAGTGGTTAGAGTCAGAGAGAGATAAAGACGATACATGTATAAATGTCAAGTAGTGAATTAAATAAGTATCTAAATCACCCACAGTGATGTAGAATGAGATTGTTAAATGAAGAAAGTTATAGTTGAATATATAAAATTTTAATTGCAACCAGTGACAATTTTTGATAGAATTTGGAAATATAAAGTCAGAAAGTGTTTGTTTTAAATAATTTGAATGTCAATTTGATTATTATTTATAATAATATTTTGTTATTTTAAAGGTTTTATTTTATTATATTTTGTGTGTCAAGACAGAGTTTTACCGATGTTTAATGTGTTCATAGATGTAATTGGTACATAATGTATGTGGTGGATCAGCTGATGGTGAGGTCATATACTAAGCATTTTTAGTAAGGAAGCTAATTCGATTTTTGTTTTTTGATCAATTTAAACAAATTTTAAGTGATTTCAATATGAAAAGAAAAATATTTTAAGAAATTTAAATTTTTTTGAATTTTAAAATTTTTTGGAAAATGTTTTTTCGAAAAAAAAAATTTGATTTTGCGCCTGCCAGATAATGGATATTTTAAACTTTGATTATTTTATTGCTTGTGTACTAGCCATGTTTATTATTATTGAATTATTTTGTTGAATTGTATTGTTAGACTCTAGGTAATCACATGTTAGGTTAAGGATGTTTTTTATTTTTAAGAAGTGTTCCATGGATGTAAAGTTTGATAACAAAAGCAAAAAACAATGAAGAGAATAATTCAAAATAGATACAAAATTTATGATTTGATTTTAAATGGAAACAACCAATGAGTTGTAATTTAAATAAATTTTCAAAGAATGTTTCAATTTTCAGTATGTAATGTGAGTGTGTGTGTGAGCCCAGTATCTGCTAAAGGCAGCCCAGCTTGCAAATAAGGGGAAACATATCGGTTGAGGATCTGGCATAATCTGAGCCAGGGATTGAGGACTTTTGGGGTAGCATGATAGAAGGCGAGGTGCGCCGTGGTGCGTGTCTGTTCGATTTTTCGGTGTTGGGATCTCTTACAGGGAAGTCCAGTGATCTCGTTCAGATGCGTCCATAGTCACCGAGCCAGGGGGGTCGGGTACCCATGAAGTGTAAGAACAGGAGGGGGTTGTTGGCACCAGTTCCTCACCGGTCCTCTTAGGGGGTTTTATCAATGAGATTTCTTCTGTTTTTACAGAAGACTTCTCATTGAGGGGGTATTGTAACGGTCCAAAAATATGGGTATTTTTATTTTTATTTCATTTCGGGGTTTTATAAAGTATTGTGTAAAATTTAATCCCATTGTGACAGAACACGTGGGGAATAGAACAGTTTGTAACAAAGCAGCAACGCAATATTACGTTGTGAAATCAGTCAAAGAATTTGCACCACCCGAGGTTTCTAAGAACTTTGCTTGCGTATGACCATGCGCCCGTATGCACGAGACGGGTATACGCGCGGACCCACGCGGTCAGGAAACGCCAAGATGGTGAAAAGTGGATTTTTTGTTTCGTCTCCTTGACTGAGCTGAAGGAAATGTAGCTAGGTCACCGCCTCTTTTGTGACATCAAGCCAAAAGCGCCTAAATATCGTCAGCGCACACTACAGAAAAAACCACTATGTATTATGCTCATAGCCAATAAACTGCAACAACTCAACTATGAGCATCGACGAAATTCGTCCGGCAGGGCATGAAGATCCGTCCGCAGGAAATAAGGGAGTCTACATATGGCCGCGGCGGCGGCCGGACGCAAGCCGAGACTCGCGGCCACCAAAAAACTTTAAGCTTTAACGGAAAGTGATCAACCGGCGTAAATAAGTGGAACAACATCACGAATTGTAATAAGTGAAGTGACATAGGAAGAAAATTAAAAGTGTTTGTGACTGACAAACATTCAGATGCATCTATTTATCAGCACGTGGCGAAACGGAACTCCGAGCGTTACGTAACCCACCATTATTATTCAATTTTAATTATTATTATTCACTAACTATTATTAATTTTCAATCACTGAATCTTTTAAGACTCGAGCAAAAATAAGGGGAATATATTATACTGTGTGAATGCGTGGATGGGCAGAATGGGCTGCTTTATAATTAATATTTAAATATAATACCTAAACGTATATTTCACATTTGTTCTGTAGGGTTCTTGTCATAAATTTAAAGTGAGTTTCAAGTAATTAAAATTATTTGGTTTCCAGATAAAAATGTGTTAGACTAAGTTATTTCGTCATTACCACTTTCTCATTTCTGTGCTGCAAGATTCGTCTAAACGTTCCGGGGATCTTTCTGAATTATTATTGGGGTGGTCAGATAGCGAAATTGTCCCTTTTTATTTAAGGTGGAGTATAAAGGTTTTCGATATTTTAACCTATAAAAAATAATCGTGGCGACCTTGGTCTTCTGATGAAATTTAAACACGAGGTAAGTAGTTATGGAATCTTGCAGGTAAGTCCTGGCAGTATATTTTTATTTATTTAATATATTTCGGCATATTTTTTAGCATTATACTTGAAATTCAACATCTCATCTATAAGGCAGGTAAAAAATTAAAAAAAAATTATTTTTTTTTCTTCAAGAAAAAATTTTAAATTTACTAAAGCATCTCCTTTCTTACTTTTCAGGAAAAAAAACAAAAGATTTAATTCAATCAAGAAACAAAATGGCATCAATCAATTACTAGAAACTGGTCTCGTATCTAACATCAACCATCAGCTGATCTCTCTGGGTCAAGTAAATGACCTTGACATACATATGTTACACACAATTATACAGTACAAAATACATAAGATATGCTCATAGTTCTTATACGCTAACAGAATAACAACAATGACACATTCAAACGTAATAAACAAAATAAAATACCATAAATATCTTATCTACTGGAATTATCTTTTCAAAATCAGTAACGTCATTTATAAAACATAACACATAGTATAATACGTGTAAGTAAATTCGAATTCGTATCAGTTGTCTACAGTAACCACTTCTCAAGTCAAAAATCAAACCGGCTGGTCAGCGTCATTTAGTTACAAATACTTACATTCGTTACTCCCCTGAGTAACCTCCCTTTCCACACACACTATGACCCCCCACTGAACTGTGGCGTTCAGCTGCTCCCACAAGGACGGCATTGGTGGAGGAATTTTGACATCTCCGTGTCCTTGCTTCAGCCTTACATTTTTTTTTTTAAATTAATTAGATATAATATATAATGTTTCATATTTACGCCCTTAAAACGGGTCTACCACCTTTTTGCTTGTTCCTACGCGAACAAAGTGGCAGCCGCTGTTCCATAGTTCCGGGGATTTCCCCTAAAGTCACCCCCCCCATTAATTTCAAATTTATACCAATTTCAAGCACAGCTATGGTCAGTTTTACAATTTCTGCCCATAGCTGGCCATTGTCCAAAACAACGATTAGTGCTGGTAAGGCAGTAATCGCCCGAAAAGGTGGGGAAATCAACTTTAAATTCAGGCATGCTTAACTTCATTTTATAATACACTGCACGGCAACAAATCAACATATAATAGAAAATTATATAAATGTTGTGCAGTGTATATTACGCCAGTTTGGCCTCCGATGGTGGTTACACTCTCTGTCACTCCCCAACACTTACTGCTATCTACAGTGGCACATGCCACCACTGCAATAGCCTACTTATAGCTAAACTTAATTCCTTCTACTTTTGCAGTCTCTACTTTCCATGATTATTTCACTCCTATTAACACCAAACAACCCCCCAAAATTACCCCTCTCTCTTGCATGATAACATAATAAACAAATAGACATTAACCTTGAACATTAGCATTGCTACATTCACATTAAACAAACAATTCACTTTTAAATAATTTATATAGAAAATTATAAACGTTATAACTTGAAATTTTTTATTAACTCTCTTATATAGGCCTATCACCATTTAATTATTTATCACTTACTACAATTAGATTCCTCAAAAATTTCAAATTTATTATTAACCCTTATTTTACATCACATTTCAGTTATTATTACCTTCCAACTATGGTTTCTATTTAGTATAACTATCTCAAATCAGTTTCATCATTGAGTTTAAAATCTTTTCAACACATGTAAACATTTTACTCTATTTCACTTGTATTATAAAATTCATACTCACAGTACATCATTCAACACTATCATAGACAAACAAATATAAACATCAAACACCAATAACTTCATGTGCCTTCTGAAACATTTTAACAACCATGTTATTCCACAAACTAAACACAATTTAACATTTATTTATTTATTTATTTATTATTATCAAATTTAAGTCTCATAAAATAATTTAAATTCATCATCACAATTCAATTATATAACATTGTAAATCAATCAAAAATATTTAAACATCTCAAATTACTTTAATTCCATCAATTATTCAAGAATACAACATATTTCAATTATTACCAAAACAATTACAATTCATTAATTACTTTCATAATTATTCTTGTTATTTATTTAGTCTGCTCAAAATATTATTATTATTATTATTAAATAGATTTCTACTACCTACACACATTGTTTGCACTACATACTTGTTACAATACAAACACAAATAATTTCACTAAAATTTATTTACAACTCTTTGTCATTATTTTTCAGTTTACCACACTTCATTTTGTAAAGCAGTCCATTCCAAAACCATTAATTACATGGTTAAACATTCATAAACATTTATTGTCTTTACCCCCAATCATCGTACAAAAATCTGGTCTTACATCGACACCATTCATTTTTTATTAAACTCATTAAATCATTTTTATTAATATAAAGATTATCCAAATTTTTATATGCTTCCACAATATCAACAGGATTATTCCATGTTATTAAATCATATAGTTTATTATCATCAAGTATAGTCCAGTCACCCTTAGTATGATCTGTCATAGTCATGTCAACTACAATTTCATTATTATTATTATCTACTGTTGTATTAGCTTTGTCATAAAGTAAGTAATCAATATCATCAATTGCTGTACTAACTATTTCACAAGGTAAGTACTTACTATCACTAACTCTTTCCATATCTAACCTCTTTATTAATTCGTCATAAATCTACTAACCATAAACAACTCTATTTTCTTATCAACATACCTTTCACCATAACACCAATTCACACTTTTTCTGTCATTCCGTACAGAGGGTATTAAATCGTAAAAACGCCTACTAAAAATTAAAAAATTACTTAAAAACACATCGTTTTCCTGTAAGGGACTCTTGCCCTTCAAAAACATTTGTAACCAGCTTGGTTTACCATAAAGCTGGGGAAAATTTACCCTCTGCCCTATATTCATAAAATCATTCTCTTCATACTCTCTCTCTAACTTACAAATACTGATCTCTCCTCTCTCTCACTGTTTCTATATTATTATGGTCGCTAATTATTTTCACGGTATTATTTTTATATATCTCGTTTTCAACTATCTTACTACTATTGGTTGTTAATTCATTTTCGTAATTATTTGTTATTTTATTATTACCCTGGTCGTCTGTTATTTCGTCACATTCACCCGTAAATGTGTCATTTTCTACCTCCTTCTTCAGCATTCTACTTTCATTTGTTTCATCTTGTATTTTATTTATATTTATTATTATCTCACCTCTCATGCCCACAATAGTTTTATTCATACTTTCCAAGCGGCTATTCATATTTATTTCACTCACTCTCAATTCGCTCTTTACATTCATGAACTCGTTATTTAAATCGGCAAGTTTATCGTTTACTATGTTTATCTCTGATTTGATTTCAGTTTTCATACCTGACATCATTTCCATCATCAACGCTAATTGGTTAAATATATTTGCATTATCGCTTTTGCTATTTTTTGCGTTTACTACCTCAATTTCGTCTGTTGTATCGTCTGTGTCGTTTACGTGCTCGTCAATATTTGTCGATACTAAACTGTCTTGTGTCACATTTAAATTTAATTTCACTTCTACACCTTCACACAAAGTTGCATTCTTATTTCCCTCTGCCATTTTCGACCAGTTTGTAAGTTAATTTAATTTAATTTACAAAGTCACTGTTAAACGGGCGCCATTTAAAACATTACGAGTTAAATAAATTATTGAAATATTGAATTTTATGGTAACACTTACCTTTCGTAAACTTCCAGGGTCTCGTCTGGTGTACTTATTAGCAGAGATAGGTAAACGCTGTAGCGTGACAGATGTATGCATAATATTGAATGGCAATTGATCATTAGAATAATGAAGTTATAATGTTTAAATTTGGAAGAAAGCATTAAGTTTAATATAAATTAATTAATTCATAACAACTGTGGAAAGAAATCATTATTATAAAGAAAATACAAGTTAAAATAAAAGGAGTTACTAGTGATGAGTCATCCAAGACCAGTCTCATAACCAAAGGTTTTCAAGGTATAACCCAGGAAGGTAAAATAGTAAATAACAAAGCAGTACACAATATGACCAAACCCACAACGAGGAACAATAAATAGAAGAGAAACCCTACAATAAGCCAAGATCAACCAATACAGGTTGTGTATTTCTGAATTAAAGAAGAAGATGGAGAAGATCCCAAGAAACCTGATGGCAACAAGAAGAAGATGGAGAAGATACCAGTCCCAGAAGGCAGGAGAAAAGAAGACTGAAGAAAGAAGAAGAGGGCAGCATCCTGAAGAAGATGTCATGCTCTTATAAAAGACACCCAAATCCCTATATCCCCAAAATAAATATCTAAAAATAAAAGTATAACGAAATAAAAAAAACCACATGTATATAAATTTAAGAGAGAGGAGTGTATAAAGTAAAAGTTTCCTGTGAACTAAGATGAAACAATAATATAGTACCCATGGAACAAATCTCCATTGAAAAAACGCTAACCAATTTATTATGTTAATAAGACTATACGACCATTTAGCATTAACATAATATATAAGTGCAGAGTGAACCAGTGATAATTTTGGGTATTATAAAAAATGAACCTTGTGTTTCATTCTTGGCAATCACAAACATTGGATGCAATGAAATATGCATTTTTCAATGACTTAAAATATGTATTGTGACAATATGTTGTTCATAAGACATGAATCTGTTTAAAATAACATTTTGTTTTACATGAAAAAAGAAAAACAGAGTTCATAATACCTTTTGAACAATTAATACTATTTATTTGTTAATGACAGGGTACAATTCCCCAAAGACAATGTAAAAGACGGTATAAAAACTGTAGAATCCTACTTATAATAATAGTTAGAAATAAGAATATAAATATAAGGTTTTTTATGTATATAGTACAAGAATGTTTAAAAATGTATTAGTTATAAGGCCATTTGTTTGGGTCTGAAACAACTAACATCAGAACTATAAAAATAATTACCACTTGTAAATAGTAGAGAGTAATTAAGATGTTAGTTAGTACAAAACCTTTGTTGTAAACCATATTTACATGTTGGAAATGGGAATTTTGTTGCAAAATGTCTGATTTGAAGACAACCATTTATTTAAAAAAAATGTTCTTTATTCTGTTTGACTATTGTTTGTATTGTGGCCAATACTAGTTGTTTTTGTGTAATTTGAAAGCATGTTTAATTTATAATACTATTTGTAAAAGTCAGAGAGGGTATCACGCATCATATATTTGTTTGTAAAATATTTTGTAAGAAAAATTGTTTAAAAAAATCATAGGCCAAAAGAATGGAAACCAAACTTCATCAAAACAGAGAAATTGCTCAATTAAATGCAAATAAACAAAAGGGGTTTAGACAAAATAAACTTGAGATCATGCCATATAATTGCACATACCATTTAGAGAGATTTTAATAAATTATATTCAGAATTATGAATAAATGTGAAAATGACTAAACTCAGAAATTTAGACATGGGAGTCATATATTTCAGAATAATGTTTCAGAATACAACTAATTCAATTAATTACCAGAAAATAAGGGAATAGGAACCTTTTAATACAATATAGAATTATTAATATTAAATATAACTGATAAAATGGCTGAATTTATATAATGACAGGAAGTAAATTTTAATGTTTTGACTTCCAAACAGAGTATACCAAACTGAAAGTGAAATTACTATTTTTTGGACAGAAAAAACTATAAAATGGCATTATTTAATCTGAAAATAACCAGAATGAACTGAAAGATTAATTTAAATCAAATCTAGTGAATAAAATTGACAAATAACCAAAGTTTAGGCATTCATATAGTGAAATAGTAAAATGTACACAGGATGTGAAAATATTTTTGAACAATGTTAAGGATAATATTATATGGGCTAAGAGTTTAATTGAAACTGAAGGAAACAGTTAGTTAATTATTGGTAGTTGAACGGTTAACATGATATACGTTTGGTAACGTGCATAACCTAACCTATAATAGACATACCAAGCGAATGTATAGTACGTTATTGTGAAATCGCGAGTGACTTGTGGAATACTTCTAAAAACTATCATATTATAACAGAAACAATCAAGAAACACTCCATAAACACAGAACAATACATATCTACTCTGAAAAACACCACAAAACACTAGAAAACTGTGTAATACATTAACCCAAATTAGTGATGGAATCGGGGAAAGTGTTTGAACTAATAATTATACGAATACACTAAATACAACTCAGAAACAGTACACTAGACACTACACAACATTTTACAAGAGATTCGCAGACATCAGAACAGGAATACTATAGGAAAATCTTTTATTTGGAACGTCCAATATACGAATGACATCTCACTAACTTCACGGCGGCCATTTGCTTTGACGATTTCAGTGCCTCCTCTTAGTTCAACAGCTGTTGGGTGAAAACAATTATTATATTTACAAATTATTATTCAATGTCTGTGTTTATTAATAACTATTAATTTGATTGTAACGTTATACTTTTTAAATATTAGCCCGATTTCTCTGACTTTGGTAATAACTGGCTGTTTAAAGAACCCTATTTAATTTTTATATCATATACTTGTAATTTTTTTTTCGATATCCTGAGGATCGATACTAATCGATAAGAGTCAATATTGCTATTACTTAATAAAAAACATTAATACTTTTCAATACTTAATAGTTCTTTATTTCTTCAATAATACTAATTACCAATAATATAATTCTAATTGATAATCTACAAGGACTTTACCACCCGTAAGTGAAGATAACCTAAAAAATAAAAAGGTAAACAAGTATCGATTGGTTTACAGACAGTCTTATGAGTGGTGATAGATTATTTAAATTATACTAAAACTTTAATAAAAATTTTCAGAAGAGCATTACACTGTTTAAAACTTCACAGCCCTATATTAATTAATTGATCCTAATTAATTAATTAATAAAATTAAATTTTTTTTTAATTATTTTTTTTATAAACATAAATTTTTTTTAAATTTCCTTCAAAACAATAAATTTTGTTTTGAAACTTTCGGCGAAGCTGAACATATATATTCCTTCATCAACTTTACGCTACTCGACCGGTCTTGCTACCATTGGGACTCGACCAGCTGGGAAACTTAAGGAAGTGTTTCAGGCCAGTAAGACGTCGAGAGCCACACCAATCACACCAATTAAACACATTACAACTTACAACTTATTTATTTATTTTATTACAAATTGGCGCACAACTTCAGGGGCTTTAATTAGCGATTGGAAGGCCAATAAATTCTGCCCAATCACTAGTTGGAGCTAGGCAACAGCTACAAAGCCAGAGAACAACAAGGGAAAATGCAACGACGTGCGACATCTAAGAAACGGGCGGCGGAGGCCGAAAAAGAAATAGAGTTGGAAATGGACAATAAGGAGGCAACGCCAGTAGATGCGGAGAGTTCATTGCCACCGGTGTTATCCAAACAAACTGAACAACCGGAGATACCCACGCAAACAGGGGAAGTCAATGCCCAGAAGGAACCATTGGAAAAGACGACACGAACGGAGGAGGGGAGTATACAAGATGTGATGAGAATGATAAAGGAAATGAGTAAGAAAATGGGGAGTGATAACCAGTCCTTGAAAGAAGATTTAAGTGGGGTGAACAAGAACATGGAAGGGCTGAAGGAAGACAACCAGTCCCTGGGTAAGAAGATTGATGAAACCAATAAGAAGATGGAAGAGAAGATGGAAGAAAACAGCAAGAAGTTGGAAGAAGAGATGGGGAAGAAGTTAGAAGAATTGAAGGAAGACAATCAGTCCCTGACGAAGAAGATGGAAGAAAACAGCAAGAAGATGGAAGAGAAGATGGAAGAAAAATTAGAAGAATTGAAGAAGGATAATCAATCCACAAAAGAAGAGTTGACTGGGATGAACAAGAACATGGAAGAATTGAAGGAAGACAACCAATCGTTCAAGGAAGAATTCAAGGCGACTAAAGAAGAGTTGATTAATAAAATTGAAAATACCAATCAGAAAATAGATGAAACCAGGAAGAAGATAGAGAAAAACAACCGACAATTGAAGGAAGAGTTGAAAGAAGATAACAGGAAGTTGGAAGAGAAGATGGGGGAGAAATTGGAAGAATTGAGAGAAGACAATCAAATTCTAAGAGAAGAGTTAAGGGAGGTAAATCAGGAGAATTTGGACAAACTGGACGAAAGGATGGAATTGTTGCGAGAAGAAATGAATAAGGCAATCAGGGTTAACAAAAAAGCGATGGATAAGAAGATGGAAGAAGAAAATATAATGGTCAATCGACAGATTCGAGAGATTGATGGAAAGTGCAACCAGACCGAAAAGGAGGTGAATGAGTTTAAAGAAGTGGTGAACATCAAGTTCACAAATATCGAAGAACATAGTCGTAGGAAGGTAGAAGAACAGAGGAAGGAAAATCAAGAAGAATTCGGAAAAGTACGCAACCAGGTCACAGAACGATGTAATGATATACAAGAGACCATGGCCAATATCACCGGTCAGGTGCGACAAAGCCGAGAGGAGATGGAAGCGATTAGAAACAGACCGACTCATTTCACCGGATTGCCCGTCAACGAAAGCCGAGAGTGGCTCAACTTCCGGCAGTACAAACGCAAGCCGATGGAGTTCCTGGCAAGGGTAGAAGAATATTTGACCAAGCATAAAATTACCCAATGGAGCCATAGCAGGGAGATATTCGACGAGTCCTTCCGAGACATTACAGATAATTGGTGGATGGCCAACCGGAGTGAAATTTCCGACTACCAACAGTTCCGGAAAATGTTTAAGACAAAATACTGGTCTGAGACCACCCAGAACTTGATACGTGACAATATTTGTAACGGAAGATACAGGTCACAATTAGGTAGCAGTATGACGGCATATTTCTTGGGGAAGGTGTGTATGGCAAAGCACCTTGAGCCAGCAATCCCAGAAGAATGTTTAGTGAATAAGATATCTTATCACTATGATGAGGACATTATCAGGGCCCGGAGAGGTAGTCAGATCAAGACGATCCAGGGAATGACTGAGTTATTGGAGGGATACGAGAATGAAGAGTATTATCGGCAGAGCAGGAAGAGAAATGAGAGACCAGAAGCAAGGCCGACTACTTACCCCAATAACGGCAATAACCATACAAATAACCGGAACCAGCCCAGTAATTACGACGGCCCTAACAACCAGCCACGTAATAACCAGTTTAACGGAAATTTTAACGGCGTGAGAAATAACAACCCCTACCCAAATAATCGAAACCACTTTTATCAACAAAATAATAATGTTCCATACAGTCAGAGAAATCCATATCCCAACAATAATGGTGACAGACCTTACCCACCTAACCGAAATTACTATAATAATAATATTAGTAATAATAATAATAGCAATAGTAATAACCGAGTGTCGCGCCCTAGGGTAAATTTTATAAGAGCAGAAGATCGCGGACCCAGGAGATATTATCAACCGAGGAGGAGCAGCTTCCACGGCGCCGACCGAAGATGGAGGAGTGCGGAACGAGACGGCCCAAGATACGAACAGGAAAGACGAAGTACCAGCCTGGAAGATCTTGGCAGACAACCGAACAGGGCGTTAAACATCAACCAGGGTACAGAACGTCAGGAAACAAACCAGAGTTTCCCGAACGATGCCTCGGTCAACAATAACTTAAACAATGACCAAAATGCTTTAAACGAGAGGAGGCAGTAATCAACAACGATGACCCGTTACTGCTTATACTTCCTGGGTTAGAAAAGGATGATTTGCGACAAGAAAACCAGCATAAAAACATCACTATTATATGTAACCATTATCTGAAAGACATACGAACTGAACTTTTGGAAGAGAACGAGAAGAGTCTCAGCAACAGTAATAATGAGATAATTTATATAACAGCGGAGGTGGAAGGAGTTCCCGCTAAAATAATGATAGACACAGGAGCTAATATTTCAATAATAAACTCCAATGAGTTGGAGAGAATCCAGAATAAATGTGGAAAAACCTAACATTTGAAGGAGTAAGAGGAGCTAACCATCAAAGAGCGACATTTAGAAGAGAAGGCATTTATAAGGAAAGAAAAAGAGAAGATCAACTTACAAAAGTATAAATAATATGGGCCAGTGTAGAGTACAATATAACCCCATATGTTGTGGTAAATGATAAGCATAACAATACATATGAGTTGAAGGAAATCGTTTCAGGAAAAATCAAAGGAGTGTACAATCAAGCTTCTATGAAGAAATATTATGAAGAATGAGTTGTGAGATTTAGAATTTTGAATTTTTATTATTTTGAAAAAATCCTAAAATAATGTAAGTACATCTTACAACCTAATATTTTGAGAAGAACATTTTGGAGAATTATAAGAAGAAGGAATTTAGAATTTGTATTTTTAAAAAATTCAAAAATTATGTAAGAACAACTTACAACCTAATAATTTGAAGAAAAAACTTTATGGAAGAAAGAGAAAGAGAGAGAATTTTGTACTTATTAATTATGAAAATTTAAAACTGAGTAAGTACATCTTACTACCACTGAATTATGAGAAAAACATTTTGGAAGAATTAAGAAGAAAGGAATTTTGAAGTTAATATATGAAAAATTTAAAAATGAAGTAAGACCAACTTACTATAACTAAGTTTATGAGAAAACTTTATGGTAAATAATTAAGAAGAATTTGAATTTGGAGAAATACCAAAACATTCAGAAATAATAGTAAAATCACAATACTATAAACAATTCTGAATGAAACAATTCTGGGAATAAATGAATTAAACAGAATTTGAATGTTGATAGAACGTCAGTACTTCGAAACAAGATAAGATCAACATATTACAAGGATTTATGAGAAATATTTTTCAATAAAATAAAAGGATTAGTTTGAATTTTACATTAAAACTAACCAAGTTCCAAAAAATAATTATGTGTCAATTATGATTGAATTGAGAAGAAAATAAAGGGATTAATTCAGAAAAGAGAGTTAACGTTAATCCAGAATAAATGCTAGACATTCACAATAGCATTTGAAGGAGTAGAGAAGAATAACAAAAAAGAGTGTAATATGCCAGAGAAGGAAAAAATTTTGGAAGCAAAGAGACTAATTACCTATGAAACGATAATGAAAACAGTTAATTAAGAGCAAAGAAGAACAACTCATACCAAACATATGGAGAAGATGATTTTGAACCAATGATAATAATAAGACCTATATGAAATGCAAAGAGAAGAAATACCACATGAAATATAATATAAATGAATTAATGCTAATGAATGCGAAGACGGATTAATAACTTTCTAAGAGAAAGGAAAGAACCAAAATGTTTAAATAAAATGATCAATATAACAACCTGTATATCTAATGTAAAGATACGATGTTAAAAAATTAAATATAATATATTAAGACCATTCAAATAATGAATACGAAAGACTATTTATAAAGACCATGCTAATACTATGAATAACCAGAAGAAAGTATAAAGAGAATTCAGATGAAGAAGAAAGAGAGTTACACTGTAAACAGTAACCAGAATTATTAAAAGAAAGGTTTTCAACCATAATTAAATTAAATATATCAGACAAGTTAAGAGTTTTGAAAAAATATATATGTAATGAGTATAATAATGATTATGAAGATTTATTAAGATAGAAAATGTGAGATAATCTGAGAGACTACGAAGTGGAGAATCCAAAGATATTTTTATTAGTCGAAAATGAGACTACTTTTTATTTATTTATTCGATGACTGACTGAAGATAATTCCAGCAGCATTATGTTTTTGAGCAGGGATGGATATGCCCCTGTACTCAATTTATAGAAGTGGTGTATGGCCAGCAGAGAAGTAGCGTACAGTGCCCCTCTGATCTGCCCCAGCCCACGTGATAGGGAATGTTAGGGAATTAATATCCCAAGGATACAACACGAAGTTGATATAGAAAGAAAATGTATTACAATTATAATATATCTCAGAAGACACTAACTATCCGAAAAGGATCAGTAGTAAAACAAATAATTATATATATAAAATTAATAAAACTCTAATATAAAAAAGTCGATATAAAAATGGAGAAGAAAATGAATTATAAGAAATGATGAAATTATCATAAGAAATTATTTCATCCATAAACATGTCTGAAATAATTACTTCTGGAGGAGAGCAATCTGTAGCGTGACAGATGTATGCATAATATTGAATGGCAATTGATCATTAGAATAATGAAGTTATAATGTTTAAATTTGGAAGAAAGCATTAAGTTTAATATAAATTAATTAATTCATAGCAACTGTGGAAAGAAATCATTATTATAAAGAAAATACAAGTTAAAATAAAAGGAGTTACTAGTGATGAGTCATCCAAGACCAGTCTCATAACCAAAGGTTTTCAAGGTATAACCCAGGAAGGTAAAATAGTAAATAACAAAGCAGTACACAATATGACCAAACCCACAACGAGGAACAATAAATAGAAGAGAAACCCTACAATAAGCCAAGATCAACCAATACAGGTTGTGTATTTCTGAATTAAAGAAGAAGATGGAGAAGATCCCAAGAAACCTGATGGCAACAAGAAGAAGATGGAGAAGATACCAGTCCCAGAAGGCAGGAGAAAAGAAGACTGAAGAAAGAAGAAGAGGGCAGCATCCTGAAGAAGATGTCATGCTCTTATAAAAGACACCCAAATCCCTATATCCCCAAAATAAATATCTAAAAATAAAAGTATAACGAAATAAAAAAAACCACATGTATATAAATTTAAGAGAGAGGAGTGTATAAAGTAAAAGTTTCCTGTGAACTAAGATCAAACAATAATATAGTACCCATGGAACAAATCTCCATTGAAAAAACGCTAACCAATTTATTATGTTAATAAGACTATACGACCATTTAGCATTAACATAATATATAAGTGCAGAGTGAACCAGTGATAATTTTGGGTATTATAAAAAATGAACCTTGTGTTTCATTCTTGGCAATCACAAACATTGGATGCAATGAAATATGCATTTTTCAGTGACTTAAAATATGTATTGTGACAATATGTTGTTCATAAGACATGAATCTGTTTAAAATAACATTTTGTTTTACATGAAAAAAGAAAAACAGAGTTCATAATACCTTTTGAACAATTAATACTATTTATTTGTTAATGAGAGGGTACAATTCCCCAAAGACAATGTAAAAGACGGTATAAAAACTGTAGAATCCTACTTATAATAATAGTTAGAAATAAGAATATAAATATAAGGTTTTTTATGTATATAGTACAAGAATGTTTAAAAATGTATTAGATATAAGGCCATTTGTTTGGGTCTGAAACAACTAACATCAGAACTATAAAAATAATTACCACTTGTAAATAGTAGAGAGTAATTAAGATGTTAGTTAGTACAAAACTTTTGTTGTAAACCATATTTACATGTTGGAAATGGGAATTTTGTTGCAAAATGTCTGATTTGAAGACAACCATTTATTTAAAAAAAATGTTCTTTATTCTGTTTGACTATTGTTTGTATTGTGGCCAATACTAGTTGTTTTTGTGTAATTTGAAAGCATGTTTAATTTATAATACTATTTGTAAAAGTCAGAGAGGGTATCACGCATCATATATTTGTTTGTAAAATATTTTGTAAGAAAAATTGTTTAAAAAAATCATAGGCCAAAAGAATGGAAACCAAACTTCATCAAAACAGAGAAATTGCTCAATTAAATGCAAATAAACAAAAGGGGTTTAGACAAAATAAACTTGAGATCATGCCATATAATTGCACATACCATTTAGAGAGATTTTAATAAATTATATTCAGAATTATGAATAAATGTGAAAATGACTAAACTCAGAAATTTAGACATGGGAGTCATATATTTCAGAATAATGTTTCAGAATACAACTAATTCAATTAATTACCAGAAAATAAGGGAATAGGAACCTTTTAATACAATATAGAATTATTAATATTAAATATAACTGATAAAATGGCTGAATTTATATAATGACAGGAAGTAAATTTTAATGTTTTGACTTCCAAACAGAGTATACCAAACTGAAAGTGAAATTACTATTTTTTGGACAGAAAAAACTATAAAATGGCATTATTTAATCTGAAAATAACCAGAATGAACTGAAAGATTAATTTAAATCAAATCTAGTGAATAAAATTGACAAATAACCAAAGTTTAGGCATTCATATAGTGAAATAGTAAAATGTACACAGGATGTGAAAATATTTTTGAACAATGTTAAGGATAATATTATATGGGCTAAGAGTTTAATTGAAACTGAAGGAAACAGTTAGTTAATTATTGGTAGTTGAACGGTTAACATGATATACGTTTGGTAACGTGCATAACCTAACCTATAATAGACATACCAAGCGAATGTATAGTACGTTATTGTGAAATCGCGAGTGACTTGTGGAATACTTCTAAAAACTATCATATTATAACAGAAACAATCAAGAAACACTCCATAAACACAGAACAATACATATCTACTCTGAAAAACACCACAAAACACTAGAAAACTGTGTAATACATTAACCCAAATTAGTGATGGAATCGGGGAAAGTGTTTGAACTAATAATTATACGAATACACTAAATACAACTCAGAAACAGTACACTAGACACTACACAACATTTTACAAGAGATTCGCAGACATCAGAACAGGAATACTACAGGAAAATCTTTTATTTGGAACGTCCAATATACGAATGACATCTCACTAACTTCACGGCGGCCATTTGCTTTGACGATTTCAGTGCCTCCTCTTAGTTCAACAGCTGTTGGGTGAAAACAATTATTATATTTACAAATTATTATTCAATGTCTGTGTTTATTAATAACTATTAATTTGATTGTAACGTTATACTTTTTAAATATTAGCCCGATTTCTCTGACTTTGGTAATAACTGGCTGTTTAAAGAACCCTATTTAATTTTTATATCATATACTTGTAATTTTTTTTTCGATATCCTGAGGATCGATACTAATCGATAAGAGTCAATATTGCTATTACTTAATAAAAAACATTAATACTTTTCAATACTTAATAGTTCTTTATTTCTTCAATAATACTAATTACCAATAATATAATTCTAATTGATAATCTACAAGGACTTTACCACCCGTAAGTGAAGATAACCTAAAAAATAAAAAGGTAAACAAGTATCGATTGGTTTACAGACAGTCTTATGAGTGGTGATAGATTATTTAAATTATACTAAAACTTTAATAAAAATTTTCAGAAGAGCATTACACTGTTTAAAACTTCACAGCCCTATATTAATTAATTGATCCTAATTAATTAATTAATAAAATTAAATTTTTTTTTTAATTATTTTTTTTTATAAACATAAATTTTTTTTAAATTTCCTTCAAAACAATAAATTTTGTTTTGAAACTTTCGGCGAAGCTGAACATATATATTCCTTCATCAACTTTACGCTACTCGACCGGTCTTGCTACCATTGGGACTCGACCAGCTGGGAAACTTAAGGAAGTGTTTCAGGCCAGTAAGACGTCGAGAGCCACACCAATCACACCAATTAAACACATTACAACTTACAACTTATTTATTTATTTTATTACAACGCAATGACCAATACATCTTGATATGGGAAATTACCACTGTTTTATTAGATCTAACTTCAACATCTAAATAGTATCAAACAATTTATTTTACGTTACATGGACAGTAATCACTGTACTATTCATTGAAATTTAATAGGTAATCCCCATTGTATATGTTTAACTTTACTCACATTGTACAGGAAACCAAATTTGTTAAAATACTTAATGCTAATGCTTATACCCTAACCATGTTAATGAACTAATAAGGCCGCCCAGCCTGCTCACACGCACACAAACATTCTTAGAAAATTTTGTTTTCTTAAAAAAATAGAGCTCTATATTCTAAAATTGACATCATAGATTTTGTGATACAGTTACGGTTTGAAGAGTCGTCATTATCGGCCACGTGTTGCTCCCTGCATTTTTTACCACTTTACGTCCGGAAATTGTCACTGTTTTACTTTTAAAAGATTTCAATTAAGTTCCGCGTTCTATTAATCACATTTTGTACTGGTTACGTTTTGTTAAATGCACATTTATAAGCAAAATAATTTTCTTGACATGCGTGTCCACAATAGAGCCGTCCGGCTCGCAGGTTTGATGAACGACAAAGACGCTTTCCAAAGCGTCGGTCCTCACCACTTCCGTCCGCCCGATTGCTGATCGGTTAATTTCACTCACGTGACCAGTGGATTATTCACGTGGTAGTTACTTCTGGCAATGATTTTGAGTTTGAGATTAGACATCAGCACACGAGCGCGCACTCCCAGCCGCATTCCAATGTTGTTATCGTTTGTACCAAGCACGGACTGGTACGGAATTGTATACAGGTGTCCAACAAGCATTAGTGGTCTCAGTGGCCGTAAAGGATGTCCAAACAGATCAGTCCCAATATTATTATTAAACGAAATAAAAAAAAATATATCCTTCAAAATTGCCCTGTTACAAGACAGAGTTAATCAGTCTCATTCTGAATTCAGTGAGTTAAGTTTAGAGTTAATGTGTGTGTTTGATACCGCATTTGTTGATCAATATTATATTTGTATACAAGGTCTGACACAAAAATAACGAGACTGTTAGCATTACTAAGGAACTATAGCTAGACCAGAGACAAAAAATAGTTGGAGTGGGGACTGCTGCCACAACAGTGTCACAACGAAGGGGGAACGTTACCCCCTCCATTGTCATCAGTCACACTTATTACTGCAGTATTTTACACGTATTATTTATATACCGGCAACAAGTTGTTCTTCGTGTGCGAAAACGTACGCATGGTATTAATTTGTAACAGATTATTCAAAGTAACAGATCATAAAATAATCATGCTCGTTTCTTTAAAATTCACAATAAACAAATTCTAAAATCCTTAAATTGTATAGACTCCACTTAATTTGAGTAGAGCAGAACTCTACTTAATATAATAACTGCAGAACCTAACCCCAACATTTGTGAAAGGCATGCTTTAAAAACATTTCTTATGCTACATAAAGCAACCGCCTGTGTAAATCGAGATGCCAACCGCTGTAGTAAAAGTAATGTTATTAAACATTTTTAACAATAAATAATGTTACTTATTATAATCAATTATTAATAATAAAAATGATAAATATTTATAGTGTTAATTTTCCTTACCTATTCATCTTCTGAATCTTCACTTGTACTTGAATCTGAATCTTCTCCCACAGAAATAATTAATTTGTCCACTTCTTCGTCCATAATATGATCTGTAATCCAGTACTGTTCTTCAATTTTTTTTGTATGTTCACAACACTTTTCCACTTTTCAATTGTAAAATTATCAACTATTTTTTCGCAACCATTTTTCTTTTCATCTAAAGATAATCCACTAAAATTACGTGCAAGTTCTCCTTTAATATCTCCCCAGACAAGTTCTATAGGATTCAGATTGGGATGGTAAGGTGGCAGACGAAGTGGAATATGTCCTTTTGCATGAATTATTTCGTCGACAATAAATGTTTTTTCACAGTTAACAGAGTTCACTTTTTCCAGCAGCTGAGATTTCGTTAATGTAAAATCTATTGCAACACCATGATTCACAAGCCAGTCAATTATTTGTTGTTTTAGTGAACCCGAGGTCGGCCTTTTATCTTTTTCTACACAATGATACTTGGCATTGTCCATCACTATTACAGACCTATTTGGGAGATTAGGTAGTAATTTTTCTGATAGCCACTTACCGAAGTTATTAAAATTCATAGAGCTATGGTAGTCTCCAGATGTCGACGAAGACTTAAATATTAACAGAGCATTGTTAATAAAACCAGCCTCTCCCCCACCGTGAACTATAATAAGTCTATTACCTTTCCCAATTTTCGTTGTTATCCCGACCTCTTCAGAAGATTGCCAACACGAAGATACTGAATGTGATGCCTGAACATATGTCTTGTCAATGTAAATAATATTTTTACCCTCTCGTCTGTATTTATTTATGTCACTTAGATAGCGAATTCTCCAAGCAACGATATCACTTCTTTCTATTAGGAGCCTTCTATTGGATTGACAGCAAGTCCATTTAAATCCTAATTTTTTAAGTCGTTGCCACAAATATTCTCGTTCACATTGAATGACATCATCTTCCTTTAGAGACTGCAGCAAACTCTTTATTGAGGGTGAGACTTTTTTCACTGCATAAAATTCGTGCACCTTTCTCCTTATTGCACTATCTGTGAAGGAGTCCACTTCAATCTTTTTTTTATGAGCCTGCGATTTTCCTTTTGACGTAGAAAACAGATTTTTTTCACAACCAGAAGCTGACGATTTCTTGACTTCTTTTAAAATATTGTAGACAGTAGCCTGAGAGACTCCTGTTGCTTCACTTGTACTGGCGGCAATATTATAATTTAATTTGTATTCCTTTTTTTGTTTTCTTAAATATTCTGCCACATTGAAAATAATTTCTCTGGCTTGACTTGTTAGAGGTCTCCCAGAAGCTAGTTTACTATTCGATGACGATGCCATTTATAAAAAAAAAAAAAACGCTACAGTAACTATACGACAACGAATGGTAATTTGTTGGTAATTAGTCAGCATAAACTAAAATACACAACACACTGTTAGTTCTAATGATATAATAAAATACTAAACGAAAACTAAATATAAATCGTATATATACAATTAAATTAAACGAAAACGTAAAGAAATTGTATAAAGGAAAACAAATAGCAATTTATTCATAAATATGCATACGCATCTAACTGAATAACACACTGACCGCGTAGACAACTAACAGCACAGCTGTCAGCGTTGTTGACGGACATGGTGGGGGTGACAGCCTTCTCCGCCAAGCCAGCGCATGCACACTGGAACTTTTTTTTGTCTGTGGTACCCCTATACTTATCGTGTTGTATTGCGCATGCACTGTGTTCGACCTTGAACTGTATTCTTACGCGGTGACAAGTTACAAGTTGCTCGGTTGACTCAGTCACAGTGAGAGAGCAGTTGAATACAGTCGTGTTTTTACGCTTCACTGGAAAATGTCGGATACGAAAAGTGATCAGCACAGTAACATCAGGTTTCTTATGAAACTTAAAAAGTCGGCAACAGAGACTTACCAAATGTTGTTGGAAGCTTATGGCAATAAATGTTTGTACATGCATGTGTCTTTGAATGGCATAAGAGATTTTTAGAAGGCAGGGATTCCGTGAAAGATGACTACCGTCCAGGCTGACCACCCACATCAACAATCGATGGTAACGTAAAAGTTTGAGACACAATATGAAAAGACCGAAGATTGAGTATCCGTGCTGTTGGTGAAATGTTGCATATGAACAGAGAAAGTGTTCGACGCATTTTAAGAGAACAGTTGAAGATGAGGAAGGTGTGTACAAAAATGGTGCCGAATGTTTTGTCAGATGAACAGAAGGAAAGGAGAATGAAACTTTGTTGTGGCCTTTTGGAACGGATTGATGGAGAGCCCAGTTTTTTAAAGAGTGTTAGTACAGCTGATGAGACGTGAATATTTACGTACGATCCAGAAACAAAGCGGCAATCAATGCATTGGAAACCACCATCTTCCCCAAGAGCAAAAAAAGCACGCATGAGTCGTTCGAAGTTCAGGGCAATGCTTATAGTTTTCTTTGATATCCAGGGTATCGTTATGGCAGAATGGGTACCCCGTGGTCAAACAGTTAACCAACAATATTAGAAACAAGTTTTGGAAAAATTGCATGAACGTGTTAGAAAGAAGCGCCCTGAATTGTGGAAGAATGGGTGGATCTTGCACCAGGACAATGCGCCTGCCCACAATACGTTATCAGTCAAACAATTTTTGGCCAGGAAAAACATCACAGTCCTTGAACATCCTCCATATTCCCCTGATTTAGCACCGTGTGATTTTTTCCTATTCTCCGAAATGAAGTTGGCACTAAAAGTGACCCATTTTTCAATGGTGGAAGAGGTACAGGCGAAAACGGTGGACTTCCTGCGCAGCCTGATGGAAAGCGATATGCAGAAATGTTTTGAGCAGTGGAAGGAACGTATGCAGAAGTGTGTGGACTCAATGGGGTCCTACTTTGAAGGCAACCACCAGTAATTGTACATATCAGGTAAATAAAAAAAATTACAGCGTCAGTCTCGTTATTTTTGTGTCAGACGTCGTATTGACTTTTTGTTTGTATAAAGTACAGTTGTGTTGCTAATATATCACAATTGTGGATCAAAATTGTATTTTCTGTTATATTTTTATTTATGAAAATTATTGTGAATTGGGAAATAAACAAGATGTTGGCAGTGATACGAGTGTTTTATTTCAATTGCTGCCTAGAATACGACAGTACACTAACAGCAACAATATGTATTTATTTCATATTTTGTTTTATTATTTATTTATTTTTTTTTAACTAACCTGAATAGCAACACTATTTTTTTAATTGAATTTAATTTGTATTACAATTTACCTATCAAGAGTAATCAGCAATATTATTGATCTATTGAGAAATGACATACTGGATGTGCTTCCAGTGAATTACAAACAAGTGTTATAGTAAATACACTTTATAAATTATTGCAAATTGTTTTGAAACAGTCTCACAGTCTAATAATAACTGTCCACTAAGTTAAAGTTTGAAATGTTTCAGTCTACACACTTCACCAATGCTAGATTGAAGCTTCTTGATGAGGATGTTAGGATGGTTTTCCAGCCTGTCGCTGTACTTGTCACTTTCGCTTTATCTCTTCTATGACTGAATGCATTTGTAAATCTCTCTGGATTACACTGTTGGGCACATGACCAGCTCTAAGTACTTTGATCTGGAAGTGCTGGAGTATTCCAATGTTGGAATTACTGGTCATTCCTCACATAAGTCCAGACAGGGTTTAGGATAGCTTTGATGGTTGGTTGGTGTAGTTGACTGGCCATTGATGGGCTTGCAGCTAAATGTGGGTATGGCATACTGTGAATTTATCATCTTACCCACTGAATACCTTCACTATATACTTTTCTTGTCTTTGTCAATCAAACTTTCTTTTTTCTCTTTAATATTATACACTAAATCAAATAGTAACTATTAAACGAAATACTTATTTGTACTTTGGCTCCCAACATTAACTCAAAAGAATAATGTGAGTACACATGTGTAAGCATCAGACCACGACAATGAAGCAACACAAAATAAAGTCTCAAAATTACTTAAATAGAGAACACAAAAGATTTAGGTAATATTGATCAGCTGTTAAGGTTTTGTTTTTTATTGACATTATTCATACAGATTTTCTCAGACTTGAATTTCCTATTTTTTTTTTTTTTTTTTAAAGCATTTCTTTGTTTAATGGCAATTCAACAAAGTTACTGCTTCAGGCCCAACTTTTTGAACTTTACAAAAATTTTTTGAATACTGCTGGAGGTATAGTTCTGAGACCCATTTTATTTAATTTTTCAGGTCAGTTAACATACAAACCTTTAATTCTGTTTGGAAATTAGGTCCAAAGAATTTAATAGAGCTTCATTTTTACCTACAGAGAATAAATCAGGGCAACATTTTTCACTGGCCTAACTCAAAAATGAATTGTTTGTGGACAAATGTTTGTAGGAACTTACTTTGCTTACAATAATGTCTTTATGTTTTGCCATGTAATCTAGTTTCATTCTGAATTTCAAAAATAGCCACCATAAACTAACCAAATGTGAGATAGTACAGGTTTTGAACTTTTTTTGGAAATGACTGCATATCTGTTTTAATAGAAACATAATAGTTTTAATTTTTCCCAATGCTGACTCTTCTACTGAAGATTTATGAAAAAGCAACAATTCTTAATGAAACATTCAGATATGTTCAACTTTTAATCACAGTTTTATCTCAGCAAGTAAAATTTTCATTTTTAGGGAAATATATCTCTAACATAAATATGATTGAACTTTGACAAGGTTAAACAAAATTTGACTGAATTTAGTATTAAGAAGAAGTATGCAGAATTGACAACTGCTAAGTAATAGCTATAGTTCTGAAATCAAAGATTCTTGGTCAGTTATAATTGTCATTTATACAAAAGCTGTAGATCACTATTGGAATCACACAACTGATTTCAGAAAGTAACTAGTGTATTTCTAAAAATGTATAAAATTAATTCCCTAACCCAGTTTCTAGAACTGAAAGAAACAATAACAGATATTTCAAAATCTGTAGAACTCAAGAGCATCAATTATAAAAAATATTCAGAAGTAACCTGATCAGTAACGACTCTCACAATAATTTATTTGAAGTAGCCATGAAAAAAATATAGCAAAGTATTCTAACAAATTCAAACAATAAAATTGTTCATAATCTTTTTCCCACCTATATTCTGACAAGATCTTCAAGCTTGATTCTTTAACAATAAGTATATTTTTTTTGTAATATCACTTATAGAAATAAAACTAAATTAAATACAAATAAATCACTAAACAAATACATAAATAAATATACACAAACCCACATATGGTTATTACTGCTGCATTCCGATTTCACTTTCACTTTACTAAAACTCTTGTTCTGAGGCATGTTCTTCCAATTCATTAATTTTCATTTGCTTTTGCTCCATGAATACCTGGGCATTTCTATGTTCCTGTTTCCTCAGTAAGCCAAATTCATGTGTTAATTTAAATCAATCTGAAACTACTTCATATGGTCCTGTTTACTCGATAAACCAAATTTCACATATTAATTTAAAACAATCTGAAACCACTTTACACTACACCTTCACAATAAATTCCAAATAAAAATAAGATTGTTTTACAAAATATTATTTATTTTTTTGCTGACAACTCAAATACTGTGATGATACAATAATTAAAGTTGGTAAAGCCATAAATTAAACTTTACCAAGAACTGCTGTGGTTACAGTAGAGCATTCTTCAAATGTGAAATAACTGGTGTCGGTACTTTTCCAGATTTGGTAATCTATATTTTATGGATAACTACAGATACAATAAAATAGGAAATTGTGGGAAATTCTAAAAAAAAAAGAAGGGAAAAGTAAAATCACTAATTATTAATTGCTTTATCACTGTAAATTTTATCTTTGACAACACATTTCACAAACCAAGTAAAAAAAAATCATAAAGACTTAACATTTTACTGATATAGCAACTAGGCACTATAATTTTCCATATAACTTATCATATAAGTTCCTGGAAACTAGGACATGGACCACTCTCTTCAAGAGTCCTAGATTGTTCCACCCCGAACACCAGTTTTTTTTTATCTTGAAAATATACCAGACATTTGGTGTTCCAGTTAATTTACTTCAGTCTAGTTAATTAACACTCCACTGTGGTATACAATAAATTATCATGTAGACTAAATGTTTTTTTCTGGAATTCTTAAGCAATGGTTAATGTAAGTGAATAAAATAAAATAAAATTATCAGTTGTGAGAAGGGAAAGGGAAGAAGTTAAAGCAAATATGTCTATGTATAATAAAGAAATCAAGTAAGTAAAACTGAAAATGAAGTTGCTGGATTCTAAGAAGTAAACTGATAATATCGCCTCTAGACAGAACTGTAATAGGCAATAACAATAGTGGACTGGCCAAGCTTAATGAGGAATATCATGGTAATGCATTTTTAAAGTAGCAAAAGGTATGTAATTTTTTACAACACTCACAAAAATTCCACATCTGGGAAACCACATAATTTCTAAAGTCAAGTTTTCAGTAGAAGTGAAACATCTCTGAAGAGTAGCTTTCATAAAACAAGCACTTATGGACAGAAAAAAATCTGTAAAACAAATAACCACATCAACATAGATCTAAAGAAAATTCTGCAAAATTATTAGTATGGATCACATTGCTTTATGAGAATTGGGTACTGGAAAGCAGATGAAGGCCCCACCTTCAACAATGGAAATGTAGGTTTGACATAAATAATGACAAAAATGTTGTCTCAGAGGAAATTTAGTGGTATTAAGGTAAACCACTGAAAAAGGAAGTTCTTGCTCCATTTATACAGGAAATTAATAAGGAGATTAAATTTATAAGACATATAAGCCATAATGATTTTACCATAAACATTTTTAGAAGAAAATAAAATTTTACATTCTGATGAGCTTTGGAACAAGAAAATGAGGAAGGCCTACGAAAATTTATTTTCAAGATGTCAGGATAAAGATAGATATGTAAGTTACTTCCAAATGAAAAGACCATCAGCAGAAATCAGTGTAAACCACAAAAATTCATAAGATATTACTATGAAAAAATTAATTAATTTAATCTTTCTTTGATATTTGTATATTATTGTCACACCATACGAAAAGATAAGGCTATTATTCATACTGTTCTGTGAGAATAAGTTTGCATACACTAAACACAGAATCTAGGTGGCAAACCTGTGAGTGAAATCACTTTCAAAGCAAGTCGTCATGCATTTGAATCTTTCTCATAGTGGATCATGTTTCATTATTATATCCACTGTATTATTAAGTCCCTAGCCCATGTTGTGTTTTCAGATTTAGACAATAATGTACAAGCTCCAACTTGAATGGTAGCAATTCAGCCTTGCCTTCAACGCTTTATCTAATTTAAAATTTTAAAATGTTAAGCCCATGAGAAGCTTTAGAGAATGTTTTTGCCAAAAGATAATACAAGAATATACAAATGCAATAATTCAAATTGTAGAACTCAATACTCAAAAACTCACAAGGAACTTTAAAATTAGTATGTTACTGGTTGTGAAATTGTAATGAAAAAAGATTTACTGTATTTCTTTTGTTTATAAATAAATAAAAAAAGTATTATTGATGCAGATATGTTGAATTTTGATCTTTTCTCACCAAAATAACACTAACCAACTCAACCTTTCAGATAAAATAGGAATGCAGTACTCAAATAAAAAAGGAAAATATTCCCATAACTTATAGGATAAAAGTTTTCATTGCTTTAATAGGCCTACAAATCCCATGTGTCTGATAGGTTGAAGAATGCTTGTGGAACTGTGTCCTTGGCACGACCTCTGAAGTGAAATCTGTAACATAAATAAGAGTACTCTAGAAAATACCTGTGCCTTTAAGAAAGTTGATCTTGGATTTCATTGTCTATGACGTATCCGTTTCTTAACTAAATATAATTTTTTCACTACGACTAATTTTGTAGTGAAATAATTATATAAAGTTGATCTATTACATTATAATTCCAAAAATGAAGTGGTTGGATCCTAAGAAGAAAACTTGAGCAAAGTATAACCTACAGACAAGACAGTGTTAGATTGATATAATATGGGAATGGCAAAGCTTCTCTTTCATGGAGAAGAAGATAAGGCATTTCCAGAGTACTAAAAACTATGTAATTTTTTGTAACTTATAGGTAAATGTCAAAAAAAAAAAAAAATAGGGCCTATTCTTTTAAGCTATCAGGAATACCATGGCATACATAATCTTTTCTCTCCAATGATCTACCTTCATCATTCTTCTCACAAATCTCACCTATCATTCTATTGCCATGACTCAGAAGCTAGAATTCTTTTCCTTTCTACTCAATTCCATACAAAGGAACACTCCAGACATAATATTTTGACAAAAATTCTACCACTGCAGATTAAAGTGAGTAGATTTTCCCCTTACTACAAACTTTCTTAGCTACTAAATTCTACTCAATTTCTTGTTTTTGCTCCACCCCTCGCTCATGATTCTTCTTCCTAAGTAGTTAACTTCTTGGATTTCGTTGTCCATGATGTGTCCATTACTTAACTGAGTATAATTAATTCACTACCGACTCAGAACACAAAGTTTTTTATGGTAAAAATGTAAAAGTTTTACTTTATAGCCTGAACCGGTTTTTGCTTTTAAAAAAACTTCTTCAGAGGCTGCCATTGGGAGCACTATCCATCTTGATCTTGGCGACAGTATTGAGTTTTGAAAGATCAATGTTGTGTGTGTGGGGTGTGATATGTTCTAATAATGCGTGTGATTTGAATTGTGTCTGTTCATTTAGGATGTCGTTTTTATGTGTTTTTGTGTGTTTGTATATTTCCAAATGTTCTAGAGTGTCTAGTTTTTGGCCTTTTGTGTGTACATGTAGAATGTCCATGTTATTGTCGATGTTTTTGTATGTGTGGTTTGTTTCAATGAGGTGGTTTGCAAAGGTGGATTGCAATGAGCAATTTAGTTTGTAAACACCAGGTAGATCGAATTTGTTTTGTGCTTTGTGTATGTGTTTTGATAGTGTGTGTGTTCTGTTTTGTTTGTAGTTTTGTATGCGATTCTGTATCCTGCTTTTTTGAATTTGTGGGCTATTTTTTCAGTTTGGTTGTTGATGTATGTTAGTGTTATGAATTTGTTATTTTCTGTCTTTGTCGGTTGTTTGTTTTGTGTTGTTTTTGTTCTGTTGTTTTGCTCAGATTGCAATAAATTCTACATAGGCCAGACAGGACGTAGCTTCAAACAAAGATACATTGAACACACAAAGGCACTACAATCCACTACAGAATCCACCTTTGAAAACCACCTCATTGAAGCAAACCACACATACAAAAACATCGACAATAACATGGACATTCTATACATACACACAAAAGGCCGAAAACTAGACACTCTAGAACAATTGGAAATGTACAAACACATAAAAACAACATCCTAAACTAACAGACACAATTCAACTCACACACATTACTCGGACATATCACACCCCACACACACACACACACAACATTGATCTTTCAAAAGTCGATACTGTCGCCAAGATCAAGATGGACAGTGCTCCCAACAGCAGCCTCTGAATAAGCTTTTTTAAAAGCGAAAACTAGTTCAGGCTATAAGGTAAAACTTTTACGTTTTTACCATAAAAACTTTCTGTTCTGAGTTGGTAGTGAATTAATTATATTTAGTTGAATCCTTTACATTTCTTGGATTTTGTTGTCCATGACATGTCCATTGATTAACTAATTATAAGTATAACACTACTGACTCAGAACACAAAGTTTTTATCGGTAAAAATCTAAAATAGCGTGAACCAGTTTTTGCTTATTATAAGCTTTGTCAGAGCCTCTGCAAAGCATATTAAAACCATATGTATTAATCTTCATGTTATTCTAGTCTTTCCTTACTTTATCCATGATGATTAAAATTACTTGCAGGTCTGCTTTGCTCTCAGCATCCATAAACTTTAACATGTCTATGTGTTTTCTAAGAATTTCTAACCCAACTTACAGTTTGACCCTGACTCTATGAACTATGACTCACCTAATATGGTGAGACACAAAGTATCTCAAACCCTTTTCAGTAAGTGCTTCTTCTTGCTTGCTTCCATAACAAACTACTCCTGTTCCATACTTGTGATGGTTGTAAATCAATCTTCTTTCTTTAAATTTAATTAATGGTTTTTGTAGGATACTAAACAAAATGCTCCAATTGTAACTGTTTAATATTATTTCCAAATCAACAAATGAAATAAATGTCATTTCCTATTATCTGTCTTCAAATTAAAATAGCTTCTCTTACCCCAGTCATTTATAAAAAATCAAATTGAGCTTCAGAAAAACCTGTTGAATGTCATTCTATTCTATTAAACATATTTTTCGAAATTTTAATGCATTACATACTCAAGGTGCACTAGTGTTCATCTCATAAATTTTGCATACGAGGTTATAAATTTCCTTCCTCAATGTTTCTTCACATTTTAATGAGTATACAAGGTCTGATGAATAAGATTATGGGATTTCTGTTTATATAAAAATTGTGCCTTGATTTATCTACATTTATATTGCCCTTCAAGTAATCCAGTCTCCTAAACATTTCCTGAATACTCTTTTTGATACAGACTTGAGTTCACTCACCAATGTTTATTTTATGTTTTGAATAGTTGTAAAACATAGTCTTGTGTGGGACTTTTCACTATTGGGAAAAGGAAAGACCCTATTGGGATGCATCTGGTGAATACAGTGGTTGTAGTGCCATTACAATGATTTTTTTGCCTAACATTTGTGAAAAAGTAATGGTGTGCTGCATTATTGGGTCCAATTTCCATAAATAATCCTCACATAATTATCACAATTTACTGGGCTGTTAGGATATGGTCTAGGTTTTCCATGTTTATCTCCAAATGTTTCATCCATACAATGACGGACATCTTCAGTGGTACAGGAACACAGATCACAACAACACCCACGAACAAATATGAACAGTCACATGAGAACACTGATACATAAAATGAATGACCAACTGGGACCTTAAAAAAGTGTATAAATATAAGTGCCTTGACAGGAGCGAACAGTCTATGTATTCATTCGTGGGTGGTTGTAATGTGTGTTCCTGTCCGACTGTTCGTATTCATTTGTGGGTGTTGTGATCAGTGTTCCCATGCCACTGAAGAAGTACATTATTGGAATGCATGAAACATTTGGAAATAAATATGAAAAACGTAGACCTAGACCCAGTAAATTGTGATAATGTTAACACCGGACATGAAAGCTTACCTTCATTTATCAAAACTTATGTAAATCTGCTCATCTGTATTTTCTATTAATATCTCCATACAAGTGGAATGAAATGTCTGATTATTACACTTTATTTACTATTGAACCTAGTGATGAAAACAATGTTTGTAATAATTTTGTAACGTTTCACATCTACTGATATCCAGAGGGCACTGATTCTCTGCCATTCCACGTTTCCTCTTTCAGCCTTTTTAATCACATTTCTTCGTGTATTCCAATTTTCCAGTCTACACTTTCTAGTCTTTTAGCATGACCAAAACATCTGGTTGTTATTCTATTGTGTATCATGTTAAGTTTGTTATATAGTTTATTGACAGTGTTGTTATCATGGACTAACTTTGCAATAACAACCATAATTTTAATAATGATAGACCACGACCTAATAGCTTGGCAATTGTTTACCAGTTTTATTTTCTTTGTTTGTGGTTGTTTTGTCCAAAAAGACACAGTTTGACATAGTGTCAGCTTTCCATATACTAAATCTTATCAATGTCCACCAACTTACATTTATTTATACATGCACCTATAGAAAATTGTATGGGTTTCACATCTTTCTTTTTTTTTGTAATAAAATGTTTAGCTGAAGACAATAAATTTTAATTTCTTGGATATTGTTGTCCATGATGTGTCAATTGATTAACTAATTATAAGTATAACACTACCGACTTGGAACACAAGTGTTCCGAGTCAGTAGTGTTATACTTATAATTAATAAATTTTAATTAAATATCAGAAGAACACTTACTCTGTTCTAGATGTTATGCCAGTTTTCTGTATATTGAATTCTGCAACTGGAACGTTTCTAAGTATCAAATTATATGTAAATGGACTTAAAGTGATATTAGAAAATGATATTCCAATCATTATAACTAATTCTGCTTCCATCAGTGCGTTATCTGAAATATAAAAAAATAATAAAAAAGTCAAGAGAACCTGAAATAAAAATAAAAATAGTACAATAAACAGATATAGATATAGGCCTATATATATATATACTGTATATATATTATATTTAATTTTTATAATGAATTTACCTCAAGATATTTCTTTCCTTATTAAGAACATGTTTCTGGTACCATTGTGTACCCAAAACATGTTCCTAATAAGGAAAGGAATATCTTGAGGTAAATTCATTATAAAAATTAAATATACCGTAATATATACATCAAGAAACGGACTGTAGCAAAAAGTGTTTGAATATATATATATATATATATATATATATATATATATATATATATATATTGTTACTTATCATGAATTCTCCCGTTTGGGACGTAACAAATTAATAATCTTTAGTCTCGAGTTGACTGTATTTTTTATTTTTTATCAATCATCGGTTGTTATTTGAATTGAAAGTGATTTGAGAATTAGCGGTGGTCATTTTTTTTCTACGGTTTTCACTGTTGAGAGAGAGAGAATGACTGGGCCCCTCTCTTGAAATATTTCAGGTAATTGTTTACGTTGACCGTCGACTCCGACGCAGCCGGTTTCGTTGTAGGTTATGTCTCTCTTAGCCATGTGTGCACTTTGTGTAGTCTGTATATCCACACTCCTCACTGCTAGCTATAAATTTCCTGAAAATTAAGCTTATTCTACAAATAACAAGACGAATTAATGTCCCAATAAAACATGTTTATTTTTATTATTTGTTCTAACTAGCGATGTGTCGGTCTTGACCGAACGGATCATTAGATACGAATCCGCTAGGGGAATGAATGAACGATCGTTCTGAAAAAAAGAACGACCGTTCACTTCAGAACTCAGAACGGAACAGGGTCCGAGAGACCGAGACCGAAGATGATCCGACTAGAGTGGGGGAAGCTCTGAGTTTTGAAATGAACGGCCGGTCCGAACCTACCCCCACTCTAGTCGGCTCCTCTTCGGTCCAGATCCGGACAATCGGACCTCCTTCGTTCTTCCACTCTGTTTCAGAACATCTCATCTTGCATCTACCGTCCATTGAACGCACCACACCACCACTTTTTGTTGGGTTCCTGAGTATAAATCTGCATCTGGAATACATTTATTTTCATTGTACTGTATGTGTATACTGTCTCTATACATATCTTTCGTCTTCAAATAAAGGTACGTAGTGTTTTTCATAATATACATATTTTTTTTTAATGAATACATTAACATTAATTATAATTTTTATTTAAATAAAGTAAAAAACTTTACGCTTAAATAAAGTAAGTAAGTTTACACTTCAATTTGTTCCATTCTGTTTCAGAACATCTACCGTAGAACACACCACACCACCACTTTTTATTGACTTCCTAATTATAAATCTGGGCCTGGAGTACATTTATTTCGTCTTAAAATAAAGGTACGTAGTGTTTTTCATAATATACATTTTTTTTTAATGAATACATTAACATTAATTATAATTTTTATTTAAATAAAGTAAAATAACTTTACCTTAAATAAAGTAAATAAGTTTACACTTCAATTTGTTCCATTCTGTTTCAGAACATCTACCGTAGAACACACCACACCACCACTTTTCATTGGCTTCCTAATTATAAATCTGCGTCTGGAGTACATTTATTTTGTCTTCAAATAAAGGTACGTAGTGTTTTTCATAATATACATATTTTTTTTAAATGAACACATAACATTAGTTATAATTTTTATTTAAATAAAGTAAAATAACTTTACGCTTAAATAAAGTAAATAAGTTTACACTTCATTTAAATAATTATTTTAATGTTTTTTATATACAGTAAAACCTGTCTTTAGTGGTCATCCTTGGTTCACCGTAAAATGTGGCCGTTTAATAAAGGGATTGGCGGGGATAATAACAATATAGTCTATTAAATATACATATTATCTACTATATCATTTTGTTAAGTACTTTCGGTTGTAGTTACTATTTACAGTATGTTTGCAATGAAATCCTCTATATCCAAACACATTGGTAAAGAGTATACTTTTGAAAATTAGTGTTTTAATGTAGTTTGTTTTGCGCTAGCAGTTTTCTTTTTAATTGTGAAATTTTTGACCAAACAGTAAAGTTTTTTATTGTGGTCCACGGCATTCTCCCCACATTCCTTATCGAGAGTAACCCAAATATCTTTGATCCGTCCAAGAGATTGTAACACTGTTACACTATTAAACTACCGTTATTGTTTAACTTCTGTTAAAGTGCACTACAAATTACGAGAACATCTCTTAAACACACGTGGATCGTTTACGCCAATTCAACGTTATAAAAACGTTATAAAGGTTTCAACAGTTCGGAACGTTCATGTATGATTGCTGATTACTGTTTCAAGGTTGTACAAACTACAGTAGTGTATTGTGTACAAGTAACATTTTGTAAAGGGTCTCAATAGCCCATGTAACAAAAGTTTTCTTTTTGTGATTTTGTGAAACGTTTAGTAATTTGACACCATGAATTTTTTCAGATTTTTTGGAATGGTGGTTCCTGGTATATGTGCGTTAGTAACTGTTTACGTTGTCTTTTGTTTCCCCTATTGTTTTATGATACACAAAAAACGTGTTCCAAGTCGGTAGTGAATTAATTTTGTAACGAATATTGTAATTTTGTAGTGAATATTTAGTTAAGTAACGGACACGTCATGGACAACGAAATCCAAGAAAATAATTTTTAATTAGAATTTGAAAATTTAGTTTAGTTCTTTGTAGTAGCTTTTTAATTGTAATTATTTTTTTGTTTGTTTTATCAATAAATTGTTTTATTAAATTGTAATACGTTTGTTTCTTTTTCCTGTATCCCTTAAAAGTGTAATTAATTTTGTTACAGTCAATTTAATTATTAAACTAAAAAACTTGACTGTTACAAATAATTTATATTAAATATTTTAGAACCGCCAACTAATTAAAAAAATATTTTAATTTTGATTTAGGCTTTTTTAACCAGTATAGGGGAAGGAACAAATAGAAATTAAAATTAAGGTTAAAAAATGTGTGTGTATACGTCTATATATGTAGTACTTCAATTTTTTAAAAATATTTTGTTTTAAAGAAAAACATATAGGCTATATGAAAAAAATGAATATTCATACAAGGAAAAAATAGGAAAATATTTGAGCGTAATAGTTAATGTATTTAAAAAAAGTATTTTATAGAAGCATTATTTTGATGCAGTTTCATTAGTAAAATAAATTGTTAGGCGTTAGAAATGTTAATTTTTTTCCATTGTTAACAGGGTTAATTTAAAAGTAAAATAATTTATCTAATGGGCAAATTTGACAATAAAGTACCCTCTTATAAGGACTAAGACTAAGGAAACGTGAAGGGGGATGAAAAGGACCGGTGAACGGATCTAAAGGAATGGATCACCGCAGTGATCGGTCAAAAATGAACGGATCATTAAAAAGACCGACATCGCCCATCCCTAGTAATAAGACAAATTATTCGCTGTTGTCCGGCAAACAAACTGTTACCGTATTAATTTTAATTTAAGTTATAATTTATTGTAATGTATAGTACATTTTCTTTGCATTTCTGACTTTTTTAACAGCTTCAAAGAATCCAAAACCTGAGATATACAAAAAAAAGTAAAGTTATTAACAATGTTAAGAAATATATAAAGAAATTCTAGAATCGAAACGAGCACAAGAGTCTATACGACTCAAACATAGTTCGACATAAATGTCGATAAATATTATAAAGCAGATAGAACTAGGGATGGGCGATGTCGGTCTTTTTAATGATCCGTTCATTTTTGACCGATCACTGTGGTGATCCGTTCCTTTAGATCCGTTCACCGGTCCTTTTCATCCCCCTTCACGTTTCCTTAGTCTTAGTCCTTATAAGAGGGTACTTTATTGTCAAATTTGCCCATTAGATAAATTATTTTACTTTTAAATTAACCCTGTTAACAATGGAAAAAAATTAACATTTCTAACGCCTAACAATTTATTTTACTAATGAAACTGCATCAAAATAATGCTTCTATAAAATACTTTTTTTAAATACATTAACTATTACGCTCAAATATTTTCCTATTTTTTCCTTGTATGAATATTCATTTTTTTCATATAGCCTATATGTTTTTCTTTAAAACAAAATATTTTTTAAAAATTGAAGTACTACATATATAGACGTATACACACACATTTTTTAACCTTAATTTTAATTTCTATATGTTCCTTCCCCTATACTGGTTAAAAAAAGCCTAAATCAAAATTAAAATATTTTTTTAATTAGTTGGCGGTTCTAAAATATTTAATATAAATTATTTGTAACAGTCAAGTTTTTTAGTTTAATAATTAAATTGACCGTAACAAAATTAATTACACTTTTAAGGGATACAGGAAAAAGAAACAAACGTATTACAATTTAATAAAACAATTTATTGATAAAACAAACAAAAAAATAATTACAATTAAAAAGCTACTACAAAGAACTAAACTAAATTTTCAAATTCTAATTAAAAATTATTTTCTTGGATTTCGTTGTCCATGACATGTCCGTTACTTAACTAAATATTCACTACAAAATTACAATATTCGTTACAAAATTAATTCACTACCGACTTGGAACACGTTTTTTGTGTATCATAAAACAATAGGGGAAACAAAAGACAATGTAAACAGTTACTAACTCCAAAAAATCTGAAAAAATTCATGGTGTCAAATTACTAAACGTTTCACAAAATCACAAAAAGAAAACTTTTGTTACATGGGCTATTAAGACCCTTTACAAAATGTTACTTGTACACAATACACTACTGTAGTTTGTACAACCTTGAAACAGTAATCAGCAATCATACATGAACGTTCCGAACTGTTGAAACCTTTATAACGTTTTTATAACATTGAATTGGCATAAACGATCCGCGTGTGTTTAAGAGATGTTCTCGTAATTTGTAGTGCACTTTAACAGAAGTTAAACAATAACGGTAGTTTAACAGTGTAACAGTGTTACAATCTCTTGGACGGATCAAAGATATTTGGGTTACTCTCGATAAGGAATGTGGGGAGAATGCTGTGGACCACAATAAAAAAACTTTACTGTTTGGTCAAAAATTTCACAATTAAAAAGAAAACTGCTAGCGCAAAACAAACTACATTAAAACACTAATTTTCAAAAGTATACTCTTTACCAATGTGTTTGGATATAGAGGATTTCATTGTAAACATACTGTAAATAGTAACTACAACCGAAAGTACTTAACAAAATGATATAGTAGATAATATGTATATTTAATAGACTATATTGTTATTATCCCCGCCAATCCCTTTATTAAACGGCCACATTTTACGGTGAACCAAGGATGACCACTAAAGACAGGTTTTACTGTATATAAAAAACATTAAAATAATTATTTAAGTGAAGTGTAAACTTATTTACTTTATTTAAGCGTAAAGTTATTTTACTTTATTTAAATAAAAATTATAACTAATGTTAATGTATTCATTTAAAAAAAATATGTGTATTATGAAAAACACTACGTACCTTTATTTGAAGACAAAATAAATGTACTCCAGACGCAGATTTATAATTAGGAAGTCAATGAAAAGTGGTGGTGTGGTGTGTTCTACAGTAGATGTTCTGAAACAGAATGGAACAAATTGAAGTGTAAACTTATTTACTTTATTTAAGGGTAAAGTTATTTTACTTTATTTAAATAAATATTATAATTGATGTTAATGTATTAATTAAAAAAATATGTATATTATGAAAAACACTACGTACCTTTATTTGAAGACGAAAGATATGTATACAGACAGTATACACATACAGTACAATGAAAATAAATGTATTCCAGATGCAGATTTATACTCAGGAACCCAACAAAAAGTGGTGGTGTGGTGTGTTCAACGGACGGTAGATGCAAGATGAGATGTTCTGAAACAGAGTGGAAGAACGAAGGAGGTCCGATTGTCCGGATCTGGACCGAAGAGGAGCCGACTAGAGTGGGGGTAGGTTCGGACCGGCCGTTCATTTCAAAACTCAGAGCTTCCCCCACTCTAGTCGAATCATCTTCGGTCTCGGTCTCTCGGACCCTGTTCCGTTCTGAGTTCTGAAGTGAACGGTCGTTCTTTTATTCGGAACGATCGTTCATTCATTCCCCTAGCGGATTCGTATCTAATGATCCGTTCGGTCAAGACCGACACATCGCTACTCATTACACAAGGCAGTCGACAATCAAAATGGCCGTCCGTATAGTTTACAGACGCTACGAATTAATCTTTTGTTCACTTGTTTTTACAATAAATAAATTTTGTAGTGTTTTCACTGTATTATATTTAGTTTTTTCTTTAGTTAGCACTTGTGTTTGGTATAATAGTGCCTGTTGAGTTTAACTATCTGTTGTGTAGTGATCGTGACTATATGGATTGGACGAATCTTACTGATGTAGGTACTCAGACTTTTTCGTTCAATTTGGTTGATCGTATTTTCTTCTTATTTTTATTTTCGTCGTGTGGTTTAAGTATTTAATATATCCTCTTCTTTTATCATTTTACTTTCTCATTTTTTAGACATCGGTCAATTAGTTTTACCACTCAATATGTTGATTCCACTTCCGAATTTTCCTTGGTATTACTTAGCTCATCTACACTCTATGATAGTCAATAATGGAATAATAATTCTTCTTCCTTCATCAACGGTCTACCCCAAGAATCTCTGGCCTCTGATTGGTTAAAATAGTTGAACTGCAGGTCACCTAACTGGTGTCACTGATATATTATATTCTTACACTTGTATAAAAAAATACTCCCTTTTAAACTTTAAGTCCTATTAAATTTAAGTTACATTATGTTTTTTCATAACTATTTGACATGCAATTTTATACCTATTTGCTATAAATTTGTTATTATAATAGATAACTTTTCTCCTTTACAAAAGTTCTGAATTTTGGACCTATTTTTCTGTTACAAGGATTATATCATAATTGCCTAAATTTATCTAATAAATACTATTACTATTACATCAAGTGTTTTTATCCTACGGATTTAATCCTTTTTTGATTTTGTTTACTTTGAATGGTTGATCTACTCATTTATGACATTATTTTCTTTACATTGCATTATTGGCCTTCATTTCTTTAGCATTTTTTTCTAATTTACATAGATTGTTATTTAATTTATCTATTTTGAACCCTGGATGTACCATAACAATAACTTACAAAATATTTTAACATTTTTACCTTAAGTATTGCCTTCATGGCCAATTTTAACTTCAAACATTAACAAATCATTACAAAATATTTAAAATAACTTTGATAACTTTCATCAATTCTATGAATCACTATTAACTGATTATTTCTAGAATTGTTTGTTTTTAACTTAAGTGTTTTTCTAGCCTGTAGGCCTAATACAATCTACAAAATTTATCTATAAGCCTTGATATTTAAACATAAACAACAATATACTGTCTAGGCTTTACACAACACTTCCAAAAAATGATACCATTTTATTTTAGTTCATTTTTAATCCTAATTATAACAAAAAATAATATAAGTTTATCTTGTCCCCACTGCACGGACAGTTATTACATTTTTTACACAGTTTGTGTCACACTAGTTTTGGTTATTTAATTTATTTGTTTACACTAGGGGTAATTGAAGGGACTGTTATTTTTTCAGTCTTTTCTGTCCAAATAACTAACTACCTTGCTCCCCACTCTTATATTAGCACAGTTTATTTTCTTACATTTATTAATTATAAATTACCAGATATTTACTGACAATACTTTTGTATTGTACCTTTCATTTGTTTCTACATTGTCTGACATAGGAAAAGGCTTTTTATTTAATTGGTGGACTCTGTGAGGTCTCTATTGAAAAATGACTATTTTTGTTAATTAGGGCAGGGCAATATATATATATATATATATATATATATATATATTGTAACAGTACATGTAACACCACATCCACCTACGTACCGAAAATTAATTTAAAGGCCACCACTAGTAAAAATACATTAAAAGGTCTAGAATACCACCATGTATACAGAAGAAGAAAGTACCATAAGTTTAAATAAGTGAAGCATCGTTGAAAGGAAATCACTAGTAAATGCACCAATAAAGAAGAAAAGAAGAATAAAGACGAGACGACTGACATACTTTACCCAATAGATCAGTGAGAAAGACACAAGACAACAAGAGAAGAAAGAAGAATCAGTGAGAAGAAAATGAGAACAAAAGAAGAAAGAAGAATCAGTGAGAAGAAAATGAGAACAAAAGAAGAAAGAAGAATCAGTGAGAAGAAAATGAGAACAAAAGAAGAAAGAAGAATCAGGGAGAAGAACACAACAATAACAACTTCAAGAAAGAAGAAGGAAGAAACAATGTGAAGAAGACAAGTGAAAACCACATCATGTATAAAAATGAACAATAGTGAGAAGGAGATCAGTGAAGAAAAAAGAAGGAAGATATCCAGACCAAACACAAGAACAAGGGAAGGAAATTGAAGTATAACAAACTAACATAAACCTTTGAAAGAATAATTGTATTAAGAAGAAAAAAGAAATGTTAATTGATTACATGATATAAATCCCTAAGCTGTATGGTAAAGTCAACACTGACCACAACTCATTTAATGAATACATTCATTGTCTATGTGAAACACATTATTATAAATAAGGACTAAATATTGTAAATAAAGAGTCACAAGTAAACTGAATAAGGACAAGATAAGTTTATGATAGCTAAATGATGTGTAGTTATAAAATAAACAGAAGAATAGGTCCCAAAATAATGAATGACCAATTGTACAGTGGGAATGATGTTAATACAAACCCACTAATTAACAATAAATAAGACAATACAAGAGTAAACTAAATGTGAAATAATAATAACCAATAACCAAAGTACAAACATTGAATGAAAACCAGTCGACTAGACTAATGTAGAAATACACAGCCAGCAGCAACACATTACTGCTTACTGAACCTATAACATAACCTAATCTGGGCATCCAGTTTCCAGTAAAACTTAATGAAAACTAAATCAAAACAATATTAAACCAAAATGTAATGAGCTAGGAAGTAACTAGATCATATAAGGAATATTTTGTACACAGTAGCTAATAGTATAACTGAATATAAAAGCTATATTTATGTAATACAAATATGACAATATGCTTGTAATGGCAAAGAGACATTATGCAACCAAAATCATGTTATAAACACGTTATACAAAGATAGTAACTCAACTAATGACCTGAGGTCAGACAGAATACTGTTCAGATGAACAAATGCAACCAAAATAACTAACTAAATAATCTATATAAATGTAATTACAACTAAACCATTGTAACAGTTAGCTGCAAGTAAAGTGGACAACCACTAAACCTAGATAATAACAGAATCAAATGCAGAATGAACTGCATCACAATAACAATAAGATCATTGTAACTATTTTAATTATCAGTTAGAGAATAATACGAATAATATGTGTAGGATACCAAACATACAACAAGGTAACTCCATATAGGTATGCCAGGCCTAATTAATAAATGATAATTAAGGCACTAAACCAATAATGTAGGGAAAAAGAGCACTGTCAGTAGTGACTTAACCCGTCGATGTTTAATTATACAATGTTAGAATTCAATTAAATGTTATTATTGCTAGAGAATAAGAAAAACAAAAATGTATAACCATAGGTTTAAGTTCGAATCTATGAAAACGGACATAGTGTTAATATTAAGGCATAGTTTTAAGTGAAAATTGTACAGTAGTTTAAGAACAAGTTATTACCACCATGGAAAATGGAATAAAAACAATATAATATTAATAATTAATGGCTTAATGGACACTAAGTATAAATACTAAGTGCGAATTCAGCAACCCCGAATCAGAAATATATGATGAGGGGGTTCAAATTAATCGTCTTTAAAAATCATGAACAATGAGGGTAATCACAATGTCCTCAGTACAATTATAAGGAAGATATTGGACTTTTAAGAATAATTGTATTATGCTGTGCCCTTTCGCGTGGGTATGTCAGCCACGATTTCTCAATCATGACACCAAAAATGACGGCGTTGGAAGCGTCTGTTTTGACGAAGCCCACCGGAGATAAACGAATTAAAATAAACTGACCAATCAGAGCTTATAAAAAATCCGAGATTCATCATTCCGACAGAGGAAGCGAGGACAGTCTTTCAACATCCACGAAGCGAACTGCATGCTCGTTGCCGCTCCAGAAAAACGTGCTTTTGACAGCAACCAGGTGTAAACAACGTTAACCTCAAACCGAGATATAGGTTACATCCATTGAAGAATCAGTGCAGTATATTTCTAAGTGTACTTTATTCGGAGTTAATGCGCATAGGAGTGGGTGCAGTGCAGTGATAAAATTAATTAATTAATTAATAAAAAAGAAATTTTAATTAATTAAAAAGTGTTAATAAGAAAAAAGTGTAACCCTTCGAACGACAAGATACGCAAGTATTCATACCCACAGCTATAATGTTATGATTAGATGATAAGAAAGATAACTGAACGCTAATAGCGATTTAAATTAACATATGGTAAACAATTAAATTCCCTATTCTTAAAGGAAGGGATCTAAGGAATACAAATAAACAATGTCGAAGTTGAACGATTTAAGTAACGACAATTTCAACTATTTGTAGCCTATACTATAAATGTTTAGAATAAGTAAAGACATTGTACCATCAATGAAGAGTGTATGTGCTCTTATGCTATTAGCAGATAAGAGTATTGAATATTTTGTTGCTAAATTTAAGTAAGAGTTACACCAGAGAGTGATAACTACAATCAATGAATTACCGTTACCTGAAATAGGCATATCCAATGTTAGAGATGATCTTAGTCCCTGACACTGGATCATAACAATTATTATCAATTATTAATAACTAGTTAACCACTTTTAACCAAACAAGGTTGCACTAAACGATATTTAAAGCCTATGTCTAACCATGAACAGTCGTTCATATTTTGTCTTTTTAATTAACAATCAATGAATTCTTATCTTATACTCGTATGTTTGTTCTAGCCGTAGCAATTATCTTAAATAAGTGTATTTTGCAGTCTAAAAGAACCTACTACTATTATTATTATAATTATTAATGACATTTCAAGTCGAATAATACGACATAACCTGTATGTTTATCAACACACATTTTGTAACTAACCAAAGGCAGTCATGCCAACTTGAGCTTATCAATCGTTTTAGAGTCCATGTTCAATTTTAAATATTCATTGTTAACTAGAAAGAAGAGAAAAACGTATTATTGTACTAAATTTCATTGTGTTAGAATTGAATAAATAACCATTATTATTTTTACTTTTGAAAGAGTTGACCTTTATTGTATTAGTAAATACAGCTTAGAGGAGAAGAACGAGGCGGTTGATACCATGCTTAAAGTGCGAATCATTCAAATTGAGTGATTTTATATTTTGTTTACAACCGTACTGACCTATATATATATATATATATATATATATATATATATATATATATATAATATTATAAAGTATGAGTTACCATGAATGTCATGTCTATGTATGTGTATGTTAGTATATAGGAAGAAAACTACTGATCTTCTCACCACCGCTGATCAACGAAGAGTCGACGGAACTTCGATTGGAATAATTCTAAGCAGTGAATAAAATACATATAATTAAACCAATTAAACCGACAGTTAATACGTCGAAAAGAGTGTAAGTAACCGACTTATTCAATCCTGGATTCAACAATAGGTTGAATTGAGGGGAATAAGTCAATAAACAGATATATAATAATAAAATACGAGATTGAATAATAATAATCAACCGAGTGCAAGACCCATATTAAGTAAGTAAAAAACAACCCTGAGACTACTACTTAATAATAAATATAATTAATTTAAATAGACGGAGCAGTCGTCTACGTTATAAATTGGCGCCCAACATGGGGCGAAATTAGGCAGAAAAATATTCAACCTAATTTATAAAATAATCATCAACCTAATTTTCGAGGCAGCTGCAATACACAGAACCGAAGATGCAACGGAGAGCAACCTCTAAGAAACGTGCGGCGGAGGTAGATAAAGAAATAAACATGTATGATAAGGAGGCGACGCCAGTCGAAGATTTAGAAGAGATATTACCTCCTACAGAACCCAGTCGACCTGTACAACAAGAGGAACAAATCGAAAGACCCACACAAACAGGGGACGCAAACCTCCTGGAAATACTGAGGGCAATGAAGACATTAAAGGAAGAATTGAAGGAAGATTTTAATGAGAAATTGAATAAGAATAACGAGTCTTTAGAATCAATCAATAAGACGATGGAAGATAGCCAGAAGAAGACGGAAGAATCGCTGAATAAAAATATTGAGTCATTAAAAGAAGAATTGAAGGAAGACTGCCAGAAGAATATTGAATTATTAAAGGAAGATTTCAATAATAAATTATTATTATTATTGAATAATTTATAATATAATAATATTATATTAGGACGTAAGGAGTAGCGAATCCGGGTACGACACACGAAGAAGCCGCAGTAGCGAGGATATAAACAGAAATAATAATGGCGGACGTCAGTACAACAATACAACAACACAAATAGACCAGAAGAAAGGGAGAATCGAACCCCCAGCACTAGTGAAAGGAGCGGAGAAGAGAACGCTACCTCTTTAAACGGACAACGGCAGTGAAAACTCACTTAGAACCCTCACTGATCCGATCTATTGGGTACGACGAACTACGACGACGGACAAAAAATCAAGCGACATTTACTATCATACGCAATCACTACCTGAAGGACATCAGAGAAGATCTGATGGAAGAAGAAATCACAGAAAACAATAATAATAACAACAGCGAAATCGCGTATATTTCTGCCGAAGTGAATGGCGTGTTTACCAAAATCATGATAGATATAGGAGCCAATGTATCGCTCATCGATCAATTAGAACTCAACAAAATACAGAGTAGGAGTAAGGAGCCAATATCGACCTTACCGATAAATAATATTATTTTGATCGGAGCGACCGGACGACAAAATAAAACCATAAGAAAGCAAGTCCAACTAGAAGTCACCAGTCAAGGGAATACCCTTCCTATAATATTTTTAGTAGCCAGTGGGTTACCATTCAATTTATTGATAGGCTGTGACGTATTAAGAAAGTACGCAGCTATAATAGATATGAGCTCTGAGCTCAAATTGTGTGCAATGGACGGCGGAGTTAATTGGAAGCGAAGAAGCCGCTCACGACCGGATCATTTGTTATATTGAAGAAGATAATAATTATAGAAATGAAATACCCAGAGAAGAAATAAATTGTGACCATGAAAATGACGACTTATGGGAGGAGAAATTAGAAGAAATCCGGAGGTTCCAGACAGCCAAAAGCGATAGAAGAATAACCAACAACCAGGTAGAAAGATTAATTGCAATTTATGAACGATATAGACACGTATTTTCCAATGCTCCCGGAAAAGTCAAGGACTTCCAAGGTGAGATTAGATTCAAGGAAGCAGCCGATTTTAAAAAGAAATATTACCCCATTGCCTATTCGCAAAAAGAAGCGGTCCGAGCGGAAATAAATAGACTCATCGAATAAGATATTATTGAATATAGTTGTTCACCCTACACAAATCCTATAGTGGCAGTAAAAACGGTCAAGTGAGAATATGTCTGGATGCCAGAGAGATCAACAAAATCATAATTAACGATCGAACATCACCAGGGGAGATCGAAGAGCTATTAAAGAAATTCTCCGGTACCCGTTTTATCAGTACCTGGGACACCGTATGCGGGTATTGGCAAGTGGAGTTGCATCCCAATAGCCGAAAATATATGGCATTTATATTCGAAGGGCGCAACTACCAATTTAAGAGGCTGCCCTTCGGTCTGGTAAATTCAGTGGCCGTTTTTGTAAAGTGTATGGACCAGGTTCTAGGACAAGAGGGCCTACAATTCACTACGGTATATGTTGACGATTTGTTGATTACGTCTGATAACTGGGAAGATCACTGTAACAGAATTGAGAAGGTATTATCGAAACTAGCAGAAAATCATGTGACACTGAAACTAGAGAAGTCAAAGTTCATCGCTGATGAAGTGCAATTCTTGGGATTCAACGTATCCGAAAACGGCATTACCCCATCACAGGAAAAAATCGAAGCAATATAATCATTCCCAACGCCCAAGAACAAAAAGCAGTTACAATCATTTTTAGGTATCTGCAACTATTACCGAAAATTCCAAAACAACTACTCAAAATTAACGGCCGAATTTTCACAACAACTATCCTCTAAAGACAAGTGGAAGTGGGGAGCAGAACAGGATACCACTTTCAAGCTAATAAAGGACAAATTTTTGGAGTCAATAATGTTATGCCACCCCGACTTTAAAAGAGCGTTTTATATGAATTGCGACGCCAGCGACGTGAGTCTAGGGTCCGTCCTATATCAAGAAGATGACCAAGGAAATCACCTTGTGGTTAGTTTCGCAAGCCGAGTCCTGAATAAAAGTGAGCGTAACTACCATACTACAGAGAAAGAATTACTCAACATTGTATTTGCATGTAACAAATTCCGAACTTACATTTTGGGTTACTCATTAACGGTCAGAACAGATCACAAATCGATATCCTTTTTGAAAAATTGCAAACTGAGCCATGGGAGGCTTACGAGGTGGACATTAGCGTTGCAGGAATACAACATTAACTGGGAGTATGTACCTGGAAAAAATACAACGTAGCAGCAGATGTACTATCGAGAGTCAACATACAAAACGAGACTTTCGAGGGAGAAAGGGAGACGGTAGCAAAAGTGTATCATATTATAAAGGACAGAACAGAACTAGCCGAGATAATAAATAAAATCAAACTCCAGCAAAAAAGTGATGAGAAATTGAACAACATTTGCCAGAGATTAATCGACCAAGACGAGAGAATCACCCCATACTATTGTATATACAAAGACGTTCTATTTATAAAAGACAGTAACCAAAGTAACCAGTGGAAATTAATTATACCCAAAACTATTGAGAAGGAGATCACCATGGATTACCACATTAGATATGGGCACATGGGAGCTACTAAGGTCATCAAAGCATTAGTGGAGAATGTGTATTTCAAGGATATCAACAGGAGAGTACGCAGTGTCATTAGAAATTGCCACCTATGCCAGATGGTAAAGTGTAACAACGAGCGGAAGGAGGGTTTAATGATACCGATCACCTCATCCAAGAAACTAGAAAAAGTATTTGTTGAAATTTGCGGCCCATTACCTAGGAGTGGGGGAAGACAACAATACAAATTCATTGTCATTATCTTCGACCACTACACTAAATATACAAAATTGTATCCAATCAACAGAGCCACCACAAAAAATCTGTTGAGTATAATTATATGCAAATACATGACAGAAGTAGGAGTGCCAGGGTCAATAATCACTGACCATGGGACCCAGTTCAAGGGAAGAATATGGAGGGAAACACTGCTGAATAAGGGAGTGAAAACCTTCAAAACCTCAGTGTACCACCCTAGCAGCAACCCCGCTGAACGAGTTCTCCGAGAAGTAGGAAGAATCCTGAGAACATACTGTCACCAACAACAAAGAAAGTGGGAAGAGTATTTACCAGCTGCGGAGGATTTTATTAACCTGGCGTACCACCAAGCAATAGATACAACCCCATTTACAGCTATGTTTGAGAGAAGACCTCCTAGAGAAATTACAGCATTGATAGAATTTCCCCCATGCGACGACTACACATTTGACCAAATAAAATTTTATAACAAGACCGTCGAACGAGCAGAGAAAATGCGAGAAAAATATAAGAAACAACAACCCAAAATAATCAAGTACGAAATAGGAGAACTAGTATTGCTAAAAAATCGAGAGCTCCCCAGTACCGTTGAAGGAATTGCGAAAAAGTTCCTACTACTATATACTGGACCCTATACTATCATCAAAGATAATCAAAACAACACATACGAAATTATGGAAACCCATACCAATAGAACCAAGGGAGTCTATAATCAAGCTTCATTGAAGAAATATAACCAATCAGAATAAGTGATGTAAAAAATCTATCACTTGAAGGAGTAGAGGAGAAGAACACCAAAGAGAGTAACAAGAGAGAAGGCTATTATAATGGAAAGAAGAAAAGGAAACAAATTTTATTTAATTGTCAAATATGGTATACCCCACAAAACCAAGAAATATAATAAAAACCTTCCAGAATAAGTGTTAAAAAACCAAACACTTGAAGGAGTAGAGAGGAAGAACACCAAAGAGAGTAATAAGAGAGATGGCTATTATCATTATGGAAAGAAGAAAGAGAAAATCAAATATTGTCTATTAATATGTTATTATTATATTATTATAGTGTATTTTAATTATCAAATATTGTATACTCCATAAACAAGAATTATAATCGGTCCAGAATAAATGATTAAAATCTATCATTTGAAGGAGTAGTGAGGAAGAACACCAAAGAGAGTAATAAGAGAGATGACTATTCTAAAGGAAAGAAGAAAAAGAAAAATGTTTATTAAATGAATATTGTATGTAAAAGAAGAATTTTATTAATCAAATATTGTATTAAATATTGAACGAAAAATGTTTGTTAAATGAATATTGTATGTAACACGAGAAAAAGAAAGACTAGTATCTAATAACTAAACCATAACCAAAACAAGCAACTAGTGAACGCAATTAAGATATTTTAAACAATGTTTTCTATCACTTTGAGAAAAATTTTGTACTATCCAAAATAAAATGTTAAAAAAATATGACATTTGCTAGAAGAGAGAAGAAGACCATTAATGAGAATATTATGTAGAGGAGAGAGTGAGAAGGAGAATTGACCAAGAAAAAGAAGAAAGAACCAATCAATATGAAGAAGAATTTTGTCACGATAAGGAGAGAAGAAAAAATGAAGAATATTTACACATGCTATTTGTCAACAACATTAACTAATGAAGATCTGCAGAAGTGAAGAAGGAATCCAGAAGAGAAAGTATAATAAAATATAAAAGGCAAAAGAGTGAATAACCCCAAGAGTGTTTATTATTATTAGTCGAAAGAGACTGCTTATGAGTATTATTATTTAATGAATTGACTGTAGAAAAGTTCCAGCAATCATTTAACTGGGCAGGGATGATGTTCCCCTGATCTCAGAAAGAGTGTAGTTATGAACGACGGAGTTAGGTAAGCCATAGAGCCCACCCGAATCGATTTCAGCTACAAAGTTAGGGAAAAAATGTTAATGAAATTAAATATTTAAGGGACAAAACACAACAGCCAAGAATGTAATTAAACAAGATTCCAAGATTATGAAGAAGGAGGAGATGTAGAAAATATAGTAACTGGAGACAAGTGTAAGAGTAAATACAAAATATGAAAACATTATATGTGACTTAAGAGTGAAATGAAAAATTGATAATTTCTTCAATCATAAAACAAACAAAGATATCAGAAATGATCAATTCTAATAAGGAGGCAATATGTAACAGTACTTATAACACCACATTCACCTACGTACCGAAAATTAATTTAAAGGCCACCACTAGTAAAAATACATTAAAAGGTCTAGAATACCACCATGTATACAGAAGAAGAAAGTACCATAAGTTTAAATAAGTGAAGCATCGTTGAAAGGAAATCACTAGTAAATGCACCAATAAAGAAGAAAGGAAGAATAAAGACGAGACGACTGACATACTTTACCCAATAGATCAGTGAGAAAGACACAAGACAACAAGAGAAGAAAGAAGAATCAGTGAGAAGAAAATGAGAACAAAAGAAGAAAGAAGAATCAGTGAGAAGAAAATGAGAACAAAAGAAGAAAGAAGAATCAGGGAGAAGAACACAATAACAACTTCAAGAAAGAAGAAGGAAGAAACAATGTGAAGAAGACAAGTGAAAATCACATCATGTATAAAAATGAACAATAGTGAGAAGGAGATCAGTGAAGAAAAAAGAAGGAAGATATCCAGACCAAACACAAGAACAAGGGAAGGAAATTGAAGTATAACAAACTAACATAAACCTTTGAAAGAATAATTGTATTAAGAAGAAAAAAGAAATGTTAATTGATTACATGATATAAATCCCTAAGCTGTATGGTAAAGTCAACACTGACCACAACTCATTTAATGAATACATTCATTGTCTATGTGAAACACATTATTATAAATAAGGACTAAATATTGTAAATAAAGAGTCACAAGTAAACTGAATAAGGACAAGATAAGTTTATGATAGCTAAATGATGTGTAGTTATAAAATAAACAGAAGAATAGGTCCCAAAATAATGAATGGCCAATTGTACAGTGGGAATGATGTTAATACAAACCAACTAATTAACAATAAATAAGACAATACAAGAGTAAACTAAATGTGAAATAATAATAACCAATAACCAAGGTACAAACATTGAATGAAAACCAGTCAACTAGACTAATGTAGAAATACACAGCCAGCAGCAACACATTACTGCTTACTGAACCTATAACATAACCTAATCTGGGCATCCAGTTTCCAGTAAAACTTAATGAAAACTAAATCAAAACAATATTAAACCAAAATGTAATGAGCTAGGAAGTAACTAGATCATATAAGGAATATTTTGTACACAGTAGCTAATAGTATAACTGAATATAAAAGCTATATTTTGTAATACAAATATGGCAATATGCTTGTAATGGCAAAGAGACATTATGCAACCAAAATCATGTTATAAACACGTTATACAAAGATAGTTACTCAACTAATAACCTGAGGTCAGACAGAATACTGTTCAGATGAACAAATGCAACCAAAATAACTAACTAAATAATCTATATAAATGTAATTACAACTAAACCATTGTAACAGTTAGCTGCAAGTAAAGTGGACAACCACTAAACCTAGATAATAACAGAATCAAATGCAGAATGAACTGCATCACAATAACAATAAGATCATTGTAACTATTTTAATTATCAGTTAGAGAATAATACGAATAATATGTGTAGGATACCAAACATACAACAAGGTAACTCCATATAGGTATGACAAGCCTAATTAATAAATGATAATTAAGGCACTAAACCAATAATGTAGAGAAAAAGAACACTGTCAGTAGTGACTTAACCCATCGATGTTTAATTATACAATGTTAGAATTCAATTAAATGTTATTATTGCTAGAGAATAAGAAAAACAAAAATGTATAACCATAGGTTTAAGTTCGAATCTATGAAAACGGACATAGTGTTAATATTAAGGCATAGTTTTAAGTGAAAATTGTACAGTAGTTTAAGGACAAGTTATTACCACCATGGAAAATGGAATAAAAACAATATAATATTAATAATTAATGGCTTAATGGACACTAAGTATAAATACTAAGTGCGAATTCAGCAACCCCGAATCAGAAATATGTGATGAGGGGGTTCAAATTAATCGTCTTTAAAAATCATGAACAATGAGGGTAATCACAATGTCCTCAGTACAATTATAAGGAAGATATTGGACTTTTAAGAATAATTGTATTATGCTGTGCCCTTTCGCGTGGGTATGTCAGCCACGATTTCTTAATCTTGACACCAAAAAGTGACGGCGTTGGAAGCGTCTGTTTTGACGAAGCCCACCAGAGATAAACGAATTACAATAAACTGACCAATCAGAGCTTATAAAAAATCCGAGATTCATCATTCCGACAGAGGAAGCGAGGACAGTCTTTCAACATCCACGAAGCGAACTGCATGCTCGTCGCCGCTCCAGAAAAACGTGCTTTTGACAGCAACCAGGTGTAAACAACGTTAACCTCAAACCGAGATATAGGTTACATCCATTGAAGAATCAGTGCAGTACAGTGATAAAATTTAATTAATTAATTAATAAAAAAGAAATTTTAATTAATTAAAAAGTGTTAATAAGAAAAAAGTGTAACCCTTCGAACGACAAGATACGCAAGTATTCATACCCACAGCTATAATGTTATGATTAGATGATAAGAAAGATAACTGAACGCTAATAGGATTTAAATTAACATATGGTAAACAATTAAATTCCCTATTCTTAAAGGAAGGGATCTAAGGAATACAAATAAACAATGTCGAAGTTGAACGATTTAAGTAACGACAATTTCAACGATTTGTAGCCTATACTATAAATGTTTAGAATAAGTAAAGACATTGTACCATCAATGAAGAGTGTATGTGCTCTTATGCTATTAGCAGATAAGAGTATTGAATATTTTGTTGCTAAATTTAAGTAAGAGTTACACCAGAGAGTGATAACTACAATCAATGAATTACCGTTACCTGAAATAGGCATATCCAATGTTAGAGATGATCTTAGTCCCTGACACTGGATCATAACAATTATTATCAATTATTAATAACTAGTTAACCACTTTTAACCAAACAAGGTTGCACTAAACGATATTTAAAGCCTATGTCTAACCATGAACAGTCGTTCATATTTTGTCTTTTTAATTAACAATCAATGAATTCTTATCTTATACTCGTATGTTTGTTCTAGCCGTAGCAATTATCTTAAATAAGTGTATTTTGCAGTCTAAAAGAACCTACTACTATTATTATTATAATTATTAATGACATTTCAAGTCGAATAATACGACATAACCTGTATGTTTATCAACACATATTTTGTAACTAACCAAAGGCAGTCATGCCAACTTGAGCTTATCAATCGTTTTAGAGTCCTTGTTCAATTTTAAATATTCATTGTTAACTAGAAAGAAGAGCAAAACGTGTTATTGTACTAAATTTCATTGTGTTAGAATTGAATAAATAACCATTATTATTTTTACTTTTGAAAGAGTTGACCTTTATTGTATTAGTAAATACAGCTTAGAGGAGAAGAACGAGGCGGTTGATACCATGCTTAAAGTGCGAATCATTCAAATTGAGTGATTTTATATTTTGTTTACAACCGTACTGACCTATATATATATATATATATATATATAATATTATAAAGTATGAGTTACCATGAATGTCATGTCTATGTATGTGTATGTTAGTATATAGGAAGAAAACTACTGATCTTCTCACCACCGCTGATCAACGAAGAGTCGACGGAACTTCGATTGGAATAATTCTAAGCAGTGAATAAAATACATATAATTAAACCAATTAAACCGACAGTTAATACGTCGAAAAGAGTGTAAGTAACCGACTTATTCAATTCAATCCTGGATTCAACAATAGGTTGAATTGAGGGGAATAAGTCAATAAACAGATATATAATAATAAAATACGAGATTGAATAATAATAATCAACCGAGTGCAAGACCCATATTAAGTAAGTAAAAAACAACCCTGAGACTACTACTTAATAATAAATATAATTAATTTAAATAGACGGAGCAGTCGTCTACGTTATAAATTGGCGCCCAACGTGGGGCGAAATTAGGCGGAAAAATATTCAACCTAATTTATAAAATAATCATCAACCTAATTTTCGAGGCAGCTGCAATACACAGAACCGAAGATGCAACGGAGAGCAACCTCTAAGAAACGTGCGGCGGAGGTAGATAAAGAAATAAACATGTATGATAAGGAGGCGACGCCAGTCGAAGATTTAGAAGAGATATTACCTCCTACAGAACCCAGTCGACCTGTACAACAAGAGGAACAAATCGAAAGACCCACACAAACAGGGGACGCAAACCTCCTGGAAATACTGAGGGCAATGAAGACATTAAAGGAAGAATTGAAGGAAGATTTTAATGAGAAATTGAATAAGAATAACGAGTCTTTAGAATCAATCAATAAGACGATGGAAGATAGCCAGAAGAAGACGGAAGAATCGCTGAATAAAAATATTGAGTCATTAAAAGAAGAATTGAAGGAAGACTGCCAGAAGAATATTGAATTATTAAAGGAAGATTTCAATAATAAATTAAACAAAAATAACGAGTCCTTAACCAAAAATATGGAAGCGTTGAACCATAAGATGGATGACAGCCAGAAAAATAATGAATTATTGAAGAAAAATATTGACTTGTTAAGGGAAGATTTCAAAGGGGAATTAAACAAGAAGACGGAAGAGACAAATAAAATCATAGCTTCTTTGAAGGAAGATACCCAGGAATTGAGTAAGAAGATTGACGACAGCATAGAAGATAGTAATAAGAAGATCGAAATTATCAGCCAGAGAATCGAAGACAGTCACGAAAAATTAAATACGAAAATAGAAGAGGAGATAACCGAAGTCAGACGGGAAGTTTCTGAAATTAGCGAGAGGTGTGAAGAGAACCAGCAAGAAATACAGAGAACAAAAGAGACACTTAAAACCCGAGTAAATGACATCGAAGAATCCCATTTAAATAAATTCGAAGTCTTGACAAGGAAACAAGAAGACTTGGGGACGAGATGTGAGGAAATCACCGCCACCGTGAATGATATTCGGGAGCAAGTACACACTGACAAGGAGAAGATGGCTGAACTTCAACGGCGAGAACTCAATAATTTTAGGGAAGAAATTAATTTATTCCGAAGTCAACCAATCCAAGTGACCGGGATAACGAGCGTGGAGAATCGTGAATTGATAAATTTCCAAAATTATAAAAGGAACCCCATGGAGTTCATCGAAAGGGTGGAAGAAAATATCGCCCGTACACGCGAAACAAGATGGTCTACTATCAGGAACATGTTGGACGAATACTTTAAGGACGTGCGCGATAATTGGTGGACGGCTACCCGACATGAAGTACAGAATTACGCAGAGTTCAAGACGCTGTTTAAAACGAAATACTGGTCCGAATCGACACAGAACATCGTACGTGACGACATCTGCAACGGGAAATATGATCGTAGTAAAGGGGCAACACTCACCGCGTATTTCTTGGGCAAAGTGTTATGGCCAGAAATCTCGAGCCGAAGATACCTGAAGAATGCCTCGTCACTAAATTGGCGTATCATTTCGAAGAGGGCGTGGCCAGAGCGAGACTGAACGGACAAATAAGAACAATCCAAACTATGTCCACGCTATTAGAAAACTATGAGCAGGAGAAGTATTATCGGAGGAGTCGGCAGGGACCAGACCCATACTTTGATAGAAGCGGTTAGGCCGGATACCGAAATAATTATCGAGGTAATTATAACAACACAAACCGAGATAATGCGGACCAAAATCCGAGACCAAATAGTAATGGGAATAATTATCCGCCAGATAGGAATAACACGAATTATAGGCCAAATTATAATAATAATTATAATCAGAACCCTCCTAATAACAACCACCGTCCTAATTATAACAGTGGAAATCAATGTCGGCCAAATAACGGTAACAACCCCTACCGTCCAAATAATAACAATCGCCAGTACCGACCGAACAACGGGAATAACCAAAACTCAAGCAATTTCAGGAGAGCTAATTACGTTCGTGCTGACGACAGAAACGGAGGGAGACGCTTCTATCAGGGACATCGAAGCTTCAATGAAGATAACAATCCGTACAGCCAGGACGTAAGGAGTAGCGAATCCGGGTACGACACACGAAGAAGCCGCAGTAGCGAGGATATAAACAGAAATAATAATGGCGGACGTCAGTACAACAATACAACAACACAAATAGACCAGAAGAAAGGGAGAATCGAACCCCCAGCACTAGTGAAAGGAGCGGAGAAGAGAACGCTACCTCTTTAAACGGACAACGGCAGTGAAAACTCACTTAGAACCCTCACTGATCCGATCTATTGGGTACGACGAACTACGACGACGGACAAAAAATCAAGCGACATTTACTATCATACGCAATCACTACCTGAAGGACATCAGAGAAGATCTGATGGAAGAAGAAATCACAGAAAACAATAATAATAACAACAGCGAAATCGCGTATATTTCTGCCGAAGTGAATGGCGTGTTTACCAAAATCATGATAGATATAGGAGCCAATGTATCGCTCATCGATCAATTAGAACTCAACAAAATACAGAGTAGGAGTAAGGAGCCAATATCGACCTTACCGATAAATAATATTATTTTGATCGGAGCGACCGGACGACAAAATAAAACCATAAGAAAGCAAGTCCAACTAGAAGTCACCAGTCAAGGGAATACCCTTCCTATAATATTTTTAGTAGCCAGTGGGTTACCATTCAATTTATTGATAGGCTGTGACGTATTAAGAAAGTACGCAGCTATAATAGATATGAGCTCTGAGCTCAAATTGTGTGCAATGGACGGCGGAGTTAATTGGAAGCGAAGAAGCCCCTCACGACCGGATCATTTGTTATATTGAAGAAGATAATAATTATAGAAATGAAATACCCAGAGAAGAAATAAATTGTGACCATGAAAATGACGACTTATGGGAGGAGAAATTAGAAGAAATCCGGAGGTTCCAGACAGCCAAAAGCGATAGAAGAATAACCGACAACCAGGTAGAAAGATTAATTGTAATTTATGAACGATATAGACACGTATTTTCCAATGCTCCCGGAAAAGTCAAGGACTTCCAATGTGAGATTAGATTCAAGTAAGCAGCCGATTTTAAAAAGAAATATTACCCCATTGCCTATTCGCAAAAAGAAGCGGTCCGAGCGGAAATAAATAGACTCATCGAATAAGATATTATTGAATATAGTTGTTCACCCTACACAAATCCTATAGTGGCAGTAAAAACGGTCAAGTGAGAATATGTCTGGATGCCAGAGAGATCAACAAAATCATAATTAACGATCGAACATCACCAGGGGAGATCGAAGAGCTATTAAAGAAATTCTCCGGTACCCGTTTTATCAGTACCTGGGACACCGTATGCGGGTATTGGCAAGTGGAGTTGCATCCCAATAGCCGAAAATATATGGCATTTATATTCGAAGGGCGCAACTACCAATTTAAGAGGCTGCCCTTCGGTCTGGTAAATTCAGTGGCCGTTTTTGTAAAGTGTATGGACCAGGTTCTAGGACAAGAGGGCCTACAATTCACTACGGTATATGTTGACGATTTGTTGATTACGTCTGATAACTGGGAAGATCATTGTAACAGAATTGAGAAGGTATTATCGAAACTAGCAGAAAATCATGTGACACTGAAACTAGAGAAGTCAAAGTTCATCGCTGATGAAGTGCAATTCTTGGGATTCAACGTATCCGAAAACGGCATTACCCCATCACAGGAAAAAATCGAAGCAATATAATCATTCCCAACGCCCAAGAACAAAAAGCAGTTACAATCATTTTTAGGTACCTGCAACTATTACCGAAAATTCCAAAACAACTACTCAAAATTAACGGCCGAATTTTCACAACAACTATCCTCTAAAGACAAGTGGAAGTGGGGAGCAGAACAGGATACCACTTTCAAGCTAATAAAGGACAAATTTTTGGAGTCAATAATGTTATGCCACCCCGACTTTAAAAGAGCGTTTTATATGAATTGCGACGCCAGCGACGTGAGTCTAGGGTCCGTCCTATATCAAGAAGATGACCAAGGAAATCACCTTGTGGTTAGTTTCGCAAGCCGAGTCCTGAATAAAAGTGAGCGTAACTACCATACTACAGAGAAAGAATTACTCAGCATTGTATTTGCATGTAACAAATTCCGAACTTACATTTTGGGTTACTCATTAACGGTCAGAACAGATCACAAATCGATATCCTTTTTGAAAAATTGCAAACTGAGCCATGGGAGGCTTACGAGGTGGACATTAGCGTTGCAGGAATACAACATTAACTGGGAGTATGTACCTGGAAAAAATACAACGTAGCAGCAGATGTACTATCGAGAGTCAACACACAAAACGAGACTTTCGAGGGAGAAAGGGAGACGGTAGCAAAAGTGTATCATATTATAAAGGACAGAACAGAACTAGCCGAGATAATAAATAAAATCAAACTCCAGCAAAAAAGTGATGAGAAATTGAACAACATTTGCCAGAGATTAATCGACCAAGACGAGAGAATCACCACATACTATTGTATATAAAAAGACGTTCTATTTATAAAAGACAGTAACCAAAGTAACCAGTGGAAATTAATTATACCCAAAACTATTGAGAAGGAGATCACCATGGATTACCACATTAGATATGGCATTAGTGGAGAATGTGTATTTCAAGGATATCAACAGGAGAGTACACAGTTACATTAGAAATTGCCACCTATGCCAGATGGTAAAGTGTAACAACGAGCGGAAGGAGGGTTTAATGATACCGATCACCTCATCCAAGAAACTAGAAAAAGTATTTGTTGACATTTGCGGCCCATTACCTAGGAGTGGGGGAAGACGACAATACAAATTCATTGTCATTATCTTCGACCACTACACTAAATATTGTTACCTAACAGATATTGTAGATGTAGGGTATTATCAATTGAAGCCCCGCGTTGGGTTCGTCAATCTGTTACCTAACAGATATTGTGTAGATAGATAAGTGTAGATATTTTATGATTGGAAGCGTTATCCTTACTCAATATTCTTCAATATTTGGTTTAAATTAAAATTATTATTAGTGTGTTGATTATTAATAATAGTTGTGTGGGTATTCCCGTTTAAATCTTTCAATTTAAAAAAGTATTTTAGCACTTCACTGTTCACCTCCCCACTTACCATATGTGGATGTTAGGGGACGTCCATTAATTACGTGAGCTCAAATTGGGGGGGGGGAGGGGTCCGGCAAAATCTCACCAAATCTCATTTAAAGGGAGGGGGGGCCAATGAAAATCTCACGTCAACTTTTTAATTCAGAGAATATACATTATTATAACGCACCTTAAACGTATTTATCATTTTCAACTCTAATTTCACAGAAAAAATGTAGTACATAGAAGATATGCTTTAGGTATTTTTAGTGGTATGAAGCAAAAACATGAACATATCAAATAAATTTAATTATTTAAAAATTATAGGGTAAACCTCACGTGAGGGGGAGTGGGGGTCCCACCACATCTCACCAAATCTCACCAAGGGGGGGAGGGGGTACAAATTTAAAAAAAATACCTCACGTAATTAATGGACGTCCCCTTATCAATGTTCTGTTTGGTGACGTCTTCTGCTGCAACATACACTTTATACATACATGTGGATATTCTACTTGAATATCCTAAGTAATACACATGCACAATAAAATAAAATAAGCGCTTAATTGTAATTTGAACTGTAATGAACATTCAAATTCTGCCGCCACCTTCTGATAGAACTAGTTATGAAAATTAAACTATTTTAATTTTGAAATCAAAAACTCTTTCCACTGGTAAAAATAATTGAGATTTATTAACAGTTCTGAAATGCCATTAACTCTTTTAAATAAACAATCAATCACTAATATCTTTACAAAATAATAGTTATTATGAACAATTTTTTAAAGCTCTTTTAACCTCAAGGCTGGTAACACTGAGATCTGATACAATAATTTTAGTTAGCGAGGTTATGTCCTCTTTACACAGTTAAATTACCAAGTTCGTGTGTTCTTGGAAGTTGCATGATACCAGATACAAGATGTTATCTTTTCTAACAATATTTAATAAAGAATTAATACAAAAAAAAACAAACAAATATTAAAAATAAAAGTCGGTACCATAAAACCGATAACTATCGTACCATCGTACGCTGAATATAATGGACACAGCAGTTACTTTGATAACACGTGCTTTGAGCTGCACTGTTAAAAATTACTATTATTATTTATTAGTTGGTTATAAAAATCATTTATTGGCAAGAGAAAAAAGTCTATAATAAAAAAAAACTCTTGTGATAGCTTTCATTTGATTTATATTACTTGAGAACAGAATTATGAAAAGGTGACAAAGTTGTCGTTATTATTTCTAGGTTAGTTAACAAACGTAAGTAGTTATTGTGGATAAGTAAATTATTCATTGAATTCTTAATAATCTAAACACATATATTTTATTCATAATGCATCTGATGTGTAACTATCAGTTAATTAGAATATTTTTCGCAAAAAAAATTATTTATTAGTCAAATCAAACGAAATGAGTCAAATGAGCGACTAATCATTTCACTCATATTTGTAATATTTAAATTAATATTGACTTCTTTAATTACGATAAAATCGTAAAACATTTATTTTTTAAATTAATAAATGCGAGATAATTCTTTTATTTAATTCTGATAATTTTCATCATGATTAATACACTTCGGTACTTCTGACTAGAGTAGTACCCAAACAATAATTCTCCGTTCATTAACAGAAATTATTATTTCCATTTTATTTGTTAAATAATGAAAATATAGTACTCCCTGTTTTTTTATAAAACACAAAACTCGAAAACACGACCTTTATTATACCCTGGCCGTGTTTATTATTTGAATTCACTGGACACTCGTTATTTCTTTGTTGTGTACAGGTTATGTGTGTATAGCGTAACTTATGAACGTGTCGCGCACAATTTAAATACAACTTAATACATTTCTTCATCGACCTTGCTCGTTGAATTAGGCTGGTAGACTCTTTGACGACTGAATGATGACTGAACGCTTCACCTAAGCGTCTCCTGCTTGTCTGGTTGTTTTAATTCATTTGATTGGTTTAAATTGTCGAACTCTCCACCCCAAAACACCACGGTTAAATAAAACTTTTAATTTTTTACCAATTTCTTGTATGGGTTGGAGACTATAGTGATGTAAGCGTTGATACACCAAATGATTAAAAAGTTTATAATTGCTATAACTTTTTATTAATTGTCGTATCGTTGAATAGTTAGTGGCAATAGATCGCGGACACCTTTGGCTTTAAATAAAGTCTAAACAAGGATAAAATCCGTCCATTATTAACTCACTACAACTATTTCACAAATTCCTATGGTGAATCTTAATATTAATAAGTTTATTTCACCATATCTTACTCCAATTACACAATAACACTCCTTATTAAACGTTTTGAGTCCATTTCTCATTTGTTTAATACAGAAAATAGGTGCAATTACTATTCAAACAATATTTGGTAATGGCGTCCTCAAACGTCCATATTCGATTATTTATAATCGCTTATAACACTATTATTTCTTATTTAATGACATTTGTTTGGCATTCTAACAATAATATATACATTTATTTACATCGGTTTACACTTTGTTATATGAAAAATGTTGTTTTTCATATACTAATAGTCTTATCAAAATACCTTCTGTTCTCTTTTCTTTAAATTGTCACTTTGTCAATCATTTTACCATATAAGGTATATAATGTTACAAATGAAAATAGTGTACAACTATAGTACCTTGTTTATTTAATGTATTTATCAGTCTTTCGCTATCTGAAAGCTTTCCAATTCTTAGTATTGGGTTTGTTTACATCAGGTTATGCCATGACAGTCAGATATTTTTTAATAAATCAACATCTAAATTGCTATTATTACATTTGATATGTGTTCTCATAGTAGTATCAGATATCTTTCTGACTACTGATAACATTTTTATTTACCTTTGAAAAGTTTGGATAGTGCACTTTGCTTAACTAACTTGTTACATAGTGTTTGTTTCCATTTGGTTCCACAATCATAGTCATTTAGTTTTCAATAATTTGACTATAAAATTACAATTATTATACTTATGATCTGTTCTCATAGTAGTATTAGATATTTTCCTAACTACTGGTAACATTCTCAGTAATCCTTGGACAAGTTTTAATAATGTATTTTGCTTAACTAACTTGTCACATTGGGTTTCTTTTCATCTAGCTTTGTGCTATCATATTTAATCTGCTTTATGTGCTGTGTATTTCAGTATAAAATATTATTTATTAGTGTGCATCATTATTTATAATGAATCTTTGACTGAAACAATTGTTGATGGTTGCTTGGTTTAATTAACATATATGATTTTGTGTTATAGGTGCACTTCCTATGGGGTTATGTATCAATGTGCAACATATTCTTATGCAGTATTTGCTTCCACTATTATGACTTCATTATGGTATTCTATTACAATGGTTTAATTGTTGATTAATACACATGTTTACACTATTTTTCTAAACAATAACACAAGTATTCTTAATCTAATGGTATTACATTTCTTGTTGTGTTGTACCTAATTTCTGGTACCTTGGTTGTTTGATACTTAACAAACTAGCTTGTTTGTTATTATTTCTTCTGGACTTTCTTTATATTGTATTCTGTCTTGCCGTGGCATTCAGTTATATTTCATTTTAAAATTTACAAAGCTTTTATTATCAGTTTCTATGAACAATGATTTTACTGTTCTATCTTACATTTCTCTTGGTGGTCTTATGATTATGTATTTTGGATTACAATCTTGATTAAATTGGTCACACTAATTGTCTGTGCATTTTAACTATTTAATCTTTGATGTTTCCACTATAAAGGTAACACATTTTCCTCTGTTATAAACCTTCTCACTTGTATTGTCTGTGGGGTTTATTTGGGTTAAAATTGGTTAACTTGTTACAGGTTCTCACAGTTACATTAAGTTTTCACTATTACTGTTTGTGATTTCTTATATATGCTAAACACTGTTTCTTCATAGTTGATAATCGTTATTCTTCTTCCGGTCACTAGTATAGTTCCTTGTATACTTGGTGAATGGTGACTTCTTGTATTGTCCATACATTATCTTCACTCTTCATGTCATGTTTCCTTGCTCTTCTTCTTCTTCCTTTCTTCTTTTGGTTTAAACGTCTTCTTCAATATTTCCATTTGTAGTAGTCGTTATTCCATAGTATTTATATTTTATAAATAGATTGGTTGGTTTGCCATCATTGTGGTTGCTCTTGAGTTGTCTCTTCTTCATTGTACATAGTCATGATTTTGGTTGGTTCCCCTCACTGTTGGAATTCTGTTGTCTTCTCTTCATCTTACATAATTATTATTTTTGTTGGTTCCCCTCACTGTTGGAATTCTGTTGTCTTCTTTTCATCTTACATTGTTATTATTTTTGTTGGTTCCCCTCACTGTTGGAATTCTGTTGTCTTCTTTTCATTTTACATAGTTATTATCTTTGTTGTTTCCCCTCACTGTTGGAATTCTGTTGTCTTTGTTTCATTTTACATCTTTATTATCTTTTTTGGTTCCCCTCATTGTTGGAATCTATTGGGCCTGGTTTCTAACATTTTATATTGGCTTGTGGTCATTTTCTTTCTCTCTTTTGTACCCGATGATGCTATATTACACTTCCTTCTTCTTTGTTGGAATTTTACAATAATATATCTGTAGATACTCACTTTTTGTTTCCATTATTTTACGTACTTAGAACTATTTTCATGATTTCCCGTCACTTGACGTAATAATTGTTTACTCTATGTAACTACCAAATTTGGTACGTTACATATGCCTTCCTATAAGAATTGATTAATTCTGAATCAGTATACTTATATTATTTTTTTTATTGAAGAATTCATCAATTGTGGTACGTTCCATGTCGACTCACATGCTTTTTTATATATATATATATATATCCCTTCACTTTCTTCTATTTGAATCATAATTATTTCTCTTCTATGTAATTATCTCCCTTGTTTATTTAGTTCCCTATTTCCCTAACATAAGTTTAGCTGGGGCAGTTCAGAGCGGCTCACTTTGGCATACAACTCCACTGGCCATACTAACATCAATAAATACGGAGGCACATCATCTCCATCAATAATAATAAATGATTGCTGGCATTATTCATCAGTCAATTCATCTCAAATAATAAAAAAACATAAAGTGGTCGTTCTTTCGACAAATAATAAATATCCTTGGGATTATCTCACGCATCTGCGGTTTATACATTGTTATACTCTCTTCTTCTTGATTCAACTCAACTAAATTCTTCACATATTACAGGGATAGTTTGTTTTACATTTCATCACTGGTATACTCTCATGATCATCTTCGTTAATATATTATTTTTCCTTCTTCTCCGTCATCAATTAATCTCTTCTCTTTGTATTACATTAAACGTCATTTCATAATCTTCTTCATTTTCGGGGTTTATTTCTCTGGATACAATTCATGAATATATTTTCTCATGGTTTCAATTGAGATATAGCCCATTTGGTATAGGCTCTCTTCTAGTAGAAGACACTAGAAAACACTATGGTTGTGTGTTATCTCTTATCTACATTAATGATACTTATTCAGTTTTGTTCCTCCAACTTCTTATTTTCTTCTTCTTCTTTCATATATCATCTAGTTCACTGCCTCCTCTTTTATCTGTATGGGTATGTTGTTGTCTTTACTGTTGACGTGGCTCTTGGAAATACTTTATATTATACATATATTTGTGCCATGGTTGTAGGGTGTCGATCTCGTAGAGTATTATTATTTTTTTTTTCATTGGTAGTACGGGTACGTTGGTAAATTACTGTTGACTTGGCTCTAGGAAGTATTTTATGCCAAAGATGGAAGGCGTCAGTCTCGTATAGTATTATTTGTAGTAGCAGTATTACTTGTAAATACAATTTTCTTTATCCTTACATAACTTCTTTGGAACATATTTTTACATTACAAAATTACAATATAGTCAACGTTCATTTTTATAGTTATATATTCCCTTCCTATTTAATATAAACAACAAATAATCTTCATAGCAATATTTCATCCTTTCTTCATATAGTCAACATTTATTCTCACAATTATATTTTCATTTTTCGCTTAATATCAGTAACAAATAATTTTCATCGCAATATTTCACTTTTACCTTATAGTTTAATCTTCGGTATACCGTTTCATTGATTGTGCAGTTAGCGTTACTCGTTATCATAACAGTCCGTCCCATATTTCAATGTATTTTTTATTCATTTTTATCCGTAGTCGTCGCTCTCCTCTCTTCTTGTCGTTCGAACTTCTTCAGTGTTCATACTCCTGTCCGTTCTCGACATATATCTGGCTATCATTTGGTTTTTCCATTTGAATGCTATTAGGGCTTCATCTGCCTTCCGTTCTTCCGTCTTCTTCTTCTCTTTCTCTTCAGTGTACTTGTGTCCATCGTTCTTCTGGTTGTTGTTAGTGCTGACGTTTGGTATCTCTTCCAGTTCTGTTTGACCGTCATCCGTCTTCTGATTGGGTGCTTCCATCAATTGGCTCCTCTTCTTCCTCAGTTCTCTTATTTCTCTGGCGTACCCTTCGATAATCCGGTCCCATTGCTCTTGATAGCCTTCCTTTTTCTTAAAATATCTCACTCTTCTTTTGGAAATCTTTGGTTGGAATATTTTATTAGTTATCTTCTTCCTCGTCATCACATAACCTTCCTCCTCGTCCATCTCCATGAAACTCCTCCGATACTCCTTCCTGAAGACCCCTTCTTCACGGTTGATGATTGGTAAGTTGATCATATTAATCAGGCCACCTCGAGTCATTTCAATTAATTCTTTTGTAACCCTTGTCTTCTTTGGACGTATGGTTCTTCTTTCTTCCATCTTCACCTCTTCCGTTTCTTGAGTTATTTGGATCTTCTTATCTCCACTATCTTCAGGCTCTGGACTCGCTTGTTCCATGTTTTTATCTTCAGGTACTTTTTCAACCTCCATTTGATTGTCATCTGTCAGTTCTCTTATTTCTCTGGCATACCCTTCGATAATCCGGTCCCATTGCTCTTGATAGCCTTCCTTTTTCTTAAAATATCTCACTCTTCTTTTGGAAATCTTTGGTTGGAATATTTTATTAGTTATCTTCTTCCTCGTCATCACATAATCTTCCTCCTCGTCCATCTCCATGAAACTCCTCCGATACTCCTTCCTGAAGACCCCTTCTTCACGGTTGATGATTGGTAAGTTGATCATATTAATCAGGCCACCTCAAGTCATTTCAATTAATTCTTTTGTAACCCTTGTCTTCTTTGGACGTATGGTTCTTCTTTCTTCCATCTTCACCTCTTCCGTTTCTTGAGTTATTTGGATCTTCTTATCTCCACTATCTTCAGGCTCTGGACTCGCTTGTTCCATGCTTTTATCTTCAAGTAGTTTTTCAACCTCCATTTGATTGTCATCTATCTTCGGGTTGGATTGTTCCCTCCCCCTTCTTAATTTTTCTCCGAATTTCCTGTTCTCTTCTATGGTTCTATCGATTGCCTCTATTGTACTATTATGGCAATCATCCAATTTTTTACTCAAATCTTCCCTCAATGATTGGAAATCTTTTCTAGATTCTTCCCTCAATGATTGGAAATCTTTTCTAGATTCTTCCCTCATGGATCGGTAATCTTCCTTTATACTCATAAACATCTTTTTCATCCATTCCTGGAAATCTGCTGTCGTTAGTATCTCTGTTGATCCCGACATCTTGATATCCTGGTAATGCACTTGCTGTCTCTCGTCGAATTAGGTGAGGAAATTATTGGTTTAATTGCCTAAATTGCTAATTGTTTTCTTCCTAATTCGCGCTCAGACGTTGGGCGCCACGTTGTAACGTTATATGTATGTTATGGGGATATTTTGCAACGATATAAGATTTAATATGATAAGTAAGATTTAAAATCGGAATTATTATTAGTAGTGTTGATTATTAATAATAGTTGTGTGGGTATTCCCGTTTAAATCTTTCAATTTAAAAAAGTATTGTAGCACTTCACTGTTCACCTCCCCACTTACCATATGTGGATGTTATCAATGTTCTGTTTGGTGACGTCTTCTGCTGCAACATACACTTTATACATACATGTGGATATTCTACTTGAATATCCTAAGTAATACACATGCACAATAAAATAAAATAAGCGCTTAATTGTAATTTGAACTGCAATGAACATTCAAACTCTGCCGCCACCTTCTGATAGAACTAGTTATGAAAATTAAACTATTTTAATTTTGAAATCAAAAACTCTTTCTACTGGTAAAAATAATTGAGATTTATTAACAGTTCTGAAATGCCATTAACTCTTTTAAATAAACAATCAATCACTAATATCTTTACAAAATAATAGTTATTATGAACAATTTTTTAAAGCTCTTTTAACCTCAAGGCTGGTAACACTGAGATCTGATACAATAATTTTAGTTAGCGAGGTTATGTCCTCTTTACACAGTTAAATTACCAAGTTCGTGTGTTCTTGGAAGTTGCATGATACCAGATACAAGATGTTATCTTTTCCAACAATATTTAATAAAGAATTAATACAAAAAAAACAAACAAATATTAAAAATAAAAGTCGGTACCATAAAACCGATAACTATCGTACCATCGTACGCTGAATATAATGGACACAGCAGTTACTTTGATAACACGTGCTTTGAGCTGCACTGTTAAAAATTACTATTATTATTTATTAGTTGGTTATAAAAATCATTTATTGGCAAGAGAAAAAAGTCTATAATAAAAAAAAACTCTTGTGATAGCTTTCATTTGATTTATATTACTAGAGAACAGAATTATGAAAAGGTGACAAAGTTGTCGTTATTATTTCTAGGTTAGTTAACAAACGTAAGTAGTTATTGTGGATAAGTAAATTATTCATTGAATTCTTAATAATCTAAACACATATATTTTATTCATAATGCATCTGATGTGTAACTATCAGTTAATTAGAATATTTTTCGCAAAAAAAATTATTTATTAGTCAAATCAAACGAAATGAGTCAAATGAGCGACTAATCATTTCACTCATATTTGTAATATTTAAATTAATATTGACTTCTTTAATTACGATAAAATCGTAAAACATTTATTTTTTAAATTAATAAATGCGAGATAATTCTTTTATTTAATTCTGATAATTTTCATCATGATTAATACACTTCGGTACTTCTGACTAGAGTAGTACCCAAACAATAATTCTCCGTTCATTAACAGAAATTATTATTTCCATTTTATTTGTTAAATAATGAAAATATAGTACTCCCTGTTTTTTTATAAAACACAAAACTCGAAAACACGACCTTTATTATACCCTGACCGTGTTTATTATTTGAATTCACTGGACACTCGTTATTTCTTTGTTGTGTACAGGTTATGTGTGTATAGCGTAACTTATGAACGTGTCGCGCACAATTTAAATACAACTTAATACATTTCTTCATCGACCTTGCTCGTTGAATTAGGCTGGTAGACTCTTTGACGACTGAATGATGACTGAACGCTTCACCTAAGCGTCTCCTGCTTGTCTGGTTGTTTTAATTCATTTGATTGGTTTAAATTGTCGAACTCTCCACCCCAAAACACCACGGTTAAATAAAGCTTTTAATTTTTTACCAATTTCTTGTATGGGTTGGAGACTATAGTGATGTAATCGTTGATACACCAAATGATTAAAAAGTTTATAATTGCTATAACTTTTTTATTAATTGTCGTATCGTTGAATAGTTAGTGGCAATAGATCGCGGACACCTTTGGCTTTAAATAAAGTCTAAACAAGGATAAAATCCGTCCATTATTAACTCACTACAACTATTTCACAAATTCCTATGGTGAATCTTAATATTAATAAGTTTATTTCACCATATCTTACTCCAATTACACAATAACACTCCTTATTAAACGTTTTGAGTCCATTTCTCATTTGTTTAATACAGAAAATAGGTGCAATTACTATTCAAACAATATTTGGTAATGGCGTCCTCAAACGTCCATATTCGATTATTTATAATCGCTTATAACACTATTATTTCTTATTTAGTGACATTTGTTTGGCATTCTAACAATAATATATACATTTATTTACATCGGTTTACACTTTGTTATATGAAAAATGATGTTTTTCATATACTAATAGTCTTATCAAAATACCATCTGTTCTCTTTTCTTTAAATTGTCACTTTGTCAATCATTTTACCATATAAGGTATATAATGTTACAAATGAAAATAGTGTACAACTATAGTACCTTGTTTATTTAATGTATTTATCAGTCTTTCGCTATCTGAAAGCTTTCCAATTCTTAGTATTGGGTTTGTTTACATCAGGTTATGCCATGACAGTCAGTTATTTTTTAATAAATCAACAACTGAATTGCTATTATTACATTTGATATGTGTTCTCGTAGTAGTATCAGATATCTTTCTGACTACTGATAACATTTTTATTTACCTTTGAACAAGTTTGGATAGTGCATTTTGCTTAACTAACTTGTTACATAGTGTTTGTTTCCATTTGGTTCCACAATCATAGTCATTTAGTTTTCAATAATTTGACTATAAAATTACTATTATTATACTTATGATCTGTTCTCATAGTAGTATTAGATATTTTCCTAACTACTGGTAACATTCTCAGTAATCCTTGGACAAGTTTTAATAATGTATTTTGCTTAACTAACTTGTCACATTGGGTTTCTTTTCATCTAGCTTTGTGCTATCATATTTAATCTGCTTTATGTGCTGTGTATTTCAGTATAAAATATTATTTATTAGTGTGCATCATTATTTATAATGAATCTTTGACTGAAACAATTGTTGATGGTTGCTTGGTTTAATTAACATATATGATTTTGTGTTATAGGTGCACTCCCTATGGGGTTATGTATCAATGTGCAACATATTCTTATGCAGTATTTGCTTCCACTATTATGACTTCATTATGGTATTCTATTACAATGGTTTAATTGTTGATTAATACACATGTTTACACTATTTTTCTAAACAATAACACAAGTATTCTTAATCTAATGGTATTACATTTCTTGTTGTGTTGTACCTAATTTCTGGTACCTTGGTTGTTTGATACTTAACAAACTAGCTTGTTTGTTATTATTTCTTCTGGACTTTCTTTATATTGTATTCTGTCTTGCCGTGGCATTCAGTTATATTTCATTTTAAAATTTACAAAGCTTTTATTATCAGTTTCTATGAACAATGATTTTACTGTTCTATCTTACATTTCTCTTGGTGGTCTTATGATTATGTATTTTGGATTACAATCTTGATTACATTGGTCACACTAATTGTCTGTGCATTTTAACTATTTAATCTTTGATGTTTCCACTATAAAGGTAACACATTTTCCTCTGTTATAAACCTTCTCACTTGTATTGTCTGTGGGGTTTATTTGGGTTAAAATTGGTTAACTTGTTACAGGTTCTCACACTTACATTAAGTTTTCACTATTACTGTTTGTGATTTCTTAAATATGCTAAACACTGTTTCTTCATAGTTGATAATCGTTATTCTTCTTCCGGTCACTAGTATAGTTCCTTGTGTACTTGGTGAATGGTGACTTCTTGTATTGTCCATACATTATCTTCACTCTTCATGTCATGTTTCCTTGCTCTTCTTCTTCCTTTCTTCTTTTGGTTTAAACATCTTCTTCAATATTTCCATTTGTAGTAGTCGTTGTTCCATAGTATTTATATTTTATAAATAGATTGGTTGGTTTGCCATCATTGTGGTTGCTCTTGAGTTGTCTCTTCTTCATTGTACATAGTTATGATTTTGGTTGGTTCCCCTCACTGTTGGAATTCTGTTGTCTTCTCTTCATCTTACATAGTTATTATTTTTGTTGGTTCCCCTCACTGTTGGAATTCTGTTGTCTTCTTTTCATCTTACATAGTTATTATCTTTGTTGGTTCCCCTCACTGTTGGAATCTATTGGGCCTGGTTTCTAACATTTTATATTGGCTTGTGGTCATTTTCTTTCTCTCTTTTGTACCCGATGATGCTATATTACACTTCCTTCTTCTTTGTTGGAATTTTACAATAATATATCTGTAGATACTCACTTTTTGTTTCCATTATTTACGTACTTAGAACTATTTTCATGATTTCCCGTCACTTGACGTAATAATTGTTTACTCTATGTAACTACCAAATTTGGTACGTTACAATATACAAAATTGTATCCAATCAACAGAGCCACCACAAAAAATCTGTTGAGTATAATTATATGCAAATACATGACAGAAGTAGGAGTGCCAGGGTTAGTAATCACTGACCATGGGACCCAGTTCAAGGGAAGAATATGGAGGGAAACACTGCTGAATAAGGGAGTGAAAACCTTCAAAACCTCAGTATACCACCCTAGCAGTAACCCCGCTGAACGAGTTCTCCGAGAAGTAGGAAGAATCCCATACTGTCACCAACAACAAAGAAAGTGGGAAGAGTATTTACCAGCTGCGGAGGATTTTATTAACCTGGCGTACCACCAAGCAATAGATACAACCCCATTTACAGCTATGTTTGAGAGAAGACCTCCTAGAGAAATTACAGCATTGATAGAATTTCCCCCATGCGACGATTACACATTTGACCAAATAAAATTTTATAACAAGACCGTCGAACGAGCAGAGAAAATGCGAGAAAAATATAAGAAACAGCAACCCAAAATAATCAAGTACGAAATAGGAGAACTAGTATTGCTAAAAAATCGAGAGCTCCCCAGTACCGTTGAAGGAATTGCGAAAAAGTTCCTACTACTATATACTGGACCCTATACTATCATCAAAGATAATCAAAACAACACATACAAAATTATGGAAACCCATACCAATAGAACCAAGGGAGTCTATAATCAAGCTTCTTTGAAGAAATATTGTTTTCTAATGGCAGGACATTGAATTATTCCATTTGTCTTCTGGCATCCCAATAGAGTTTTGGTAGATTCCCTGTCTCTTGATAAGAGTGATCCAATCCCGAACACACAAGAAGATGGTCTCTGTTCATCACTGTATTCAGCTGCTTACAAATTGTGCAGTGGTGGGATTTGTAGATCTTAATACGATGGAGGTGTTCAGCAAGGCAGTCGTGACCAGTATTGAGTCTGAAGTTCGCTACTGCTTGGTTTCTGGGTATATTTTTGTTTTTGTCCCAAGTGTTTCCAATGTTTTCCCACCATTTACCACTAGACGCAAGGCTGGCCTCATAACATTGAAGAAATATAACCAATCAGAATAAGTGATATAAAAAATCTATCACTTGAAGGAGTAGAGGAGAAGAACACCAAAGAGAGTAACAAGAGAGAAGGCTATTATAATGGAAAGAAGAGAAAGAAAAAAAAAGTTATTTAATTGTCAAATATGGTATACCCCACAAAACCAAGAAATATAATAAAAACCTTCCAGAATAAGTGTTAAAAAACCAAACACTTGAAGGAGTAGAGAGGAAGAACACCAAAGAGAGTAATAAGAGAGATGGCCATTCTAAAGGAAAGAAGAAAAAGAAAAATGTTTATTAAATGAATATTGTATGTAAAAGAAGAATTTTATTAATCAAATATTGTATTAAATATTGAACGAAAAATGTTTGTTAAATGAATATTGTATGTAACACGAGAAAAAGAAAGACTAGTATCTAATAACTAAACCATAACCAAAACAAGCAACTAGTGAACGCAATTAAGATATTTTAAACAATGTTTTCTATCACTTTGAGAAAAATTTTGTACTATCCAAAATAAAATGTTAAAAAAATATGACATTTGCTAGAAGAGAGAAGAAGACCATTAATGAGAATATTATGTAGAGGAGAGAGTGAGAAGGAGAATTGACCAAGAAAAAGAAGAAAGAACCAATCAATATGAAGAAGAATTTTGTCACGATAAGGAGAGAAGAAAAAATGAAGAATATTTACACATGCTATTTGTCAACAACATTAACTAATGAAGATCTGCAGAAGTGAAGAAGGAATCCAGAAGAGAAAGTATAATAAAATATAAAAGGCAAAAGAGTGAATAACCCCAAGAGTGTTTATTATTATTAGTCGAAAGAGACTGCTTATGAGTATTATTATTTAATGAATTGACTGTAGAAAAGTTCCAGCAATCATTTAACTGGGCAGGGATGATGTTCCCCTGATCTCAGAAAGAGTGTAGTTATGAACGACGGAGTTAGGTAAGCCATAGAGCCCACCCGAATCGATTTCAGCTACAAAGTTAGGGAAAAAATGTTAATGAAATTAAATATTTAAGGGACAAAACACAACAGCCAAGAATGTAATTAAACAAGATTCCAAGATTATGAAGAAGGAGGAGATGTAGAAAATATAGTAACTGGAGACAAGTGTAAGAGTAAATACAAAATATGAAAACATTATATGTGACTTAAGAGTGAAATGAAAAATTGATAATTTCTTCAATCATAAAACAAACAAAGATATCAGAAATGATCAATTCTAATAAGGAGGCAATATGTAACAGTACATATAACACCACATTCACCTACGTACCGAAAATTAATTTAAAGGCCACCACTAGTAAAAATACATTAAAAGGTCTAGAATACCACCATGTATACAGAAGAAGAAAGTACCATAAGTTTAAATAAGTGAAGCATCGTTGAAAGGAAATCACTAGTAAATGCACCAATAAAGAAGAAAAGAAGAATAAAGACGAGACGACTGACATACTCTACCCAATAGATCAGTGAGAAAGACACAAGACAACAAGAGAAGAAAGAAGAATCAGTGAGAAGAAAATGAGAACAAAAGAAGAAAGAAGAATCAGTGAGAAGAAAATGAGAACAAAAGAAGAAAGAAGAATCAGGGAGAAGAACACAACAATAACAACTTCAAGAAAGAAGAAGGAAGAAACAATGTGAAGAAGACAAGTGAAAATCACATCATGTATAAAAATGAACAATAGTGAGAAGGAGATCAGTGAAGAAAAAAGAAGAAAGATATCCAGACCAAACACAAGAACAAGGGAAGGAAATTGAAGTATAACAAACTAACATAAACCTTTGAAAGAATAATTGTATTAAGAAGAAAAAAGAAATGTTAATTGATTACATGATATAAATCCCAAAGCTGTATGGTAAAGTCAACACTGACCACAACTCATTTAATGAATACATTCATTGTCTATGTGAAACACATTATTATAAATAAGGACTAAATATTGTAAATAAAGAGTCACAAGTAAACTGAATAAGGACAAGATAAGTTTATGATAGCTAAATGATGTGTAGTTATAAAATAAACAGAAGAATAGGTCCCAAAATAATGAATGGCCAATTGTACAGTGGGAATGATGTTAATACAAACCCACTAATTAACAATAAATAAGACAATACAAGAGTAAACTAAATGTGAAATAATAATAACCAATAACCAAGGTACAAACATTGAATGAAAACCAGTCAACTAGACTAATGTAGAAATACACAGCCAGCAGCAACACATTACTGCTTACTGAACCTATAACATAACCTAATCTGGGCATACAGTTTCCAGTAAAACTTAATGAAAACTAAATCAAACAATATTAAACCAAAATGTAATGAGCTAGGAAGTAACTAGATCATATAAGGAATATTTTGTACACAGTAGCTAATAGTATAACTGAATATAAAAGCTATATTTATGTAATACAAATATGACAATATGCTTGTAATGGCAAAGAGACATTATGCAACCAAAATCATGTTATAAACACGTTATACAAAGATAGTAACTCAACTAATGACCTGAGGTCAGACAGAATACTGTTCAGATGAACAAATGCAACCAAAATAACTAACTAAATAATCTATATAAATGTAATTACAACTAAACCATTGTAACAGTTAGCTGCAAGTAAAGTGGACAACCACTAAACCTAGATAATAACAGAATCAAATGCAGAATGAACTGCATCACAATAACAATAAGATCATTGTAACTATTTTAATTATCGGTTACAGAATAATACGAATAATATGTGTAGGATACCAAACATACAACAAGGTAACTCCATATAGGTATGACAAGCCTAATTAATAAATGATAATTAAGGCACTAAACCAATAATGTAGGGAAAAAGAACACTGTCAGTAGTGACTTAACCCGTCGATGTTTAATTATACAATGTTAGAATTCAATTAAATGTTATTATTGCTAGAGAATAAGAAAAACAAAAATGTATAACCATAGGTTTAAGTTCGAATCTATGAAAACGGACATAGTGTTAATATTAAGGCATAGTTTTAAGTGAAAATTGTACAGTAGTTTAAGGACAAGTTATTACCACCATGGAAAATGGAATAAAAACAATATAATATTAATAATTAATGGCTTAATGGACACTAAGTATAAATACTAAGTGCGAATTCAGCAACCCCGAATCAGAAATATATGATGAGGGGGTTCAAATTAATCGTCTTTAAAAATCATGAACAATGAGGGTAATCACAATGTCCTCAGTACAATTATAAGGAAGATATTGGACTTTTAAGAATAATTGTATTATGCTGTGCCCTTTCGCGTGGGTATGTCAGCCACGATTTCTTAATCTTGAGACCAAAATGTGACAGTGTTGGAAGTGTCTGTTCTGACGAAGCCCACCGGAGATAAACGAATTAAAATAAACTGACCAATCAGAGCTTATAAAAAATCTGAGATTCATCATTCCGACAGAGGAAGCGAGGACAGTCTTTCAACATCCACGAAGCGAACTGCATGCTCGTCACCACTCCAGAAAAATGTGCTTTTGACAGCAACCAGGTGTAAACAACGTTGACCTCAAACCGAGATATAGGTTACATCCATTGAAGAATCAGTGCAGTATATTTCTAAGTGTACTGTATTCGGAGTTAATGCGCATAGGAGTGGGTGCAGTACAGTGATAAAATTTAAAGAAATTTTAATTAATTAAAAAGTGTTAATAAGAAAAAAGTGTAACCCTTCGAATGACAAGATACGCAAGTATTCATACCCACAGCTATATTGTTATGATTAGATGATAAGAAAGATAACTGAACGCTAATAGCGTTTTAAATTAACATATGGTAAACAATTAAATTCCCTATTCTTAAAGGAAGGGATCTAAGGAATACAAATAAACAATGTCGAAGTTGAACGATTTAAGTAACGACAATTTCAACGATTTGTAGCGTATACTATAAATGTTTAGAATAAGTAAAGACATTGTACCATCAATGAAGAGTGTATGTGCTCTTATGCTATTAGCAGATAAGAGTATTGAATATTTTGTTGCTAAATTTAAGTAAGAGTTACACCAGAGAGTGATAACTACAATCAATGAATTACCGTTACCTGAAATAGGCATATCCAATGTTAGAGATGATCTTAGTCCCTGACACTGGATCATAACAATTATTATCAATTATTAATAATTAGTTAACCACTTTTAACCAAACAAGGTTGCACTAAACGATATTTAAAGCCTATGTCTAACCATGAACAGTCGTTCATATTTTGTCTTTTTAATTAACAATCAATGAATTCTTATCTTATATGTTTGTTCTAGCTGTAGCAATTATCTTAAATAAGTGTATTTTGCAGTCTAAAAGAACCTACTACTATTATTATTATAATTATTAATGACATTTCAAGTCGAATAATACGACATAACCTGCATGTTTGTCAACACACATTTTGTAACTAACCAAAGGCAGTCATGCCAACTTGAGCTTATCAATCGTTTTAGAGTCCATGTTCAATTTTAAATATTCATTGTTAACTAGAAAGAAGAGCAAAACGTATTATTGTACTAAATTTCATTGTGTTAGAATTGAATAAATAACCATTATTATTTTTACCTTTGAAAGAGTTGACCTTTATTGTATCAGTAAATACAGCTTAGAGGAGAAGAACGAGGCGGTTGGTACCATGCTTAAAGTGCGAATCATTCAAATTGAGTGATTTTATATTTTGTTTACAACCGTACTGACCTATATATATATATATATATATATAACATTATAAAGTATGAGTTACCATGAATGTCATGTCTATGTATGTGTATGTTAGTATATAGGAAGAAAACTACTGATCTTCTCACCACCGCTGATCAACGAAGAGTCGACGGAACTTCGATTGGAATAATTCTAAGCAGTGAATAAAATACATATAATTAAACCAATTAAACCGACAGTTAATACGTCGAAAAGAGTGTAAGTAACCGACTTATTCAATCCTGGATTCAACAATAGGTTGAATTGAGGGGAATAAGTCAATAAACAGATATATAATAATAAAATACGAGATTGAATAATAATAATCAACCGAGTGCAAGACCCATATTAAGTAAGTAAAAAAACAACCCTGAGACTACTACTTAATAATAAATATAATTAATTTAAATAGACGGAGCAGTCGTCTACGTTATAATATATATATATATATATATATATATTGTAACGTGCGGTTTTCGTAGAGGTGGATGTACTCCAGTTACAGGTATATAGTTAATTCAGCCCCACTGTTGTAAGCGCCAATTCTGTAACGTACTGCTTTTTGGATATAGGAGAGTTATATTATATGCCCTATGTTGTTATGCACCAAATCTGTGATGTAGCGTTTTTTTTTTCTAGAGGTTTTAGCAAAAACTTTGTATGTGGCTTATTGGGTGTTCGTCTTATTTAATTCAGCTCCCAATGTTGTGTACGCCAATCTGTAACGTACTACCTTTAACTTTAGAGGTGTTAATGTTTCCGCCTCTCCGCAGTCGCCACTTATGAATTATAATGACCGAAGTTTAAAAATAAAGTGTTTGGTAATGTTACTCAATCAAAAGCCGAAATCGAGAGTGTGTGATTTGGGGTCAAGCAGGGAAGTTGTTCATCCTTATGTTGAAGAAAGAGTAAGTGCCGATTGTTTACATTCGGTTTAGACGATTTCTGAAATTTTTTCAAATTGTTCGCCATGAATTAAATCAGCTGATTGTGAGACGAGTCTCCACGCATAGTACAACCAGGCTACACTATGGCAAAGTATGACCCGATGGGTCGATCTCTTCTATTTTATGCTGAAATCTGTTACAACTACCCGCTACAAAAAAATATAACACATATTTATTATTCAATATAAATTTTTCAATAATATTTATTATTTATTATATTGGTTTTTTTTCTTTCTCTGCCGCCCAGATACAAATATCACAGTCGATCTTCTTAATTAAAACATAATATCGACTTCATCGAGTAAACATGGAATTGTCAAAAGATAAAACATATATGGTTTTGTTTACCAAATTTTATACTATTTTTAAAACATCAATCAATATATAATTCTTAATATTTCCCCAGGGTTAAGGGTAAGTTCTTTTTGTTATGAGATGGTCAGAAATGGATAATTATACTACGCTTTACAAATACCGAAAAATATTAAAAAATTTTGTTTATTTTCGTATAGTACGTAGTTTCAGAACTGTCCGTAAGAGAGCAGCTTGCGTTTGTTTACTTTAGAACATATGATTAATTTGGAATAGTTTTTTCGTTCTATCCAACCATTCGGAATGAGTTTTCTTCGTTAAATATTAAACGAAATGTTTATATTACCTCTCTTCTTATAGTTCTTACTGGAATGAAGCCTTTTCTCTAGTGATGTCCGTCTTAGGTTGTAATTTCATTACCCTCTGGCCCATATTATATAGTCAACTTGAAACATGGCGAAACTCGGCCGAATCATCAGAATGGTTTTCTTTCACTGTTTATTATGGAGTATAACCATTTAATTTTGATAAATAAGGTAGGATTATATAATGTTCATATGGCTTTTTAATTTTGTACTAATTTTGCACTTCTCCAAAGTTTCAAAAAGGATATTTTAATAGAATTGTGGTAGCATCATTTTGTCAACTCGCCAGGTTTAATTTCCAAATTTTATTATTAACAATACTTGTTATTTTCGTCACTCTTAGTAACCCATAATATTTTTATTATACAGGCAGTTTGTAATTATTATAAATTTATATTTTATTTACCGAAAAATAATTCTTTTTAATTCAGGTTTCTTTCCCAATTCGGTTTACATAATAGGTTTCTGTTCATTTTCTTATGACCTTGTATATAAGTATTTAATATTTTTATTATCTTTAAATGAATTTATATATTATTTATTAGTCTCTCATAGTATTCCTACACTGCACTACTTCCTTCTGCCATTTCCCTCATGTAGTATTATTTTAATTTTTTATTATCATTTGATATTTAAATCTTTTATGTTTTTTAAAATGAACCCTGGGTTATCTTATACTAACACAAATATTTGCAAAAATATAAAATTAACTTAGGTATTAAACTTGGTTGTCTACACAATATAAATATTACAATAAATTAATAAAATACAGAATCAGTTAGTAGCATTATAGTCTACTATCATAGTTTATAATTCCCAAACCTACAGCACAATTCTGTAATAAGTTACCTTCACTTTCACTTTTTACCTCAATGGGTACACTATAACTCACTTGTCACTGTATATCACTCGAATTGTTTATAATGTTTAGTGATACCATTTAATTTTGAGCTAGTTATAGGTTACCCATTTCTGACCTTTATGCTATTACATGATTTAATTTATTGGGACCGGTTTATGTAACGTTACAATATATATATATCATTTTCTATATAAGTAACTCGATGTTTCTTGCAGTAATTATATAATTTGTGATGTTTTCAATTTGTTTCTTCTGCAAGTAGATAATATTGTATATTCTTTTTAACACCTGACGCACGTTTCACTGAAAAATATCAGTATCATCAGAGGTTTCTACGTGAATTAATAACAATCGAAATAATTCTATTAATATAAAATTAACGAATAATCAAATTTGTATTGATTTTAATGTAAAATAAAATAACTGATAATCGATTTAAGTCGATTAGTTAACGATTGTTTTAATGTTTATTTTCTTCAGCAGCTGTTTTCTTGGTTGAAATTTTGTTTATATTTTATTCATTTTTATTTTTTAGTAAATTTATAATTTTAAATAGATCGTCTTGTTTTGTTTTTATTTGGGTTTGTTCTTTAATTAATAAATTATTGTTATTGTGTTTGTAAATGTTAAGATTTTCCCAAATATTCATTTTTTGACCTTTTTGTATGTTTTTAATTAATTTTATATTTTCAATGTTTGGAAACTGGTGGTTATTATTTAGACAATGTGTGGCTAAATTAGATTTATAAATATTTCGTTTTAAATATGCATTGCGGTGTTGAACGAATCTATCTCGTAGTTTTTTCTTCGTCTGGCCCACGTAAAATTTATTGCAATCTGGACATTCTATTTTATATATTCCATTTTTATTGTGAGTATTGGATTTAGTTTTAGGTTTTATTTTATTAAAAATTATATTATCTGTATTATAAGATATTTTTAAATTAGTATCTTTAAATATTTTATTTAGTTTTTGAGTTATATTTCCGTAATAAGTGAAGGTTGTATATTTTATATTATTATTAATAGATGAATTTTTAATGTAGTGTTTTTAGGAATTTTATTAGTGATTTTATGTTTAATTTTATTTTCTAATTTATTAACAGTTTTTATTTTGCATACATTTTTAACTGCTATTTGTTGGATAATTTTTCTTTCTTTGTTTCTTTCTGTGTTATTTAATGGAATCCTAAGCATTCGGTAAATCATGGAATTAAATATTTAATTATTATTTACAAACATTTACATTTACAAACACAATAACAATAATTTATTAATTAAAGAACAAACCCAAATAAAAACAAAACAAGACGATCTATTTAAAATTATAAATTTACTAAAAAATAAAAATAAAAATGAATAAAATATAAACAAAATTTCAAATATAACCGAGAAAACAGCTGCTGAAGAAAATAAACATTAAAACAATCGTTAACTAATCGACCTAAATCGATTATCAGTTATTTTATTTTACATTAAAATCGATACAAATTCGATTATTCGTTAATTTTATATTAATAGAATTATTTCGATTGTTATTAATTCACTTAGAAACCTCTGATGATACTGATATTTTTCAGTGAAACGTGCGTCAGGTGTTAAAAAGAATATACAATATTATCTACTTTCAGAAGAAACAAATTGAAAACATCACAAATTATATATATATATATTGTAACAGAACTTACAACGATAAGATTTAATTAAATTATTATTATGAGTGTGATTATTAATAAAATTAGTGTGGGTGTTCACTTTTAAGGTTTGTCGTTTAAAATAGTATTTATCACTTCACTGTCAATCTCCCCACTTACCATATGTGAATGTCTTCAATGTTCTTGTTGGTGACTTCTTCTGCTGCAAAAACACTTGATACACATATATGGATATTCCGTTTGAATATCATAAATAATGCACATGCACAATAAAGTAAATTAAAAGTTTAACTGCAATTTGAATGATATTGGTCATTCAAATCCTACCGCCACCTTATGACAGAACTGTTCATGAAAAATTAAACTATTTTATCTATTATAAAAAAAATCAAAAACTCTGTTCCACTGGTAAATAAATTGGGGTTTATTAACAATTGTTAAATGCAATGAACTCTTTTAAAAAAACAATCAATAGTATCTTTACAAACAATAATTACTTTAAACAATTCCTGTCATCTTTGTACCTCAAGGCTGGTAACACTGATGTCTGGTACAATGCTTTTGGTGAACGAGGTTATGTCCACTTTATTCAGTTATATTACCAAATTCGTGTGTTCTTGGAAGATACATGATACCAGATTACAAGATATGATCTTATTTAACAATATTTAATACTGTATTACTATAAAAACAAACAAAAATTTAAAATTATAAAATTCGGTACCATAAACCGATATATATCGTACTATCGTACGGTTATCAAAACGCATACAGCAGTTGTAATCAAAACACGTGCTCTGTGCTTGCACTGTTAAAAATATTATTATTATTTATTCATTAACTATTAAAATTATGTACTGGCAAGAGAAAAAATCTAGAATAAAAAAACTCTTGTTATAGCTTTCATTGAATTAAAATTATTTGAGAACAGAATCATTACTCGGTGACAAAGTTATAATCGTTAGTTCTAGGTTAGTTACCTAGCAAACGTAAGTAATTATTTTGAATAAGTATATTACTTATTAAATTCTTAATACTATGAACATAAACATTTTATTTATAAGTCATCTGACATATAATTATCAGTCGTTTAGAATATTTGCGCAATAAAACAGTTATTCGTTAATTTAAAAAGTTTAGTCAAATGAGCGACTATATACTATACATGGACGGTCGGTATTTAAATTAATTCCGATCTCCTCAATTACGATAAAATCGTAAAATATTTATTTTTAAATTAATAATTGCGCTATGATTCATTTATTCAGTTCTGATAATTTTTCATCATGGTTTAAGCACTTTAGTACTTTTGACTAGTGCAGTCCCAAAACAATATCTGTCGTTTACTAACGAAAGTTATTATTTTAATTCAATTCGTTAAAATAATTAAAATAGAGTACTCCCTGATTTAAAAACACAAAACACGACCTTTATTATACACTGGTCGAGTTATTTTCACTGTTCACTTAATGCACTGGACACTCGTTAGTATATTGTCATGTATAGGTTAGTGTATGTAGGCTAACTAATGTTAGTGACGTGCACATTTTGAAATAATTTTGACGACTTCTTGCGTGAACCTTGCGTGTTGAGTGATACAGAACGAATGCTTTCTTCACCAAAGCGTCTCCTTCTCGTCTGGTCATTTTAAGCTATTTGATTGGTTCAAAGGGTCAAACTCTCAACACCAAAACACTTTGGTTAAATAAAACTTTTAATTTTTTACAATTTATCGCGTGGGTTCGAGGCTACGGGTGACGTATGCATCGATACACAAAATGACTGAAAAGTTTATAAGTGTCATAACTTTTTTATCAATTATCGTATCGTCGAATGGTTAGTGGCATTAAATCGCGGACACTTGTGGCTTTATTTTAAGTCTAAACAAGGATTAAATCCGTTCATTTTTAACTCACTTAGCCATTTCACAAACTCATATGGTGACTCTTAATATAAATAAGTTTGTCTCACCATATTTTGTTCCAATTACACTATAACTAAATATCACTACAATATTGACGACTCGGAACACTAAGTTTTTTATATTTACTTATAAAAAACTTAGTGTTCCGAGTCGTCAATATTATAGTGATATTTAGTTAAGTAACGGACACGTCATGGACAACGAAATCCAAGAATACACTATAACACTCATTACTAAACGTCTCGAGTCCATTTCTCTTTTGTTTTAGTACATAAAATAGTTGTAATTACCATTTAAACAATATTTGGTAATGGCGTCCCTAGCTACCATATTCGATTGTTTATAATTACATGTAATGCTATTATTCCTTACCTAATTACATTTGTTTGACATTCTAACACTAATATATACATTTATTCACATTTGTTCACATTTTATTTTGCAAAAATGTTATTTTTCATATACTTATAGTATTATCAAAAATACCTTCTGTTCTCATTTCTCTAATTTGTCACTTTTTTAATTATTTTATCACACAAGGTATATAATGTTATAAATTAAAATAGTGTACAATTGTAGTACCTTGTTGGTTTAATGCATTTATCAGTCTTTCGTTATCTGAGAGCTTTCCAATTCTTAGTATAGTGTTTGTTTACATCTGGTTTTACAATGGTAGTTAGTTTCTAATATTTCAATTACTAAACTACTACTATTACATTTGTGATGTGTTCTCGTAGCAGTATCAGATATTTCTCTAACTACTGATAACATTTTTAGTAATCTTTTAATAAGTTTTGAAATTGCTTTTTGATTAACTATCTTGTCACATTGGGTTTCTGTTCTTTTGGCTTTATGACATCATATTCAATCTGATTCATTTGCTGTGTATTTCAGTACATATGTTATTTTTGGTTTGCATTACTATTCATAATTAGTCTTTGTTTGAAACAATTGTTGATAGTTGGTTGGTTTAATTAATATACATGATTTTATGTTATAGGTGCACTTTCTATGAGGTTATGTGTCAGTTATCTGGTAACAATGTGCAACATATTCTTATGCAGTATTTGACTCTACTATTACCATTTCATTATGGCATTCTACTACAATGGTTTAATTATTAAGTAATACACATGTTTACTCTATTTGTTGAAACAATAACACAAGTATTCTTAGTCTAATAGTATTACATTTCTTGTTGGGTTGTACCTAGTTTTTGGTACATTGATTGTTTTATACCTAACAAACTAGCTTATTTGCTACTATTTGTTTTGGATTTTATTTATATTTTATTCTGTCTTGCCGTGGCATTCAGTTACATTTCATTTTAAGGCTTACAAAGCTTTTATTATCAGTCCCTATGAACAATTAATTTACTGTTCTATCTCACATTTCTCTTGGTGGTCTTAATGATTATCTATGTTGTGTTACAATCTTGATTAAACTGGTCACACTAATTGTCTGTGCATTTTAACTAGTTAATCTTGGATTCTTTCACTTATAATGGTAACTCATTTTCCTCTGTTATAAACATTCTCACTTGTACTGTCTGTGGTGTTTATTTGGGGTAAAAATGGTTAACATGTTACAGGTTGTCACATTTATATTAAGTTTTCACTGTTATTGTTTGTGATTACTCAATTATGCTAAACACTGGTTTCTTTGTAGTTCATCTTCGAATAATCATTACACTTCTTCCGGTCATTAATATAGTTCCATGTATACCTGGTGAATGGTGATTTCTTGTACTGTCCATACATTATCTTCATTCTTCGTGGTATGTTTCCTTTGCTCTTCTTCTTCCTTTCTTCTTCTGGTTAATTGTTGTTCACTATCGGTGTTCTCCTGGGTTATACATTACTTGTGATAATCAATGTTCCCTTAATCTTGTCATATTCTTCAATATTTCTATTCGTGGTTGTCATTGTTCCATAGTATTTTATACTAATAAATAAATTTGTTTGTTTTATCATCATTGCGGTTGTTCTTGAGTTGGCTCCTCTTCATTGTAATAGTTATTTTTGTCGTTTCCCCTCACTATTCGGACCTATTGGGCCTGGTTTCTAACATATTATATTGGCTCGTTGTCATTTTCTCTCTCTTTTGTACTCGATGATGCTATATTACTCTTCCTTCTTCTTTGTTGGATTGTTTCAATAATATACCTTTGTAGATACACACTTTGTCTATATTCTCCTGTTCCTTATTTTATGTACTTTGAAATATTTTCATGATCTCCCGTTACTTGACGTAATAATTAGTTATTTTATGTAACTGCCAATTTGGTACGTTACAATATATTTATATATATTGTAACGTAACAAAGTTAAGGTCCCCGACGTTACATAAAAGCTTTGTTAATATAAATGAAAATAATACCCAAGGTATGCCATAATTAAGGTCAGGAGGGCAAACCTCACCTATAAAAAAATGTATTGATGACACCTAGTAAGGTTACTAGGTAATAAAATGGTAAAAGTGTATCTAAATATAAAATATGGAGTGATCAGTGTAAGATAAACTATAAACACTGTGTCTAAGGAGATGAGTTTACTGTGGATGAGTTTGAATATAATAGACTGTTTAATTAATATTTAATGTTTTATAAAGATGTACCTGTTGTGCTTTATCATGATATTGTGTTTACATGATATTTATTTTGTGTTTTGTATGTAGCAGGTGTGAAGCCATTGCTTTAAGAAAGTATTAAGTAATGGATACTAATTTCATTCATGTTAAACTTGTATTTAAGTAATTAAATACAAGTGTATTTATTATATATGGTATCATGTTAAGTGAATTTACTTTGAATAATTAATGAAGATGTCTTAAATAATATTTGTAAACTTGGCCAGGAAGACAATAATTGTTAATGAACTGTCAAGTGGTCATTATGATTATGTTAAAAACCAATGAAGGGTTCAATGATAAGCTAAATAATAATAATAAATTGAAATCAGGAAATTAAAATTGGAATAATTGGCCATAAGCCAGTGACTCTTTGTACAGTAGGTCAGGTCAGAAAAATTAAATTAAAAACAAAAAATTATAACACATGTAAAAAAAACAATAGGCCTAAATTTAGTATTTTGTAAAAGGAAAATAATACCTTTTAAAATAAGTTGATTAAGAAGAAAATGTAGTAAAATGTATACGGTTTAAAAAGGCAGATTAAGTGAAAGTTTTATGTGATTTAATATAATTATAATAAGGGAGTATTTTATTAAATAAGTGTAAGAATATTTCCTAATTATGGCTCTAGGATAACAAATATTATCCAATAACATAAGAGGAAGATGATTGTTAGGGCAACAAAATGCAAGATATCTTATTGATTTGAACATTCAATTGTTATATATGAACGAGGACAGTTCAGTCGTTATAAATCTCGAAAAAACCAAGAAACCTAATGAATAAAATTATTATCAATCCAAATTAATATATAATAACTGATTAAAAAGACGGATTGGATGGCTTCCGAAACTATCACTTCGAGAATATAAAATACCTATCAACAAAATTCAAATCAAAAATCTAAAGAATAAATTCACTAAACCTACCGTCAAATGAGTAATAATGGAAACAATAAATAAATGAAGATAACCCAGACTTGGAGAAGTCGAAGTGAATAAATACCATACAACAAAAAATAAAGAGAATTAAATTTACATACAGAACCTCACCTTTAACAACAGAGCAAGAACTTAATACTACACTAATTCCGTCGGGACCTGTGACCACCAGAAACGAAAAATCAGCGAAGATCAAGAACTGAACTTTCCATTACATCCTGGGACACTAACACCAACTTTTATTGAGAAGCTGGAGGTGGATATATTCAAGCCATTCTTCATCACTCGGCTATCTGTCATCGTTAGTGGAACACTGCCTTAACGAGTATCTTGTAAACGTTTGGTAAAAAAACCTGCTTATGTTAATACTTTATATAATAAGATTTTAAATTAAATTGTAATACCTAGTAACCTGAATTTGCATTACCTGACCTTACTAATAGTTAAAAGAACTACATGTACCCTGAGATAAAAGACAAACCGAAAATTATAATTAAATTGTAACATCTAAAACACGAGTTCAATAACAAATCGATTCTGTATTGTATGATCGATATGACGTATTAATAGCAGGAGAAAGCAACTGTTGGAATTTTAAAATAATATAAAATAAAGAACCCTTCTTGTATTTGACGATTTTGTGTTATTGTAGTATAATTATTGTATTTCGAATAGGGTGTATTTTACAGAGAAAGAAAGTGATAAAAGCATCAAGTGGAACGACTTAACCTATAATAACAGGTCAATCGCCAATAACAGCGCTCGTTTGCAGACAGCTGGTGAATAAGGGAGAATAGAGAACTAACTTACTCTCTCCGCTCTTTTCAATTTAGATAATACATACCGACTAGGGTTGGAGAAAAATACTGAATTATTCACTATAATAACTGTAATATAGCATTTTTCTCTGGTAAAACACTTGATAACTACTTAACACAGGTCTATGATCAACAACCGAATAATATCAACCACTTAATAAATAATTTTATAAATAATTTAACGTTGATTTGCAGGAGATCTCATCTGCAGTAAAATATTACGAAATTTGTAATCTTTTAGATTACAAATTGCTGCATTCAACAGTGGGGCTGAATTAACTATAAACCCGCAACCGTAATACACTCGTAATTATAGTAATCTTTTATTTATTTATGTTATAATATATATAGACCTTTTAACAATAAATTAGGTAATTCATCCCATACTCACAAAATAAAATACATCATGTATAATCAATATGTAATACATTATTATTATTCCGGCTGTACAATGTTTACACATTTTCCGGAACCAAAGATTACAGAAGTGATTTAATTCTCAACTTTCACTGCTGCTTGTCCATCCAAAGATCTTCTAAAATTTCTCATTCCCTCAATATAGTCTGAATTTCTTCTATCCAGATGATAGGTAGTCTTCCTCTTTTCCTTCTTCCAGGTGGGGTCCATTCCATAACTCTCCTTGGAAATCTTTCCTGTGCCATTCTTTTCATGTGTCCATACTATTGTATTTTTTTGTTTGGATAAAATTGACAATTGAATTTTTCACATTCATTCTGTCCTTAATGACTTCATTTCTAATTTTCTCACGTCTGGATACTCTTGCCAAACGTCTCCAGAAGTCCATCTCTGCTGTCATTAATTTTGTTATTGTGTGTTTATTAGTAGTCCAAAATATACAATACGTACCGGTACATTATTAATTTTCATACAATGTGTTTCACAAAAAATTCACATTTTTAATAATTAATAATGCATACAATTATTGTATGTATTCTACTTCAAAAGTTAATCACAAGAATATCAGCTTTTTTTAGCTACAATGATGCACACTATTTAGAGAAGACACTAGAATGTTCTTTTTCAATGTAGAATGTATTTTTGGTGGAAGTAGTTCTACAATGTTCTAGTTAATTACGCTTTGTATAACCTAGACTAATCTAGTAAATTATGGATGTTGGTGAATTACGTCATTACCAGTTATATATGAAACTGTAAGAGAGAGTAGGAGTCAGTCTCAATTCCGAAATTTAGTGAGTTAAGTTATAGAATTAGTGCATGTATTTGATACCACATTTATGGATCAATATTATACTTGTATGTTATCTTCTTGTTTGTATAACATACGTTTGTGTCAATAATCAATATAACAGTTGTGAAATGAAATTTGTGTTTTCTGTGTCATATATTTACTTATGAAAAGTTATTCGTGATAACGATAAATAAACTAGGAGGCCACAGTGATGCAAGTGTTTTATTTCAATCACTGCCTACAAGACGACAAAAAAAAAAGACACTAATTTACACAAACCTCAAATTTTTAAATGTAGGGAAGGAGGGGAGGTTTGAGACACAGGGAGGCTTGAGACACTTTTGAATTTACCATTTCCATTGTGTTTATTTCATGAGTTGCTCACTAGGATTGTTGATAGAGTAGAGTTGATAGAGTTCTTTTTTTCTATACAGTAATACTAAAATCAATAAGATTTAATAAACAGTGTTATAAAAAATATTTGTTGTCATTCCATTGTAACCTGGCAAAAATGTTATTTTTGTTTTTTATTGTGAAGTGCATGAAACAGCAATACTACAAGTGTCACACAAAAATATGAAGTAAATAAAAGAGTTTTAGAATCAACAAAATATACGAGTTTTAGTGAAAACAGTTTGGTTTCAGATTCACACATAAAAACATGAAGGTTGCAGCTTATCTTCCCTAATAGATGAGAACCGGGATATAAGCAAAATCACCAGCTACATTGTCATTATTTTAAGGGTGATCCGACCCTTGGTCATTAGTTTTCTAGTTTGGCAGCTGTCAAGTGTAAATTAAAAGTTATAAGAGATAATTCGTTTCTTCTTATCTTTTATTGTAATCTGCAGTCAAACCACAACAAAACAATTTGGACATCTATATTCTCTGTTTTTACTCAGAAGTTTGGATTTTTACATTTGAAATGTTTTCACGGAACAAAAATCTAAAATTATGAATTAATAAAAAGTGTTTACCATTTTATTTGGGAAATTTGTAAAGGCATAATGTGGCCTTAGCATAACTAAACAGTAACCGGAGCGGGTAGTATAACTAGCCCCTAGCAGGTGAAATTTCCTGCTTACGGATAGCCCTAAGGTGAGGACCTTCTTGTAAATTCACTTCCAGTTGATTTTTTTTTCCTCCAAACTACTAACAAAAACATAAAAAATTATAAATAATACATCAATATGAAATATTAAATATATATATTCACCCGTTTACTAAGGGATATTCAAAAATTACTGTCAGCAGTGAAAGTGTTAAGGGAGGTGAAGTTTTGGAGTGGCCACCAAAATCACAATGCTTAACTCCTGTGATTTTTCTTATGGGTTTATTTGTAGGAACACATGTACAACCATAATATTAATACTCAAGACGACTTGAAGAAAATCACTGAACAAGAATTCTTCAAATCCCAAGACGTTTTTCCACTAAACCAGATTTGTATTCATCAAGCCATGCTATCAGATGTGTGTGAATTTCTGCTTAAGAACAACCTTTTTGGGGTTTTATTTATTCTGTAATATCGTTTACCTCTTAAACTTATTTAATAAATTTACCACTCTTTAGGAAAAAAAATCTCAATTTTTTGTAGTAATATAAATTGTTTTGCAGTAACCATATCAAAAGTAAAGGCTGCATTTGTTGAAAGGCTGCCAATTTATTTTAATACAACACAACAAAAATTATTTGTAGAGGGGGTCCATCAGTCTTTCGACTGGTTTGTTCCCTCCCCGCATATACCCGTGGTATGTTTGTTACGGAGTCTCTCACAGGTATATGGGACCTACAGTTTAACACCAGATATTTGTAGAGGAAACTATTTAAATTTTTATTAGACCATTTAAAGAATTTCAACAAAACTGGATGGTGCACAAAAAAGACTGTATTTGGTACATATTAGAGATGATCAATATAAACTAAAAATCGTTAGAAAGAACTCAAAGAATCTTTGTATTTTTTTTAGATTATGATTAAAAATGGTTATTCTAGAATCTGAATATAGAATATAGTGATTATATTCTTACATGCTTCAAAGTGTGCTGAAAACTTTGCTTGTTCATCAAGAAATGTTATGTATGGCTTGAGCATACCCTTGCACATATTACAGTGTGGAAGGTCATCCAATTCTGGTGGAGGCATCACACCCATCCCATCCAGCGTTGCACAACACCTAGAACAGAAAACATCTCATCCAGTGTTGCACATCTAGAACATAAAACATCCCATCCCTATTCTAGGATTCTAGACTACACTTTAATAAAACCACAAATCCTGGAAAACTATGATTCAAACTGTAGAAAAGGGGTTAGTGGTTCACAGTCACAATTTCAAAGGGAAGAGAATTTCTTCTCAATATATTCTGGATCCTCAGGATGTGGGTTTTTATAGAACTGATGATGAATTAATCCTTCAAAGCCCTTTTTTTGGGAACAATAAACAATTACTAATCAATTCAGTTTTATATACTACACAAAACACAAGATTATTTCATCTTATATATTGTTCATGTAAATTAATAATGTACAATTTATTATGAGAATAATATGTTATTTGAAGCATACAGTCCTTTGTGTGATTCTGAATTGGAATTAGAAAGGGTAATTGGAAAGAGAGAATTATAATTAGATAACTTTTAATAATGGAAATGAGTGACTAGGCTTCTGAGACATTGTGGACAATAAGAAGGGAAAGGATTTTATACAGTGTAGGATTAGCAGTAAAATCCTTAAGAAAACATAGAAGGTAAAAGATTGTGATATTCCTCAACAGAAGGAATTAGCAATGACTGGGATACTTTAGACAAAATATCTAAGACTGTTGTATGTGACAATGATATTTAGAAAGAAGGTTAATTGGGAGAAGTCCACATGGTATTCAGTAAAAAGCTTAATGGGAGAAATACCAGGGAGAGACCTACAAAGAGGTTCTTGGGTTCAAACATGATATTTAGGCAGAAATAACATTGAAACAGAAAGTGAAGCATAAAGTTTTGAAATAGAATGTGATCATTATGATGATTTAGAATAAACCCAGCCAGCCACCAATCTCTACGATTGAGAATGAAAAATGATGCATGTAAATTGGAGTAATAGTCATTAAAATTATTAGAAATTTTGAACAGTAATACTTACGAGGCATGTGCCAATGCTGGACATATTGGATTGTCCATATTGGTTTCAACATCTCCACACCCCATACATTCAGTTTGCCATACACTGCCAAATAGTTCAATAATATTTTTTGAACCTGCCCTACTGTGTAAACCATCTGTGTTTAAGGTTATCAAAGTAAACTCTCTACCGTCTTTCTGTAAATACTTTTCCAGTTCAACTATTGCATAATGAGCCTGTGAAACATCATAAAAATATTTTAGCAGTGTGCAATAACAACTATTAAGTTTAAACCTGTGGATGTATTTAGATTCTGAGTAATCTATCAAACATTGTATATACCACTTCACTACAAACATACCATACTTTGAAACATAATTGGAATAACTTCTTGCAGTTTGATTGGTGCTCTGTTTAAGTGCAATGTTGTGGATTTGACTCAGAGAGAGTCAATTCAATTTCACCACCTCTCCTGCTAAACATTTCATTTCATCATTCATTCCTCTGGCACTACAGCACACGATGAGCATTGGCCACTCCGACTAGTCGCCTCCAAACACCTTGGTCCTCCAGCCTCTGCCTCCAATCTCCGACACCCATCCTCCTGAGGTCATCTTCTACGTCCTGTAGCCCCCTTCTTCTATGTCTTCCTTTCCTTCTTTGCCCACTATTGTCCCCCTAAGAATTGCTTTGGGCATTCTGTCTTCCTCCATGCACATCACATGCCCCAACCAGCTGATCCTCATATACTTGATGAACCTCACTATGTCCTCTCCATCTATCAATTCCTCCAATTCCCTATTGTTCCATATCTGCCATTCTTCACCTTCCTTCACTGGTCCAAAGATTTTTCTTAGAATTCTTCTTTCAAAGACTCTTAAATTACCGGTATGTATGTTACTATTAAGTAGTGTCCAGGTCTCCGAAGCATATGTCACAATTGGTCTTATTAAGGTCTTGTATAATCTAAGTTTGGTTTTTTTGCTGACTAAACTGCAGCCAATAAGAGTACAATAAGAGTATCAGAGTGCTTAAGACTATTCTCTGTTACTGAAACATAGAGTACACTGGTCTAGCTTGTTAATCCAATTTTTTGTAATAACAGGATGGTAATCTTGAGACGTACACAACACTCATAACATAATATGTTCTTCTTACAAGCAGGATCAGTTAATTCAAAGCTGACTTGCTGAGTGAGATGTAATATGTAGATCAGGGAAATTTAAGAGTTGTAAAACTTGAAAGACAGATGTTAAGATTTCTATCACAGCTTTAAAAAACCAACTGAGTTAACAAGAGCAGAAGGACAAATAGATGACTGGAACAAACTTCCAAAGTGAATCTCTTCCACAAACACATAAAAATACCCTAGAACCCAAACAACGCTTCAAAAATGTACCAATAATTTGGAGTCTCCATATCTCTATAGCAGGATCAAGAGTGAGGATTGTTCTGAAGGGATAAATTAAAAGTAAACAAATGAACAAGTATTATAGATATTATAATAATGAATAAAATAATATATTAAAATATAAATGTATCTACTTAAACAATATAATCATGGGGAACACTTGTTATAGCTCTTCAAGCTGTAACAAACAACTCCCCTATTGAAGATGATCACAATTTAAAGACCATGCAGTTATAATGAAAAGCTAGAACAGACAAACTGAAATGCAAGTGGTTCATAAAATTAAAGATAAAAGTAGACTAAAAATGAAAATTTAATTGAAAAGCAAAGGAGAAGAACTTGTAATGAACCATCTGAAAAACTATTAAAATATCCTAAACAGATAACAACAAGCCCTATATGGAAACTATATCAACTTCATTAACCAAAACAGTTTTGAAAACATCAGCCAAGAGACACACAAGAGAAATGTCTGTAGATGATATCTATAGAAACGTTTATCACCAGATATCCATTAAATACTTGGCGCAGACTGTATATGGCTGTAACAGATACCAACAATGGAGCTGGAGCAGGTATTTTCTGTGAACTGATATTACTGTAATGATGTATTTTCTCATTATGTGGCACTTCACCCAGGCTGAACAAACTTTTTTCCGCTGAAATCACAGCAAAAGCAATAGCCCTAAAACAAGTGTTCCAGAGGCCTGCAATAAACAAGCCAAGAGACTAGCAAAAAAAGAAATGCGTGCAAACAGTGCTCTTCAGACATGCTCTAGGAAGCAAAACATATGAAATCGTAGCCCAGAATACAAAAAACATTTGGTATGTATCAAGAAAAACATCTACTGGTCAACTGCAAGTAGAAACTGGCCATGTGTCTTAATGAATCACAAAAGACTTTTGATTATCAGCAAAAGACCCTTATACCTTCTGTAGAGATAATGGTGTCATGAATAAAGATCATCTCTTAATCTGTAGATGTCTTCTTCATCCTTTTCAACAGAATGAAAAGGATGTGCAAATCTCTATTGGGAAGCTAGTGTACTAATGGCCTGAGCCATATTCCAGCCATTGGATAACAGCATAAATCAAATAACTTACATAATAGTAGTGTACAAAGAATAAATAACATCTGGTATAGTAAACTGTATCTATAAAGACACCTAAGTACGTGGAAGTCAAAACCCTGAAGGCTTTCTGCAGGCTACAAGGCCACAGTGTATTGAAGACCAATGTAATAATAGTATTGACAATAGCTGTGCAAAACATGCAGATTTAGACATTAACATTCTAATAATGTTATAACATTAAAAGATAATGTGCACTTAAATTTCTTATATAGACATTATAATAAGACAGTTTTATACAGTATAAAGTTCCTGCTTACAAAAGTATGAGATACTTTGCTGTAAACCTTACAAAAGTGATAGGAATATGTGAACAAGAAGAGAGAACTACACTCAAAATACTGATGGTTATGTTAGCTTCTGAATGCAATTTTTACTGTACCAAACTGACTGGATGTACCAAAGAATTTCTCTCTCTTCATAAGAAGAGAGAAAAGAAGATCGTTGCCAACAACAAGATAGACAGTGCTACCAGCGGCAACCTCTGAAGAAGCTTTTTAAATGTAAAAACCGGTTCAGGGTATAAGGTAAAACTTTTACGTTTTTACACATAAAAAGTTTTGTGGTCCGAGTCATAGTGAAATAATTATATTTAGAAAAGAAGAGATACATGAAATTACATGGGGGTGCATTTGATGATCATGGCATATAAGATGTTCAGTAAATTTTATGATGAGTGATTTCAGCGTTACAACAAAACGTGGGTTTTAGCCTGCTCAATGACTCTCTTCCATTCTGCCCTCTCATTACATATCCCCTCATGTTCATACATCTTAAATCATCCTCCACATCTCTTTCTGGATCTACCTTCGATTCTTCTTCCTACCGGTCTCCGATCTACAGTTCTCTTAGCCATTCTTCTTTCATCCATTTGCCTTACTCAAGCCTTCTACTTTTAATAAACCAGACTATGTCGGCATCCTGAATCAATTGGTCCACATCATGATTCATTAGAATTCTCCAATAGCCAGCTTCAGTTTCTAGAGGTCCACAGATTTTTCACAAGACTTTTCGTTCAAAAATTCTCAGATGCTGCTTGTCTGTGCTGGTTAATATCCAGGCTGCACATCCGTATGTTACTACTGGTCGTATAAGACTTTTGTATATAGTCAGCTTAAGGATTTCAGGCTATATCTGAAGCAAATGTATTAAATTACTAATCTGAATTTAAACAAAGTAAATTTATATTAGTGACTCCTGCTGAGTTAAGTTGCCACATTGCAGAATAAACTTCTTTTCAAATAAGAACATTTATACTATGATAATTTGTTACACAGATTTAAGAATTCTTCAAGTTGAATGCCTAAAAGCAAATAACTTTTTTTCTGAAGCAGTTTAAGTATTTCAGTTTAAATAATATTATATTTCTAGTATCATAAAAGCATGAAAATGTATTATTCCCACGACAACAAGAACCATGGACTCCGAAACCATGCGATAGGAGCAAGCCACTCTGAGTGTGCCACTTCACTTCACTGGAGACATGCGTTGCAACAGAACACAGGATGATAAGATATGCTGTTTATATCAGAGTACACGAATGACGAGCATTTTCTTGTTTAAATTTGTTTTGTGTAATATTTTGTCTTTTAGTCATAAGTTTTGTATTTAAAAATTGATAAGCATATAGGTTACACCAAACTCTTCATAAAAAGATGTACTATATTGTCATGTATTTTTTGTATGAATTGGTGCGCGTGTGCGGGTGTGATAATCTGCGATCGCTATAGCGGCAGTGGTAGTTAACCGATTTACATGAAAATTTGACAAGGAATTATTTAAGTAAATAGCTTCGATTTGTGTATACTCTGAGGTTTGTAACTATTTTAGAAATATGGTTTTTTAAGTAAAGCAAAACTCAAGTGTAACTCTTATCAATGATAGGGTAATAAAAATTGTAGATAATTTCCATGCAGGACTATGCAAAATTATACAAAGTTTTTCATGAAATTTGTGTATCTGGTCGTTCCATCAATCATGTGACTTGGGCTTGGCCTATCAAAATACACCAAATTCAGTAAGATTCATACGTTGCAGAGCTAGGATGGACGCAGTCTGTCTGTCGACGTTGCTAGGGGAAGTTGTGCCCAGTGAAGAGAGTTGTTCTCTTACAAACGTAGAAATATCTTATATAAAATAAACCATAAACCTTAAAATTCTTAATGAAGTTTTGCGGTAAGAACCAAGAAGGAATAGAGGAATATCTTATATAAAATAAACCATAAACCTTGAAATTCTTAACGAAGTTTTGCGATAAGAACCGAGAGGGTAAATAATTAGATAAAATTTAAAATATAATACAGTGCTGTTGCGTGTAAGTTAAGATATCCGCTTAGGGAACTTAAAGACACTACAAGATATCGTGGAAGGTGTACATTAAACGCACCCCATTAGTAAATACCCAATTAAATCCTGAGATTAAGAAATTATAAAATATAAATTAATAATAAATTGAATGAATGAAATTCATAATCATTATGAGTGAACAATTTATAAAGAAACTAATCAATGTTAGCAGTCAACATAACTACGAGACTCTGTGAAATATCGCCGCTGGAGCCGCTTGCTGTAGAAGAGGACGACGAGACGAAGAGGACACCAGGAAGGAGTGAAGCTGTAGAAGAGGGCGACGAGACGAAGAGGACACCAGGAAGGAGGGACAGGAAGAAGAGGACGCCAAGACGGGACCGACGAGACGAGAGGAGGACGTTGCAGCAAACAAGTAAAATTGATTTATATTATCGAACAATACAAACAATTAAATATAATGTCAATACATGACAATTTAAAATACATTATACATCTTTATAAACAATATTGGTATATAATAAATAATTTTTCATCTCCTCCATAATAGACTTGTATCGATTTTTACACACTCACAATATCCTTATTAGAATAATAAAGTTTGATCTGTTGCAATATATATATATATATATATATATATATATATATATATTACAACGCTCCCTTTTCGTCTAACACAATTATCTAATATTTGTGATGTTAGATAAAAAGTTACTTACCCGTAATATTACTTTACCTGGGCGCCAGAACAAATCCCAGATACAAATGACACGGTTTCAGCTTAGCTCAGCGCATGGAGACACTCTTTCTCAGGATTCGTTCAGTGATTGTGGTTTTCAAGGGGAATCGTTACAAATAACACTTTAATATTTCTTGATTATTTTAATGAACGTTTAATTAATTATTTTAAACTTTAAATTTTTAATGGCAGGACTTAATTCTACCCTAACACTTATAATTATTGAGTGAGTGTGAAAAGTAATGATTAAGACGCTCAAACGACCTATAGCTCTTATCTGGTTTGATTAAGAGATTGCTATCTCCCAACCAGTGCTAAAGAACAGGTCTGCAATAATTTGCACGTCCAATACTACACACCACTTTTCATTCAACACTCCTATACTATATTAGAGCTAATCTTATAGTTAAAATACAAAGTGTGCTTTTCTTAGTGTCCCTTTTAAAATTGTTTATTGTTTTATTATTTGTTTAGCGCTTATATCATTGATCAATGAATCTATTTCTTACTGTTTGATGCGTAGACCGAAGATAGGAATCTGTAGAGGTCCTCCTTTTGATGGTGTTGCACAGAAGAAGGGATGTTGATCAATGCTGTTGAAGATGCCCTGGCAATTACAGATGCTGTAGCCTTCTGTAGCACAGGTCCTTCACGGCTGTTGATTAATTAATTAATTATTTAATTAATTAACTGTTGTTTTACGCAGCGAGTGTTATTGAACGTTATTAATTCATCTACACTGCGGTCTACTTCTCGAATTAGAACTTAATTTGCACTTTTACGTGATTTAAAAATTTCTGTTTGTGAATTATACACGTCTAGTGTGTTTAAGTACCGAACGAAGAGTGATGCCACCCCTCACTTTGAGCTGGCGTCAGTTTTAAATACGGGCTGCTGATTGGTTGTACAAATAAATCATGCGTTTTTCCAGTTGTGACAATCTCAAACAGGTCGGTCTAACACTCCGTGACAGGTTATAAACGGCAGAGAAATTCTTGTCAAAATCGTACTTCCTGTATTTGCAAATCGATTGATTACAGGTATTTGCAAATGTGTTTCCGAAGATCTGACCACAGAATATTGTTGCTTAGGTCTTTATCTGCGTGTGTGTGAAAACACCTTGTTCCTACGTAGCATATTTCTCTCGTTATTCCTGTTGGCGTGCGTCATCCGTATAACTTCTTTATTTGTTAATTATATTGTAACTTGCTAATCAATCACATATATTATTATAATTAAATGTCCAATTAAATTGTTACTTACCGTTACGATAATTCTTACGGGGTCACAGGGTTCGATCACATGTACCTAGATACAAGCATGGTCTATAGGTTATGCAAAGTACTGACACAACTCATTTTGGAAGAGAATTAATATTTTTCTTTAATCAGACTCATTTGAAAATCTTGTTCAAAATTTTTCTCAGCATTTTACAGATTACGTTACATGTTTCTTTTTTCTCTTGGCGTCTTCTACATACTAACTTACGCTAATCTCTTACCTTACTGATCACTATATAAAACAGACATACAGACAGAGCCCAGCCTGCAAATTTTTCACACTCACTCAAACACACTAAATTATGAACCCCTTAACATTTTCTAATAAAACCCCCAGCCCTTACACTTAAACCGCCGGCAACGTGGTTCGCGCGCGCACTCATCTTCTGTTAATTTCTTGTTGTTTACTGTCCGAAAATTATACAGTTAATTTCTTTACCCTTTTCTACTCGACCGCGGTCACATAAACTTTCCTCCTATTAAACTTTTTACTGTTCAAATATATAAATTTGTGACGAGCCCGGTTGACGGGCGGCCTGCGCAGGCTGGAGTCGATAACGAACTGCCGGCGTCTTTCCGTTCCCCACTCCGGGAGCATTTTAGTCAAGACGACGGACATCAATGCCTTCCAGTTAGTCGTCCCAGTTTCGAATCATACTAGTCACGTAGTTGTTGGAGTGACGATAGCAGACGATTTCAAATAGGCACTGGCTAATGTCATAAAAGTGGGTGGGACTTAACACAGCATTTCCGTAGTGAAACCAAATGAAGGATGAAAATTTCTCTCTCTGGCCATCTTAGTTTTTTGCCAGAGCGTCACTTGGAGCGTGATTGAGCAGTTGCGTATGTGCGCTGCCACACACAGGTACAAAGTTCTCAGAATTTTGTGGAGGTGCAGATATTCTGCCGCATTCCTCGACAACAACTGCGTCTTACGTTGTTTCACTGTTCTGTTACATTGACTTATATACGCACAAATACGTTGCACAATGATAATCCGCCCAGAATGAAATAAATAAAAATATAAATAATGTCCCAAACGGTTAAAATAAAACACCCAAAAATCGACCCGCTACAATACCCCCTCGATGAGAATTCTGCTGTCCATGACAGAAGAAATCTCATCGATAAACCCCGAAGAGGACCGGTGAGGAACTGGTGCCAACAACCCCCTGGTTCTCAACCTCATGGGTACACGACCCCCTTGGCTCAGCGACCATGGACTCATCTGAACGAGATCACTGGACTTCTCCGTAAGAGATCCCAACACCGAGAAATTGATCAGACTCGCACCACGGCCCACCTCGCCTTCTAACATGCTACCCCCAAAATCCTCAATCCCTGGCTAAAATTACTCCAGCTCCTCCGCCGATATGTTTCCCCTTTTTGCAAGCTGGGCTGCCTTTAGCAGATACTGGGCTCACACACATTAACATTACATATTATCATAACACATTAAAATAAAAACTTCCTTTTAAAATTTATTATAAATTCAAAAAATTCAATATTCAAAAAAAATCTTTTACCAAAAAATTCTCTTCCTCTTTTTTCTAATTTTTGTTTCGATGACTTAACCTAAACATTCCTATTAATACAAATACATCCTTACTCTAGCATGAGAACAATTTATAGCCTACCAATATAAAGCAATACAATAAAAGAAACATCATTAATACATACACAACAAAATAATAATTATCTAACATATTCACTCGCTGGCAGGCGACAAATCAAAAAAAAATTTTTTTTTTTTTTTTTCAAAAAAATTTAAAATTTTCAAAATTTTAAAATTCAAAAAAAAATTATTCATTAAATATTTATTAAATTTATTAAAATTATTCAAAGATTAGTTTGAATTAATCAAGCAAACAAATTAAAATTGAATTCCTACTCTACAAGCTTAGTAGGTGTATGAACTCATCAGCTGATCATAACTAGGTCAAGTACAAAACCCTTGACCTACATATGTTATGTATAATTTCTGAAAACACTTTAAATATCTGTAATATCCTAACTTGAAATACAAAACATAATAACATAAAATATTTAAAATAAACAAAATATTAATACAAATAATAAACAGATTGACATTTACATTATTTAAAACAAACAATTCTTGAATTTACATTATTTTCACTTCTATCAAAATTCTGTCACTGGTTGAAAAAACAATTGTACATTCTTTATTATAAATTCCTCTCCTTAGTTAACAGTTAATTCTACCTTACTGGGGGTGATGTAAATTATTTATTCTCATTTATTCTGTCTACCTATATAATCTTTACCCCTTTGACTCCAATATTCATCAACTTCAACTCCCATGACACCCATCTCTATCAAAATATCTACTAATCAGGACACTCTAAACCCCAACTTATCATTTAACACAATTCGCCGCCTTCTCCCCATATATAAAAAAAAATACTCTCTAACCCTTTGTACATAGGATACGTGTTTCCTTCCCAAAACTCATTCCCTTATGTTGGTTCCTGGACCCTCCCTAGGTAACCCTTTCCGGCGCCAATCGGTCCCTATCCCGTCCCAACCCTTGTTGCGGACTCCCCAAATACACTACCCCCTAATACAAAATTGCCTTCCCCAAAAATCTCAATCTCATTTCATTACCACAAATACACAAAATAACCTCATTAACTATAAAAACAACAATATATCATTCAAAATCTACATAAAGTCTCCATTACCACTGTGTCAACATCTATATTTCACAAGATTCTATTACATCACATTAACTCAAAAACAACATTACATCATATTCATCATTTCAACTTCACTTGGAATTCAAATTGGACAGGTCTGCATGTCCCATAAAACATTTATCACCCATGAATTATCTTTTATTAATTTGCATGAATTATTGTTATTTTATTTCTCATATTCTTTTTGTCTTTACTTCAAAATGTCTGTAGTACACAAAACATTAATTATTTGTAACCTTTACAAACCAATATACCAGTGACATGGTATTGTTGATCAGCTGATATCCTAACATAATTAAAACACAATGAAACTACATCTTAAAATTGAACAAATTACATGGAATACATTATCAACACTTACTTCTATTATGTTGATTGCCTGCCAGGCGTCTAATGATGGGCTTAGAAAAAAAATTACGCACATAATGAAAATACATTTTATCAACAACTATATCTAACACACAACAATAAAATGATACCTTTAAAATTATAGTATGAACCTTATTTTACTAGTCTGAGCATATAATTATGTGGACAGAGCACAAGCATTTTTGATTGGATTACTTTGAATAAGCAAAACTTTTACGTTATAAAATTTTAAATTCGTGACTCCTTTGCGTCACCTCCCAGCCACACACACTATTTAAGGTTATGGAGGACTGTTTCGCCCTTTCGCTTCCACAGAGACTGTATATTTTGGAGCAGGTTTTTTCCTCTCCGTGTCTCTGCTTCCGCTGTTAAGTTTAAATTGGTGAACATCATCATGTTCTCGTTAATAATCATGCACCCTTAAACGGATCTACCACCTGGCTCTGCTGTTCCTTCTCGAACAGAGTGGCAGCCGCTGTTCCATAGTTTGGTGATTCCCCTTTTTATTACCCCCCATCAATTTCAAAATACACCTTTACAACGATAACAGCTATGGCCAGTTATGGTCAGCGCGTAATCGTAATGTGCCCCAACCATAGCTGTTAAAGCTAAACCAATTCCACGGTCAGGGTTCGGTGAGGCCGTGACCGCCCGAAAATTTGGGGAATCACAAGTAAAATATCTTTCGTAATATTAAATTAAAATTTAAATGACAATCTTAATTGAGATGGGGTTTTAACCCACTTTATATGTAAGCTTAACCATTATTAACATAAAATATTTAAATACAAAATCTACAACTTTCCACCATAGCAGTTCCACACTACACTGTTATGTCCCTTCATTGAGCACCAAACTACCCCCCCCAAAATTATCCCCACATCTTGTATTGATAACAAGTTCTTATATTACCACATTTCTTCAAAACGTTCTTATACCCACTACTACTAAAATCCAACAATTATATTTGGTCACCTAATGCTAAAAAATTTAGAAGAAAAAAAATTATATCTTAAATTTAAAATTATACACATCCAAAATTGTTTTGGTATTTTTTTTTTTTTTTTTTTTTTTTTTTTTTTTTTTTATATATATATTTACATAGGAGGCTGACTCTATTGTCATCATATAATTTGCTGACGCGACACATCGCCTGAAATGCCGGGTCTTGCTGCAAAACGGATTGGCACGAGATAGATATACTACGTGAATTCACGTCCCCCCTCTGAAACACACTACCCCCTCTCTCCTACCATTTCTTCTACCCCGCCTTCTACCGTGCGCCAAACCGTCTTGCCCCAAAACTCGTTGTTTCGGGCCAAACAGAAAATATTGTCAAAGGCTCCATTTTAATTTTGCCCTTGACACCAAAAAATTTAATTTGAATGCACTGCCTTTTATTTAATGCAGCCTCCCTTATATACAAACACTCTAAGGCAGTGCAGGCACGTGACCGGCACACCAAAACCGCTGCACCATGAGTGTATAAAAAAAATTTTAAGTCGAGTCACGTACCTGTTGGGGTCCCCCTCCCCGTTCAAATATGTATGGTTAAATTTCTATTTTGTACCAATTTTGGTGGAGCCGGACCATCGTTGTTTTCACTGCCCGAAGGAAGATCCTGCCAACCATGGCCCGCCTCCGAGTTCCGAATTCCACGGCCAGGACTGGTAAGATCGTGGCCGCCCGAAAATGGGGGAGGAGCCCTTCTAAAAACATAAAAGAATAATTAAATACCATTCATACCTTTACAAATTAACAAAATACTTATGCTGACCAAAATAATTTCAAATTTGTAGCGTTGTGCGTACCCACTATCTCCCTGGTTTCTCTATTCTGTAACACATATGAATTTTTCATTTTTATTTCCACTACCTCGTACGGCCCCTCGTACAATAAGAAAAACTTCTTGATCTCCTTATCTTGTGCACTTGATAAATCGTGTCGTCGTACCAATACCAGCTGTCCAATCTCATACTTCGTCCACTTACCTTTCCTATCATGGCGCTGTTTTCTCCGCTCTCCCTTCGTCAACAAACTCTCATTCGCTAGTCTAAGTTTAACATCGTTGCTAATAGTGTTGGTTTCCGGTGGATATTCAATTAATTGTTCCAAAATCCGCTGTGGGCGCTTTCCTCGTATCAACTCGTAAGGCGTGAACCCCGTCGACTCGTGGGTGGTGCAGTTTAGCCAGTTTTCAATCTTCTGCACATAGAGTGGCCACTCACTATGTTTGGCATGGCAGTATGTTCGAAAAATTCTGCCCAACTCCCTCATGACTCTCTCAGCTTGATTCGACTGTGGATGATATACGGCAGTGTGCTTTGGGATAATACCTTCCCATCCAAGAGTCTGGCGCCATCTTCCGCTGATGAACTGCGGACCGTGGTCGGATAATATCACCTTCGGCTTTCCCACGTTGATCATATAGTCGCGTGTGATTTTCTCGCTCAGCACCTTACTTGTGGCTCGCTTTACACTATATAGCCTGACATATTTAGAGAAAGTATCAAGTACAACAAAAATATGCATCACTCCACCCCTACCTTTCGGCAATGGGCCGTACAAATCTACAGCTACTAAATCGAATGGTTTTTCTACTTTAATATAATTTAGTTTTCCCTCTAACCTATAATTTACAACTTTGGATTTCTGACATAACTCACAAACTCTAAGTATTCTTCGGACTCGTTTCTCCATGTTCTTAAATAAACAAGATTCCTGTAATACATTCACACACTTCCGTGCCCCAAAATGCCCGTATCTAAAATGACAGTCCCACACTATTTTCTCTATCAACCCTTCAGGTATGACTAATCTCCAATCTCTCTCTCTCCCCTCTACTTTTTTAAACAAACTCCCTTTAAACACTTGAAAATATTGTTTATACCCAAACTCATCTACATCTGATTCTATACTAGTAATTATTTTATTTAATTTATTATCAGCTCTTTGCATTACATTTATATCTTTCAATTCCTCCCCAAAAAGTTTATCTTCCCGGGATAGTCTATAAATTTCTATCTCTTTGATATCTCTACCTGTTCTATTTCTATCTGTGTCTATTCGTGATAGTGTGTCGGGCACCCTGTTCTCTACACCCTTAATGTATTCCCAAGAAAAATTATACTCTTGAAGAGCTAACACCCACCTGGTAATCCGGCTGTGTGTGAGTTTACAAGTATTGAGGAACGATAGCGCTTTATGGTCCGTCCTGATGATGGTCCTGTTACCCAGCAGATACGTTCGGAACTTCCTCACGGCGAACACTATACTGAGGAGCTCCTTTTCTGTGGTAGTGTAGTTGCGCTCAGCGGCTAGCAACGTCCGGCTGGCAAAGGCGATAGTTTTATGTTCCTTCTCCTCGTCCTCTTGGTAAAGTTCTGCTCCCAACGCTATGTTACTAGCATCTGTCTGTAAATAAAATTTGTTATTAAAATTGGGATGATTCATTAGTATCATGTCTGCGAACTTGATTTTGATGTCATTGAACGCTGCTCTTTCATTGTCGCCCCATCTCCATTGCTTATTCTTTTACAACACTGCGCTGAGTCGGGCCGTCGTCTGTGCGTAGTTCCTCTGAAACTTCCTGTAAAAATTACAAAGACCAAGAAAACTTTGCAATTGTTTTATATTTTTGGGCTCCGGGAACGTCAGGATGGATTCTACCTTATCCGGATTGGCACGTATTCCTGTAGGTGTTATGATGAAACCTAAAAAATGTATCTCAGTTTGCAAAAATTTTGATTTGTCCCAATTCACCGTCAAACCTCCCTGATATAATTTCTCCAATACATATTCCAAATGCTCTACATGCTCTTCAAATGTTCTAGAAGCTATTAGTATGTCGTCTACGTATATGGTTAGAAAATCTAAGTTATGTGGCTGCAAAATTTCGTCGAGACACTTAATAAAACTAGCTACACTTGTGTTCAAACCGAACGGTAGTCTCTTAAATTGGTAATTTTTTCCGTTGAACAAAAACGCTGTATATTTTCTACTATTTACTGCCAACGGGACTTGCCAATATCCGGCGGTCAGGTCTAAAGAAGTCATGTATTTCACACCACTAAATTTCTGAAAAATCTCTTCTATCGCTTCTGGTGACTCCCGGTCTGGAATGATTATTTGATTGATTTTGCGGGCATCTAGACATAACCTCACTCTCCCATCTTTTTTGATTACTACTACTAAAGGGTTGGAATAAGTTGATACCGACCTTTCTATAATATCCCCCGCTAACATCCTATCTAATTCTGACTGTACAGCCTCCCTTTTCGAATATGGTACTGGATAACTACGTTGGACATATGGCGCATGCTCCCTCACCTTTAATTCACATTCATAACCTTTTGCCCTCCCTGGTTCCCCGGCAAACACTCCCCGATAATCCTCAACTACCCGCCACAGCGCTTTACGCTGAGAACTCCCCATTTCATCACCTTCCCCACAAAATTTAACCTCTCTTTCGGCCCATATTCTATCTCCCCTCTCTTCACTCACACTCTCTCTACACGCATGTATACTAAATTCCATATCCCTATTTATGGTTTTATCTGGTATAACCCTTATACCCGAAATCTTTACTGTGTCTAGAACCCGTTCAAAATTAACTGTTATTTGTTTATTTTCATTACTCAATTCTAAAATTCTTTTTCGAAAGTTAATGACAGCATTATTCCTTATTAAAAAATCATTACCCAAAATTACTTCTAAATTTAAACCTCTTACAACTAAAAATGTATTCTCATATTTTTCCCCATTTATTAACATGTTCAACTGGACTTGTGTTGTAACCCGTTTACTTCTAACACCCGTAATACCTACAATTGCTACTCCAGCTACTGGCAAAGACGGAATATGTTTGTTAGTTTCTTTCAATTTATTGAGTACATGTTCTGCTATTACAGATATTTCGCTACCTGTATCTATAAGTGTCAAGATTGACTTACCTTCTATTTCCAGTTTTACCTCAGTCAACCACGCCTCTTGTCTCCTCGTTTCCGTCTCCTCTTCTTCCAACAATTCGGTGGCCAAGTCCGTGTGAATCGTGTTATTCCTGTATTTATTTTCATGGACCCCGTGATTATTCCTCGACAATGGCCGGGCCTCCTCATCCATTGTCCTCCTTAGTTTCCCATTCTTGCGTCTGCGTTACGGGGCGTGTATACTCTGCCCATCTGCTGATTTCCTCCTTCATTTCTCAGATTCTCTACTCGTCGTTCACTATTCCTCTGCTGTGGGTTGTTGAACCTCGGTGGTGTCCTCGGCTGCTGTCCGGGCCTCGCCCTTCTACATCTATAACAAAAATTACGATCAGCATAATTTTCTACCAGACACCCGTCACATTTCCACATTGGGTATCGTCTGTCCCGTTCTCGACCATTGTGTGTGGTTCCTCCGTTTGGTCCTCCTCTTGGTACATAATTACCTCCATTTTGTATATTATGTTGTTGTATGCGTCTGCTGTCTTCCTGGTCCTTAATATTCTGAAAAACGTCTAATATTTTTTCTAATTCATTTATATCGCTTACCTCTCTGGTCATCAATGTGATCTGCACCTCCCTTGGTAGGTGCTTGCTAACGTGGCGTACAAACGACTGAAATGGCAACGGTGGTTCCAAATACTTCGCTTCGTTGTACAGCTTCATCGTATATACTGTAATACTACGGCTGTTTCTTCCAAAACTCCCAGTTCCCATTATTTGACTTCGCAGTATCTCCTGCTCCTCCTCCGACCAGTATTTGTTCCGAAATGCTCTTTCAAAATCTCCATAACTCTCCCATTCGTTTCGATGCGTCTCCGCCCATATCTCTGAATCACCTTTAAAACATTTCAAAATTTTTATAAGTTTAACCTCCCAGCTACTACCATTAAATCTGTCAAACTCCCGTACTCGATTTAAAAATTGCATTGGATGCACTCTCCTATTTTCATTACTAAAAGTCTCTAATTCTATTTCATTGTTTGTGTCACGTGTCATAAATATACGTTCAGTGACATTGGTTACATTTTGATTTTTTACTACACTCAATTCATCTCTCATATTATTAATATTCTGTTCGAGTGAATATAATTTTTTGTCATTACTATACTCAGACTGTACGTTATTCTTTGCTATCACATCGATAGATTCATTTACTGCTTGTATTTCTGTCTTATAATTATTTTCAATTTCATTTATTTTATAGTCTACCTTATTTTGGTGTTCATCAAAGTTCTGACTAATTTTTTCAACTGTCGTTACTACGCTACTCAACTTACATTCAGTTTCAATACTACATTTATTAATTTTAGATTCTATGTCATTGTTATGCTCATTCATCGTATTTATTAATATTTCATTATTCTCAGTTATCTGCTTCTCAACTCTATCTATCTGACTATCTATTTCAGTAAATTTAATATCTACTTTTTGCATTGAATCATCTAATTTAGTATCTACTTGGTTAATTTTATCAGTACATTCTACTTTGGTATTTTCACAACGTTTGTTAATTTCTTGTATCTCACTTTTCAACTCTTTATTCTGATTTTTTAATAACTCTTGCATATCGTTTTTTTGTTCATCTAACTTTACATCAAATTTATTGAAACTGGTACAAAGAAATTGTATCATTTTCATTATATCTTGATCTTCAGATTTTTTAATCGGGACTGGTGTCGACTGACTTTCTGTTTTATTGTCAGTGAAGCTGACTTCACCATTATTATTTTTACTTTCTCTATTCGATTTTGGGGTCGTTTGGATCCCCGAATCATCTGTACTATCTTTTTCATTTGTTTTGCTTACATTCATAATTCTCTCGTCTTGACCTACATTCGGTGTTGAATGTATGTCAAGACTACTCATCACAGCTGATTCATTTAATTCAGCTATTTCGCTTATCACAGTCGAGTCGGACAAATCGACTCCGTTCTCTGTATTTTCCATTATTATTATTATTATTTTTTAGGTATTTATTCTGTTTACAATATAAATAATATATATTTTAAATATATATTTATATTTTAAATATTCTTTTCTTACTTAGCGTAACTTAACTTTACATAAGTATCTTTTGCGTATTCTCACACAACTTCCAAATTACGATTGCATCCCATTTATAGGTATGGAATTTATTTTTTAAATTCGTCCCTGTTCGGGCGCCAATTGTAACTTGCTAATCAATCACATATATTATTATAATTAAATGTCCAATTAAATTGTTACTTACCGTTACGATAATTCTTACGGGGTCACAGGGTTCGATCACATGTACCTAGATACAAGCATGGTCTATAGGTTATGCAAAGTACTGACACAACTCATTTTGGAAGAGAATTAATATTTTTCTTTAATCAGACTCATTTGAAAATCTTGTTCAAAATTTTTCTCAGCATTTTACAGATTACGTTACATGTTTCTTTTTTCTCTTGGCGTCTTCTACATACTAACTTACGCTAATCTCTTACCTTACTGATCACTATATAAAACAGACATACAGACAGAGCCCAGCCTGCAAATTTTTCACACTCACTCAAACACACTAAATTATGAACCCCTTAACATTTTCTAATAAAACCCCCAGCCCTTACACTTAAACCGCCGGCAACGTGGTTCGCGCGCGCACTCATCTTCTGTTAATTTCTTGTTGTTTACTGTCCGAAAATTATACAGTTAATTTCTTTACCCTTTTCTACTCGACCGCGGTCACATAAACTTTCCTCCTATTAAACTTTTTACTGTTCAAATATATAAATTTGTGACGAGCCCGGTTGACGGGCGGCCTGCGCAGGCTGGAGTCGATAACGAACTGCCGGCGTCTTTCCGTTCCCCACTCCGGGAGCATTTTAGTCAAGACGACGGACATCAATGCCTTCCAGTTAGTCGTCCCAGTTTCGAATCATACTAGTCACGTAGTTGTTGGAGTGACGATAGCAGACGATTTCAAATAGGCACTGGCTAATGTCATAAAAGTGGGTGGGACTTAACACAGCATTTCCGTAGTGAAACCAAATGAAGGATGAAAATTTCTCTCTCTGGCCATCTTAGTTTTTTGCCAGAGCGTCACTTGGAGCGTGATTGAGCAGTTGCGTATGTGCGCTGCCACACACAGGTACAAAGTTCTCAGAATTTTGTGGAGGTGCAGATATTCTGCCGCATTCCTCGACAACAACTGCGTCTTACGTTGTTTCACTGTTCTGTTACATTGACTTATATACGCACAAATACGTTGCACAATGATAATCCGCCCAGAATGAAATAAATAAAAATATAAATAATGTCCCAAACGGTTAAAATAAAACACCCAAAAATCGACCCGCTACAATATTAACTGAGCTTGCGACTACTTATAAAGCTTTTCTTGCTGAATACAATGCTGTTTTCAGAATTGCCGTATATTTACAACTTTTGAAGTTATCGCAGGTTGAACTGATAATTCGCTTTGAGTAAAATAACATGTTTGAACTGGATTCTAATGTCGCGGTGACGTGGTTAGAGTGAGATGGCTGCAATTATACACTCTCTCTCTTCCTTACTGCGTTACACCCGTACCACATACGCTCTATAACTTTCATATAACGCTCTGATAGGACGCTATTATGAATCGTTATAATATATATATATATATATATATATATATATATATATATATATATATTACAACGTTACTTTTATACACTTACTTTTACACATACGCTCTTACTCATATGTGCGCACTTACCCACGTCTCGGAGGTATACTCTTCTTCAGCAGTATTTACCTTGATGTTCCCCGGCTGGGTCGCAGGCTTTGGTCGTTGGTTGAGTGTGGATACGCACGTGAATAACGTTATAAGTTTTAATTTACAAGTAAAGAGTACAGAGGATTTAGTACTGGTTGTGAAATTAGTACGTCTGTTTTAAGAAAAGTATATTCATTTGATTTATTCAAAAAGTAAATTCAAATTCTCATGTTATTTAAATGTTTAATGCGGGTTACTTATTATATGAACCCTTATATTCAATCTGAATTTAATGTACTCATAATGTGTTTAACTCTTATTTCTTATATTTCTAAGACATAGTATACACATACACAAATTATATATGACCTGAAATAGTACACAGACATATACATATAACACATATAAATATTATAGGAATGTGATTAATACGTATAATATTTAAATATTGATCTTGTCTTTACAAGCGTGGTTTTCAATATATACCACTTAAATAAAACTTTCAATTAATTAAAATATTTATTAAAATATTAATAGAGAACATTTATTATGTTAATTGATTCTATTTTTAATGTCTCAATTAATTAACAATCTTCTAATTATGTAATTCTCATATTTACAATTAGGCCTACTCATTTAATCAATTACAAAATATAATAAAATAATATGGTTCTTGCTTGACCATTTATTTAAGAGAGTACTACAGTCATACTCAATTATATTTTGAACAATTCTTTATTCATTATTCAAATCTAAAAATATATTAATGTTCTTGTAAACTTGAATATGGAAACTAGAGCTTTTGGCGATAGACCTCAGGGTCATTTATAATATTAAATAAATGTTTGACTTCACCTGCATTTTTCTGCACCCATTTAACTTTGTTGTTACCGTCATCTGGACTCTCGAGTTTGTTGATCCTCTTCGGTATCAGCTCCTCTGTCTCTGCGTCGTTGAATTCCTCGCTCCATCTCCTGGATGCTGAGTTCTGATGTGCTCTAGTCATGGTGATATACGGCTGGATGTAGCTGCATGTGCTGTCCCTGCATCCTGTCGTCTTCTTGTCTAGTTCCTCGTCCTCTTCTTTCCTGTCCCTCGTAGCTGTCTAGAAGTTCTATGTGTTACAACTCTCGTACATTCATTTATATAGTTTCAACTCTCGTAGATTCATTTATATAGTCTGTTTCAAATCACTCGAGTTCTTTAATAACTGCACCGACGTACTGCCGGTTCCATCGTACTTCAGTTTATATACTACCGTTTAAAACATTACTACAACTTTGTAAAATTTACAGTGTCGAGATGCGTGGATTCCTCGTACTAAATAAACTTGATCTGAGAAAGAGTGTGTCGCACGCTGGGGTTTTATACTGCTGCCTCGGAATTCCTGTTGGAAATTGTTCTGACAACATTGAACAGGCCGGCGCGTCGGTTTAATCGTTACTTTCAACCTACGCATCTTTCTATGAAGCACACACTTTTTTATAAATATTATTACACCAATCGTTCGGTATAATATTAAACCTTATTTATGCAAATTATGAATGTTACGCTGTGTAAATTATGGCAGTGATGGCAAAATTTCACATGGTGTCTGAACCGTTCCCACGATTAATGACCACTTAACGCCAAATTGAAGCGCCAGGCGTCAGCTATGTTTTTACATATGTTGCTGATTCGTGTGACTTATGGCTCACGTACAGTACTTAAAAAACTGTGTGAAATCTTCCACCCTCATTTGCATAATTTAACCTGTCTGTTATTTACACATGTACACATACACACACACACAGACTGATACACGGGCGACCACATGTCGTTCTGACGTCACCTCTGCGAGTTAGCGCGTGTCAATTGCTCCCCTTCGTTACATTTTAAAACCAACTAAGCCATATGTTTCCATATACATGCTTACTTACAATATTTGATTTATTTAAAAATAAATACTACTTATATTTATTACATTATTTCTTATACCTAACGTATATTTATTACATTATTTTTATTATGTACATCTTACATATTTCATACTTATATACGCAAGCACGTTATCATACCTCAGTCAGGGATTGATACATATACTTATGCTAAACGTATCATTGCAATATATATATTACAAAAAGACAAATTTATAATTTAATGTAATTTCATTTGTGTAGTGCTAAAACTCATACAACATTACTGTTAACATGTACCAATTACCAGGGTTTGGGTGTAATAGTAATAAGAGTAGTCATTGATTGAATTTTAACAAGTTTTCATCAATTTATTAAAAAGAAAAAAAGCATTTTTAAAAATCTCATTTACTTCGTCATAAACCTTCATTATTGTTTGCTTAATGTTCAATTGTTGCAGTACATTTATCATAAATAAATCTTATATCCTACAGTAACAAAATTATATTCTTAATCTTTATTTGTTAATCTTAAAATTTCAATTTTACTTTCAATCTTAAAGTAGGGTCCCTCGTACAGTCTGAATAGTTTCTTTGGTGTATTGTCGATTCGTTTTTGCACTGGATTACTTCTTAGTAGCACACTCTCTCCTTCATGGAATGTGATGAGTTTGTGCATTTTGTTGAACCTCTCGATCCTCTTTTCTCCAAGTTTTTCCATCCTCTTCTTCGCATTGTCGTACTTGTGACTTAATGGGATTTGTAGATTTTGGTTTGGAGGTTTGTCAATGTTTCTCGACCAGAATCTATCAGGCTTTTTATTTGTTTCCAGTTCCACCGGTTTATATCCCGTAGCTTCACTGTATGTAGCATTTATAGCTTGTTCAAAAAATGATATGTACTCTGCCCATCAGTTATGTTGTTCATTACAGTAGATGCGTAAATGTTTTCCTAACTCTTTATTTACCCTTTCAGCAAGGTTTCCTTGTGGATGTCGTATTGACGTTAACACTGGTTGTATGCCGTGCTGAGTTAGCATTTCCGTCCATGCTTTATTTTGAAATTGTTTACCTTGGTCACTCAATATCTTTTTGATTTGACCATACTTCGGTATGTATTTGCGTAGTATGACATTCAGTACACTTTTTGTGGTAGGTCTTCGAATAGCGTAGAGTCGAACTGCCTTGGTGAACACATCTATACATACAAGTATGTGCTTTGTACCCCCGTGAATAGCTCTCGGAAATGGGCCCAGGAAGTCTACTGCTACTAATTCTCCCTTTTCCTGTGTCTTTATATTTTGCATATCTACGTATGTGTGAAGATTCGGATGTCGTGCTGTTTGACATTCGTAGCATCCTTTTAAGATAGCTTTTATTCTTCTAAACATATTATTCAAAATGAAGTCTTCCTTCAAAGCTAAATGACATTTTAAAGCAGACGCATGTGCTAAACTTTGATGACATGGTATAGTTAGTGTTTTTAGCATCTCTGGTGATAGGACTATTTTCCAATCATAATTTACGAGTTTATACAATATACTAATTTTTATCGTATATCTACTAGATAGTGTTGATAACTTCAAGTGACTTATTTGCGGATCTTTAGTTTGTTCACTTGCTATGTTATTTAGCAAATATTTCACTCTTATCATCTGTTTGATATGTAATATTTAATATTTTCACATCGTTACATTTCTTTATACTACTTATTGTTCCCCCTTGTGTAGGACAATAGGTGTGAGACAACATTCTTTCCTGTTGTGTATTGTTTGGTGTGGCGCGCAGCTCCTGTGTGTGCAGGTCATTTAGCAAGCCTGTCTGTACCGGTATTTTGTTTGTGTACGGGTCGTTTTAAAACCTGTTTGAGCTGACTTTTGGCTTCTCCTCTGCCGTCGTTCATCTTTCTTGTCAATTGTTCTGCGATCACCCCCTTCCTCCTTAGATTTTTACGGGCATGTCGATTGTTGCACAATTTTATTTTCATAATTATTTTTATTATTATTATGATTATTATTTGCATTGATATTATGTACATTTGCAGTGTACGGTTTTAATTGTTTTTTCGACGTACCTGGGTGTGAGTACGCTCCTTTATGTGGAGATGAATTACCTTTTTCAAAGGGTTGTTTATACTCTTTCCAATTCTCTTCTTTCTTCGCAAACTGCGTCGATTTGTGTTGTATTGGATTTTGTGTAGAGTACTGCTGCTGCTGAGGCTGGGTATCTCTTCTTTCGTATTGTTTATTAACAAACTGTGATGATTGCGTTACAAGAATAAGAAGTTCCTCTATGGTTTTAACTCCTTGGGTATATACGGCAAGTCTAATGTGTCTGTCAAAATGGTAGCTTAATTTTAATACTAATTCGTGCTCCGTGAAACTTGGTCTAAGATGCTTACACCGTTCGACGAGTTGTATAATGTAGTCTTCCATGGAACGTTCGCTGTTGATGTAATACCGCCCATACTCCAGCTGGTCTCGTACCTCTCTCTGGGTATGTATATTCCAGTATCGATTTTCGAAGGATGCCTTGAACTGTTCGTAAGTTTCTGTTTGGTCCCGAACAATCGTATACCATTTGGATGCTGTTTCCTGGAAATGTTGACTTACAAATTCTATACGTTCTCTGTCGTTTAGGTTGCTTCCTATTGTTGCCATTTCTCGTTCACACTTATGTAAAAATTCTATGGGATTCTCCCATTTATTACCTTTAAAACTGATCTTCTCTCGATCATCTACCTTTGTAGCACACATCATCATAGCACTGGGTCGTCTCTTGACTTCTGCTCGTAGTTTTTCTACCTCCTCTTGTAGTCCATCTTTCATATTGTTAATTTCCATGGAGTGGTGCGTAGTTTTCCTCGTGACCTCCTCCACAGCTATTTCTACAGTTTTGGTCCTCACAGTGAGTTCCTTTGTTTTATTAGTGTTGTCCAAGATGAGCTCATTTACATCTTTGTGTCTGAGGTCTTGCTCCTGCTTTGTAATTTTAAATTTCTCATTCCACTGTTCAGCCAGTTGTCGAATGTGTTCTTTAGTTTCACGTGTTGTATATTCACGCTGTTTTTTAAATTTACTATCAATCTTTACAGCTTGTTCGTTAAGTGACTGTTGAACTCGCTGTTCGACTGCTTCAACGCATGCAGTAAGCTCTGTTTTCAAAGTATTACTGACGAGTTCTATATTACTTTCTAATTGAGTTTTCACTTCTTCAATAGTAATTTCTAATCGATTATGACTATCTTCTATTTGAGTTTCTAATCTCGTATTACTATCTTCTAATCTTGCTAATTTATTTTCTACTTTTTCATTGCTACTTTCTAATCCTTCTAATTTACCTTTTAACTCTTCATTATTACTTTATAATTTTTTATTACTACTCTCTAATTGAGTTTTTAGTTCTGCACTATTCGTCTTCACCTCTTCTTGAAGTCATTTAAACATTGTTTCGAAGTCCATTGTTGGTTGCTTCGCCATTTTTTTTGTAGACTACTGTGTCCTAACTAATTCGTTATATGAATTATATTTTTATTATTGGTCAACCATGACTCTATATTTCTTTATTTAAATTATTGTATTTATCAGTATTAATTTCACAACTCTTTTTCTCTCTGTACTTATATAACAATTTATAATATTATTTATTACATAAATTGACTATTAATTCTTTCTTACAATATTTTTGCTAATTATTTATTAGACTTTATTTATTACCAGGGCGCCATTTACTTGTAATGATAATTAACATTTATTTTGCAACACGTTATTTTTTTCTACGTGTCGGGCCACACCGTTGGGCACGCCAATTACTATACAACGACGTTACTTTTAATACAACGATGCCAACGTGGCCAATGGTATCTAACATATACCGTGCCCCATGCTCTTTGGCAGCGTGGCCCCAGTTGGGCGCCAATTTTGTACAACAAGACAAATTTATAATTTAATGTAATTTCATTTGTGTAGTGCTAAAACTCATACAACATTACTGTTAACATGTACCAATTACCAGGGTTTGGGTGTAATAGTAATAAGAGTAGTCATTGATTGAATTTTAACAAGTTTTCATCAATTTATTAAAAAAAAAGCATTTTTAAAAATCTCATTTACTTCGTCATAAACCTTCATTATTGTTTGCTTAATGTTCAATTGTTGCAGTACATTTATCATAAATAAATCTTATATCCTACAGTAACAAAATTATATTCTAAGTCTTTATTTGTTAATCTTAAAATTTCGACTGCTCAGTCTGATTTGTGTACTTTACTATAGTTTTGTTTTATTTTCTTTATATAAATTTTGCTACGTTACTTTATGCATTGCATACATATTACTCATTGATTATACATTGCATACATGTTAATTATTAACAAAATTTAAATTGACTCAATTGTTAATCATCAAAGAAAATGTTTATTAAATTTAAATTTGTTTCTCTGAATCTCTATATCTACATTTTACATCTCTTATTTATTTTTCTAAATTTCAAAGTGTCTTTTAACTGTCTTTAGTCTTTCACATAAAATTTATAAATTGATTATTTGTCACCTTTGTCCTCTTGCACTGTATGTCCTCTTCATGCCGAATTTGCACTGCACATGTGTCTCAATTTTATACATATTTAGAAGTCTTTGCAATTTTTCTACCATTTATGGTTTTCTTATAATTAAATAAAAACTATAATTTAACATCTATTTGGGGTGAGGTTGCAACTTTCAGGCTTGAACCAGCCTCACACACACATTATTTACTACTGTACACACTCTCAGCGACAATCGCGTGATCGTGCATATTGATTCCTGCGTATAAACTCAGCTTTCAATGTCACACCTGCTTATTTATTACATATTTCTAAATTTAATCTAAATATTTATTTTATCTAATAAATGCACATTACAGCATATGCTTGTATTGTCACATTATTCCTCTGCTTAGTAAAAAAAATTTAATAAATTGATTTATTAAACTTTTTTTTTTCTTATCATTAGACACATCGTACTTTTATATTTCATATTATTTATTTCTGTATTTATTCATACAATACAAACAATAATACTGGACAGTAATTGTTTCAATTCACCCTTAGTTGAAGGATTGAGCAAGAAATGTTTCCCCTCCCCACACAGGTGTTGCTGACACGTTAGTCGTAGCTCCGCTTTAATAATTGTTCTCCTTTACTAGTTCCACTGACCTATTTTTATTTTATGTGTAGAACTTCCTAAATGAGTTGCTTTCTTGAACAATGGTAGATATTTTGCATCTTAACATTTTATGTCATTCTTCAATCTGGAATTTTACCTTTCCTTAATCATAACTTTCCTTATATTCTTTAATATTTTCTTAACATTTTATTCCAATCTTCATTCTTACATTTCCTATCTGATCGCTAATAATTTTCTTCATTCTTACCATGTGCTGAAATACACTTCCGAAACAGAATATTTTTTTAGCTTTGTTGTGGGTCGCATGATCGGCTACAGATGACTGCCTTAGAAACACATCTATATCCAGACTATTATGTGCTTAACTCACTCGATATTTTAATCGTAGTATTGAGTCCTAAGTAGTCTCTGCCCTTCGACTTCCACTTTCGCTTTCTTCTGTGTCCTTGCATTTCCACTAAGGTACGAAATTTTCGCTTGATCAGCCATCTGACAATTATAACATTTCTTTCTCATTTCTAACCCTTTCTTAACATTAATAATAATATTCCTTACTTTCCTTACATTTCTTTAAACATTAACATTCCTTTTATTTCTTATATTTATTTAGCATAAACATTTTTAAAAAATATAATTCCTTACCATTTTTCTGCAATCATAAAATTTCCTTAAATATAACTTCTATCTTTTTTAAACATATTATTATTCCTTATTATTTAATTCCTTTTCTTATTAATAATTAACAGTAATATTTTTTAAAATAATTATTCACATTCGGGCGTTGAGTGTGGTTTAATTCACACCCTTCTCTAAGTTAACAATTGTTTGTCGTGTACAGGAAATTCATTGTTCCTTTGTAGCATAGTTGCCGTTATTGTTCTTACCCTCCTGACAACATTCCATTGTATGGCTGCGACAGTGCGATCACCTGATGTGACTGCATAACTCACCTGTTTATAGGGTAAAAATTTCATTCTGCCTGTCGGCCACACAGAATCTCCCCTTCGTTGCTCTTTACAAACGCTTTGCTCTCTCTCATTAGTTTGGTTTAGTGAACCTATCTGAACAGCTGTGCGCGTCTTTCACGCGTTGTTTATGATAACCGCTGTAGTTTTTATAATTATAGTCACAATTATTGTTATTATAATTATCGTTCGCTTGATACTTACTGTGCGTTTTCTCGCCATAAATGTGGTGTTTTAATTTTTAATTGCGTTACACGTATTGTAAATACTGTGTGTGTACCCTGCTAATTGGATATTCTTACTACCTAGGTACATGTTTAAAAGGAATAAATTCCAAATGTTTAGTACCAAGCCACGTGTTGTTCAATCAAATATATTGGAACTTACCGTCTGCGGCTTTTAGAAACAGCGTCTTTACGAAATTGACATGTTTCGGGACACTTGTCCCATCATCAGAATTAAAAACAATCGAGTATCATTTAAAGTTGATACACTTGTCAATCACTTAAAACATTAAAATCCAATATAAAACAAATAACTTAAAATAATATGATACTAAAATATTTAAAGCGAGTGCGTAGGTTTACCGATGTACATCGTATGGAGACCGACCGCGCACTAATTGCGTCAAGACACTGCCTTGCGCTATTGTCGTGGTGGGAGCGAGACGTAAATTAGTGCGCGGTCGGCCTCCATACGATGTACATCGGTAAACCTACGCACTCGCTTTAAATATTTTAGTATCATATTATTTTAAGTTATTTGTTTTATATTGGATTTTAATGTTTTAAGTGATTGACAAGTGTATCAACTTTAAATGATACGCGATTGTTTTAAATTCTGATGATGGGACAAGTGTCCCGAAACATGTCAATTTCATAAAGACGCTGTTTCTGAAAGCCGCGGATGGTAAGTTCCAATATATTTGATACCTAGGTACGATTGTTTAATTTTTATTTTATATTCTTCCCTAGGTTAATTATCTCACTAGAATTATAATCATTAATTATTAACATTTCATGAAGAAATTTGTGTTGTGCAACTGTGATCATTCTGATATTAACATTTCTTCAAGTTCATTTTTGATTTTAATAGCTTGTTTATAAAGTGCTGTTTTAACATTACTTTTGCGTGCGTTTATATGTGTATTAGTGTCGATATCCGTAGGTATAAATTGTGTAGTATCTATGCTATCTTGTTCTAACTTCTCTTTTGCTCTTAGTATTGTATTATATTCTTTTACTTTTTCACCTAATTGTGCTTTATCAGTTTTAAACTCTTCTATTTGTTTATCTAGTCTAGCACATACATTTTGTCTTATTCCATATTCGTCCATAATGTTTCCCATCATCTTAATGATTGCCTCCATATTAACCTTTTCGCGGTGGGGAGTGGTGAGTGACCTTGGTGATGGAACGGCTGACAGCTGTAGCAGCAGTGGTGTGCTTGTAGGCTATACAATTACAGCGCTCTTCCTGCTGCTTACACTAACTCAAACTTTACGTATTGTAACGATTATTTTGTTTTATTTAAAAGTTTGTTAACCTCATTTTTGACGCAGGCTTTGGACTGCCGCTAGCTGAGTTAAAAACTGTTTTAAAATTTAATTTAATTTAATTTTTTTTTTATTTTTTATTTATCATAAAGGCTACAATTACTAAATTACATTGTTAAAACATAAATGTTTTTAATTATATCTAATAATTTATTAACATATGGTGTTTTTCAAAACACGGCACCATGAAAAGTGCAACATCACACTTTTTGCATCTAATTCGCATCATTTTTCGTTGTGAATGAGATGCACAGACCACGCACCATCTTTGGGGTATTTCTTTTTTTCTGTTCCTGAAAGAAACACTGCGTATGACCATCATTGTGTTCCAGTCGAAATGGAGTCTCCTCTTCTCTTGTTCTTCGTCCATCCATATTTTTTCTAATTCCCCATGAAATTTATCTAGCAACTGGCGGATAAGTTCTAAATGAAATTTAGCAAGGGACAATTTTTGTTTTTTGTGTATTTCAAACAGTTTTTGCGTTGAGCACACACAAATCCGTCATATGAAAAAAAATTTTATACCACTTTATTGTTTTACGTATACACTGTACCAAACTTAGCATCATGTCTGTTTTGTCCTCGGCACCCATTGATTTATTGATGATCTACCACACACGCGGGTTTAATTTTTTTTCAGCCCGTTGTATGTTCTTTTTTGTCTATGCACAGTAGAAAGCATCCAAACTTCTTTGTTGTCCATCCATTTCAGTGCAAGAAGTGTTCCAGATGACCTGAACTGTATGTCACCTTTTTTCAGTTTCTCAGACATCAGGGGGGGGAGACGTTTTTTCTAGTTTTTCGCACTGTGCCAACAGCATTTGTCAGTTTTTCATTGAGCCATAAAAACAAATCAGGACTCGAATACAAATTGTCGAGATAGATGGTGCGCTCCCGGTTCAAATACGGTAACAAAAATCTTACAACATCACCTATTTTCTCCAGTCAGCGTTTCCAGACATAATTTCTGTTCCTTTCTGTTCCAGCACCAGCGTAGATAATGTAATCAATAATATAATTACTTTCTACATTACAAAGAACAAAAATTTTAATACCGAAACGGCTACGTATTTGGCTATATATTGTTTGAATTGGAGACGACCTTTGAATAGCAACTAACTTTCATCAATTACTAAATTCTCAAATAGATTTAAGGCTCTCTAAATTTTTTTCTTGTGTATACGACTATAAGCCGTATTTTTACAAGGCTATCTTGAGTATGGGTCGAATTGTCACAAAAATGTAAAAGACGTAGTTTTAGTTTAAATCGGTCCTTAACCATAATTTGGGGAAATATCGGCGTCAGTAATAGGAAATCCTTTGGAAATAGCCGTGGTAGGGAATTTGAAACAAAGACGCATACGCACTAAAAACAGACAGAAAGTAACGGTACCTGGGCAGGCAAAGTTTAGAACAATAGCCGTTGTAGCGAATTTGAAACAAAAACTCATACGCACTAAAAACAGACAGAAAGTAACGGTACAGGGCAGGCAGAGTTGAGAACAATACCCATGGTAGGGAATTTTAAACAAAGATGCATACGCACTATATCGAGTGTATATCCAAACAAAAGGTGCATATGAAGGCTAACAGATACCACTAACGGTGAACATAAGTATATGCCAAGAGCCACGAGTCAAAAACTCCGCGAGCATACATGCACGCCCAGAGCCGGCTGGGCTTGCCAGTAGCAGGGCATACATGTATGCCCAGAGCCGTCTCGGCCTCTTTCCTGCGGGGCATACATGTATGCCCAGAGCCGTGAAAGGGTTAATACTTCCTGATACTGCCATGTCGAATTACTTTGTATTTAAATTTATTTTTTAAATTATTATTATTGTACAACCGTTTGCTACTTTTACTGATTTATTTGTTTATTTTTATTAGTGATTATTATTATTATTACTCTTGTTACAATTACACCTGTTATCATTGATATTATTTCGTTGAGCACCAGTTGTGTCTTAATACACAACAATTAACATAACGTACAAAAATATTTATACATAAACATCAATTTTTATACATAAAATCCTATGCACACTTTTAGCAATAGAGCATACATTTATTTATTAAATGTAGGCGTGTCAAGCCCCACGTTGGGCGCCAATTTTGTACAACAAGACAAATTTATAATTTAATGTAATTTCATTTGTGTAGTGCTAAAACTCATACAACATTACTGTTAACATGTACCAATTATTGGGGTTTGGGTGTAATAGTAATAAGAGTAGTCATTGATTGCATTTTAACAAGTTTTCATCAATTTATTCAAAAAAACAAAAGCATTTTTAAAAATCTCATTTACTTCGTCATAAACCTTCATTATTGTTTGCTTAATGTTAAATTGTTGCAGTACATTTATCATAAATAAATCTTATATCCTACAGTAACAAAATTATATTCTAAGTCTTTATTTGTTAATCTTAAAATTTCAACTGCTCGGTCTGATTTGTGTGCTTTACTATAGTTTTGTTTTATTTTCTTTATATAACTTTTACTATGTTACTTTATGCATTGCATACATATTACTCACTGATTATACATTGCATACATGTTAATTATTGATAAAATTTAAATTGACTCAATTAATTGTTAATCATCAAAGAAAATATTTATTAAATTTAAATTTGATTCTCTGAATCTCTATATTGTAACATGACAGAAACAGATGAGCCCATAGGAGTAAACTTAAGATAAACCCAATCGGAAAAAAAATGATAATAATAATAAAAAAAAAACTTAAAAAGTTAAAAGAAATAACTGTGTGTAAATTACCTTATAAGAAAACAGTATTGTGAACTATATTAAATAAGGAAAAGTGATACCAGTGTAAACTACAATAAATAAAGAAAAAAAAGTGAAGTGTCAAATGTTAAAGTGAAGTGTAGAGAAAAAAAAGAGTGAAGAAACACAAAAGTGAGAAATATAAAATGAGTACAAACAATCTTGGAAGGATGGAAGGATAATAATGTTTAATAACCAAGGGTTATTACCTATTCATACATGAAGCATTAAGCTTATTATTGTTTTTTCATTTTTTTCAGAATAATTTTGTTATCATAATAATCAATCTTGTTGATGACCATAGTTGTCATAAGTTATAAGCCAGGTAAATAATTGAATCCCAATTATTTTGGTGATAAACAATGTTATTTCTTTTAGGGAACACTAATACCTAAGGCTTATTAACTAATTACTATAGTAAATAACTAGTCAAATTGAATGGAACTAGTAGTTAAGCAACATATCAGATGATACGACAGAAATAATTTTAATATTAATAACCAGTTCTTATGTTATGTTATAATTATGTTTAACTATGTTATAAAATCTATGTTGATGTTAGAAAAAATTTGTTAAAAAATGTTAACCATGGAAGCATGGGATACGACTGAATGGTTTGTTAAAAAATGTCAATGTAGAAGGAGGAGAGTAATTTGTAATTTTCAGAGGAATTTTGTATTTAATTGTAAGATTTTTTAAATTAACTAAAAAACAAATAATATAATCAGAAGCAATACACAAACAACAAAACATAGACAAGCAACAAATCACCTAAACATAGAAATTAACTTATAAAAAAAAAAATAAATAAATTAACCAAAAGTGTAAAACACTAGGAATAAATAAGTAAACCATAAAATTGCCACTTTTAGATTGTTTTCCCTAATAAATCAAAGGTAATGATCAATCCCAGAAGTATAATGTGATTTTGTGATGGTCAAAAGACCAAAATGGCATAAACAGCATAATTTTGTAAAAACACAGAACATTTATTATTACACACACACAGGCCATATTTGGTATCATTTTAATTGTAATAAAACAAAGAATAACATGCTGTAAATTAAATCAAGATAAGCTATTTAACAAATAGAGAGTAATATGTACTAGGGTGTAAAAAATCATGTATTGTAAGAAGTATCAGGTCATGTGACCCCAAAATTCAGTCAAATTAGCCAATCAGAAATTAGAAAAAAATTGGCCAAACTATTCAAATTCGAAATAAAACGTTTACAGTGTATTGTTAGCATGAAAGAAGAACAGGACAGCCCTATGTATGGCAGAATGAAAGTTTACTAAAGAATCAAATCTGAGTGTGTAAGGTTAAAAAAAATAAAATTCAAAATTAATAAAAATAATAATAATAATGAAGATTTAAGAAGACAGAAAACCAATAATAAGAAACAAAAGAAGAAACACATAAAGGAACACAATAAGTATGCAAAACTAATAGCCGATAATAATATTTGGTCAACCAGCAAGGTGAGAAAACCGTTGTCATATAACCCAACATTATCGATCACACCACACTAAGAAAAAACATCACAGACACTATTAATTAACACTGCAGTGAAAGAAAATGAACAAATAACGGTAACTAAAATTTCAGTAAAAAAATTTATATAATTCCATTCATATTAAGGAAAATTGGTGTATGAACTTTAATACAATAACGAACGTCTTGATGGTGGCCATGATGAAATACTTTTAGAAGTGACGCAGCGCTTTCATGTCAAACTAGAGCTCTATAGGAACTAGGTTTGTGGATAAAATACTTTATAGCAAAAGTCATCAAATTTGATCGGCAGAAGTTGTATGTACTATTAAATGAGCTAGATTTTAATTGATTTGGGCTGTTGTATAGTTCATTATCAGACATGTAAAAACATTTGTAGACTTCTATAAAATATGTATAGTCTCATGGTGCGGACATAAAAACAATTGTTTAGTTGAAACAAAAAGGTATGTTAAAAATCACTAAATAATTGACCAATAATTGATTATGACAATGTATTGCTTTGGTGTAAGGATGGTCTCTGCTCTGTAAGGATCAGTGTGTTAATCTTGTGAATGAAGTACTTTATGTCAGTATATCAATTTAATTGATTGGCAGAATTGACAAATGTACTATTCAGGAACAATTTAGGTTTTAAATTCATATTGGGCTTCTATGCAGTTCATTAATCTAAAGGTTTTCTGGGTCTTTTGCCAATAAACTTCTTAGTCTGATGATTTCTGTATTTCAAAATAATGTTTATGTTTATATATATGTATAATTTCAAATTGTCTGTAGTGTTTAGCTGTTAGGTCTTGTACATAATGTGTAGTGTTTATAGATTTGTGTTGAGTTTTGCATATAAGTGGTAAAACTGAAATTTGAATGTATTATGTATTATGTCATGTTTTGTGAATTTTTATTGATTAAGTTTTTGGATAATAAACTTCAAGTCTGTTCATTTGTATAACATTTCAAAATAATGTTTGGGTTTATATATTTGTATTATTTCAAATTGTTCTGGTGAAGTGTTTGTAGATTTGTTTGACTTTTGTATGTAACTAGTAGAACTGGAATTTGAATGTATTATGCGTTATTTCATGTTCTGTGAATTTTTATTGAGTAAGTTTTTTATAATAAACTTCAAGTCTGTTCATTTGTATAATATTTCAAAATAATGTTTGGGTTTATATATTTGTATTATTTCAAATTGTTCTGTAGTGATTAGCTGTTAGGTCTTGTACATAATGTGAAGTGTTTGTAGATTAGTGTTGAGTTTTGCATATAAGTGGTAGAGCTGAAATTTGAATGTATTATGTGTTAGTCATGTTTTGTGAATTTTTATTGAGTAAGTTTTTTATAATAAACTTTAAGTCTGTTCATTTGTATAATATTTCAAAATAATGTTTGCGTTTATATATTTGTATTATTTCAGATTGTTCTGTAGTGATTAGCTGTTAGGTCTTGTACATAATGTGAAGTGTTTGTAGATTTGTTTGACTTTTGTATGTAACTAGTAGAACTGGAATTTGAATTATTATGTGTTATGTAATATTTTATAAATTTGCTTAGTTAATTCTACTCACTGTATGTATTTTTGTAATTTAAAATGTTTTTGAATAAAAATAAAAATAAAATACTTAAATTTGTTTTTCCTTGATTTTTACCTAAGTGTTTATCAACTATTTGTGACCTTATGTCAATAAAATGCACAGTGGTTTTCAAAAACAAATGATTAATATCCTTGAAACCAAAGGCAATTAAAGTGTATTTTCATTAAAGCAAAGTTAAGACATTTTCAATTATTTGTAAACAAGTGTTTATTAAAAGATAAATTTTTATGAACGTTTTATACACAGAATGTTTTGTGATGCCACATGTACTAAAAATTGTAAAAACCTAATTACTTTGTTGATGTAACTAGTACAATTAATGGTTTGTAAATGTAAGTTTTCTAATTTTTTAATTCACTTTTCATGCATTTGCTTACTAAATTTTGATTAAAATGTTTTTTTAAGTTTTTAGACAGTTTACATGTCTACCTTGAAACATTGTATTCTTTTTTTAAACATTTTTCTGTAATTACAATGACATGAAAATATGTCTGATGAAACTGTAAACATTTAAGAGTAATTTCAAATAAAGCCTAGCAGCATTTCCTTTTTTAGATTTCCCGCCTATGCAGCAGAGGATAATACAGTATACTGGATTCATGTGACCATACTGCATTATCATTTAGCTCCACTTAGTGGGCAACACAGTCACCAGGAGCACTAGAAACTTCAGTCAAAATTTTAACATTGGCTTTCCCCTCTCTATATATTCGTACTCTGTGGGTTTAGCACCAACAATCATGTTATCATGCGGTGCTAGTGAGCTTCGGTAACTAAGTAGACATTACTTATACAATATTACTTAAACAAAATTCAATTTCTCATGTAAATTTTGATAGAAATTATGATTAATTTGTAAGTATTGTACTTCGCTACGGCATTTCTGACTTTTTTAATAGTTCAAAGAACCTTAGAATTAATATAAGTGTTGTAAAAAATTCAACACAACTAACGATTGTAATTCTCGACCCTAGAGACAAAGTCGATGTAGTAAGTAACATTTCAAATTTAAAAACAAATAATTAAATAAAAACCCAAGAGTTAATGCAGCAAAAGAGTTTTATTTATTAGATAAATATAATTTAATGAATTTCAGCATTTAATAACAGGAAGAAGACATAGTAAGAATTGAAATTACTAAATAAATAGTAAGAAGGTGACTCACAGTTAGTCTACCATTGGGTGAATCGATTCCACAATCGAACGCAACATTACTTAATAATTATTCAAATTAGAATTTTACCGCGTTTGACAGGGGTCGTCTAGACTTAAACGAATTCTTAAGTTTTAAAGAACAGTGCATTGATTAATTGGGAAACCAAAATTAAACGAATAAACTAATTGAATTAAAGAAATTAAATATAGTTTCAAAAAAAAAGATTTTTTTTGTACCAAACATTAATAAATTTATTGAACACGAAGAATGTTTTAAACAATGACAAGTTACAAATGGCGTCCAACTAGTGAGGCTTGAATTAGGAAGAAGATTGGACTACAATCCAAAGAAAAAAGAAAAAATTCATAATTTTGGCAGGCAACTATTACAAGTACAGAAATGCAGCGAAGAGCCACCTCAAAAAGTTGTATATCTACACTAGGTAGCCATCTATCCTCCATTCTGTCCAGACATTGTGACCATTGCATGTAATATTTGTAGATTGTATCATTTATGTATCATTTCTGTAGTTCATGCCTAACGTCCTAATAAAATAATAACAATAACAACAACAACAAATATGAATCTTTGCAGATTGTAAATAAAAATTAATATATGTTAATAACTTAGAAATAACTTACAATATTTGGCTCTTTATGCAAAATATAATCCCTTCTGTAATTGTTAAATTCCCAGGCAAGAGGTATTGTCGACAGATTTGTAAACTGTGAACTGACATCTAAATCTCTGCAGTTCCATTTTCTCCAGTAACCCCATGATCCTCGATACGTCATTATTCCAGAGTCTGTAGATATTCCGGCTCCAGTGAATACGACTATATTGCCTGCTGTCCGTAGTAATTTCCTGAACTGTTTCATTGTACTTTGTGGCGTCAAAAGTACCAAAGAATCCCATAAGTAACACTGATACATACACAAAACGCCATCATGTACCAAACTTTGAAATGAACAAAGCCATCCCAAAATGTATTAAATTATATAAGAGACCTGTTATGTATACATCTAAGATCATGTAAAAAAACACACAGACACACACACACACACACAATTATTGAACAACCAAAGCAAGTTATTGGTTATAACCCAACCATTTGTTATTTGCCTATTTGTTTATCTATCTATCTATTTTGGATATGTCTCACCCAGGGCATATTTACAGGAGGGGAGGAATGGACCCCCTCCCAAAGGGTAGAAAAAGTTATAAAATTTTCTTAATTTATTTGGCTATTTTATTATTTTTTCAGTTGTGTACACTAATATACGAGAGTTTCAACTGTGTAACTCTTTTTTTCAATACACAAACACATTAATTACATGCATTAGTGTATATGTTTGAAACATGAAAAGTGGGAAAATCAATTCATCAATAAGTATCTTGTAAACAGTGCTTCAGTAACACGTTTTTTATTGTGTTATTACCAATTACCTTAATGGGACTGCCAGCCACTTTAAATATAGTAATGTTCATTAGTCTTAATTTGTTTTTCTTAAAAAAAAAAAGAAAAGAAAAACATGAAGCCAACCCGACCCTGGACACTCCCTAGACCAAATTCTAGATATGCCACTGGTTTCACCATAACTTTTGAACACTCTACCAATTTTTGTAAAACTTGGGACACATGTTCATACTTTTACTCTGCAGAACCCTGTGGTTTTGTAGATTTATTTGCAAAAATGGAGGGGCAGGAGATAAAAATATAAGGGGTCAAAATTGTGAAAAAAAATCACAAAGTTCATGTGAGGTATCAAATAAGACAAATTATAAATAAAAAAATATAATGTTAACTTTATATAATATTTAAACTTTCTCTTGTGAAAACGTACTTGTCTTTTTCGTCGAACGCGTTTCAGCGTCGTATTCGCCTTCATCAGCTTAGAAACAGACTGCCAGTACTTAGTAACGGTTGTTGCTGGGAAGGTATAGTGGGGTGGTGTGTAGAGGAAGGGAATTGGCGCGGGGATCCAAATTATTGTTTGTTTTTTGTATAATTGTGTCGAAAAGTGTATGTGATTTATTTTGTAATTGGTCGTTTAGTATGTTGTTTGGTTGTGTTGTGTGGTGTTTGTATATTTCATACTGTTCAGCTGTGTTGAGTTTTCGACCTTTGGGTAAGAGGTGTAATATTTCAAGATTAGTATCTATGTTGGCGTAGCTATGGTTATGTGTGTGTATGTGTGTGGCAAACGCAGAATGTATATTGTTGTTGGAGAGGGCCTTTAAGTGTTCATAGTAACGGGATGAAAAAGGTCTTCCCGTCTGGCCTATGTAGAAACTATTGCAGTTATTACAATTTAATTTGTATACACCTGTTCTATTTTATTTGTCTATGTCCGTGTTTGTATCATTGATGTGTTTTTTGATGGTATTGTTAGTTCTGAATGCTATTTTGTACTTATGTTTTCTGAATGTGTTGGCAGGTTTGTGTGTGTTGGAGTTATGGTATGTGAGTGTGATGTATTTATTGTGTTGTGTGTTGATGGTATTTTGTGTTTTGTTATTTTTGTTTTTGATGCGTTTGTGTAGTTTGTTTATTAAATTGGGGTTGTAACCGTTTTTCATTGCTATGTATTTGATTGTGTTGAGTTCGTCAATATAATCTTGTTTACTTAAGGGTATTTTAGTTAGTCTATGGAGCATATGGTTGAAGGCCGCATGTTTATGTTGTGTTGGGTGGTTTGATGTGTTGTGTATAACCATGTCAGTTGTGGTAGGTTTTCTGTATATTTTGTACGTGTGTGTATTGTTAGTTTTGTTAATTGTTAGGTCTAGAAAATTTATACTATTGTTTTGTTCAATTTCCAGTGTAAATTTTAATTTGTGGTGTATTGTGTTTATGTATTTGTGGAAGTTTTCAACTTGTCTTGTGTTGCCTTTGAATAAGAGTAATATGTCATCTACATACCTGTGCCAGTAAATGATTTTGTTGGTGTATTTATTGTTGTTTACTATGTGGTTCTGTTCTATGTTGTGTATATATATTTCTGCCAGTATTCCTGATATGGGGGATCCCATCGGGAGACCGTCTGTTTGTGTGTATATCTTGTTATTGTATGTAAAGTAATTTTGCTCAGTTTTTATTTTGGTAAGTGTGATGATCTCTTGTATGTGTGTTTCAGGTGTGTTGTTTTGTCTGAGTAATTGTTCTAGTGTTTGTATGGTTTCTTGAATTGGGACATTGGTGTATAAATTGGTGATATCAAAAGATGCTAGTGTTGAGTTGTGTGGGATGTGGATGTGTTCAGTTTTCTTGACTAGGTCGATGTTGTTTTTGATAGATGTGTTGTTACTGAGATTAATGTTTTCTCTGATTGTTTTGTCTAAGTGTTTGGCGATTTTGTGGGAGGGAGCTTGTGTGTTATTTATTAATGGTCTGATGGGAATGTTAGGTTTGTGTATTTTTGGTAAATATTTAGTATAGGGGGGTTAGGTTTTATTTGTTTTAGGTACTTGGTGCTTTCAGGTTTGATTATATGTTTTGTGTTGTTTATAAATTTGTTAATCTGTTTTTTAAATTTTAGTGTGGGGTCTTTATTTATTTCCGTTATATTATTTTCGTTGAAGAAATTTTCAATTTTAGTGTTAAGTTGATGTTTGTCTGTTATGATGTTTATGTTCCCTTTATCAGCTTTTAATATTGTTATGTTGTGTTCATGTAACTTTTGTTTTACATTGTTAAGCGTTTTTATCTCATTGCTGTGTCTTTTCGGTTGTATATGTGTGCGTTGGAGCTTACGTTTTATGTCGTGATGTATTGGGTCCTGGTCATTAATATGCGTACAGCTGTTTCGGTGTCTATAATTATGTCACGTATGTGTCTGTTGTGGTTTTTGTTGTTAGTTGTATTGTTATTCAAATTATGTTTCAGTCCTTTGTTTAATAAATCCATTTCATCAGTTGCGAAATTAATGTTAGTTGTGTTAACTGTGCATGTGTGGAATTTGTGTGCCGGTTCAGGGATTGATTCTATTACGCGTTTTGTGAGGTTCGTTATTTTTTTGTTGTGTCGATCTTGTATTGTCAATTTGAGTTTTTCTATGTTGTCTTGTGTGTGTTGTATTACATTTTCAAGTTCTGTGTGGCGTAATATTTGTGTAAGTTTCATGTGCAAGTTGTATGCCTGTCTGTTAAGTGTGTCTTTTTTATGGTATAAATAATTGATTATGTTATTTAGGTTAAATTGTTCTAATTTTCGTTTGGTTTGATGTGCTGTATGTGTGTTTTGTTTTATTGTAACTTGTGCATGTGTTGGTATGATGTTGTATTTTTGGCAAATTTTATTGAAGGCTATGTGTAAGACGTTTTGTTATAATGTTAAGTTTTGAGAATTTAAAAAAACTTTTGGACATGAGGGTCCAAAAAGTGGGTCATAATTCATGATCCACAAATTCCATGTATTGTATCAAATTAAGAATAATTTTAAACAAAATCTGAATATACTCTACAGTTTTAGAAACTTCAAAATTTTTGGACTATACAGCCAAAACAGAGATCAAAAACTTTAAAAAATTGTAAAAGTCAAGTCAGGCATCAGCTTAAAAAGAATTTTGTACAAATCAGAATATTTGGAATTTTTAGCCTTTATTGTGTGACAGTCTGCTCTACTATCATTGCTTTACCAATCAAAAGTATAGTAGTAGGGTAACTGGGACTTTCATAATTTTTCTGATAAACGGAAAATTATCTAATATGAACATTTATCTAATAATAAATGCACTTTGTTCAAAATACTAGTAGTTTGCCAATAAAATCTTCTCCACACAGAAGTACCAGATCCATTAGCATCATGCATGTAACATACACAGTAGACTATGGCTGCAAATCACATACTACCACCAACACATCCCCTCCTGCCTGGTACTACAGAAAATGCCTGGTCTACAACCCCCTCCCTCAATGGGGGCAAATCTTGCTACATAAACACTCACCACTGAAAAAACACAGCTAAACTACTGACTGAGCTATCACAATGCTAGAAATTTCACTACATATTATGAAATCATATGATCAGAGACATTAAAAAGAATAAATAAATCTTTAGAAATACGGGTATAAGGAATAAGTGATGTAAAAATGATTCTTATTATGTCTATTTGGGCAGACTGAAAAGATGAAACTTAACAATCAGTCCTTGAGCTGACTACAAGGGAGAAAAAATTCAGAATGAGTCAGATAACTCAAGTGATACATAATAGTCTTTTCATAAAAAATTACTCTATGAATAAGTTTTTAGTTCATGACAAAATTTAGTTCTTATACATAGAATTTGGTTTGAAGTTTTTGTTTGAGATTTAAAGTGTAAAGCCAGGACTTTGGGGTTGACAACTACACCCAGGGCTGCCCCAAACCTTTAGGTCTGACCGGACTGAGACACAATTTTGCGCCCCCCCCAAAAAAATAATTGTGATGCGTATTTTCTTATCAGTACTAATTTAATAACATTATACTTTAAAAGTTTTATCATGACTATTTTATAATAGTGGCAGCGGTTAAGCCCTACACATAAGAAAACTATTCTGTAGGTCTACATGAAATTATTTAAAAAATTTAAAGCTTATACTGTATAAGTTTTCAAATGTTAACAAATATTTTTTTAATTTTTCTTGAAAACCATTAACTATCACTGTTTATAACATTTAACTTAATAAAGCTGTAATTTGACTCACCTATTTAAGTGTTTCACATGGACGCTCAATGTGAGTGGAAAACATCAAATAAAAAGAATCAATTTCAAACAGTACGCGTCAGTGAGCGAAGTGCTGTCTTGCCTATCTTGTCACCATTTTGTGGCTGAACGTGAATGTCAAAATATGTCAAATAATACCGCTTTGTGAAGATTTTATATTGATTGTCTTATTATGTACCAAACATTGGCATTGAGTGATAATAGACTAAACTGTTTAACCTGCTTGAGAGAACAACTTCATTTATTAACAATCATAAAGGAAAGAAAAACTTGATTTTTTTAATCCATTATTTTGGCGCCCTCTAAAAATCTGCACCCAGGCCACGGCCCGGTTGGCCCATCCTTAAGGCCGGCCCTGACTACACCCAATGATTTGGATTTTAAGGTAGAAAACCTTAAGAGTAAAACAAACGATGTATGAACCAAGGCAATGTTGTCTCTTCAAGACAATGATGTACAAAAGGACTTAACGGTAATGTTGAAGCTTATAATATGAACTCAGGTAACAGTTATAGACATTTGGTAGTATTAATTGTAGGGGTACCAGCTTTAATAAATTTAATAAAGTCACAAAATAATTGAAATAGACATAGATATGAATAAATCACTAGACACTACAATGATATGGTCATATATTAACAGGTCCAATAAGAGCCTGGAGTTCTCGGAGTTCTCATAACATGGCAATGTAGACGAAGTAGAAGACTCAGAGTATTGTGAATGCAGGAGTAAACCAGGATGTAAAAAATAAAGAACACAACAAAGAAGACTATCATGAAATAAAAATCTAGAAGATGAGATACAACAAATACCTATGGTGTAGTTTAAAATCAGTGTGTGTGTGTGTGTGTGTGTGTGTGTGTGTGTGTGTGTGTGTGTGTGTGTGTGTGTGTAATACATATTTGGCTATGAGCAAAAACATCTGATGGGTACACCATAAAACCATGATGCATTCTTTTCAGCCCCTTGGTTAACTCGGCCTATGTAAACGAGAAGCAGGGATAATGTCTTGGTAATAATAGCCTGGCGTATGAAGCATAACGCTGGTCATACTATTCCCTGTATGCCAAATGGCTCACATAAAGCAGCCTGCCCTTTCTAACTTCCATACTGCTTAGATGGTAAAAAATGCGCCATTATTAATATCACAAACAAAAGCATTAATAAATTGTTAAAGTTATTATTATTACTAGCCGGATAAGAGTCTACCTCAGTACCGGAGCCTAACCACGGCCTAACAATCCAGCTAGTAATAATAATAATTTTAAAATGTTGAGACTGACCATGAAAGCTTAAGAACTAGCAAAAGCAACAATTGTGAACAAAGGAGTAAATTAATTCAAGGCTTAGGCCTATACATTCCTTATGACCATTATTTGTTAGGTCCAAAAAATAAATAAGCATTTTTTAATTCATTAACCAGCAACAATGTGAGAGTAGTGCACATGTAGAAAACATTCAGGGGGAATTAGAGTAAATCCTAGAATTAAAAAAATTTACGTTACTTGTAAATAAAGTATGAAATATTTAACTATCCCATTAATAACATAATAAAATACATTAATTTCAAAGTGAGGCAAAAAAATTAAAAGAACATGTAAATTAATCAATCTGTTACAAAATTGAAAAGCATCACATCTATTGTCCTACCAGCTATGAGTAATAAATAAATCTAATCAATATTGTTATTACTTACTTTGAAACAAGCCAGATTTATCACAATTATTATACAAACTGTTACATTTTGATATCCCATTATTATTGTAGAGAGTTAGATTCTTATGTAGAATGTAAGCTCACAAACTAACACAACATTCCATGCAAATTCTGCTTCTTATCTCCACACTGTGTGAAAAATCACACTGGACTAGCTTTATGTATTGAATATTTTATAACAATGAGATAAGGTACATGGGTTTCTGAATTACATGAATTGTAAGCATTTCTAACTTGTGTGTAGAATGTGTATCTAGTGTGTAGAAATTTTATATATTAAGACGTAAGTATCAGATTTATGCATACAAAAACATATTATTTAACTATTCTTCTACTGGGAATAATTTCTTTTCTTGATGTACAAAATCATACATATTAATTATTAATTTCATGTGAACATAACTTTGATTGTTTAATGCTATGTGTTTAATTAATTAATTATTTAGTTTGATTGTTAATTATATATATATATATATATGTTGCAAGTTCTTGCACCTAATTAGTCTTTTTTTGACTAATGAAGTAATGACATGTGCAGTGGAATTTACTCTTGAACACTACAGTGGGGTTGAGTTGTGTAAACAGGTTTGTTAGATTTGTTTGTACTCTCTCTCCCCCCTTCCCCTCCCGCTCTTCTCATGTAGTAATATAATAAATGATACATGTTATAATGAAAGCACATGGCTATTCTAAAATTAAACTCCAATTGGCTGATGTACACAAATTGTTGTCACAGAATGCAGTGCTCGCAGTAGTCGCCAGTATATTGTTCACTGTTACATATAAATTCAGTCTACTTTTTATTTTTGTTCGAGTAGTGACTGATAACACATGAAGGCTGTCAGTGCCTCTTCCGCCAGTATAAGATTTTTACTGAAATATGAAGTATTACTGTCCCATCATCTGTTGGGTACATTCAGGACTGATGCCCCAAACTGGTGCATGGCATCAAACAATGAGGCTCTTAGTCGATGGGAAGATGGGAGCAATACTGGCTGATGGAGTCGCACAGCATCATACCCTCTAAGATCTAGTGTGGACAGCAGTTTCCCTCATCAATCACCATTGGATCAAAGTTGTAAGGTAGTGTTGAGCCATCAGTATGACTATAAAGCTGTCAACTCTGTTCACCAGAGAAACACTGGTATTGGCCACCAGAAGCAGACTCTGCATACCTGAAAATTCACAACTTTAAGGAAGTTCACAGATGGATAAAGCTAATGCATGTACCCTATTAGTGCACGTGCCCTGTTAGTGGCCAAATCAACACCAGTACACTGACAGAGTAAATATCTGGACAGGGGTGCCATCATGTCACCTAGGTGATGATCTGGCTGACATGAAAGCACATACAATGCATACCCAGTGTTTTGACACTGATGAGAATCTCGTTAATGGATGCAACACTTGATCGGGTATGTTAGTGGTAGAATTTTTCACTGAGGGACTACAAAAGCTGGCTCAAGTGCTAGAAAATTGCCTATGTGTGGATAGTATGTGCAAAAGTGTACTGCAGATGGTTGTATGTAACTTTTTTAGCCTATAGGCCTATAATAAAATATTTGTCTATTTCTTAGTTTTTCTTTACATATCAGTGGAGGTTAATTTTGGAATACTCTTTGTATTTTATTGATAATTTTATATGCATTTCAATATTTTACATTACTATCTTAAATATATGTGCTAATTTATTTTCTTTAGAATATGTTTTTAAATTGCAAGCATTTATTTTGCTAACGTTGTCCTAATGTTTGTTGTTGCTAATGTTAATCATTAATCACTCACTGTCCAACAGGATCACAGTTGTTTTTGACAAACTGAAAATTTTTGTTTATACATTTGCTATATGTAATTACCACACACCCAACCTCTCAATCACCCTTCCTCCTCGTGACTGCGTACACACACACACACACACACACACACACACACACACACACACACACACACACACACACACACATTTATATATGAATTAATAGGAGCCAGACATTTTTTCATACCGTACTAAAAGTACAATAAAGAAGTAGTTGCAAATCTGTGCCAATTGTTAACCTACATTGTTGTTTATTATTCTTATGAAATGTACTAAAATATATTACTGCACACCAGAAATTTTGTTTTTAATAATACTTAAATCCAGTGGAGTAGGCTAACAGGATTTTTAACTGAAGTGTAAAAACTTAAATCTAACATACATAACAAAACTAATGAACCACCAACACAAAACCCAGAATTGTTACAGTTCCCATAAAATAATACTATTTCTTTTATGAATTTGCTAACTGCTATAATTTTTATTGTTCGACTAAGCTTTTCGTCATCACTGACATCTTCAGGTCTTAAACAACCTCGTATTGTTTAAATTAGCACCCATCCTTACTATTTCTTTTATGAATTTGCTAACTGCTATAATTTTTATTGTTCGACTAAGCTTTTCGTTGGTTTTTGGTTGTTTAAGACCTGAAGATGTCAGTGATGACGAAAAGCTTAGTCGAACAATAAAAATTATAGCAGTTAGCAAATTCATAAAAGAAATAGTAAGGATGGCTGCTAATTTAAACAATACGAAGCATAAAATAATAGTTAAATAGTACGGTACCGGTAATAAAAATCATGTAGTTTTTATTTCTTCAATGTACCAGTAGCCTACCTATTGTCTTTAGTTTTGTTAGGCACTATCTTGGTTGGATGTTGATGGGCTTAGTTGTTTTAATTCTGCTTCTGTTTCATAAGTAGGAAGCCTGACATGATCCAATGCCTGGTTTTACCAAATTCATAGCCAGTTTTTGGTTATTGGTTATAAGCCTATTAAAATCTGTCCAGTCTTACATAAAATAAATACCTACAGCACCATGTTTATGTATATAAATCTCCACATGAACATATATAAAACTGTATAAAATATAAGAGAAATTTAAGCACATAAAGAATTTCAGACATTATTTAAAACTATGCACTGCCTCCAACTCTGACAAGAAAAAAAATTACCAAAACAAAACTGATGTGTTTAAATAGTGGATTCAACCAGTATTTAGATGGCTGCCCCATCTGAGGTGGTCATTTAAAAATATTGTTACGACATCACAGAACAATCTACGTGTTTGTCGAATGTGCCAGAAGAATCTTGATGTAACGCGTGTGGCGTACGTGCTTGTCGATGCATTTTCGAGAGATTTCTCGAAGGCGCCAGCCGCGCGGACTGTGTCAAGACCGCAGTTAATTACGTAGTTCACACGAGCGCTAAGACGCAATTAGGAACATTCTGATCTGTGAACGCAGGTATCCACATGGCGGCGGCAGCGGCCTTAAGTTTCAGTATTAGTGGCGATATAGGTTACAGAGCGGTTCGAGTTATTACTGTGTACGTTCAAGTGGTTATTTGTGAAGTGTTGCGTTTTATAATCGGGCGGTATAATTGTAATAACCATTGTGACATTTTATTGCGTGTGAAGAATTTGATTTGATTTGTTGTAATAGACTGTGTTAATTACGAACTGTTTAACTGTAAAAATTAAAGCTGGTGATTAGTGACTTAATTGGTGTCTTTTGTCTGGTACGGTATGTATTTTGTTTCCACTGTACCTACGACGAGCAAGTAGACCGTCGCAATAGTGGTGTCAGAACTGGGATAGAACGGTTAACAGAGGAAACAGTGGACACTTTGCACAAGACGAGTGTAATTCGTAATAATTAATCGGTAAACATGGATGGTAGTCAGATGATGGAAGCTTTACAAACACTGCTACGGCAGACACAGGAAGAAGCAGAAAAACGACAGGATGAGAAACGCAGACAGGAAAAAAAACGGTATTAAAAATAGCTGAAGTAGAAAAATCTGTGTCAAGTGCTGAAGAATCGATGTCTAATAAAATAGCTGAAGTAGAAAAGTCAGTCACGAGTGTCGAAAAAGCTATGTCAACAAAAATAGAAGACTCGATTACAAATATAAAAGATAACTAATACTAAAAGAAAATTACTTTGAATTTAATAGCAAAATTTATCAACAGCAAGAAGATTTAGCAATGGGAACATACTGAAACAAATCAATAACATACACCCTAAAATACAATTCACAGAAGAAAAAGAAAAACATAACAAAATCAACTATTTAGACATAACCATCACAAGAAACAACAACCACATACAATATGCAATATATAGAAAATCAACATCTACTAACATCATTATACCTAACCATTCTGACCACCCACCACAACATTAAATGGCAGCATTCTATTCGCTATTTAACAGAATGTACAAAATTCCCCTAAATAAACAAGAAACTGACAAAGAAAGAAATATAATATACCAAATTGGTTATGAAAATGGATACAATAAAAATACTGTAAACAAAATAGAAAATAAAATCAAATATAAATAAAAACTGAACAATTAAGAATTAATCAAAATGAACAACACATAAATAATAACAACAACAAAATATCGGTATGGAGAACCATACATGACTTCCATATTCTAAGATTTATATTTAAAATCATTTTCAGCCAAACAGCCAGGCTGTGTCTTACCTGCCTTTTTATTGCTGTATTAAATGAAAAATATTATATTACATTAAAATGAAAAAATTATAATTTTATTGCCTGGCAACAAAATTATTTTATTTTTAACAATTACCATTGTTTCAAAAAGTTTAAATAAATTTTCAAGTACTTTACTCTTGTTAAAACGTAAAAGGTTGCAGGTAAACTACCCCTTCCCCTTAACCGATCTTCACCAAAATCGAAAGTCATTGAGACCTCTACAATTCAGGGACGTATGCAAAAAATTATTTGATTCTGTTTGAATTTGCGGCTGTTATCGTTTGCCATAGAAAATACGCTTGATAAAAAAACGTTGCAGGTAAACTACCCCTTCCCCTTAACCGATCTTCACCAAAAACAATAGGTCTTGAGTACTCTACAAATCAGGGCTGTATGCAAAACATTATTTGATTCTGTTTGAATTTGCGGCTGTTATCGTTTGCCATAGAAAATAAAACGTAAAAGGTTGCAGGTAAACTACCCCTTCCCCTTAACCGATCTTCACCAAAAACAATAGGTCTTGAGTACTCTACAAATCAGGACTGTATGCAAAACATTATTTGATTCTGTTTGAATTTGCGGCTGTTATCGTTTGCCATATAAAATACCCTTGTTAAAAAAACGTTGCAGGTAAACTACCCCTTTCCCTCAACCGATCTTCACAAAAAACAATAGGTCTTGAGAAATCTACAATTCAGGGCTGTATGCGAAACATTATTTGATTCTGTTTGAATTTGCGGCTGTTATCGTTTGCAAAAAAAAAAAAAAATTTCCCTTGATAAAAAAAACCGTTGCAGGTAAACTACCCCTTCCCCTCAACCGATCTTCACCAAAACAATAGGTCGCGAGTACTCTACAAATCAGGGCTGTATGCAAAAAATTATTTGATTCTGTTTGAATTTGCGGCAGTTGTCGTTTGCCATAGAAAATACGCATGATAAAAAACGTTGCTGGTAAACTACCCCTTCCCCTCAACCGATCTTCACCAAAAACAATAGGTCTTGAGTACTCTACAAATCAGGGCTGTATGCAGAAAATTATTTGATTCTGTTTGAATTTGCGGCTGTTATCGTTTGCCATAGAAAATACCCTTGTTAAAAAAACGTTGTAGGTAAACTACCCCTTTCCCTTAACCGATCTTCACCAAAAACAAAAGGTATTGAGAACTCTACAATTTAGGGCTGTATGCAAATAATCTTTTCATTCTGTTTGAATTTGCGGCTGTTATCGTTTGCCATAGGAAATACCCTTGTTAAAACATAAAACGTTACAGGTAAACTACCCCTTTCCCTTAACCGATCTTCACCAAAAACAATAGGTCTTGAGAACTCTACAATTCAGGGCTGTATGCGAAACATTATTTGATTCTGTTTGAATTTGCGGCTGTTATCGTTTGCCAAACAAACAAAATTTCCCTTGCTAAAAAAAAACCGTTGCAGGTAAACTACCCCTTTCCCTCAACCGATCTTCACCAAAAACAATAGGTCGCGAGAACTCTGCAAAACCGGGCTGTATGCAAAAAATTATTTGATTCTGTTTGAATTTGCGGCAGTTATCGTTTGCCATAGAAAAAAAATCTACAGATAGACACACAGACACACAGACAGACAGACACACAGACACTTTTCGGAAAACGACTTTTTTTCATGTTTTGAGTGTAGTAGAATCAGAATCTGCAATAATCTCGAACACGATTTTTTTTGCCATCACCATACTTCCATTCCTTAAGGAATATGGAAGTAAAAAGTAAAATGGGCCACATTCACATACATAAATAATAAAATGACAAAACTAACAAAACTATTTATATAATAGATATTTACCATATATCCGTCGTGCGACTTCGTTTTTCTCGTCTTATTTTGACGCGTTTCGGCAACGAATTGCCATCTTCAGAAATCTTAATCACTCATATGAGATCGTTAAAAAATTAAAAACACTAAAATCATTACGGTAAAAGTGCACTTTTACGACATTGGAAACTCACAGACGCGAACATGAAAGTTTATGTTTCTCGCGTGGACTATATCGATCGACTGCTTTCGCGTGGACAATATCGATCAACTGATTCACTGTTTATATAGCCACTGATAAACCTGTTTTGCTTATTATAGCTCGTATGTACTGTGACATTTCATTTACCGGCGCCCGTGTGCAAGTATTGCCGTGTCGTACAACATGTTATGTGAAAATGTAAGTTTATCATTCAAGACATAATCACTGTTGATTTTGACGGCTTTATATATTTCGTATTCCTCAAGCGCGTCCATGTATTTTCCTTTCCTGCAGCAATGCAAAGGCTGGAAATTTGTCTCAAAATCACTGTAGTTATGATTACATAGTATCAGGTGCCTGGCAAAATTAGATGTTGTTTTATGTAATTCCCTTCTGGGAAGATGTTCGTTATATCTTTCTTCAAATGGTCTGCCTGTTTGGCCTATGTAGAACATGTTGCATGAGCTGCAATTCATCTTGTATACGCCGGTGCTTTTTCTTTCTGGTATACTGTTTTTCCGGCTAAGAAGTCTCTGAATGTTGTTATTTGTACGGAAAGTTACAATTACATGGTGTTTCTTGAGTTCGTTAACTAGAATATTTGGTAAAATGTTTGTGTAATCTGCAGATATGTATTTATTAACCGGAAGTGTGTTATCATTGTTCGACTTTTTTAATTTCTTCTCTTTGTGTTTACTTATTAATTTATCCACTAATGAACTTTTATATCCGTTAGCCGCTGCTATGTGCTTGATGGTATTAACCTCTTCAATGTAGTCTTTTTCACTTAACGGTATAGTTAGCAATCTATGCACAAAACTATTGTAAGCTGCCATTTTATGCGAGGTGGGATGATATGAATCGGCATGAATTGTGATGTCCGTTGTTGTGGCCTTTCTATAGATTTTAAATTGAAGTTTTCCTTCGTTTTTTAAAATGGTTAAATCTAAGAAATTTAATTGATTTTCTTCTTCTATTTCAGATGTGAATTTAATCTTATGGTGTATGCTGTTTATGTGACTATTTAAGTTTTGTATTTGTCATTTTGTTCCATTAAATATCATAAACGTATCGTCGACGTATCTACAATAAAAAATGATTTTATTCTTGTATAATTTATTCGATATTATGTTCATATTCTCATAATAATTTAAACATATATCAGCTAATAGTCCTGACAGTGGCAAACCCATAGCCAGACCGTTATCTTGTGTAAAAAACCCGTTGTCAAATGTAAAGTAATTTTGTTCCAAGACGACTGTAAGTAGTTTTATAAGTTCGTTGATTTTTTGCATGCTAAGTTGAGCTACTTCCTTTAAATTGTTATTTACAATTTCTATAGTTTCCCTCACGGGGATATTAGTGTACAAATTAGTTACGTCTAACAATACTAATTTATATTGTGGTAGTATTTCTATCTTTTTAAGTTTTTCAACAAACTCATAACTGTTCTTTATACTGTAATTATTTGCTATCCTGATATTATTCTTAATTAAAGTCACTAACAATTTAGCAGCTTTGTATCCGGGAGCTGTGGTGTAATTTATTACTGGTCTGATTGGTGTACTTTCCTTGTGGATTTTAGGTAGTCCTGTGAATTTTGGTGCCGTGGCATTAATTGGTTTTAAATATCTGCGTGTTTTCTCATCTAACAAAAAATTACATTGATTAATGGTGTTATTCAAAGTTTTTTACATAAGCCTTTGTGGGATCCCGGTCTATTTTCTTAATATTATTATTATTTATGAAATCAAATACCTTTTGAGTATACTCTCTTTTCTGCATGACCACCAATGTGTCACCCTTATCTGCCTTACTTATAATTGCATCATTTTTCTCAAGTTTACTTTTTATGGTTTTAAGATTCATGATATTCTGCTTATATTTATTTTTTAAAAAATTGTTTTGACTTTTACATTTATTACTATTAATTGCGTTATTGAGTTTGTTGTTGATAAAAACCCTTGCTTCATTCTGTGCAATGGAACCATTTAATCTTTTAATAGCAGCTTCAGCATTAACTACCTCATGGACAATTTCGTTTGTCGTATTAAATCTTGGTACATTATATTTCAGACCTTTATTAAGCATGTTTATTTCTTGGTTAGTGAACTCTATGTTGGTTGTATTCGTTACACTTTCATAGAACACATGTTTACAATCTATTGGTTTATTTTCTTTTTTATGCTGAGTACGATATAAATTTTGCATTTTCTTATTATGGGTTAATACTTTATGATAAAAATAATTGGATATTAAAGCGTTAATTTTGATCATGATAACATCTATAACTGCAGGGTGAATTTCCTTTAACATTTCTAAATGCGCTTTATAAAGATCCGTATTTAACCTGTTTTTCTTTTTGTATAATTGTCTAATTTCTTGCGTTAACCACATTTTTTCTGCTATTTGTTTCGTCTTGAGTGCCGCCGGTGTTCTTGAATTAATATTTATGCGTGCATATTTTGGTATGATATTCATTTTTATACACATTTTATTAAATTTAATGTTGATAACATCTATAACTGCAGGGTGAATTTCCTTTAACATTTCTAAATGCGCTTTATAAAGATCCGTATTTACCCTGTTTTTCTTTTTGTATAATTGTCTAATTTCTTGCGTTAACCACATTTTTTCTGCTATTTGTTTCGTCTTGAGTGCCGCCGGTGTTCTTGAATTAATATTTATGCGTGCATATTTTGGTATGATATTCATTTTTATACACATTTTATTAAATTTAATGTTTAAATTTAATTATTAAATTAAATTTAACGACGGATATATGGTAAATATCTATTATATTAATATAAGCGACTTGGAGACAACTAACCTAAAATGTATTAAAACTATTTAAAAACACAGATATAAAAATTGCATACAAAACTAATAAAAATAAAAAAAAAAACTAAATAGCCCACACAACAAGGGTAATACAACAACTAATGGTATATACAAAATTGAATGCCAAGATTGCAAAAAATGTTACATAGGACAAACAAAAAACAGCTGAAAAAACGTTATTTTGAACACCTAAATGCATACAAAACCTCAGAAATATATAAATCCAATTTAGGCACACATGCAATAAACACAGGACATGAATTCCCAGACATAACCAATGTGACACTAATAAAACATATACCACACAAAGGCACCATAATGAACATTTGGGAAAATTTACAAACATTAAACACAAAACAAACTAATACCTGAACAAATACAAATCAATACAAAACATGACACAATATTCAAAGCACTCAACATCGAAAATACACAAAAAACTAACACATACACCACAATCACACACAATAAAACCAATTTGAAGTACCAGAAGTCTACAGGAAGCCACAATAATAATAGTCAACCAACACATATGTACTTCACCAGACACAAAAACCGGAAGGCTGAGGATGGGTACAAGATGGTAACCGAAACATGTTCCTAATAAGGAAAAAATATCTTGAGGTAAATTCATTATAAACATTAAATGTAAAATATAAAAGAGTAGATTAAAAATGAAGTCGAGCAGTGCCTAAAGTTACAACCAAAACAACTTTGCGAACAGATTGTACCAATGATAAAGACAGAAAAAGACGCAGAAAATAAGTTAATAGAAAAAGTCACTTTGCCTGCAGTAGGGACAGTTCATGTCAAAGCTCCAGCCTTTGACGGAAGCAGTCACTGGGCAACGTACATCCGCCAATTTGAAGCTGCTGCATGCGCAAATAATTGGACAGAGAAAGACAAGGCAGTCTCACTCTTTCTCGTATTAAAAAGACCTGCGGCAGAATTACTACAGAAAGTGCCACCTGACAGCCAGAACATCTATGCCGAGTTGATAAAAGTTCTAGAATTATGCTACGGTGATAAACACTTGCGATATGTGTAGTACGCTCAGTTGAGAACAAGACGACAACGTTCCGGAGAGTCTTCAAGAGTTTGAAGCAAGTATCGACAGATTGGCCTATCCTGAAGCACCAGAAGACTTCCGAATAAGGTTTGCGGTGCAGACATTTATTGATGGCATCGGAGATTGTGAACTTCAGCAAGTGTTACGAATGGCAAGGCACCGAAATAGCTCAGAAGCTCTTGTTCACGCCCTAGAGTTTGAAGCTGCCAAGTCAGCGTCCCGCTACATTAATGGGTTTGTGCCATCACATTGCAGTCAGAAGATCCCTGTATCACATTGCCGTTACGATGGGTGCAGAAAATAAATGTTGTCGGACAAACAATTCAAAAGTTCAAGAGAGTCGCAACGATTTGAAAAAGGCAGAAGACCGAAATGTTACAACTGTGGAAAACGTGATCATCTACAGTAGACTGTTGGGAGAAGAAGATACCGAGAGAAGAGAGTGATCGCACCAATTGGAGAAGTAAAGCCCCAGAACAGCACACAGTTTCCACGCTAAATAAGACCAGTGGAAACTTGATCGTTAATGGATTTGCGGAAGGTAAACCAACATCATTTGCAGTTGACACAGGCGCAACTGTGTCCATTGTGCGCCCTGATTTAGTCAGCAACCGCCAGTCTCTAGTTCTTGTACAATACAGACTGTGACTGGAAGCCCCGTCAAGGTACTAGGAAAGGTAGACGTACGTGTACGCCTGGGTCTTCTCGAGTTTAGCCACCAAATGCTCGTTGCAGACATTGTCGATGAAGTGATTCTTGGCACGGACATTATGAATGCCTACGGATTCGTTGTGGACTTAAGAGAGAATATCCTGAAGGTTGGCCAAGTGAAGATAAAGCTTTGCATGGCCAAAATGACAGGGTCTACCAACCATTCGATTAAGCGAGTGGCATTAGTCGAAGAAAATCAACAGGTCTGGGCAAGAGAAACCCTCCCTATTGCAAGCGGAAATGGAGGAAGAACTAGCAGAGGAAATACAAATAAGTGTAACGACAAAAGAAGTGATTGGAAAGCCAACTATGGGTGTCGAGACAAAACTCTTGCTTGTTCCTGAGCTGATAGAAGCGCCCGAGGGCAAAGTGGCTGAAGGTGAGGTTACGTAAGAGGTTGTTGACGAGAACCAAACAAAATTGGATCAGCCAGTGGTGTTTAGGTCATCAGTACATGACTCAACGGGAGTGATTCCAGAGAAACTAGTGGTTGAGCGGAAGACTCGTATTCCTGGGAACGTGATTTTCGGATCACACGAGACTGAATTCGAAGAACGGGAGAATTACCTTTCGCAAGGACGTCTACCTAGATCGCCTGGTCGAGTATTACTTCAGAGACGGTTGAAGTAATTACTTCAGAATGTGCCAGAAGAATCTCGATGTAACGCGTGTAGCGTACGTGCTTGTCGACACATTTTCGAGAGGTTTCTCGAAGGCGCCAGCCGCGCGGACTGTGTCAAGGCCGCAGTTAATTACGTAGTTCACACGAGCGCTAAGACGCAATTAGGAACATTCTGGTCTGTGAGCGCAGGTATCCACATGGCGGCAGCGGCCTTAAGTTTCAGTATTAGTGGCGATATAGGTTACAGAGCGGTTCGAGTTATTACTGTGTACGTTCAAGTGGTTATTTGTAAAGTTTTGCGTTTTACAATCGGGCGGTATAATTGTAATAACCATTGTGAGATTTTATTGCGTGTGAACAATTTGATTTGATTTGTTGTAGTAGACTGTGTTGTTAATTACGAACTGTTTAACTGTAAAAATTAAAGCTGGTAATTAGTGACTTAATTGGTGTCTTGTATGTATTTCGTTTGCACTGTACCTACGACGAGCAAGTAGACCGTTGCAACAATATACACTACCTACCTCTTTCCTCAATACGGCCTTAAATTATGTCATGAAGAGGCGCTATAGTGAGACCATGCTGAAAACATTGACTAATAGCTACTAGTAGCTACTACAAACTGATATGAGGCAACTTTGTTTGTACACTAAAGTAGTGTTGTTGGCCCTGAGAAGGACCGATGTCCATGGCCGAGGTCCGAGAGGAAGCGGATCCGGTGGAATGGTTCCTCTTCGGCTTCTTAGCCGGGCGTCTACGCCGACCAACGGTCGCGAAGTCGTCCGACTCGTCCACCGGGAGAGAAGGTAGCGGGTTAGGAAGAGGATCATCCGTCTCCATCACCCGAGGCGAGTCGCCCGCGTGGGGCAAGGCAGAGCCAAGCGACTCGGCACTCTAGCCGTTGCCCGTAGAGGGTATGCTGGCCGAGTGTGGCTGCCGGACAGAGACTGCTAGGCAGTCATTGCCAGACGCCAGGGATCTTGGGTCCGACCGAAGCCGGGTTACCCACGCGACTTCCCTGCTCACGGCGATGCGGGAGGAGCTGGGCTAACGACCAGCTTCGTTAGATACCAGTCCTTACCAAGACTGGTGTCCTGTGGTCTCGTTACCTCGGCGATATCCAAGCTCGCTTACCACTGGTGGGGGCTCGCAAGGATCGTCCGGGGCAGCGCTACCTAACAGCGGTGGGCAGGTTAGTGAGAAGCACTGATGTACGGCACTCACCTATGAGCCCAGAGCAGTCCTCTTCTTTCCTGGCCGGTTAGATTGTCGCCGGACAAAAGGCTTGCCGAATGAAAAATGGCGCCAAACGTACACTCTAGTGTTTTTGGTGGCCCTAAAAAGGACCTGGTGGCGAGAAAGCTGATGTTGGTCGTGCCGCGCTGAGATGTTCGGCGGCTGCGCCCGCTGTTTCGTGGCGTACTGCAGTCCTCCTCTTCTTTCGGCATCGGTTGTAGAGTCGGCTGCCGGCCCAGCGACGTCCTATCGCTGGCGCGGAACTGGAGGGCGAAGACGCAAGACTACCGGTTCTATTCTTCGGCCGTTCCTTCCGGCTGACTCCGCGCCGATGTCGTCCGAGAGAGGAGAGGAGATGAAGTGCGTCCGATGGCGTGGCGGTGAAGAGTGCGCCGAATTTTTTTTTTTTTTTTTTTTTACGTTGTTTGAGACCAACCAGTATGGTTGGACTCGGGCTGTTTTGGAGATTAGCTCCCTTCAGCCGTGTGGGTAAGGGATTAAGGGATTTTAGGGGAGACGTACGCCAGCTGACCGGACCGTTGAGAAGGTGGAGGCACATAGTTGGGAGAGTATTGTTTGTGAGTTATATTGTATGCGAGTGTAGTGGGTAGCCATATGCGAGTGGGAGAGGTGGATGGATGTGGCCGTTATAGGTGTTTGGTGGCATCTTTATTCATTCATTTTGCTTTGTTTATTTCTTCTTCGATGTTCTTTTGGGGGGGCGGCCAAGACAGGGACGTGTGACGCAGGTCGCCTGAGCTGTTAGGTGGCGACAGGGTGCCGTCAAGGGAGGCGGAAGGAACAGATTTGAGGATTATAAGCGGGGATGTAAGTGTGAGGAACTAGAGTGTGTGTTTTCATGTGGTGAAACGAAGATAGAGCTTAGAGTTTTAGAGTGTGGTGGAATTTAGCAGTGTGTTGAGTATTTAGGCTGCTTTAGTTTGTCTAGTCGCTACCGCCTGGAAGAAATGAGTCATTGGCGGGGGAATGTTATGCATTGTTTAAGTGTGTCTGTGTCTTTGACGCCGGCGGAGAGGGAGGCGAGGGGGAGGGCTATTGGCAATTGTAAGGAGGCGATTTAGTAAGTAGGAAGGTCTGCTTGTATTGCGGGTGTTTCTATTAATTAAAGGGACTACTGACTGTATGGAAGTGCGGCGGGAAGCTGGTCGGGAATACTTCCCGTTGAGCTTAACGAGGAAGGAATCTAGGTCTGGGAAGCGGGTGTTTAGCGCATACAGGGCTGCGTTGGAGGTCTTCGTGAGGCGTGGTCGGCGGTATATGAGTCTTAAGGCTCGTCGTTCTGTGACTGGGTGGAGATCTAGGTAGGCAGGGGAGGCGGCAAGGAGAACTGGGTGGGCATATGTGATGATGGGTCGAATACAAGTAGTGTAGATGCTGCCTAGTAAGTCGCTGGAGCAGTGGTTTAATCGGCTGAGGGTTTTGAGAGAAGGGAGGCGGGTACGGGCGATGGTCGTTGTTCTTTTGATATGTGGTCGCCAGGTAAGTTTGGAGTCAAGCGTGACGCCCAGATATTGGCAATCATGCTTCGGGCGTACTGATGATGGGCATACGCGGACTGGTGTATTATAGAAATGAGTCATGTTGCGTCCAGTAGAGTTGAAAACACAGAGTTGGGTTTTGTCCGCGTTTACATTTATTCGCCAAGTGTTACAGTAGGCGAAGAAAGGCTCGAGGATTTGTTGTAATTTGGTGGTGACTTGCCAGTGTGCGCCTGCTGAAACCCAGTAAGCTGTATCGTCTGCGTACTGGGCTAGGCCTGCTGATGGGTAGGGTAGAGTTGGCGGGGGGAGGGGTGTCTTTAGTAAAAATGATATATAGTAACGGGCTAATGGCGGAGCCTTGGGGGACACCGGCATTGAGGTGGAAGGGTGCCGAGAGATGCTGGCGGACTCGGACTTGTGCAGTGCGTCCATCCAGGAACTGGGAGAGCCATTTGATGATAGTTTGGGGAAAGCGACATCCGAGGATCTTAAAACGGAGGCCATTGTGCCAGACAGAGTCGAAGGCTTTGCGGATGTCGAGTAGGGCTAAGATGGTCGGGCGTTTGCGGGCCGAGTTGTCCTGGATGGCGCTGATAACCCGAACAAGTTGGTCATATATGTTGTAGCCAGGGCGGAATCCGCCCTGAGTACTGGGGAGGACGCTATGAGTTTGCAGGTGGGGATGTATCCTGACGACGAGGATTTTCTCGAAAAGCCTGGAGATTGCAGGGGTAAGAGAAATCGGGCGATAGTTCGACGGGAGGCTGGCGTTTTTGAGAGACTTGGGGAACATGAGGACATGGGCGTGTTTCCAGGCCCGCGGGACGTAGCCGAGGATGAGACTTGCAGTATATAGATGCGCTAGGGCTTCGATGGCAGTGTGTCAGGGAGCGCTTTTAAAATGCGGTTTGGTATTCCGTCGGGTCCGGGGGCAGTATTTCTACATTTATTGAGTCTGTCTTTGATGTCGTCTGGGTCGATGGGCAGCTCCAGCGGACGGTCGTGGTCTGCGTTCAGGACGTCGTAAGGGGTGAAGAGCTCTGCGTGGTTAGTCAAGAAAGTGTCTATCGAATGTTCGGTGATGGCGTCAAAGTCCGGGCTGACGGGGTGGCTATGGATGGACTGGAGAGAGTCCCGAAAGGCAGCAGCCTTCTCCTCATCGCTGACAAGAAGACGGTCGTCTGACAGGAGAGGGGTATCGGCTTTGGGCGGATTGTGGAGACGTTTAATTTGTTTCCAGAATCTGGGTGTGTCGGAGTGAAAGGAATCCTGTACTGAAGTACATAGGCTCACAATGCGGGAAGATCGAAAGTCTTTTATGGCGATCTTGACGGCATTTGAAAGTCTTCTGTACTCGTTCCGCCGATCTCTGTTTAAGAGGCGGCGGATCCAGCGTTTCCGGCGTATCAGTGCAAGGACAGGGGAGGAAGCCTGAGCTGGGAATATCTGATCTGTTTCGTAGGTATGGACTGTGCCATTGCCGTCTGAATCGATGTTGTTAAGAAGTCATTGTAGTCGTCGGTTTGTGCGGGGGTGGTGGGTGGGGCTGGAAGAGGGGATATAAGGGAAGCTAAAGCGTGTGAGAAAAGAGGCCAGTCGGCAGCGTTAAAGTCTCTTACGACCGTCGTGCGGGGTTCAAGGGTGGGGTATTTTACGTGGCCGTAGGAGATTACTAGAAGAATAGGGATGTGGTCAGAGCCAACATCCGGGCCTTGGGAGATCCCGCTTATTTTACGGGAGATGTCAGCTGAGGTAATCAGCTTATCTGGACAGGTGGGTCGTTGGGCCGGAGTTACCGGATGGCGGGTAAACGGGTTAGATGATGCCTGAGACCAAAGTTATTGACTGCCCGAAGCATTCGCGTGCCTCGGGCGGTGTTATAACGGTCTCCGAGATGCTGGTGGTGGGCGTTCAGATCTCCGAAGAGAAGTAAGCGGGAGTAGGTCGTGGCCAAATGATGGAGGTAGTTGACGTCTAGGTCGGCACTCGGGGGACAGTAGTAGGTTGCAATGAAGAGGGGAGGGGAGTTTTTGAAGCTTAGTTTGACCAGAAGCGAGTCGGTCGGGCTGTTTGGTAAGGGTACTACTTGTGCTCGGAGAGAGTTACGAACTAGTATCGCAACTCCGCCCGAATGAGATGCGTTGTCCTGCCGGAAGAGGGTATAGCCCGGGAAGAACAAGCGATGTCTGGCAGTTAGGTAGGTTTCATTGAGGGTGGCGACGTCTGTATGCGATTCCTGCAGAAAGTGGTAGAGTTCATCGCGTCGAGTCCGGAGGCTGCGAACGTTGAGATGAAGAAGGGTTAGATTTTTTTTTTCGGATTACGCTGGCGTCGTCTCCCATCTAAGCTTATCGCTTGGACTTGGAGTGAAGGATTGTAAGGCCTTCGGGGGTGCGGTTGAAAAGCGTCCTGGTGTCAAAAAGTCGTTTGGTTATTTGGTTGACACTAGTACGTAGTTTGGTGTGTGAAACAGGTTCCGTTACGTTCTATATAACTGCAATGAGGGCGGCGTCGAAGACTGAGCGAGTCTTGTCCGTGATTATTTTTTGAACGTCGGTCATCAACGATTGGAAGAGGCCGAGGATGGTTGTGGTGTCTATCGTTGCTGGAGTAGGAGGAGCACTAGGGGATTCAGGAGTTGTTTCGGTGTCGGAGGTTTGGTCGTCGACCGGTTGAGGTAGGGTGGGGGCGGTTTGTGTAGGTGCGGAGGCGGTGGCGAAGGCAAAATTGAGAGAGGGAAAGTCTGTGGGCTGCGGTTTCCAAGGGTTAGCTTTAGGTGGTGATTCGGGTATTATTGGTACGACTGGGGCTTGCGAGGCAGGGACAGGTGTCTGCTTTGGGTATTTCGGGCATTTCGATTGGCCTGTGAAATGGTCCGTTGAGGAGTTGCACGTGGCACAGAACGGCGAGCTATAGTCGTGGTTGGTATGGGGGCAAACGGTAGTGGGAATTTTTTTTTCCGCATACGCAGCAACGGGGTTGGTAGGAACAGGAGGATGCGGTGTGGCCATAAAGGTGACATCGGGGACATGGCATATGTCGTTCCGTCTGTCGGGACTCTTCAGTCCGGTAGTGTCTTCCAGCGACAAAGGTGCCGAAAATTTCAACCGGGGCTGGTTTTATACACTAACCGGGATCGCTGATTGACTTGCTCCGAGCACCTAGTTGGTCACGTCTCGGCTGCTGATCCCCGATTGGCTCGGCTCGTATTCTTCAGGTCTCACGCGCCATGTCGCTGGTACCTTCCCGGTATACAAGGCGGAAACAAAAGCCGCAGGGGCCCCACCCGAAACCGAGGCAACCAGTTTCGCAGCCCCAAACACAGAGGCAGCCTAAAGTACAGGCGAAGCAGCAACCAAAGGCACCACCGCCACGGCGCGCGCCCTCTCCGGCACTACCTCCTGCCCCTACAAAGGCACAAAAAAGTACCGCGTCGTCTTCCGTAGCAGAGACAAGCCCTGTAGCCACCATCTCGGTTATGGAGCCGGAGAATCAACCCTCCACCTCCGCGGAACCACCAACTCCCGCCTCTGAACCAGAGGTAGCCTCGCCACCACTGCCACCTCCGCGATTTCCGCGAGCAGGCAAAATTAAAACCAACACTAAGGGGATAACCACACGGGATGCTTGGCCCCGAGCTCCTGCCTGCCCACAGCCCAAGAAAAGTCCTGCTTCCCGGTACAAGTCCGACGAAGCGCAACAGCGTACTTTTCCTGTCGCTCACTCAAAACCGTCTGCCCCTGGTCCTGTGGCTTCCACCACGACCCGATCTGCCGTAAAACCTGGTCGCTCTTACGCGGCCTCAGTTTCCACGCAAACAGCCCAGTCCGTCGCCATATCCGATTACGCACAGTTCGTCCGCGACTTTCTGTCTGGCTACGACCTCAAGAAAGTCGCATCCACCTTCAGGTCCATCCGAGACCGCCTGGAAACTGCTGATCCAACTGAGAGATCCATGCTCTTGGTGGAAGCCTGCGAAGTCATAGGCCTTCTATGAACCGAGCCTTTAGACGAGACCTCTCACTCATAGCCTGGAATGCTAACTCCATCGGTTCCAAGCATTCCGACCTTCTAGAATTCCTGGCTCGGTTCAAACCCGACGTACTACTCCTCACGGAAACCCACCTGACCCCGGCGAACCGGTTTCGATTACCAAATTACGTGGTCTATCGGGATGACCGAGTTGGCAGACGAGGAGGCGGCACGGCGATCGCGGTGAGGACCTCCATAGATCATCATCGTGTCGTTTTGCCGCAGCTAACCAACCTAGAGACCACCGCCATTAAGGTCCATGGAGCTCTTGGCGGCGTCCTTGTGGTTTCAGCATACAAGCCTCCACAAGCTGAACTCCTTGTCGGCGTCCTGGACGTCATCTTCGATTCCCACCGAAGGGTAATTTTGGCCGGCGATCTGAATTGAAAGCATCGCGTTTGGAATAGCCGCTTGACTACACCGAACGGGAGGCGCTTGCTCAGTTTTGTTGAATCGCGCCGGGCGATGGTATTTGGTCCAGCGCAACCCACGTTCTTTCCGACACTACCTAACGCGGCTCCCGATGTTCTGGATATTGCGGTGACCCAAGGAAATTTCTGTCCGGTCGAGGTATTCTCACTTACGGAGCTGACATCCGACCACAACCCTATCTTGGTCCACGTCGCTACCCAGCACGCCTATGCACGTTCTGACCAGAAGAAGGTTATCGATTGGTCGCTTGGGACCGCTACGGCCCGGCTGTGTGCCGTAGATTGCCGCCAGCGGCCCCACTCGATTCCGTTCGCCTCCTAGACGAAGCAGTAGTGGGAATCGAAGAGGCAATCATCTCGGCTATTGGCGTGTCTTCACGTACGCGAGCTGGTTTCTCGCCTGACTACTAACGCATCCCTGAGGAAGTCCCTCTTCTCGCTCGCGAGAGGAATTACTTCCGGAAACGTTGGCAGAGGACCCGTGATCCGGCCGATAAGGCAGCATACAATCGGCTCACCGGACGACTGCGTGGCAGTCTGAAGGCGTTCCGACGTAGCTGTTGGGAACTCGCTGTGGCCCGAACGGGGGATGCGGACCCGCAAAGTCACCCTACTTCCGGAAGGACGGGACGGAGGCGACGACCTCCACTCCCCGCCATTGATGGACCGTTCGGACGACTCCTGGGTAGCCTGGAGGAGAAGGCCGATTACTTGGGCTTGTGTTTCGAGCGACAGTTCGCTCCAAACCCGCCCATGGACTGGGACTTCGACGAACAAGTCGAGATGGCTGTGGAAGACTTTCTTTCTCTTCTGATCACGGGGGAGCCCGAACCCATCTTTTTGGAAGAGATCTCAGATCGAGCCTGGAGTTCAATTCTTGACTGATTTGTTCAACGCGTGCCTCAGACTGGCCTACTTTCCCAAGAAATGGCGAAAGGCGAAGGTCATCGTGATCCCGAAGCAAGGAAAGTATGCTTCCCGCCCCGACAAACTCCGGCCTATCAGCATAATCTCCGCTAGGTCCAAGGTTTTTGAGCGCCTCGTACAGCGTCGTGTACGAGAACGTCTAACCAAATTTGACGTGCTGGTCCCCGAAAAGTTCGGCTTCGGTGTGAGGCATTCGACCACTCATCAACTGATGAGAATGGAGGAATACGTCACGGACGCCGGATGTCAGAGAGAACGGACCGTTGGCTGTTTCTTAGATGTTGAAAAAGCCTTCGACAGCGTATGGCATGATGGCCTATTATTCAAACTTAGGGAAGTCCAGCTCCCGAACTGCTACCTCCATCTGGTTGCTAGCTTTCTGACGGAGAGGACCTTCTGCGGAGAGTTGGAGATTCAGTCTCTTCCGAGAGAAGAATCACAGCCGGCGTCCCTCAAGGTAGTGTTCTTGGCCCCTTTCTTTTCTCACTCTACGTCAACGACGTGCCGAGACAGCCTGGAGTCCTGGTGGCCCTCTTTACGGACGACACGGCCGTATTTACGGCCGATCATCATGTAGAAAGAGCCGTACCTAGAGAGCCTGGAGTCCAGATGGCCCTGTTTGCAGACGACACGGCGGTCTATACCGCCGATCGGAACGCTGACAGGGCTATCCCACGACTCCAGCGTGCACTCGATGCGTATTCGACGTGGACGGAAAACTGGTTAGTTGCCGTCAACGAAACCAAGAGCTCCGCGGTGCTATTCTCAAAGCGCCGGAAAGAACGACGAGGACGAGTGAGACTCGGTAGAACGTACTTGCCCTGGTCGAGAAAGGTTAAATACCTCGGTGTCCACCTTGATCGTCAGCTCACCTGGCGTGCCCACGCTGAGACGATGCGAAAGAAAGCGTCCGCTCGTCTCGCGCAACTGTTTCCGATACTTGTCAACAAGGCTATCACAAGCTGGGTAAGTTGATCGTCAACGCGTATCTGTTGCCGATCATTACCTACGCTCTTCCCGTCTGGAGTTACCTTGCAACCGTTCATAAAAGAAAGTTGCAAAGAGTTCTCGATAGGGGCCTTCGGCTAGCGGCCAAAGTCCCCTATCGGTTTTCTTCTCGACTCTTGAGAAGAGGACTCGGTGTCCGCTCCTTGGAAGACACCGCAAGGCGACTTGCACGTAAATTTTACTTCCGAGCTGCGAGGACTCAGACAAACCCACTCATAGCTGGCCTTGGCAAGTACCGAACACGTCCAGGTGAATCTTGGAAACGGCCTCGACAAATACTGTACCAGTCGACCTAATACGAGCATGTCGTTGTAGCGACCATAAAAAATTAAATAAATAATATTCCGTCTGGACAGAATCATTAGGCAGGAGCCCCTACCGGAGGCTCGGTACTAGGAACCCATTGGGTCGTCTCACGGCGCGCAACCCAACAGCTCTGGCAGGTAATGAATCGCTGTTGCCACAAGATGTTTGCCGGCGACAGGTAGTCCTAATAAGTGCAACTTCCGCCAGCTGCTTCTTCTACCAGCTACTCAATTCACCGGCAGCAGCTGTCTCCTGGGTCTTCTTTCCTGAAGAAATATGGTCTCCTCATCCAAGCGGAGAGGCAGGCGATAGCAGCAAGAAACGGAAGTGCATCCAGGTTAGAGCTGAAGAGAAGAGTGTCCTTTTCACTCCGAAGTCTGGAAACGTCTGGAAAGTTGCAAAGCGTTCTCGTTAGGGGTCTTCGGCTAGCGGCCAAAGCCCCCTATCGGTTTTCTTCTCGACTTTTGAGAAGAGGACTTGGTGTCCGCTCCTTGGAAGACAACGTAAGGCGACTCGCACGTAAATTTTACGTCCGAGCTGCGAGGACCCAGACAAACCCTCTCACAGCTGGCCTTGGCAAGTACCGAACACGTCCAGGTGATTCTTGGAAACGGCCTCGACAAATACTGTACTAGTCGACCTAGTACGAGCATGTCGTTGTAGCGGCCACTAAATAATTTAATAATATTCCGTCTGGACAGGATCACTAGGCAGGAGCCCCTACCGGAGGCTCGGTACTAGGAAACCATTGGGTCGTCTCACGGCGCGCAACCCAATAGCTCTGGGAGTAGTACAACTCCCCCGGGTCAGTGTTCTTGACCCTCTTCTATTCTCAGTCTACGTCAACGACGTGCCGAGACAGCCTGGAGTCCGGGTGGCCCTCTTTGCGGACGACACGGCCGTATTTATGGCCGATCGTCATGTAGAAAGAGACGTCTTACGACTGCAGCGCCATCGCGACTCGCTCGGGGACTGGACTGAAAATTGGGGAGTGCAACTCAACGCTACCAAGAGTGTAGCCGTCGAATTCGCGAAGCCACGGAAGCACCCTGATAGGCAGTTACGTATCGGCAGAACGTACTTGCGCTGGTCCAACGAGGTTAAGTACCTCGGATTACACCTCGACCGTCGGCTCACCTGGCGTACCCACGCTCATACAGTTCTTAAGCGAGCATCCGCTCGTCTGAGCTTATTGTTTCCACACTGCTTATCAGCTCAGCCATGACCAGGAAATTGGGCAAGATGATCGTCGGCGCGTATTTGCTGCCGGTCATTACCTACGCTTGCCCAGTTTGGGGCTACCTCGACAGGGATCTTCGGCTAGCGGACCTGGGGATGTGGACCCGCAAAGTCACCCGTACAGAATGCCTACAGCATTGACGGGACGGAAGCGACGACCTCCACTCCCCGCCATTGTTGGCCCGTTCGGACGACTCCTGGGTCGCCCGGAGAAGGCCGAGTACTTGGGGTTGTGTTTCGAGCGACAGTTCGCCCCAAACCCGCCCATGGACTGGGACTTCGACGAACAAGTCGAGATGGCTGTGGAAGACTTTCTGTCTCTTCCGATCACGGCGGAGCCCGAACCCATCTCTTTGGAAGAGGTCTCAGATCGGCTCGCTGAACTTCAGCCAAGAAAATCTCCAGGCTCGGACGGTGTTACGAACACCGCTCTACGACTTCTTCCCGAGCCTGGAGTTCAATTCTTGACTGATTTGTTCAACGCGTGCCTCAGACTGGCCTACTTTCCCAAGAAATGGCGAAAGGCGACGGTCATCGTGATCCCGAAGCAGGGAAAGGATGCTTCCCGCCCCGACAACCTCCGGCCTATCAGCCTACTCTCCGCTACGTCCAAGGTTTTTGAGCGCCTCGTGCAGCGTCGTGTACGAGAACATCTAACCAACTTTGACGTGCTGGTCCCCGAACAGTTCGGCTTTCGTGTGGGGCATTTGACCACTCATCAACTGATGAGAATGGTGGAATACGTCACGGAAGCCGAGTGTCGGAGAGAACGGACCGTTGGCTGTTTCTTAGATGTTGAAAAAGCCTTCGACAGCGTGTGGCATGATGGCCTATTATTCAAGCTTAGGGAAATCTAGCTCCCGAACTGCTACCTCCATCTGGTTGCTAGCTTTCTGACGGAGAGGACCTTCTGCGTGAGAGTTGGAGATTCAGTCTCTTCCGAGAAACGAATCACAGTCGGTGTCCCTCAAGGTAGTGTTCTTGGCCCCCTTCTGTTCTCGCTCTACGTCAACGACGTGCCGAGACAGCCTGGAGTCCAGGTTGCAAAGGTCCCTCTTTGCGGACAACACGGCCGTATTTACGACCGATCGTCATGTAAAAAGGGCCGTCTTACGACTGCAGCGCCAGCTCGACACGCTCGGGGACTGGACTGAAAACTGGAGAGTGCAACTCAACGCTACCAAGAGTGTAGCCGTCGAATTCTCGAAGCGACGGAAGAACCCTGTTAGGCAGTTACGTATCTGCATAACGTACTTGCGCTGGTCCAAAGAGGTGAAGTACCTCGGATTACACCTCGACCGTCGGCTCACCTAGCGGACCCACGCTCAGACAGTTCATAAGCGAGCATCCGCTCGTCTGAGCTTACTGTTTCCACTCCTGATCAGCTCAGCCATGACCAGGAAATTGGGCAGGATGATCGTCGGCGCGTATCTGCTGCCGGTCATTACCTACGCCTGCCCGGTCTGGGGTTACCTCGCCGCAATGCATAAAAAGAAGTTGCAGAGCGTCCTCGACAGGGGTCTTCGGCTATCGGCCAAAGTCCCCCGTCGCTTCTCATTACGCCTTCTAAAGAGAGGACTTGGTGTCCGCTCCTTAGACGAAACATTCAGGCGGCTTGCACGCAAATTTTATGCACGTGCGGCGAGGTTCCCAGACAATCTTCTAGTGGCTGGGCTGGGAAGGTACCGTATACGTCCAGGTGATTCGTGGAAACGCCCTCGGTGTATACTGCGCTAGTGTAGGCTAGCACAACAGCCGAGAATCGGCCTGCTATAGAGCACACACCCTACTTGAGCAGGGCCACGAGGCAGGAGCTCCAGAAGGTAGCTCGGAACTCAGATACCGAGCGGTTCGTCTCTGCGACGCACAACCGCACAGCCCAGAGCGGAATTAATCGCTGATGAATCGTAAATGAGAGTCCAGTTCAGATCTCGAACAGGAAGGACCTCCTCTCTGGACCAGCTCTTCACTGGACGTTTACGGAAGCGATTCGCTGTTGTACAGCTGCTGCCCTGCTGCCTTTACTTGAAGAGGACAGCAATACTGCATCTGCTGCGGTGGAAACATCAGGCCCAAGAAGACAACAGACAGCAACTCAGCTGGCTGGTGAATTGAGTAGCCAGCACAAGAACACCTGAGTTTGTCGGACCTTCTAAAGGCCACCAGCCGAGCGACCCTTTTCAGGGCCACCATCTCACCTGTGAAGAGGAAGCATATAGCCTGCCAGAGCTCTTGGTTGTGCAGCGCATCTTGCCCGCTGATGCTTAGGCTCTTAGGTAGCGCTGCCTAGGACGATCCTTGCGAGCCCCCACCAGTGGTAAGCGAGTTTGGATATCGCCTAGGTAAAGAGGCCGGTGGACACCTCTCTTTGTAAGGAGAGGTATCTAACGAAGCCGGTCATTAGCCCAGCTCGTAGACAGCCTGAGCGTCCCAGTTCCCCTGCTTGCGATCCGGCTCGGGCCGGACCCTAGGTGCCTGGTTACTGCCGGAGGCAGCCTGGCTGCCTCTGGTCGGCGAACCTCCCGCTCGTTGGCAGATATGCCCGGTTCGGGCGCGTCAACGAGCAAGCAGTCGCTCGCCACTGCCATGCCCCACACGAGCGACTCGCCGAGTTCTCCGCTTATGGATGCGGACCAAGTAGATGCCCGGACGGTTCCGCTGCCCGGTGACGAGACCGACGCTTTCGTGGCGGTTGGGCCACGGGGGCGCCCGGTTAAGAAACCGAGGCTGAACCGATCCTCCTCTACCTCTTCCTCGGCGTCCGCCATGGAAGTTGTCCCCGCCGATGGCGAGTCCGGCACGGGGCCGACTGTGTCCGGCGATGCCCAAGCACCGCCGGCCTCTGGTCGCATCCCGCCCGTTTTCGTTCACGGCGTGAACAACGTCACCGGTTTTTACCTGCGACTGATAGTGGCTCCCGGACTTTCCCCGGCCAACGTTGACTTGAAGCTCCTTGGGGCCGATACAGTCAAGATCGTTGTCCGAGGAATGGACGTGTACCGCAGCGTCATGGCGTTCGTGTAATCATCACAATTCCAGTTCCATACCTTTTCACCCAAACACGTGAAGCATCTGTCCTTTGTGCTCAGAGGCTTGGACGTGGACTCTCCTCTCGAGGAAATCCTCGATGAGCTGCGCGAGCTGGGCTACCCGGTTCGCGCGGTGCATCGGGTATTTGCTCCTGCCGGACCAAGGCGTCCGATTCCCCTGGTCCGCATCATGGTGGAGAATAGCGAGGCAGGCGCAAGCCTACTCTCTCTTACGCGGCTTTTTGGATTCCCCGTAAAAATGGAAAGAAGCCGCGCTCCCGGGGCTCTGCCTCAGTGTTACAGGTGCCAACGCTTCGGGCACCAATCTGAAACTTGCTAAAACGCTCCGGCGTGCGTGAGGTGCTCCTTACCTCACGCCAGTAAACTCTGCGATGCACCTGCATTCAAAAGGTGCATCAACTGTGGCGGAAGACACCCCGCCAACTACCGGGCATGTCCGGTGTTTCAGCGGTAGCTCGAGCGGCGAAAGCCGAAAGGGCGCCTGCCGCCACCGAGGCATCCGGAAGCTGGTTCAAGACCTGCTACCGAGCAGCCAGGCCCTCCGCCTCCTGCTACGGCTGCCGTTTCTTTCGCCACAGTTGCAAATAGGCAACAAAAACGTACCAAAGTCCCGAAGCAAGCACCTGCAGCTCAGGCAACTCCAACTCAGGCTCCTTCCCAGGCCCCTGTCCCGCCTATGGCGAAAAAGCGCCGAAACCTCGCGGCATCTAAAAGTGAGACCACTCAGCCTACAGAAAACATCTCGGTTGTGGAGCCTGAGACAACTCAACCCTCCCCAACAACGGAGAATCCTGCCCCTGCTTTAGAAGCAGCCTCGCCTGACCTCCCGCCCCCGCGGTTTCCTAATGCAGGCAAAAAGAAGCGGCATCATAAGCCCCGTGGCGCTCGCTCCTGCCAACCCAGCCGCACAGCCCAGGCAGCCTGCGCATCGCGTTAAGACCGACGTAATCGCATCTGTCCCACATCCTAGCACCTCCGCTAGAGGCGCTACACCTGGCCCTAAAACACCCCTGGCTTCCACCAATCCCCAGATTGAAACGTCTCGGCGCTCTTATGCGCAAACAGTCTCCGGGCACTCTGCTTCAAAAGCCGAACATGACGACTACCAGGTCGTCAAAGACTTCCTTGCGGAATTCCGCAAAGTTGCCCAGACCTTCAGGTCCTTCCGCTCCCGCTTGGAGACTGCCGATATAACCGAGAGGTTCATGCTCTTGGTGGAAGCCGTCACTTGTGTAGGACTTCTATGAGTCGGGTCCTCAAACATGACCTCTCAATTCTTTCCTGGAACGCCAACGGGTTGGCTAATAAGATCCAGGAACTCCAAGAATTATTGGCCCGACTCAAACCCGATGTAGTGCTTCTCAATGAGACCCACTTGACCCCTACGAACCGGTTACGACTAGCCAACTATGTGTGCTATCGAAACGACAGACCGGGCACTGCTGGTGGCGGTACTGCCGTCGCGGTGAGGCTCAATCTCGAGCATCACCGAGTCGTCTTGCCTGCATTGACTCACCTCGAAGGCACCGCTGTGGAGATGTTAAACACTCTAGGCGGTGTACTGATGGTCGCGGCGTATAAACCGCCGCAAAAAGAGCTCCTTCACCCCGATCTAGCTGTCGCGTTCGATGCACACAGGAGGGCCATCATGGCCGGCGACCTGAACTGTAAACATCGCGATTGGAACAGTCGCTTGACTGCTCCAAACGGGAAGCGTTTACGCAGGTTTGCTGATTCACGCAGGGTAACAGTGATTGGGCCTACCCAGCCTACGTTCTGCCCCTCACAACTCCGCGCGGCTCCCGATGTCTTGGACATAGCGGTTATCCAAGGAATTGACTGTCCGGTCCATGTGTCCGCACTAACGGAACTATCGTCCGATTATCTCCCCATCTTGATACACGTCGCTACCCAGCACGTCGTACGCAGAGATGTCAGGAAGGTGGTAGAATGGGACCGCTATGGCCCGGCGTTAAGTCGCCGATTGCCAGAGGCGGGACCACTCGAAACCGTCCGCCAAGTCGACGAGGCAGTTGCCGCGTTTGACGAGACTGTCGTATCTGCGATCGACGCGTCTTCCAGGATGAAGCCTGGCGTCACGCCCCACTGGCAGCGGATCCCAGAGGAGACGAGTGCTCTCGCTTGCGAGAGAAATCGCCTCCGGAGACGCTGGCAGCGGACCCGTGATCCGGCCGACAAGGCAGCGTACAACCGGGCGACCGGCATTTTACGTCGTGAAATGCAGGCCTACCGGAGACGCTGTTGGGAACTCGCCGTGGCCCAAGCAGGGGACGGATCGGACGAAAGTAGCCCTTACCGGATACCTTCGGCGTTGATAGAGAAGAGGCGCCGACCTCGTATCCCAGCCATTGCTGGACCTTTCGGTCAAATCCTGGCTCGCCCGGAGGCGAAGGCCGAGTACTTGGGTGCGTGTTTCGAGCGCCAGTTCGCTCCTAACCCGCCCATGGACTGGGACTTCGATGAAGAAGTCGAGAACGAAGTGGAAGACTTTCTGTCTCTTCCGATCACTGCGGAGCCCGAACCCATTACTAGGGAAGAGGTCACAGATCGGCTCGTTGAACTCGCACCGAGAAAAGCTCCTGGCCCGGACGCCGTCTCGAACGCCGCTCTTACTCGACTCCCGGAGCAAGGAGTAATTTTCTTGGTCGCGCTGTTAAACGCGTGTCTAAGACTGGCCTATTTTCCCCAGAAATGGCGTAAGGCGACGGTCATAGTAATCCCGAAGCAGGGAAAGGATGCTTCCCGTCCCGGCAACCTCCGGCCCATTTGTCTACTGTCAGCCACGTCAAAGGTTCTCGAACGTCTCGTACAACGGAGAGTACTAGACCATCTACGAAATTTCGATATACTCGTCCCCGAACAGTTCGGTTTCCGTGTGGGGCATTCCACCACTCATCAGCTGTTGAGACTGGTGAAATACATCACGGGCGCCGGCTGTCGGAAAGAGCAGACTGTCACCAGTTTCCTAGATGTGGAGAAGGCCTTTGATAGTGTCTGGCACGACGGGCTCTTGTTCAAGCTCCGGGAAATCGAGCTCCCAGATTGCTACCTTCGCTTGATTGCTAGCTTTCTGACGGAGACGACTTTCTGCGTGAGAATAGATGACCATGTCTCTTCCGAGAGACGCATTACAGCCGGGGTACATCAAGGTAGCGTGCTAGGGCCTCTTCTGTTCTCCGTGTACGTCAACGACGCACCCAGAGAGCCTGGAGTCCAGATGGCCCTGTTTGCCGACGACACGGCGGTCTATACCGCTGATCGGAACGCTGACAGGGCTATCACACAACTCCAGCGCGCACTCTTTGCGTAATCGACGTGGACGGAGAGCTGGAAAGTTGCCGTCAACGACACCAAGAGCTCCGCGGTGCTATTCTCAAAGCGCCGGAAAGAACCACGAGGCCGAGTTAGACTCGGTAGAACGTACCTGCCCTGGTCGAGAGAGGTTAAATACCTCGGTGTCCACCTTGATCGTCAGCTCACCTGGCGTGCCCACGCTGAGACGATGCGAAAGAAAGCGTCCGCTCGTCTCGCGCAACTGTTTCCGATACTTGTCAACAAGGCTATCACAAGCTGGTTAAGTTGATCGTCAACGCGTATCTGTTGCCGATCATTACCTACGCTCTTCCCGTCTGGAGTTACCTTGCAACCGATCATAAAAGAAAGGTGCAAAGCGTTCTCGATAGGGGCCTTCGGCTAGCGGCCAAAGTCCCCTATCGGTTTTCTTCTCGACTCTTGAGAAGAGGACTCGGTGTCCGCTCCTTGGAAGACACCGCAAGGCGACTTGCACGTAAATTTTACTTCCGAGCTGCGAGGACTCAGACAAACCCCCTCATAGCTGGCCTTGGCAAGTACCGAACACGTCCAGGTGAATCTTGGAAACGGCCTCGACAAATACTGTACTAGTCGACCTAATACGAGCATGTCGTTGTAGCGACCATAAAAAATTAAATAAATAATATTCCGTCTGGACAGGATCATTAGGCAGGAGCCCCTACCGGAGGCTCGGTACTAGGAACCCATTGGGTCGTCTCACGGCGCGCAACTCAACAGCTCTGGCAGGTAATGAATCGCTGTTGCCACAAGATGTTTGCCGGCGACAGGTAGTCCTAATAAGTGCAACTTCCGCCAGCTGCTTCTTCTACCAGCTACTCAATACACCGGCAGCAGCTGGCTCCTGGGTCTTCTTTCCTGAAGAAATATGGTCTCCTCGTCCAAGCGGAGAGGTAGGCGATAGCAGCAAGAAACGGAAGTGTATCCAGGTTAGAGCTGAAGAGAAGAGTGTCCTTTTCACTCCGAAGTCTCGAAACGAAGTGAGTGACCCGAGGGAGACCCTCTGGGCTCTGCGGTTGTGCGTCGCAGAGACGAACCGCTCGGTAACTGAGTTCCGAGCTACCTTCAGGAGCTCCTGCCTCGTGGCCCTGCCCAAGTAGGGCGTGTCCTCTGTATTAGGTCGATTCTCAGCTGTTGTGCTAGCCTACACTAGCGCAGTATACACTGAGGGCGTTTCCACGAATCACCTGGACGTATAAGGTACCTGCCCAGCCCAGCCACAAGAGGATTGTCTAGGAACCTCGCCGCGCGTGCATAAAATTTGCGTGCAAGCCGCCTGAATGTTTCGTCTAAGGAGCGGACGCCGAGTCCTCTCCTTAGAAGGCGTGATGTGAAGCGACGGGGGACTTTGGCCGCTAGCCGAAGATCCCTGTCGAGGTAGCCCCAAACTGGGCAAGCGTAGGTAATGACCGGCAGCAAATACGCACCGACGATCATCTTGCCCAATTTCCTGGTCATGGCTGAGCTGATAAGCAGTGTGGAAACAATAAGCTCAGACGAGCGGATGCTCGCTTAAGAACTGTATGAGCGTGGGTACGCCAGGTGAGCCGACGGTCGAGGTGTAATCCGAGGTACTTAACCTCGTTGGACCAGCGCAAGTACGTTCTGCCGATACGTAACTGCCTAACAGGGTGCTTCCGTGCCTTCGCGAATTCGACGGCTACACTCTTGGTAGCGTTGAGTTGCACTCTCCAATTTTCAGTCCAATCCCCGAGCGAGGCGAGCTGGCGCTGCAGTCGTAAGACGTCTCTTTCTACATGACGATCGGCCATAAATACGGCCGTGTCGTCCGCAAAGTGGGCCACCCGGACTCCAGGCTGTCTCGGTACGTCATTGACGTAGACTGAGAATAGAAGAGGGTCAAGAACACTGACCCGGGGGAGTTGTACTACTCCCAGAGCTATTGGGTTGCGCGCCGTGAGACGACCCAATGGTTTCCTAGTACCGAGCCTCCGGTAGGGGCTCCTGCCTAGTGATCCTGTCCAGACGGAATATTATTTAATTATTTAGTGGCCGCTACAACGACATGCTCGTACTAGGTCGACTAGTACAGTATTTGTCGAGGCCGTTTCCAAGAATCACCTGGACGTGTTCAGTACTTGCCAAGGCCAGCTGTGAGAGGGTTGTCTGGGTCCTCGCAGCTCGGACGTAAAATTTACGTGCAAGTCGCCTTACGTTGTCTTCCAAGGAGCGGACACCAAGTCCTCTTCACAAAAGTCGAGAAGAAAACCGATGGGGGCTTTGGCCGCTAGCCGAAGACCCCTATCGAGAACGCTTTGCAACTTTCCAGATGTTTCCAGACTTCGGAGTGAAAAGGACACTCTTCTCTTCAGCTCTAACCTGGATGCACTTCCGTTTCTTGCTGCTATCGCCTGCCTCTCCGCTTGGATGAGGAGACCATATTTCTTCAGGAAAGAAGACCCAGGAGACAGCTGCTGCCGGTGAATTGAGTAGCTGGTAGAAGAAGCAGCTGGCGGAAGTTGCACTTATTAGGACTACCTGTCGCCGGCAAACATCTTGTGGCAACAGCGATTCATTACCTGCCAGAGCTGTTGGGTTGCGCGCCGTGAGACGACCCAATGGGTTCCTAGTACCGAGCCTCCGGTAGGGGCTCCTGCCTAATGATCCTGTCCAGACGGAATATTATTTATTTAATTTTTTATGGTCGCTACAACGACATGCTCGTATTAGGTCGACTAGTACAGTATTTGTCGAGGCCGTTTCCAAGATTCACCTGGACGTGTTCGGTACTTGCCAAGGCCAGCTATGAGGGGGTTTGTCTGAGTCCTCGCAGCTCGGAAGTAAAATTTACGTGCAAGTCGCCTTGCGGTGTCTTCCAAGGAGCGGACACCGTGTCCTCTTCTCAAGAGTCGAGAAGAAAACCGATAGGGGACTTTGGCCGCTAGCCGAAGGCCCCTATCGAGAACGCTTTGCAACTTTCTTTTATGAACGGTTGCAAGGTAACTCCAGACGGGAAGAGTGTAGGTAATGATCGGCAACAGATACGCGTTGACGATCAACTTACCCAGCTTGTGATAGCCTTGTTGACAAGTATCGGAAACAGTTGCGCTAGACGAGCGGACGCTTTCTTTCGCATCGTCTCAGCGTGGGCACGCCAGGTGAGCTGACGATCAAGGTGGACACCGAGGTATTTAACCTCTCTCGACCAGGGCAAGTACGTTCTACCGAGTCTCACTCGTCCTCGTCGTTCTTTCCGGCGCTTTGAGAATAGCACCGCGGAGCTCTTGGTTTCTTTGACGGCAACTTTCCAGCTTTCAGTCCACGTCGAATACGCATCGAGTGCACGCTGGAGTCGTGGGATAGCCCTGTCAGCGTTCAGATCGGCGGTATAGACCGCCGTGTCGTCTGCAAACAGGGCCATCTGGACTCCAGGCTCTCTGGGTAACGGCTCTTTCTACATGACGATCGGCCGTAAATACGGCCGTGTCGTCCGTAAAGAGGGCCACCCGGACTCCAGGCTGTCTCGGCACGTCGTTAACGTAGAGTGAGAAAAGAATGGGGCCAAAAACACTACCTTGAGGGACGCCGGCTGTGATTCGTCTCTCGGAAGAGACTGAATCTCCAACTCTCACGCAGAAGGTCCTCTCCGTCAGAAAGCTAGCAACCAGATGGAGGTAGCAGTTCGGGAGCTGGACTTCCCCAAGCTTGAATAATAGGCCATCATGCCATACGCTGTCGAAGGCTTTTTCAACATCTAAGAAACAGCCAACGGTCCGTTCTCTCTGACATCCGGCGTCCGTGACGTATTCCTCCATTCTCATCAGTTGATGAGTGGCCGAATGCCCCACACGGAAGCTGAACTTTTCGGGGACCAGCACGTCAAAGTTGGTTAGACGTTCTCGTACACGACGCTGTACGAGGCGCTCAAAAACCTTGGACCTAGCGGAGAGTAGGCTGATAGGTCGGAGGTTGTCGGGGCGGGAAGCATACTTTCCTTGCTTCGGGATCACGATGACCTTCGCCTTTCGCCATTTCTTGGGAAAGTAGGCCAGTCTGAGACACGCGTTGAACAAATCAGTCAAGAATTGTACTCCAGTCTCGGGAAGAAGTCGTAGAGCGGTGTTCGTAACACCGTCCGGGCCTGGAGATTTTCTTGGCTGAAGTTCAGCGAGCCGATCTGAGATCTCTTCCAAAGAGATGGGTTCGGGCTCCCCCGTGATCAGAAGAGAAAGAAAGTCTTCCACAGCCATCTCGACTTGTTCGTCGAAGTCCCAGTCCATGGGCGGGTTTGGAGCGAACTGTCGCTCGAAACACAAGCCCAAGTAATCGGCCTTCTCCTCCAGGCGACCCAGGAGTCGTCCGAACGGTCCATCAATGGCGGGGAGTGGAGGTCATCGCCTCCGTCCCGTCAATGCGGAAGGTATTTTGTACGGGTGATTTTGTGGGTCCGCATCCCCCGTTCAGGCCACAGCGAGTTCCCAACAGCTACGTCGGAACGCCTTCAGACTGCCACGCAGTCGTCCGGTGAGCCGATTGTATCGGCCGGATCACGGGTCCTCTGCCAACGTTTCCGGAAGTAATTCCTCTTGCTCGCGAGAAGAGAGACTTCCTAAGGGATGCGTTGGTAGTCGGACGTGAAACCAGCTCCCGTACGTGAAGATACGGCTATAGCCGAGACGATTGCCTCCTCGATTCCCGATACTGCTTTGTCTAGGAGGCGAACGGAATCGAGTGGGGCCGCTGGCGGCAATCTACGGCACACAGCCGGGCCGTAGCAGTCCCAATCGATAACCTTCTTCACGTCCCGTGCATAGGCGTGGACCAAGATGGGGTTGTGGTCGTATGTCAGCTCCGTAAGCGAGAATACCTCGACCGGACAGACAATTCCTTGGGTCACCGCAATATCCAGAACATCGGGAGCCGCGTGAGGTAGTGTCGGAAAGAACGTGGATTTCGCTGGACCAAATACCATCGCCCGGCGCGATTCAACATAACTGAGCAAGCGCCTCCCGTTCGGAGTAGTCAAGCGACTGTTCCAAACGCGATGCTTGCAATTCAGATCGCCGGCCAAAATCTCCCTTCGGTGGGAATCGAAGATGACTTCCAGGTCGCCGACAAGGAGTTCAGCTTGTGGGGGCTTGTATGCTGAGACCACGAGGACGCCGCCAAGAGCTACAGGCGGTGGCCTCTAGGTTAGTGCGCTGGGGCAAAACGACACGATGATAACCTATAGAGGTCCTCACCGCGATCACTGTGCCTCCCACTTGTCGGCCAACTCGGTCATCCAGATAGACCACGTAATTCGGTAATCGAAACCGGTTCGCCGGGGTCAGGTGGATTTCTGTGAGGAGAAGTACGTCGGGTTTGAACTGAGCCAGGAATTCCAGAGGGTCGGAATGCTTGGAACCGATGGAGTTAGCATTCCTGGCTTTGAGCGAGAGGTCTCGTCTAAGGGCTCGGTTCATAGAAGACCTATGACATTACAATCTTCCACCAAGAGCATGAATGTCTCAGTTGGATCAGCAGTTTCCAGGCGGTCTCGGATGGACCTGAAGGTGGATGCGACTTTCTTGAGCTCATAGCCGGACAGAAAGTCGCGAACGAACTGTGCGTCATCGGATATGACGTGGGCTGTTTGCCTGGAAACTGAGGCCGCGTAAGGGCGACCAGGTTTAACGGCAGATCGGGTCGTGGTGGAAGCCACAGGACCAGGGGCAGTCGATTTTGAATGTGCGACAGGAAAAGTACGCTGTTGCGCTTCGTCGGACTTATACCGAGAAGGAGGACTTTTCTTGGGCTGTGGGCAGGCAGGAGCTCGGGGCCGAGCATCCGGTGTGGTTATCTCTTTTGTAGCGTGTTTAGTTTTGCCTGCTCGTGGATATCGCGGAGGTGGCAGTGGTGGCGGGGCTACCTCTGGTTCAGAGGCAGGAGTTGGTGGTTCCGCGGAGGTGGAGGGTTGTTTCTCCGGCTCCAATACCGAGATATTGGCTACAGGGCTTGTCTCTGCTACGGAAGGCCACGCGGTACGTTTTTGTGCCTTTGTAGGGGCTGGAGGTGGCGCCGGAGAGGGCGCGCCGTGCCGGTGGTGCCTTTGGTTGCTGCTTAGCCTGTACTTTAGGCTGCCTCTGTGTTTGGGGCTGCAAAACTGGTTGCCTCGGTTTCGGGAGGGGCCCCTGCGGCTTTTGTTTCCTCAGGAGTTCTGCCCCTGTATACCGGGCAGTTACTATTATTGCCTGCATGGCCTTCGCCACAATTGATGCAGCGATAATAGGACTTGTCTGCCACAGTGCAGGCCTGCGTGGAATGTCCCAACGAACAACGTAAACAGGGCGGGGCACTGCGACAGACGTCGGTATGTTGGCCGAACGTCTGGCACCGGTGGCACTGCGCGAGCTTGCCCGGGGGGCGACTGGATTCCACCCTGACGTGGAAGCCAAACAGCCGCGTCAGGTGGAATATCTTGTCTGCGGCCTCGCCCTTCTCGAGCTGGAGACGGACGAGTTGGAGAGGTACTCGGGTTTCGGAATTGGTGAACAGGCGAAAAATTGCCTGCACCGTGTACCCGAGTTCGCGGAGTTCCAAAAGGATCTCCTGGGGATCAGTGTGCGCGTCAAGCCCACGCAGAATTACTGACAAGGGCTTGACTCGTTTGGGGGAAAAGGTATTGCAGGTTGTTAGCCTGCAGAAAGGCCTCGACCAAGCGGTGGTCCTCGATCCGACGGACGACAACCTTGACGGTGTCACCGCCAAGCAGCTTAAGATCAAGCTTCTCGGCCGACAGGCCGTGGGCCGCGATCTGCCGCCTGTATAAGGCGGCGACATTGGACACCCCGTGGACGAACAGGGGCGGCACGCGACCAATAGCGGTAACAGCCGGAGCTGTTCCCGAAGCAGTCGGAACCGCAGCCTGTTGGCCCTGAGAAGGACCGATTTCCATGGCCGAGATCCGAGAGGAAGCGGATCCGGTGGAATGGTTCCTCTTCGGTTTCTTAGCCGGGCGTCTACGCCGACCAACGGTCGCGAAATCGCCCGACTCGTCCACCGGGAGAGGGGGTAGCGGGTTAGGAAGAGGATCATCCGTCTCCATCACCCGAGGCGATTCAGGCGAGTCGCCCGCGTGGGGCAAGGCAGAGCCGAGCGACTCGGCACTCTAGCCGTTGCCCGTAGAGGGCATGCTGGCCGAGTGTGGCTGCCGGACAGAGACTGCTAGGCAGTCACTGCCAGACGCCAGGGATCTTGGGTCCGGCCGAAGCCGGGTTACCCACGCGACTTCCCTGCTCACGGCGATGCGGGAGGAGCTGGGCTAACGAACGGGGTTCTTACCAAGACTGGTGTCCACTGGTCCCTTTACCCCGGCGATATCCAAGCTCGCTTACCACTGGTGGGGGCTCGCAAAGATCGTCCGGGGCAGCGCTACCTAACAGCCGTGGGCAGTTATGGTACTACACTGATGTATGGCACTCACCAAGAGCCCAGAGCAGTCCTCTTCTTTCCTGTCCGGTGAGATGTATGCCGAAGCAGGTGGTCCTAATAAGGTCTTCTGCCAGCTGCCACTTGTACCAGCTACTTAGTTCACCGGCAGCAGCTGGCTCCTGGTTCTTCTTTCCGGGGAAAGATGGTATCCTCGTTCCAGCGGATAGGCAGGCGATTACAGCAAGAAGCTGAAGCAGCGTCCAGAGTAGAGCTGAAAAGAGCAGGTCCTGTTCACTCCTGAAGTGTGAAGTACGAAGTACGAGTAGCGGCGGGCGAGGCGCGTAAACCCGGTGGAGTTGTGACGGTATGCGAACGTCTGCTCTCCGTTACCAGCTGATACGAGGTGAGTCAATCAGGGATCAGCACCCGAGACGTAACCAACTATCGTGCTCGGAGCGAGTCAATCAGCCATCCCGGTTAGCGCATAAAACCAGGGCCGCTAGAAATATTTTTCTTTTGTTCTTGCAAAAATTTCAACATGTAAGTATCTACTAAAATCATTGTTACATGATTTTCATCGATGTTGTTTTCCTGAAATATGTAATATAAAGAATATGAAAGTTTAAAATATCTAGTAATCAGAACATTAATTAAATACTCATTGGGCACTTGGTGCAACATAGCCTACTTCTTAAAAAGATTTAAATAAACACCAACACTTGGTAGTTTTAAAATTTATTTGAAAAATTTTCCTGTCTGTTATAAAATACTAATAAGCAGAAGGAACTAAAACTATTAAATAGACACTTGAAATATTATCCAAACATAACACACAAAAAAGACATGGATATGTTATGTATAAATACAGAAACAGTATTTAGTAATTTAAATATCCTTGACATAAGAAATAATGAATTTGTTTCTTGTACAAATATTATGCCAAAAAATTAATTACAATGAAAAACCTCTGAAGAAGCTTTTTAAAAGTGAAAACCGGTTCAGGTTGTAAGGTAAAACTTTATGTTTTTACTCATAAAAAACTTTGTGTTCCGAGTCGTTAATGAAATAGTTGTATTTAATTACAATGAATTTAGTTCTTGCATATTGTTGTCCATGACGTGTCCGTTGATTAACTAAATATAAGTATAATACTATTGACTCGGAACACTAAGTTTTTTATTGGTAAAAATTTAAAAATTTTACCTTGTAGCCTGAACCAGTTTTCGCTTATTATAAGCTTCATCAGAGGCTGCCATTAGGAGTGCTCTCCGTCTTCTTGGTGACAGCGCCATTGTTTGAAAGATCGATGTTGTGTGTGTGTGTGTGTGTGTGTGTGTGTGTGTGTGTGTGTGTGTGTGTGTGTGTGTGTGTGTGTGTGTGTGTGTGTGTGTGTGTGTGTGTGTGTGTGTGTGTGTGTGTGTTGTGATTTGTTCGAATAGTACGCGTGATTTGAATTTTGTCTGTTCGTTTAGGATGTTGCTTTTATGTGTTTTTATTTGTTTGTATATTTCTAGTTGTTCAAGAGTGTCTAGTTTTCGGCCATTTGTGTGTACATTGTAATGACACCAAAATTCTAAAAGAAATAAGCACATCTTATTAAATCAAGCATAAATAATACATATAGTAATATAATAATAATAACGTGGCGCAATCTTAATGATAATAGGCCTAAGAGAAATTTAATAAACTAATTAGAAAATGAACTTGTTGAAGAAGAGTTGCAGTATAAAAACAGATAGAATAATAGAAGGATAATTAAAACTACTATATTACAAGAGGTATTGAATAACAAAGGTGAATGACATTAAGGCTAATAAATCATTGAACTCTGAAGTGAAGTTATATAAAAGAGAAAGAAATCTACTTAAGAAATATACCAACAGTAATATTGAATATAATAAGTAAATGGAGTTATTGGAAGGCAAGGTAGAATAAGAAAAAATATTCAGAAGATAAAAGATTCCAAGGATGTGTATAATGATAAGATTTTTAATTATTTTATTTATAGAGTGTAGAAAGCTAAGGCACCACTCTAGAATTATTTTATGGGCAGCAGCCAAAGTGCACTGTACCAGGTATGTGAATGTTCGGATGAGCAATTGGACGTAAAAGGGCCATTCAACGCCGATATTTATTCATAATACCATATTAATATAGGGGGAATCATTTAACAATAGTATGGAATCAATTTGAATAAAAGAATGGAATATATAAATAAAATATACAATGAACCAAGAGAAAACTCAAGAACTACAATTCGTTAAAACCACCAATACTAATAAATAAACTCCAGAGATAAAGAAGAAAATAATTGGTATCGATAAGAAAGGTAGGTTTCAATGTGCCTATAATAATGAAGAATTTGTATAATAAATGTCAATCTTATCACCAAGCAATATTAATACCATAATATCATACACTTCAACTGTTGAAGACATCAGCAAGCAATAACAAGTTATCTAAACAAATCGAAATCAAAATAATTTGAAAGAAGAAACAATAATAAATAAAAGTGTGAACCTATTTACAAACCAAGTCCTACAACAGACATTACTATGACAGATTACTATACTATATAGACAGTACCCAGTTAGATTTGGAGTAGGCCATAAACAAATAAATAATGATAATAAATTTAATGAATAATTAATGAATCAAATAGAAAGTCATATAAAGTACAATACAAATTTAGAAGTAAATGTAAAATGTAATTAAGATGTGCTACAAATGTAATATAAAACAAGTGTAATTAATTGGTAAGAGGATGTGAGATACAGTGGTATTAAATTAAGAAGAACTGTGAGTGGATAGTAATTATAAACAATTATTTAATGAAATGAATTACTAATCCATAGTAGCAGATGATATTGACATTAACATTTAGTTTTTTCTTTATTAGTGTTTGAGTTATATAAGTTTAATAGATATTAATCACACAGACAATGGTTTAAAAGTGTGCATTCAGTTAAGCCCTAAAGGGAATTATAGTAATTAAAATATAATTGTTAATTAATAGTTTGTTTATATTTAAAAAAAAATTAATTAATATAAAACAAGTGTAAGCAGGATCGATTATGAGTCTTCCAATATAAAAATATAATCAGTCAACATAGGCCTAGATGATTATGTTCAGTAAATAATAAATTATTCAAAAATATTTGTCAAATTACAAATAACTATAATATTTGATATTAAAATTATTCATAGTTTTGTCAGATAAAATAATATGTAAATTGTATTAAGTATTATGATGTAATAACTAAAAAGCAACTTGTATGTAGAAGGTAAAATAATGTATTATATAAAAATAATATCCTATGACGACTAAATCTCAATTTGAACAGATATGACCAGAGTATTTATGTGTATCCAGGAAACCAAAAGAGAGGAAAAGAATGTTGTTGATTTTTATTAAAAAATAATAAGCCAAGAAGGAGAGTTGAGTGTAAATTTTGAAAACAAGCTAAATATTTATACAAGAAACATATGAATATTATTAAAAAATAATATAATAGAAAGTAAAAAAACCTTATATCAAACTATAACAGAAATAAGATTCAAGTAATTAAAGAAACAGCTTAACAAACCAGCCTTTAAATCTTACTGATGACACAAACAGAAGAACAACTACACTTGGATTGAATTAATAACAAGACACTGGACTTCAATCACAATATTCCAACAGAAGGCTTCGGACCACGAAAGTGACAAGATAAACATTTATTCATCACCAAAAGAAGTGGATTCCTTCATTTGGACAACATAAACAAACTGATATTGAAAAATTTTCATCACTGAGACCAGGAGGGTGTGTGAAACCAAACTGAACTGATAAACATTGTGTAACGTATATTTATTATTATAATTAATACTCAATTTATATTATTATTGTTTGTAATGTAATGTACTTTCTATACTTGTTTTTTCTTTATAATTACTGAACCTTTATATCAGCCAAAAGAACCTAAAAATAATATTAACAAAAGAGAAGAAAATCGACCATGAGATTTCTAAATTATATTAATAGTTACACTAAATAGACTATAGCAATTTTTTTGAATAAAAATACAATATTATTATTATTATTACCAGATACCATTCCATGTGTTTTTATATATATAGAAATAGAATTAACAAGTGGTACTAATTGATGTACACAAAGAGAGGGATAAATTAATTTAAAACCCGTCTTGTTGTAATTTGACACATCCAAGGTGAGGCATAAAGAACCTGTAATTCCTGAAGGGTAATAAATTGGTGAACCCAGCAGTGGGGAATAATTACGTGTAGCTACAGATTGGCGTCCAACCGGTGAGGCTGTAATTAGGGAATCAATAGGCAAATAAATAATAAAATAATACCAAAAATCAATTTCTAATTTTAGCTGGTGGCTAATATAGGTTCAATAAAACAACAGAAATGCACAAACGAGCAACATCAAAGAAGAGAGCAGCAGAAGCAGAAAAGGAGATTAGTATGGAGGACACGGAAGCAACACCGGTTGAGGAAGTGGAAGCAATAATAAGGGAGGCCCAAGGACACAGACCAGAACCGAACAGAGTCACAGAGAGCGTTGACATGAAGAGCATTATGGAATACTTAAAACAGAGTCATGAAGATTCAAATAAGAAAATGGATGAGTTAAAACAGAGTCATGAAGATTCAAATAAGGAAATGAAGGAAGAATTGTGTAATAAAATCGGAGATACCAATAAGAAAATGGAGGCGAAAATGGACGAGTTAAAAAATGACAATAAATCCACGAGGGAAGAGTTAAAGCAAATCAATACAGAGAATTTAAAACGAATCAATGAAAGGTTTGAAGAAAATTTTGAGAAACAAAAAGAAAATAATAGGCAAATGAATGAGAAAATAGACAGTATCAAAATAAGTTTGAGACAACAAATTAACGAAAAAATCGAAGACGTTGATAAGAATATAAGATGATTTATAGACGAACAAAACCAAGAACTGAGAGAAAATATTTATGGGAGGATGGAGCAGGTTAATGAGATAATTAACCAGAAGATGGATGGAAACACTGAAGAAAGGAGACAAGAGATAGCCAAAACAAATGAAAGAATAGAACAAATTAACGAAACCACTGAACAAAATAGAGTGAATTTATGTTCCAAGATAGATCAGGTAAAAGAAGATAGTCGTGTTCAAATAGAAACAATACAAAGGGAACATGTAAATTTGGAAAAGGTTCAGAAACAATGCGGAGAGAGATGTGACAACATGGACATTCCAATAAATAAGATTAATGACCAAGTCCGACAGAACCAAGAGGAAATAGAACTGGTGCGAACTAGACCAACTAATATAAATAGTACACATACAACCGAGAGTCGTGAAGGAATTAATTTTAAGAATTATCGAAAAAACCCTATGGAATTCATAGCAAGAATAGATGAACATTTTAATAAATACCGTATAACAAGGTGGAACTCAAAAAGAGAAATGTTGGACGAATGTTTTAGAGAAATGAATGATAATTGGTGGGTTGCAACAAGAAATGAAATTAGACTACCCACAATTTAAGAAATTATTTAAGGAAAAATACTGGTCAGAATCAACTCAACATATAATACGAGACAATATCACTCATGGGAGATATGACGTCTATCGTGGTACTTCACCGACTACATACTTCTTAGGAAAGGTGTGCTTAGCTAAACATTTGGAGCCTAAAATACCTGAGGAATGCCTGGTTACAAAAATGGCATACCATTATGATGAGAGGATTTCTGGAGCCCGATTAGGCAACCAAATTAAAACTATACACGCCATGGCCAGCTTACTAGAGAATTACGAACATGAAAATTATTACCGGAAAAACAGGCAAAGAACCGATAGATATGAAGGAAGAAATAATAACCATGGAATGAGTAATTACCAGCATAATAACCACAGGAATAACTATAATTACAATAATGGTAATAATAATAGTAATAATAATAATTTAAATAGTATTAATAATAATAATAATAATAATAATAATAATAATAACTACAATAATAATCACCATCAAGTGAATCATAACCGAAATAGTATGTATCCAAATAATGGTAATAATAATAATAATAATAGGAATAATCAATCTAATAATCATAACGGTAATCGCGTATACAAACCCCGAATCAACCATATTCGAGCAGAGGAACATGAGTCAAGAAGATAATAATAGTTTTAGAAATAATAGTTTTAGTAACAATGACTATTGTTGGGGCAATAACGAAGATGGTAACCATTATGAAAACCGATATAGGAGTCGAAGTCAAGGGGACAACCGCAGACCAGGGACATATGAACCATGGAATCATTCTCGCAACGAAGAACGAGGAACAAACCAAGAATTACGGTCAAATCTACCAGCATTCTCAAATAACGTTACAGACAACATTCCTTTAAATGACCGGAGGCAGTGATAAACCTTCGCGACCCCTCGCTGCTCCAATCAACTGGGTACAAACCACGACTGAACGTAGGGACGGACAAATCAAAATTCACAATTACATACAATAATTATTTAAAAAACATTCGAGAAGAATTGTTAGAGGAGACTGCTAATAACATTATCAGCCACAACCATGATATAATATATGTCAACGCTGAAGTGGAAGGAGTTCCAACCAAAATTATGATTGATACGGGTGCTAACGTGTCTCTAATTAACGATAATGAATTAGAAAACATACAGAGAAAATGTAAACGAATAATATCAACATTACCTGTCACTAACATAACCCTCATAGGTGCTACTGGAAGACAAAATAAGACCGTAAGAAAACAGGTGTCATTAGATGTAACAAGCAAGGGTGTAATAATTAATATAACATGTTTAGTAGCAACTGGTTTACCATTCCAGTTATTAATGGGATGTGACGTACTTAGAAAGTACTCAGCAATTATCGATCTGAGTAAGGAGAAAGTATCTTTATACGCAGCAGGTATGGTATGGATAGCTGAATTAACAGGTAGCGATAGTGAATATCCCAGTGGTATCCACCAACAACTAAGAAAATTAAATTATGTGAAAGATGATAAAATCAATAAGAAGGTGATTTATAGCATTTCCAATGATGACTTATGGATGAAAAAATTACAAGAGATAAGGGAGTTTCAGAATGAAGAAACAAGTAATCATTTAACCAAGGATCAGGTAGAAACTTTAATTAGAATATATGAGAAATACCGGCATGTGTTTTCGGAAGAACCGGGGAAGGTTAAAAATTATCAATGTGAAATTCAGTTCAAGGAACCGGTGGAATTCTGCAAGAAATCACACCCAATAGCATATTCATTGAAAGAGTCGGTTAGAAATGAAATCAAAAGGATGATGGATAACGATATAATTGAACAAAGTCAGTCACCTTTTACAAGCCCCATAATAGCAATTACTAAAAAAAATGGGCAAGTTAGATTGTGTTTGGACGCACGCGAAATTAATAAAACCATAATAAATGACCGGACATCACCCGGTGAAATTGAAGAAATTTTAAAAAAATTCCATGGTACCAAGTTCATCAGTAGCTGGGACACTGTGAGTGGCTACTGGCAAGTGGAATTACATCCGAAGAGTCGGCAATACATGGCTTTTATTTTTGAGGGCCGTAATTACCAATTTAAAAGGTTGCCGTTTGGACTGGTGAATTCGGTAGCAATCTTTGTCAAGTGTATGGACAGGGTCCTTGGACAAGAATCGCTTTAGTACACCACTGTGTATGTTGATGATCTCCTTATTACATCATCAAATTGGGAGGAACACTGTCAACGGGTGGAAAATGTGTTAAAAAAACTATTTAATAATAACATTACTTTGAAATTAGAAAAATCAAAATTAATTGCAAAGGAAGTACAATTCCTAGGATTTAACTTGAATAACAAAGGAATTTCACAATCGCAAGAAAAAGTCGAAGCCATTCAAAGGTTTCTGATGCCTAAAAACAAAAAACAATTACAGTCGTTTTTAGGACCCTGTAATTACTACAGAAAGTTTCAGAGCAATTACTCAGACCTGACAGCGAAATTCCAAGAACAGTTATCTTCTAAGAATAAGTGGAAATGGGGTCCTGATCAAGACATTATTTATCAGTCAATAAAAGACAAATTTTTAGAAACTATAATATTACACCATCCAGATTTCAATCAACCGTTTTTCTTAAATAGTGACACTAGTGACATCAGCCTCGGGACAGTATTATATCAAGAAGATAAAGAGGGTAACCATTTGGTTATTAGCTTCGCCAGTAGGGTATTGAACCGCTGTGAAAGAAAATATAGCGTTACCGAGAAGGAACTGTTAGCCGTAGTATTTGCATGTAACAAGTTCCGTTCATATATTTTAGGGTATCCTGTAACCCTCAGAACGGATCATAAATCCATTTCATTTTTGAGAAATTGCAAGCTGAGTCATGGTAGACTTATAAGATGGGCAATCGCTTTGCAAGAGTATAATCTCAAATATGAATATATCCCAGGAAACAAAAACGTAATAGCGGACGTGCTATCACAAATCAATTTAGATACCCAGATCTTTGAAGGAGACCACGAAAACATAATTAAGGTGTACAACATTATCAAGAGTAGGTCTGATTTAGAAATGTTACTTCAAGATATCAGAATTCATCAACAATCAGATCCAAAATTAAGGCACATCAAGGAACGATTGGAGGAACCAAAGACAGCGTAAATAAATTTTATTGTATGTACGACGGAATATTGTTTATAAAAAATACTTTAAACCAAGATGATTGGAAGGTGATCATACCTAAACCTATCGAGAAAGATTTAATTATGGATTATCACTTAAGATATGGTCATATGGGGGCAAGAAAAGTTGTCAAAACGTTAGAGGAGAACTGCTACATAAAGAATATTAACACGAAGGTTATAAACTATATAAAGCCATGCCACATTTACCAATTGGTAAAAGCAAACAATGAAAAAAAGGAAGGTCCAATGATACCAATAACGTCAAAACAAAAATTAGAAAAGATATTTCTGGACATTTGTGGACCGTTCTTGCGTAGTGGAGGCAGATACCAATATAATTACATTATCATTATTATGGACCATTTCACCAAATTTATTAAACTATATCCGATTAACCAGGCAACCACTCAAAAAATCCTTGAAATATTGTCTACAAAATACATTCCAGAAGTAGGAGTACCCAAGACTATTATTACAGATCATGGTACACAATTTCGTGGGAAAAGGTGGAAGAATACTTTATTAGAGCTAGGAATTAAGACATACAAAACTTCAGTATATCACCCAAGTAGCAACCCAGCCGAAAGGGTATTGAGAGAAGTTGGTAGGATACTAAGGACATATTGCCATGACCAACAACGAAAATGGCAAGAATACCTGTCTGCTACCGAAGAATTCATTAACCTAGCTTATCATCCATCCATCAACTATACTCCATATACCGCTATGTATGAAAAAAGACCCCCCCCACGAGAAATCCAAGAATTAATCAATTTTCCTGAATCACAAAGATATGAATTCGATAAAATAAAGTTTTATAATAAAGTAATAGACAATCTTGAAAAACGTAAAAACCAGTATAAGAAAAATGAAGATAAGATAATACAATATGAAGTAGGGGATAAGGTAGTGCTAAGAAATAGAGAACTATCTAAAGCACTGGAGGGAATCACTAAGAAACTATTGTTATTGTACGTAGGACCATATATGGTAACCAAAAACAATCATAATAATACATATGAACTAGCGGATCCTATTACGAAAAAAACTAAAGGTAGTCATAACCAAGCATCACTTAAAAAGTATTATGAAGAAACATCAAAATCCTAAATTAAGTAAGATCAACTTACATGAATTAATTGAAATGACTATTATATAAAAAACGAATTTGATAACAAAAAATACCACCAAATTCTAAAAAATGTAAGAACAATTTACAGCATACTTTAGGAAAAATATTATGAAGAATGAAACATAACATAAGAAATTATTTCTTCCATACCAAAGATCATGTTCAGAAATAATTACTTCTGAAGGAGGGCAATTATGTAACGACACCAAAATTCTAAAAGAAATAAGCGCATCTTATTAAATCAAGCATAAATAATACATATAGTAATATAATAATAATAACGGGGCACAATGTTAATGATAATAGGCCTAAGAGAAATTTAATAAACTAATTAGAAAATGAACTTGCTGAAGAAGAGTTGCAGTATAAAAACAGATAGAATAGTAGAAGGATAATTAAAACTACTATATTACAAGAGGTATTGAATAACAAAGGTGAATGACATTAAGGCTAATAAATCATTGAACTCTGAAGTGAAGTTATATAAAAGAGAAAGAAATCTACTTAAGAAATATACCAACAGTAATATTGAATATAATAAGTAAATGGAGTTATTGGAAGGCAAGGTAGAATAAGAAAAAATATTCAGAAGATAAAAGATTCCAAGGATGTGTATAATGATAAGATTTTTAATTATTTTATTTATAGAGTGTAGAAAGCTAAGGCACCACTCTAGAATTATTTTATGGGCAGCAGCCAAAGTGCACTGTACCAGGTATGTGAATGTTCGAATGAGCAATTGGACGTAAAAGGGCCACTCAACGCCGATATTCATTCATAATACCATATTAATATGGGGGAATCATTTAACAATAGTATGGAATCAATTTGAATAAAAGAATGGAATATATAAATAAAATATACAATGAACCAAGAGAAAACTCAAGAACTACAATTCGTTAAAACCACCAATACTAATAAATAAACTTCAGAGATAAAGAAGAAAATAATTGGTATCGATAAGAAAGGTAGGTTTCAATGTGCCTATAATAATGAAGAATTTGTATAATAAATGTCAATCTTATCACCAAGCAATATTAATACCATAATATCATACACTTCAACTGTTGAAGACATCAGCAAGCAATAACAACAAGTTATCTAAACAAATCGAAATCAAAATAATTTGAAAGAAGAAACAATAATAAATAAAAGTGTGAACCTATTTACAAACCAAAAGTCCTACAACAGACATTACTATGGCAGATTACTATACTATATAGACAGTACCCAGTTAGATTTGGAGTAGGCCATAAACAAATAAATAATGATAATAAATTTAATGAATAATTAATGAATCAAATAGAAAGTCATATAAAGTACAATACAAATTTAGAAGTAAATGTAAAATGTAATTAAGATGTGCTACAAATGTAATATAAAACAAGTGTAATTAATTGGTAAGAGGATGTGAGATACAGTGGTATTAAATTAAGAAGAACTGTGAGTGGATAGTAATTATAAACAATTATTTAATGAAATGAATTACTAATCCATAGTAGCAGATGATACTGACATTAACATTTAGTTTTTTCTTTATTAGTGTTTGAGTTATATAAGTTTAATAGATATTAATCACACAGACAATGGTTTAAAAGTGTGCATTCAGTTAAGCCCTAAAGGGAATTATAGTAATTAAAATATAATTGTTAATTAATAGTTTGTTTATATTTAAAAAAAAATTAATTAATATAAAACAAGTGTAAGCAGGATCGATTATGAGTCTTCCAATATAAAAATATAATCAGTCAACATAGGCCTAGATGATTATGTTCAGTAAATAATAAATTATTCAAAAATATTTGTCAAATTACAAATAACTATAATATTTGATATTAAAATTATTCATAGTTATGTCAGAAAAAATTATGTAAATTGAATTAAGTATTATGATGTAATAACTAAAAAGCAACTTGTATGTAGAAGGTAAAATAATGTATTATATAAAAATAATATCCTATGACGACTAAATCTCAATTTGAACAGATATGACCAGAGTATTTATGTATATCCAGGAAACCAAAAGAGAGAAAAAGAATGTTGTTGATTTTTATTAAAAAATAATAAACCAAGAAGGAGAGTTGAGTGTAAATTTTGAAAACAAGCTAAATATTTATACAAGAAACATATGAATATTATTAAAAAATAATATAATAGAAAGTAAAAAAACCTTATATCAAACTATAACAGAAATAAGATTCAAGTAATTAAAGAAACAGCTTAACAAACCAGCCTTTAAATCTTACTGATGACACAAACAGAAGAACAACAGAAGGCTTCGGACCACGAAAGTGACAAGATAAACATTTATTGATCACCAAAAGAAGTGGATTCCTTCATTTGGACAACATAAACAAACTGATATTGGAAATTTTTCATCACTGAGACCAGGAGGCGTGTGAAACCAAACTGAACTGATAAACATTGTGTAACGTATATTTATTATTATAATTAATACTCAATTTATATTATTATTGTTTGTAATGTAATGTACTTTCTATACTTGTTTTTTCTTTATAATTACTGAACCTTTATATCAGCCAAAAGAACCTAAAAATAATATTAACAAAAGAGAAGAAAATCAACCCTGAGATTTCTAAATTATATTAATAGTTACACTAAATAGACTATAGCAATTTTTTTGAATAAAAATACAATATTATTATTATTATTACCAGATACCATTCCATGTGTTTTTATTTATATAGAAATAGAATTAACAAGTGGTACTAATTGATGTACACAAAGAGAGGGATAAATTAATTTAAAACCCGTCTTGTTGTAATTTGACACATCCAAGGTGAGGCATAAAGAACCTGTAATTCCTGAAGGGTAATAAATTGGTGAACCCAGCAGTGGGGAATAATTACGTGTAGTTACAACATGCAGAATATCCATGTTGTGTTTTATGGTTGTGTATGTGTGGTTTGCTTCAATGAGGTGGTTTGTAAAGGTGGATTCGGTGGTGGCGTGTTGTGCCTTTGTCTGTTCAACATATCTCTGTTTGAAGCTATGTCCTGTCTGGCCTATGTAGATACATCCTAAGCAGTTTAGTTTGTATACACCAGGTAAACCAAATTTGTTTTGTTCGTTGTTTGTATTTTTTGACAGTGTGTGTTCTGTTTTGTTTGTGGTTCTGTATGCGGTTCTGTATCCTGCTTTTCTAAATTTGTGGCCTATTTTTTCAGTGTGGTTGTTAATATATTTTAGTGTTATGAATTTGTTGTTTTCTGTCTTTGTCTGTTGTTTGTTTTGTGTAGGAGCTTATTGACGATTGTCCTGATATATCCGTTGGTTTTGATAGCAGACTGTTCCATACGATCATGCCTTTCACAACTTATTACAAAAAACAGATACCAACTTATAAAATAAAGTAAACGTATTGTAAAGTTTGTCTTATTCAAAAAAATTAGGAACAGAATAAAAGATGTGTTACTCTTGAAAAGAATTTCTCAGTCTTAACAGATTACTTTCATTGTTAAATAAAGGAAACCTAGTAAGTGTTCTTAGCAAAATAATTAGACACATAAATTTTAGTAACAACTTAATTACCACAGAAGCAGTTACCATAGGAAAGACATTTTTCTACTTTCTAAAATATTTCAGTTTTTTTTAAGTTGTACTTAAAAATACCGTACTATAAACCAAGATCAGTGAACAACACTATTCCTGATTTCACTATTTCATCTTAAAAAACATGATTCATTCCAAACTTTAATGAAAAATTACTGTTAAATTTTGTCAGTGTACATACAAAGAAATGGTTTCATTTTAAAAGAACAGTTTTTAATAAAGTTGATCTATTTACAAATAAATTAGGTATCAATTTAAAAAGAGTTTAATTTTTCTTCTTACTTTGTTCATCCAAGCACACCCAATTAAAAAGATCACCAGCAGACAATGATTTGTGTGATAATTCAAACATACAATACAGTGTACAAATATACATATTTCTAATATCTTAGTGCCACTCAGCTCTGCTTCAACAGTTACAGCATAATCTGTTTACCATCCATATGTGTGTTTGTCAGGCAAGGCAAACAACAAAATTTATCAAAAAATCTTTAATTTATCCTGTTCAGGAAAAGAATTTAACAGTCATAACAGATTACTTTCATTGTTAAATGTTTTAAAGAAAGGAAACCCAGCAAGTGTTTTAGCAAAACAATTAAAATTTATATAAATTTTAGCAACAATTTTAATTACCATCATAGAACTGGATAGATATTTTTATACTTAAAAAAAGGTGAATTGTACTCAAGATGTACTCTATGCATTATGCCAGTGGAATCTGTGGCAAATAGTGACACATAAAACTGTAGTTACAAGTAAAATATTAAACAAACTTCCTATTCCTTGTTGCAAAAATAAATATATTTATGTCGAAATTATATTCTGTTACTTTCATACATTGATAAGTTAATTATCATAATCGTAATGTTTTATGTCATCAATTTTCAAGAGGCTTTTACAATGTTTGCAGAGACAAGTTGATGTTGAAATTTGAATTTGAGTTTTCCCATCACAGAAAAAATATAAATGAGACGTTTCAGTTACCCAAACAATAGGCCTATCCTATCTTCAGTTTGGGTGGCCACAATTGTGCATAAAAGACGAAATATGAAATAAAATTTTCAAACCAAACATTAAATTTAATATAACAATTCAAAATGGAAAAGGAAATTTCTGGTACATGGAATATGTATCATTACTCCATAAGAGTTGATTGAAAGACTCTAAAATCGGCTGGTATCCTAGGAAAGCACTGAAATCTAACTCTCTTTAACTTTAAGTCTAAACAAGGACTATTGAACCTTCCAATATTACAATAAATACAGGCATAGAAAAGTGAAGCAAAGAAGAACTGGGTACACCACCAGTTCTGAATAATTGATCTATAAAATATAGTAGAAAACAGAGGTGTAACTACATGAGGGTATCAAGGGATCAATAGCGCTATTAAAAATTTGAACAAAATTCCATAATCACTTAACACAGGCCCTATCTTTAAACCAGTTCAATTGTGTCAAAATAAGGCTTATAATTAATTGTAAAAATAACAGGCATTACAATACTTGTAAATTAATAAAATAAAGTTAGCTTCCATAATAATAATACTCACTCAATATTTGTTAAATAATGTACATATTTCCAACATACTTGATGATGATTTAGTCAAAAACTTTGAAACACAAAGGATTTATAAAATATATTAATAAAATTATTTGGAAAAATCTGGAATTTCTCATTTGTCTTGAGGAAAATGGGGAGTACAACCTTCAAGTTAGTCTCACAAACTTCAAGGTATGACAACTCAAACTGTAAAAAAAATGGGTAATGATGAATTCAAACAGAAGCACCTTTAAAAAGAGAGTGTTCCTGGCTGTGAAGTTGTGATGATTAAAGGAAAGTATTGTTAATTTTCAGTACACCAAAATGGAAACATGTTTAAATTTGATCTCCCAAGCAATATTAACCACACATTATGCAACCACTAGCTGCCACTGGTTCGAAGAAATTCTTTACTAAAAAAAAAGAAACTCCTTGTTTTACATGTAGGAGTTACAGAGTAAATAGTCTTCATTACTTTAATGCAAATCCCAAGTGTCTGATAAATTTAATGCTGGTGGTATAGTCTCAACAGCCAATCCTCTGAAATGAAACCTGTAACATAAATAACAAAAAAAAAAACTATATTTATGTATATACAAAATATATTAAAGATAATGAGAATTTTGAAACTGGTGTACTGGTAGCTGGGTATATCCTAAAAATGGAAGACAAGAGGACTGTATAGAACATTTACAAGGGCAGATTTAAGCGGGTAAGATTTAGTGTCACCACTCACAGAGCTGAAACAGCTGGAAGCCAGTAATATGAATAGATCAAGGGTAACTACATCCTTGGCACTTGTTTGGCCATTGAAGTAGATAGAGGTACAAAGTGTTAAAAGCAGAAACTGTCCAGTAAATAGGAAAAATGAAGACCAATAATTATTGAGAGTCTGGAAACAGAAAGATCTTATCAAAGTGTAAAAAACCAAGGCCGTATTTATGGGGGGGGACAAATGGGACCAGATCCCCTCCAATAGGGTCAAAAACAATTGATGAATTTTGTTAATCTCTTTGTTTTTAACCTGTTTTATTGTTTGTCCAACTGTGTTTGCTAATATAGTAGTAACTCTTTTTTAAATATGCAGACAAGTTTATTACACATTAGTGTATATGTTTGAAATTGAAATATAGGAAAATGAATTCAGTTGATAAGTATCTTGTAAACAATGTTTCAATAATGTGTATTTTGTGTGTGTTATTACTGTTTACTTTAATGGGATTTATTTCAGGATGTTATACACTTTTTCAACCACTTTTAAGACAGAAGTGTTGATTAGTCTTAACTTGTTTTCTCTTTTGTATGAAACCGACTTGACCCTGGACCCCCCCCCCAGGCCAAATTCTACTGTAAAAAAGGTACAGAGAGTGAAGTAAAAGTTTACTCATATGATCTTACATCTTACTTTATATGATGTATGGTTTACTATACGGTTTACTTATATGATGTATGATCTTACATCTTGGCCTTGTACAAAACATAAAACTAAAATAATAATAACAATATAAATAATTATTTTTTGTGATGGCCTCAACATCTTCTCTTATAGCCATTCCAACCTCATTGAATATTGGGAAGCACAGTAACTGTATTCAGATGTGAAGAGAATGCATGGGACAGTATAAGTACACACATTGGTGTATGCACTCTACCTAATTAGGATGTATTTTAGGCAATAATGTCAATATGCCGTAGAAGAAAGGGAGTTATACTATACATATTGTAACGTTACATAACCCATGCCCAAATATGATAACACAATCACCCCACTCTAAAGGTCAGAAATGGGTATTATGTACCTAGCTATAGAATACTTTGTACTACAGAACACTATAAACAATAACAAAGTGACATATAGTATACAAAGTGAGATATAGTGTACACAGTGAGAGGGTAAATTGTTAAAAAGGAGCATCTCACAGATTTATACTGTAGATGGAAAAACAATCAATTGTAGCAGTGGACTATATTGCTGCTGACAAATTTTGTATTTTGTTTGTATTTTGTAGGCCACAAAGGTCGTGTACCTAGGTATAATTTTTGTGTTTAATATAATAATTGTGTTTAAATATAAGATAACTCAGGGTTAGGTATAAAATAATAATAATATAAAATAATACTATGTAAGTAAGATGGTATAGGAAAATAGTTTAGAGTAAGGATACTTTAAGTAAATAATAAATAATAAATAAATACAATTGAAGGAAATTAAAATATTAAAGACCTATGTATAAGCTTAAGAGAAAATAGAAAGAAAAACCTTAGATAAATTAAATTGGATTATACACAAAATTAAAAAAGGATTATTTTTCTATAAAGAAGAAATAAATGTATAATAATTAATAATAGCCTATATACTCAAAAGTATATAGATTCACCAATCAAAAATCATAAAAAGATCTTGGTTACTACGAGTAACCAACTAACAAGATTGAATTAATTGTTAAAACGATTGGGAAGTGAACGTTTGAAAAAAGTGTAATGCCTATTTAAAATTTGAAAATTTATGAATACTTTCGGAATAAACAGTGCGAAATTTAATAAAAATTGACGAGAGATGTACACCTTCAATTAGAACTTCTTCAAGTAGCACCATCCAAGCCCTTTATTTGACGAAATTTTGAGAAAACTTAACGACTGGTTCCAGGCCTAGTATCTAGCACTTCGAGATTTTGGTGAGACCGTATCCTAGTAAAAATTAACTAAATTACAACTCAACTATAACTTCTAACACTAGAAACAGCACCATATAAGTAAACACTTCAGGAAAAGAGGTGAAACAAACTTTATTATTTTTTGTTAACCAAAAAATCTGCATAACGGATCTCGGTGAATTTTCAGCCGCCATTAAATAATTCCGTGTTTGTAGCGAAGAACATAACCTGTACTCTGGCGGATAAACCTGGAACTACATACTAAAGAAAAAACAAATCTATTCTATTTTTTTATATAAAGCTTGGTATTAAATTATTCATTTCTGACCGTCTCATAGCACAAAGAACTTACAATTAACCCTGGGAAATTAATAAATTAATTCTTTATTGTTTTATATTTTATAAAGGATAAAAATATTTTGTTATACTTTCTATGTTTATCAAATAAGATCGAACTAATGTTGTGTTGACAGGGAGAATCGATTATAACTTTTTGTATTGGGAGAAGATAAAAAAAAAACAGTGTATTTAATAAATAAATACCATGAATACTTTGTTATAAATAATAAAATGTGTATTATTTTCAGTAGAGGGTAGTTGTTTACAGAGTGTCAGGAGACAAAGAAGAGGACGAACAACCAGAAAATATTACAGACAATTGGTGTTAATTTAACCTCCAATTTGTTTGTAAACGTCAAAATCAGCTGGTCTCATGAGCGGAGAAATTTAAATTAAGTAATTGTATGCCAAGAGGATAATACCTTTTGCACTCTCTCTCCTAACTATGGTCAAACAACTTCATTGAATTCTCCCAAATCACACGCACTCGATTTCATTTTTTTTTTTGAACTGTAAACATAAAATATAACGAATTTTGAACATTCGCAAATATAATCAATAAGTAACAGTAAAGATATTACGTTACAAGATGGCACCCAACGTGGGGCTTTTGAACATTCGCCAATATAATCAGTAAGTAACAGTAAAGTACTATTTAGACTCTGAGAGAGATCCCGCGAGACGTTACAAGATGGCGCTCAACTTAAAAGGGCTTTAATTAGGAAAGAAATTTTGAGATATTCGACAAAATAATATAACAAAAAACCTAATTATCGTTGGCAGCTATGAGAAAAAAAGAAATGCATAATACAGATCGAAGAAGAGGGCAGAAGACAAGGAGAAGGAAGAAGGTGGACAGGAACGAGAAATAGAAGTAGTCACGGACAGTGAAATAGAACAACAGATAGGCGATAAAGAAGAAACTGAAGCAATTATGGACACAGAAAAGGAAATGATTGAAGAGGATGCCCAAGGGGACCAACCAGATAAAGCGGAAGCCAGAAGAGAACTAGATTGGCAAGAAATGATGAGGCTAATGATGGAGAAAATAGATGAAAATTTTAAGGAAAACTCAAGGAAACAAAATGAAACCTTGAGCGAAAAATTTGACAAAATAGATGAAAATTTTAGGAAACAGGAGGAAACCTCAAAGGAACAAAACAAACAAACCAATGATAAAATAGATGAAATTCAGGAAAGTTTAGTAAAACAACTAAACGAAAAAATTGAGACCATTCATGGAGATATCAGAGAAACCATGAATGAACAAAATCGTAAAATGGAGAAGTTCAATAAGGAGATATGGGAAACTTTCGGGGAGAAGTTTGAAAATGTTAACACACTTAGCCAAAGAGTAGATGAATACAACGAGGAGACAAATAAGCAAATGGACAGTGGTTTCAAGAATTTGAATGAAACACAAGACAGCAATTCCGAAGGTCTTAAAGTAAGTCCGAATACAGAAGAGAGCAGGAAGGAAATAGAAATTAGAGAATACCAAGGTGTAATATTCTCTGAAAATAAAAATAACCACAACAAAGAGGATATTCAAACCGTGGAAGAGAAGACCAAGAAAATAAGGAAAATATGTAGAAAGAAAATATTAAATACAAGGGAAGAATGGGAGATGATTACAGGTGGATTAATTAATGTATTTAACCTTCCAATTAATGAACAGAGGGAGTTAATTAAGTTTAGATCTCAGTTAAATATGTCGACGATTGAAGTGCATCAGAAGATATCAGTCATATCATCAAGACGGAATATGTCATTAAAAAATTTGGTAAATCATCCAGAGGAAAAAGGGAATGGAATGATATTAAAAATGAGTGAATATGTTATGTCAGAGGAGGTACAATACCTGTTAGTTAAAAAGGAATGAACAAGGACGGAAGACCGGTACTTAAGTGAAGGTTTCATAGCAGCAAAGTGGGAGAGCCAGATGGTAAGAAGATTATCAAGGAGAGAATTAATTCCGAACACCCCAGTAATCCGAGGAAAGGGAGTACCTGAGTTAATGCACCATGGTTAAACTAAACAATAACCAACCAGAAAAAAGGGGACTGATTTTCTGATACCGACCAAGCAATCCATTGGAAAGATGAAAACCCCAAAATTCAAAAAGCCTGTAAGGACAACTTAGTTAATTTATTCAGGAACAATATGATTTAATAAAAAGACAAACCACCAAGGAAAGGTAATAACAGATTATTAAATAATATTTATAAATAACCGATTTAAAATGGACTAATAGGAAAAATAATATTTTGATGGTAACAAACAGAAGAATAAATAAATAAATAAAAACAATTTATGGTAATGTGCTCAATAGGAAGAATAATGAATAATTCAATGACTACAATGAAGCTGAAGGAGGATAATAATTAATACAAAAATAATTTAGAATTTCTCAGAATTGAAAATGATATAGGAAGAAATGATACGGAGAAAATATGTCACACGAAGGAAAGTCAAAAGGATTTTTAAAATAATGCCTATCAATAATGTTATATGCTATTAGTTAATGAAAAAGAAGAAGGAATCAAGAAGAAAAGAAATATATAATTAAATGCAAACAGCAACAGTATGAAGAATCCCAAAAGTGTTTAGTATTAGTCGCTAATCGACTACTTATACGTTTCTTATTATAATGAATTGACCGTAGAAATGTTCCGGCAATAATTTTCCTGAGCAGGGATGATGTTCCCCTGGTCTCAGAAGGTGTAAGGATGGACAGCGGAGTAATGGACCCAAAGTGGCCACCCGAACTGAACCACCGCACAGGATAGGGAAAAATGTTAGGGAAATTGAATATTTAAGGGATGATAAAATAGCTGAAAAGAGTGATATTAGATTCCAGAAGTATGAATGAAGAAAACAGAAGGAAGATAGCAGACAGAAGCTTAATTGAGAAAGTGAATTTATAGAAGCAAATAGAAATATGAGTGTTAAAACAAGTTTTTTATGATTAGTGTGACCAGCCCTTATCAAGTAATATGTGGAAGGACCACCACCCAGAGAAATAAATCATTAACGAATATGCCTCCAAGAGAGAGAGAGAGAGTTGAATATAAAATCCAGCTTATTACCATTAACCGAATAACAGGTGTATAAACAATCAGAAAGGAAGGAATATTATGAAGATTAATGGAAGAATCCGAAGATTGAAGGGTTCAACAATTTATTTTTTAAACAAGTAAACAAAAATAAATCTGTCCTAGTGGGGGAGCTTTATGTAACGTTACATAACCCATGCCCAAATATGATAACACAATCACCCCACTCTAAAGGTCAGAAATGGGTATTATGTACCTAGCTATAGAATACTTTGTACTACAGAACACTATAAACAATAACAAAGTGACATATAGTATACAAAGTGAGATATAGTGTACATAGTGAGAGGGTAAATTGTTAAAAAGGAGCATCTCACAGATTTATACTGTAGATGGAAAAACAATCAATTGTAGCAGTGGACTATATTGCTGCTGACAAATTTTGTATTTTGTTTGTATTTTGTATAATTTGTATTGTGTAGGCCACAAAGGTCATGTACCTAGGTATAATTTTTGTGTTTAATATTGTGATGGTACAATTCTGGTGCAATATTAAATTAATAAAAACATGGTACAAAAGACCATAATTATTGTATTCATTTATTTTTAACAATTTGGTAATAATTATTTGAATATTTCATAATCCCTGTGAAGCTGTGGTGAGTGGACTATATAAATATTTTATAATACGCAAATGTGAATTGACAGGATTCTGACCGTTTTCAATTGCAAAACAACAAACTCAGCAAAAAAGTATGTCACATACCGAGATAAAGTGACGAGCCTTGATGACGTCAGTGGTACGGAATGCATATTGCCGTAAACAACTCGAGGCTTGGCTATATGAACAATAGCCTGATGACGTAGTTTATACCCCACCTACGCAATGTGAAACAAAGACTCTTGGTCATTTTCTTCTAGAGCGTGAACGTAGCCGGCCAGCAAAAAGGTTCACCAAGTGCAAATCTTAACTTTTACACCACCAAAAGTGGTTAATTACAAAAAGTGCTTATCAACAGTGACACCTTACCATTCGGTAAGGTGTAATACTTCAGAATGTGACCGGTAGCGAAATCGGTGAACTCGCGGTGTGCGATGTTTTACCGGACGAACAACCGCAGCTAAGTAGCTGTCAATTTGGTGAGAACATTCCAATATTCTGTTTATTTCAAGGAAACCAACATCTTTCAAATTCATAATGACCAACTTATATTTAAATATTTTATTTAAAAAATTCAAATGAGCTCAATAATAAAATAAAATTGTACCAGAGCGCGAGAGAGAGAGAGTGACATAAATCATGCTGGGTTGTGCAAGATATTTATACGATTTTAATGTTTAATAATCACATGTTTACTTGTAGATATTTTGGAGGGTTTAATGTTTGCTAAACGCACCATTGCATAATATGTACGAGTGGTACATATTAGAGTCAGTTTTCAGTATGTATTTAGATTCATCTTAAAAATAAAAAGTCACTTGTATATTTTATCTTGAGTACAATTATTTCAGGTAATATATTTCACAACCCTGGTTCGTGTTACCCGAATTCTGGCCCTAAATGTAAATTTGTATGATGTTGCCCAATCTGACAACATGGCGTCCGGTTATAAAAGTGAAATTAATTATTACTAGTATACACAAGATAAATGTAACTAATTAAACAATAAAAGCCATTAGTTACAAATTGTGCCCGTAATAACAGGGACATTAGTTACAAATGGCGCCCGAACAGGGACTCGGCATAAAACCTAATTTTATGTGGAGTATACTTACCTGAATGTGAAATATTTACCTGAGGTAAGAGTGCGAAAGTATGCAAACACGTGAGTAAAATAAGGTCAAATTTCTAGGTTATAAACATATATGTTTTAGCAAGATAAAATAGCAAACATGAGTACTAATGACAATATTACATTAGAAATCAGTACAGCTGATGTAGATTTGACTAGTGAGATGGATGTTCAACCAACTCAAACTAGTCAGATTGACGAGGCAAATACGCTTGTATCTGTTGTATCTGTAGAGACAGAGAAAGTCGCTACATCCATCTCAACTAGTTCAGAAAGTAAACCAGATGGTACGGCTGCTTTGATGCAGTTACTATTACATAAATTTGATGAACAGAGTGTAAAGTTTGATAAATTAGACAAAAAGCTAGATGAGCAAAAAAGCGATCCTAATATTAAATATGCCAATTTAAATGACAAATTTGATGAGCAGAAAAATGAAATCAGAAATAGTTTTGATATCAAGTTTAACGAAATAAAGAACGAAATTAAAATTCGTAATGATAATCTTATTAGGCAGTGTGATAAAGTGATTAAAAAGTTGGATGAGAGTTTAATTCAAATAGAAAATCAGAAGGTGAGTAGTAGTGAAAATATGTTGAAAAACGAAGTACTGATTAATAACGTAAGTAACAGTGGTAACTTGAATAATGAGTTTACAGGTAGTAAGAATATGATATTAGAAAATAATGAAAGTATTATGAGTGAAAATGAGGTGTTTGAGTGTATTGAGTCAGAGAGAGAGCTTGGAGAAAGTATTTTTGTTAAAGGGGTGCAGGGGTTAGAATTTTCTTTTGATGTTGGGTTAGGGGGTGAAGAAAAGTCTTCACGTATTTTTAATAAGGACGAGAGTTCCTTAAATTTATATTTGGGAGACGAAAGGTCTACAAATAAAGTTTCTTGGTGTTTTTATGTACCTCATAAGTGGTGCAGTAATTTTGAGTTAGTGACCCCTGCATATTTGGAGAGAGAGAGTGTAACTTGGTGTTATGGTGAGAAATATATTAAGAGAGAAAGTGTAGAGAAGTATTGTGAGAGATATGGTGAGAGAAAGAAAGTAATAGAAATTTTTACAGTAAATAGAAAGTACAGAGAATTGGTAGAAAGGTTAGGGGTAGATACGGTGGAGGAAAATAATGAATACTTACCTTGTAGTAACAGTAAAATTGAAATAATAATAGGTGATGATAATAATGGTATCAAGTACTTACCTGTGGTAGAAACTTATGATGATAATTACAAGATGAATAACAAGATTATAACATATGATCTTACTGATGTAGACAGAACCCTACTCGATGGTGACTTGATATATGAAATTGAAATTGTGAATAAATATGAAATAGTTAATAATTATTATGAATATAATGTTTCTAATAATAAAATTTTTTCACTAAAAAATAAGATAAATAGACATAAGATTAGGATGTTATTCAACGATGGAGGATAGACTGTTGTATTGTGAAATGAACATTAAATATATGTGAAAAGTGGTTTTGAATTGGACTGCTATGGACTGATTTCGATTAATGACACAATAATGAAGTTGGATTGTATATTTTTCATTGTTTTATATGTATTTATGTCAATGTATTTATGGGTTTTGACAGTTTTTGTGTATTACAGGTAATTTTTATATATTTGTGTACACCATGTATGTTTTAATAATTGTGTTAATAATTAACAATTAACATGTTTTGTTTAACAAGTTTAAATAATTTAATAATAATTAAAGAGTAATTATTCTTTATTACTGAATTAAAATGGTACAAAAGGAAGTTGTACTAACTGAAGTTGTAAATTATTAATTGTAATAGAAAGTTTCTAATGAAGTTAAATTATTATTTAATTTGTAATGAAGGTAATTCCTAATGAATAATAATAAATGATTAAGTAAGAATCTATATATTTGAAGATTGAGAGGTACTATTATGAGTAGGTGAGAGATGAATTTTATAAGACAATTGTCAATGATTACAGTAAGGTAGAAAGTGTTAAAAAGGGAATGGTGCCTGGGTATAGATAAAGGCAGGTGAGTTATTTAATTAATGTTAATGAGAGTTAGATAGTTAAGAATTTTGAAGTAAATAATACAAAGAGAGTATTAGATATTTAGGGACACAGTAGTTAGTGATTATTTGTAGAGGGGAGTAAAGTCAAGGTTAAACATATATTTGTTGTTGATGATATTTTGTAGTGGGGGTGAGGTGATAAGGAGTAGCCAACGTATAGCGTTGTGGCAGGTAATAGCATAGTTTTAGGGAGTGTTTGCCGAATTTTTTGGAAGGGCAAAATATTATGAATGTATATAGCCAGTTAGGGAACACCCATCTCTGTACAAAGACGCGCGGTGCTATAGGATTTATCGTCGGAATGAAATTAGTAATTGGTGTTTATAATTGAGAAATTGGTGTCATGATTGGTAAATTTGGTTGTTAGTTAGAAGAAGGTGAGTAAGATTATATAATAAGTAAAAGCATAGTGAATACAGGAGTCACCCAGACTAAACAATGATTAGAATGTGAAAGGTTAGGTAGTTAGTGAGGTAGAAAATTCAGAGTAGAGAGGTAATAAGAAATGAATGAAATGAAAAATAATAATAATAATATGAATATAATAATAAATTTGAAATAAATTATTAATAAATAATTGATGGCTAATTAATGAACGTTTAGAATTATTCATTAATTAATTGAAATTGTAAATTTTATAATTTAAATGCAACTTAAATAGATAAAATGTGCAAATCTTAATCAAGATTAAATATGAATTAACCATTTCGATGTATTACTGTATTAATATAATGATAATCTGTATTATTATGTATCATGTATTATGTATTATGTTATGAAATTTTAACATGATTTATAGAAATAAATCTGTGCCAGCACACACTACACTGTCACAGCACGAACATGCAACCATCAATGCAGGTCGAGATTCTACCCTGACCATCACTACCTGCACTGGCGGTCGCTGCTGGTTGCAGGTCCATGCCGGTGCTGTTCTAGTGTGCAAGCTTGTATTTGAAAACATGGAAACCTTCATGACCGTCAAATGCCAGTGCCTGCTGTGCTGGTCCGTGCCGGTCCATGCTGGTGTAGTGTGCGCGAACCTTAAGAGGCACAAAATATTCTACCCCCTCCACGGGAGTTTCCAGACCTGTATATATGACCCTGGTCATAGTTGTTATAGTGTAGCCTACTTTTAATTTATTTTCATTAATGGTGAACAAACTAGTTCATAAACAATGACTGAGTGGATTATTGTGTGATGAAGTTTTGTTTAAAAGTGTTGTTTTCACTATGAGCAATCAAAGTGCTAACATTTTTAAGAAACCTAGTGGAGCACAATACAGGAAACGCTTACAGGAAAAATCTGATAGGAATGTGTCTATTGAAAAAAAATCCAAAATTAGACACATTCTTCAACCGCCCACCAGAATGTTCGAACTGTAGTATAATAACTCGGCCTTGCCTCCCCCAACACCGACCTCCAGCGCCATGGACTTGGACTATGGCAGCAAGGTCAACCTCGTGGAGACGCCACCAACACCACAGCCACCTGAATCACCCAATACTGAGGAAGACAGTGGCACTCTCGTGGAAACGACAACACAACCACCCGATCCTGAGGTAGGGTCTAATGAAAAAGTTGATTTTAATGATCCTGCAAAGTAGGTTGTTAATGATAATTTATGGGACTATGTTGTTGAACATGCCATAAGCCAAAATGACAATTCAGATTTTTCAAAATATGCACATCAATATGCCAATCTAAAAAGATTTTTATCCAAAAGTTTGTTTTATAAGGTAACGAAAGTTTGTTTTATAAGAATGGCGAAACTGTCAAACGTAGTTGGTTATCGTTTTCCTCATCAAATGGGAACGTATTTTGTGTTCCATGCAAAATTTATGGCGGTACCACTTCGTTAGCAACTAGTGGATTTAATGATTGGAAGAACCCTAACATAGTGTATGACCATGACAATAATAAAGAACATGTCAATTGTTTTAAACAATATTTATCAAGAGGAACTTTATTAGGAATAGTTGACAAAAGCCTGATGGCACAATATCAAGAATGGCTTATTGGTGAAAGGTTTTAGAACGCGTGGTTGAAACAATGCCTTAGATTTGCTTCTGAGTAATTTGAACAGAAGAAAATCAATTTACAGTTATATACATGACAAGTTTGGGTTCTTATGGAAATTACCTGAACTTTCTGAACTAAATAATAAGACAAAAAGCTAATCATCTTCTAGAAAATTATGCTGTTGACTTGGATCAGACATTTCCTGATGAGTGTGTGCATTTAGCTCAGTTTTTAGAAGACTACAGACCTGTCAACCCAGAACAAGAAGAAGAAAAGAAGAAAAAGCGATCTGAAGCAAAACCACTGTTGAATTGTTTGAAAACGCTTAACTTAGAATCAATGTTTCCTAATGTTGAGATAGCTTTGTGCATTTTCCTTACTATGCCCGTCACTAACTGCAGTGGTGAAAGGTCTTTTTCAGCTTTGAAGGGGTGAAGAATTATTTACGCTCAAATTTGTGACAGGATAAACTGACCAGTGTAGCGCTCTTGTTCACTGAAAGTGACTTTCTGCAAGGACTTGATTTCAGTGAGGCGATTAAAACGTTTGCTCAATCTAAAGCAAGAAAAAATCTAGCTTGAACTTTACATGAGTTTTAACAAATCCACAATATATTTAACTGTTGTCTTCTTTGTGTAAATTATGTTTAATGTACCGTTTATAAAACTGCTATAATTCTGTAAACACTTAGTTAAATTTTTCCTTATAAAAACCATGCAAACTACAAATGGTTGAAGGTGAAAATCCAAAAAATCTCTGAAAAATAGCCTCAGTTTTCAATTCTTGAGACTATTTCCAAAAACAGTAATACATTTGAAATATTCCTAACTAAGAAATATATTGTAGGGAGTTTAAAGCTTCATTCAGCTCCTTGGAAATAAACATAAAAGTGAGGGGGAAATATGGGAGGTGAGGGGGTGCTAAAATATAATTAGCCTAGGGCGCCAAGATACCTTAATCCAGCCCTGTCTGTAACCAATCACAGAGATATCTATCTCAATAAGACCATGAATATTGTTATACATTGTAATAAAACTAAGTATATAGGATGTGTCGAGTACGTGTTTAAATAAGTTCCACGTTGTTATGTGCCAATTTGTAAAGAGACTAATTATGGGTGTGTTAAGATGCGACGATGATGCCTCACGTTGCGAGCGTCAATTTGTAATAAAACTACTTATGGTGAGTCCTTCTTTGATCAGTCCCCCCCGTAGGAGTCGTCAATTTGTTATGGAAGAAGTATGTTAGGTACTAGCGGTGAATCGTCCGTCTTATTCAAACCCCACTGTTGTAATCAATTCAGTAACGAACTGCTTGTTAATTATGTGAGGACGTATGTAATAATGTATGATACCAGCTGGAGACGTCAAATTATAAAGAGATCTTGTCTATGAGTGTAATTAGTTATAAGAGACTCCGATGTAACAAACGCCAAGTAGTACGTTGTAGGTGGCGATTCGTAACAATTAAAATGCTGTTACCTGATTTAATTCATATGTTATTAATTAAATATACCTTGCGGTTGTGACCAGTGAAACCCTCAGAACACAGATTATTAAGTCCACAAACTTAGAATTATATTCCTGAATTTATAATGGTAGTATTCCGTAGACTTAATTTAATTCTTAGTGGTTGTTTAATATGAGCAATATATATGGAGTATTTACTGAATGTAAGTGGTTTTTGTCTCAACCCTAGTCCCTCAACGATAAAAATTTCATTCAAATTTAGTATGGCAAAACCCGTTAGTTCAGCAATCTCCCGTCTCACCAGCTGCAAACTTGGAGCGCTGTTATTGGAAATAAGTGTGCGTATAGGTTAGTTATTCTGAGTGTTTGTATCAATCTGTTAATAAATTATTACACCAATTACATATAGTATTTTCTCTGCAATGATTAAAACGTTATCTCATACAACAAATGTACTTTATTTATTTTTCTCTGGTATTTAACCAGTTACGTTGTCTCAGACAAACAATAAGACAATACAATCGACTATCCCAACATGTATCGATTCTTAATTATTCGAACTCTAAAAAGAAAAAAAAACATATATATACTTTGAAAATAGTGACAAATAATTCTTATACCAGGGTTCGTGTAGTTCTTTGAACCATTAGTAAGGCCAGGTAAAACGCATAATTAAGGTTGTTCAATTTACAAAAGAATAAAATTATTTACTTAAAATACAATGATATGAAAATAATTTGTTTTTTTTTATTACCCAAGCGGCGAAAGCTTCATTAGGCGGTGAATGTTTGTCAACACGGTCAAAATGCTGTTTATCTCGTCTTCACCCAGTAAAACTGCTCTGGTCTTCAATGAATGGATGATGATAATCCCACGGGAACTCTGGTGCTTCCATTCTTCTTTTGCGTCTTCACAATTCTTGGTCCCAACGAACTGGAATTAGGATCTCAGCTTCCGCTGTCAATGAAGGTTATTTCGTCAACCGAATCTTCTGTATTTCCAAATATTTCCGTTAATTCAGGCTTCAACTCTTTATTGGTCTTCAATTTATAGCATGAATTGGTTTGATACCAAATTCAGCGGAATTGTTTAGTGAATGAGGTGAGACGCTTTCAGTTCTTTTTTATTGTATTCATAGGGTTATTTAATTTGTATGATTCATTAACATTCCAGTATAATTGTTTTGCAAAATGCTTTTTTCAATTTGGATATATATTTTCTTTATATTTATTCATATATTTTAAATATATCGGTTCATTTCAATCTAATAGCTTGTAACAATCAGTACCATCTATTCAAAATCAACAAGTTACTAAAAATCAGTTGCCTTAACAACCAGGTTTTCTATATATCCTTGAGCCGGCATTATAGAATATTACTACTCCTTTCCAATAAAATACTCCATGCTTGGATTAATATTGAATCACATAAAATTCTCCCCTAACCTTCCTTATTAAACAGTAAATGTTTTACTAGAGTTTCGTTGGACTGGGTTTACTAAAAAGGTATTAATTTCCTTTCACTAATATGGAATTTAGGCCTATAGATTCATTTACAACCATTATAACATTATTTGGTTTTTAACTTAATTTTCTTTTTACCTGACCTACTGTACAATTAATTATTGATTACATAGTTAATTACATGAATTTTAATTTACTGGTGGTTATTTGTTTTTTTACATTAATTAATTGGTTCTGGAACCCTTTATTAATTTATGACATAATTGTCAGAACTACTTGTTAGACTTGAAACACTGGTCACACTCCTGATCCAGTTTATAAACATTAATTAGAACAACAGTATCTTTCAATTTTATACAATACTGACAACTTAGTACCGTGCCTAACATTGGTAACTATATTGTGCTGTATAAAAACAAATCTAACATAAAATATAAACATAATTATTGAGTAAGTATTATTATCAAACAACATCATTTCATTTTTAACACATTCAACATACAATATAAATATTCTGTAGACCTTAACATGTCACAGTACGAAACAAACATTTCATTACATCCAATCATTCATTAGTCTGGGTTTTATACATTTAATATTAGTCATTGCCTCCTTTTTACTTGAGGTCCTTCTCAAACATATGAACTATCGAACAACCTTAAGTCAGGGTATGGTCTTTGACCATATTTCATTCAGTCTTTTATGTAACGTTGGGGAACCTCAACTATGTTGCGTTACATAACACCCCCCCTTCGAAATAAGTTTATTTTGGTATAAACAAAGTTTAGCAAGAAATAAACTTCTAATTTGTATCTGGCCAATTGGTTTCCTATTTATAGTACTTTTATATTTCCCAATTATTCGTTATTTTATTATCATTTCTTCGTTCCTTCTTAAAGTCAATTATTTCCCAAGTTTAAATCTTATTTCTATAATCATTCTTGTGACATTCTTTATTAATTATACATTTTGGATCTGGTTTTATTTAATTCTCTATATTTATTTGTGAGTTTTCCCTCTAATATTTAATTTTCCTAAACCTCCCTAACATTATAACTGGAATCGAATCGGTGGTGCTCTATCGGCTAACCAATTACCGTCGTCCGTTACATACTTTCTGGGATCAGAGGAACATCATCTCTGCCCAGTCAAATGATTGCTGGAATATTCTACAGTCAATCTTCATTAATAAACCTCGTAAGGTAGTCATCATGTGACCTTCAATAAAATAATAAATAATAATCATATTCTAGGGATTATTCACTGTACTTTAACTCAGATCATATTATTTCTTCATATTAATTCTTCCTTCTATTATACACTTTTTCTCTCCAATACTTGGCTATTTTATTGACATTTATTAATTGGGTTTTGTTTACGGATAATTCTTAACCATTAGTTTTTTTCTTTTCTTGTGATCCTTTTGATGGTTCCATTTTGGCTTCTTCATTCTCTTGTCTTCATTGGCTCATATTCCTTTGTGATCAATACAGCTGGTTATGAGATTTTGGTCAGTACTATACATTACATTATGTAGCTATATTCTTCTGGCACAATCATTATTATTTCTTTTACATTCTAAATTACATTTCTCACTATTATGTTACATTAGATAAACTCATTTCGTCTTTTGGTTTTGATGATTTTTATTAAGTTGAATTAGTGTAAAATTTTTTTCTTCTTTCATATCAGTTTAAAGCAATTTCTTCTAAATTGTATAGTAAGGTGTTCTTACTTATTTTTCGACTTTGGTTGTTCTTTTTATCTTCAAAATTCTCTTTCTTATATAATTCATAAATTGTTTTCTTAGATACTTGTTTGTAAGCTGAGCTTACTTCATTTTTTTTTGAATTTTGGGGTATTTATTCTCTTTATTTTAAATCATACTGTTTCTGAATAATTATGAGTAAGTTGTTCTTACATCCTTTGGAATTTTGGGTTTTAGTCTCTTCATTTTATATTATATCGTTTCGAAATTACTTGAGTAAGTTGTCCTTACATGCTTTTAGAATTTTGGGTTTTTATTTACAATGGGTTGCTTGGTCCTGTATCCATAAAATCCGTCCCTTTTCATTATATTCTGTTTGGAATCTGTTTAACCGTGGTCCATTATTTCCTCTATACTGGTTGTTCGGGTCTCTCTAGTGTATAGAGTTATTTCTGTCCTTGTGACATATCTCATTATTGGGTTCTTGCCTCTTGTCACTATAAAATTGTCATTTATAGTCAAGCTCATCATCGTCCTTTGAACTGATTCTTCTGTACTGTCTCTTAATGTTTCTGATGGTTCATACATAAATTCCACAAGTCCTCCATGCTCCTTAGTTAGTTTTGGCCTTTTTGGTCCTTCTAGTCCATCTGGGAATTCAAGTGTGGTTCGTTTAAAGTTTCTCACTTGCCTTACTTCTCTGTTTTCCGTAATTGGTCTATTATGCAGTTGAACCAATCCCCTTTTAATCATTTCCAATTCTTCCCGTGTATTTATTAATTTCCGTTTACACATTTGTCTTATTCTCACTATCTTCATTTCATCATGAATCCGTTCTATTCTTCCGGTTCTATCAATTGGTATCTTGTCAAAATTTTCTTGGGTCTTCGCTTGTATGTTTCCTATTTGAGTAATTTTGGTCTCTACTTCTACTCTGAGTTGCATGATGGGTTCATCTGTCTTTTCCAGATCCACCGTAATTTCATTTATTTGCCTCCACTTCATAGCTATCAACTCCTTTGCTCCGTGTTTCATTGACAATTATAATACTTCCATTGATGACTTCCTTCAATGCTAGGCCTTGTTCATTGATGATTTGCCGCAACTCCTTATTATGGTTTTCAATTTTCTCATCCATTCGTTTGGTATTCTCCAGAATCTGCCTCAAACTCTCATCATTCCTGTCAAACCTTTTATTCATTTGCTTGATTAAATTTTCGCTCAAAATTTCGTTTAGTTTTCTTGAGTTTTCATTAATACTGTCTATTTTATGTTCCAGCTTCTCACTGATTTGTCTGGAATCGGCCTTCAGTTTTTCATTATTTTCATTTATGGTTTGCCTTAAAAGTTCACTAGTACTTTCCTTAATACTGTCTATTTTATTTTCCAGCTTTTCTGACCTTTCGTTTATACTGTCTATTTTTTCATTAGTTTGTCTATTATCTTCTTTGATTTGTCTTAAGTTCTCCTTATTTTCCTCATTTACTTGTTTATTGCTTTCCATTATAATCCTCAACATCTCCTGCATACTCATGTCTTCCTTTCGGGCAGATTTATTTGGTTGATCCCCTTGGGCATCTTCTTCCACTATTTCCATTTCCGTATCTATAACTATTTCGGTTTCTTCCGTATCACCTGTCTGTTGATCCATTTCAGTATCTGTACCTACCTCTGTTTCTTCTTCCCTCCTATCTTCTTCTGTCTCTTGTTCCTTCTCCATTCTTTTCGTAAGAGCTCTCGTATGCATTCCTGTGCCTCTAATGGTTGCCTGCTCAAGTTAAGTAACAAATAATATGAGTTTTTACTTAACTAAAGCCCACTCGTTGAGCGCCAATTTGTAATAAAACTAAGTATATAGGATGTGTCGAGTACGTGTTTAAATAAGTTCCACGTTGTTATGTGCCAATTTGTAAAGAGACTAATTATGGGTGTGTTAAGATGCGACGATGATGCCTCACGTTGCGAGCGTCAATTTGTAATAAAACTACTTATTGTGAGTCCTTCTTTGATCAGTCCCCCCCGTAGGAGTCGTCAATTTGTTATGGAAGAAGTATGTTAGGTACTAGCGGTGAATCGTCCGTCTTATTCAAACCCCACTGTTGTAATCAATTCAGTAACGAACTGCTTGTTAATTATGTGAGGACGTATGTAATAATGTATGATACCAGCTGGAGACGTCAAATTATAAAGAGATCTTGTCTATGAGTGTAATTAGTTATAAGAGACTCCGATGTAACAAACGCCAAGTAGTACGTTGTAGGTGGCGATTCGTAACAATTAAAATGCTGTTACCTGATTTAATTCATATGTTATTAATTAAATATACCTTGCGGTTGTGACCAGTGAAACCCTCAGAACACAGATTATTAAGTCCACAAACTTAGAATTATATTCCTGAATTTATAATGGTAGTATTCTGTAGACTTAATTTAATTCTCAGTGGTTGTTTAATATGAGCAATATATATGGAGTATTTACTGAATGTAAGTGGTTTTTGTCTCAACCCTAGTCCCTCAACGATAAAAATTTCATTCAAATTTAGTATGGCAAAACCCGTTAGTTCAGCAATCTCCCGTCTCACCAGCTGCAAACTTGGAGCGCTGTTATTGGAAATAAGTGTGCGTATAGGTTAGTTATTCTGAGTGTTTGTATCAATCTGTTAATAAATTATTACACCAATTACATATAGTATTTTCTCTGCAATGATTAAAACGTTATCTCATACAACAAATGTACTTTATTTATTTTTCTCTGGTATTTAACCAGTTACGTTGTCTCAGACAAACAATAAGACAATACAATCGACTATCCCAACATGTATCGATTCTTAATTATTCGAACTCTAAAAAGAAAAAAAAACATATATATACTTTGAAAATAGTGACAAATAATTCTTATACCAGGGTTCGTGTAGTTCTTTGAACCATTAGTAAGGCCAGGTAAAACGCATAATTAAGGTTGTTCAATTTACAAAAGAATAAAATTATTTACTTAAAATACAATGATATGAAAATAATTTGTTTTTTTTATTACCCAAGCGGCGAAAGCTTCATTAGGCGGTGAATGTTTGTCAACACGGTCAAAATGCTGTTTATCTCGTCTTCACCCAGTAAAACTGCTCTGGTCTTCAATGAATGGATGATGATAATCCCACGGGAACTCTGGTGCTTCGATTCTTCTTTTGCGTCTTCACAATTCTTGGTCCCAACGAACTGGAATTAGGATCTCAGCTTCCGCTGTCAATGAAGGTTATTTCGTCAACCGAATCTTCTGTATTTCCAAATATTTCCGTTAATTCAGGCTTCAACTCTTTATTGGTCTTCAATTTATAGCATGAATTGGTTTGATACCAAATTCAGCGGAATTGTTTAGTGAATGAGGTGAGACGCTTTCAGTTCTTTTTTATTGTATTCATAGGGTTATTTAATTTGTATGATTCATTAACATTCCAGTATAATTGTTTTGCAAAATGCTTTTTTCAATTTGGATATATATTTTCTTTATATTTATTCATATATTTTAAATATATCGGTTCATTTCAATCTAATAGCTTGTAACAATCAGTACCATCTATTCAAAATCAACAAGTTACTAATAATCTGTTGCCTTAACAACCAGGTTTTCTATATATCCTTGAGCCGGCATTATAGAATATTACTACTCCTTTCCAATAAAATACTCCATGCTTGGATTAATATTGAATCACATAAAATTCTCCCCTAACCTTCCTTATTAAACAGTAAATGTTTTACTAGAGTTTCGTTGGACTGGGTTTACTAAAAAGGTATTAATTTCCTTTCACTAATATGGAATTTAGGCCTATAGATTCATTTACAACCATTATAACATTATTTGGTTTTTAACTTCATTTTCTTTTTACCTGACCTACTGTACAATTAATTATTGATTACATAGTTAATTACATGAATTTTAATTTACTGGTGGTTATTTGTTTTTTTACATTAATTAATTGGTTCTGGAACCCTTTATTAATTTATGACATAATTGTCAGAACTACTTGTTAGACTTGAAACACTGGTCACACTCCTGATCCAGTTTATAAACATTAATTAGAACAACAGTATCTTTCAATTTTATACAATACTGACAACTTAGTACCGTGCCTAACATTGGTAACTATATTGTGCTGTATAAAAACAAATCTAACATAAAATATAAACATAATTATTGAGTAAGTATTATTATCAAACAACATCATTTCATTTTTAACACATTCAACATACAATATAAATATTCTGTAGACCTTAACATGTCACAGTACGAAACAAACATTTCATTACATCCAATCATTCATTAGTCTGGGTTTTATACATTTAATATTAGTCATTGCCTCCTTTTTACTTGAGGTCCTTCTCAAACATATGAACTATCGAACAACCTTAAGTCAGGGTATGGTCTTTGACCATATTTCATTCAGTCTTTTATGTAACGTTGGGGAACCTCAACTATGTTGCGTTACATAACACCCCCCCTTCGAAATAAGTTTATTTTGGTATAAACAAAGTTTAGCAAGAAATAAACTTCTAATTTGTATCTGGCCAATTGGTTTCCTATTTATAGTACTTTTATATTTCCCAATTATTCGTTATTTTATTATCATTTCTTCGTTCCTTCTTAAAGTCAATTATTTCCCAAGTTTAAATCTTATTTCTATAATCATTCTTGTGACATTCTTCATTAATTATACATTTTGGATCTGGTTTTATTTAATTCTCTATATTTATTTGTGAGTTTTCCCTCTAATATTTAATTTTCCTAAACCTCCCTAACATTATAACTGGAATCGAATCGGTGGTGCTCTATCGGCTAACCAATTACCGTCGTCCGTTACATACTTTCTGGGATCAGAGGAACATCATCTCTGCCCAGTCAAATGATTGCTGGAATATTCTACAGTCAATCTTCATTAATAAACCTCGTAAGGTAGTCATCATGTGACCTTCAATAAAATAATAAATAATAATCATATTCTAGGGATTATTCACTGTACTTTAACTCAGATCATATTATTTCTTCATATTAATTCTTCCTTCTATTATACACTTTTTCTCTCCAATACTTGGCTATTTTATTGACATTTATTAATTGGGTTTTGTTTACGGATAATTCTTAACCATTAGTTTTTTTCTTTTCTTGTGATCCTTTTGATGGTTCCATTTTGGCTTCTTCATTCTCTTGTCTTCATTGGCTCATATTCCTTTGTGATCAATACAGCTGGTTATGAGATTTTGGTCAGTACTATACATTACATTATGTAGCTATATTCTTCTGGCACAATCATTATTATTTCTTTTACATTCTAAATTACATTTCTCACTATTATGTTACATTAGATAAACTCATTTCGTCTTTTGGTTTTGATGATTTTTATTAAGTTGAATTAGTGTAAAATTTTTTTCTTCTTTCATATCAGTTTAAAGCAATTTCTTCTAAATTGTATAGTAAGGTGTTCTTACTTATTTTTCGACTTTGGTTGTTCTTTTTATCTTCAAAATTCTCTTTCTTATATAATTCATAAATTGTTTTCTTAGATACTTGTTTGTAAGTTGAGCTTACTTCATTTTTTTTTGAATTTTGGGGTATTTATTCTCTTTATTTTAAATCATAATGTTTCTGAATAATTATGAGTAAGTTGTTCTTACATCCTTTGGAATTTTGGGTTTTAGTCTCTTCATTTTATATTATATCGTTTCGAAATTACTTGAGTAAGTTGTCCTTACATGCTTTTAGAATTTTGGGTTTTTATTTACAATGGGTTGCTTGGTCCTGTATCCATAAAATCTGTCCCTTTTCATTATATTCTGTTTGGAATCTGTTTAACCGTGGTCCATTATTTCCTCTATACTGGTTGTTCGGGTCTCTCTAGTGTATAGAGTTATTTCTGTCCTTGTGACATATCTCATTATTGGGTTCTTGCCTCTTGTCACTATAAAATTGTCATTTATAGTCAAGCTCATCATCGTCCTTTGAACTGATTCTTCTGTACTGTCTCTTAATGTTTCTGATGGTTCATACATAAATTCCACAAGTCCTCCATGCTCCTTAGTTAGTTTTGGCCTTTTTGGTCCTTCTAGTCCATCTGGGAATTCAAGTGTGGTTCGTTTAAAGTTTCTCACTTGCCTTACTTCTCTGTTTTCCGTAATTGGTCTATTATGCAGTTGAACCAATCCCCTTTTAATCATTTCCAATTCTTCCCGTGTATTTATTAATTTCCGTTTACACATTTGTCTTATTCTCACTATCTTCATTTCATCATGAATCCGTTCTATTCTTCCGGTTCTATCAATTGGTATCTTGTCAAAATTTTCTTGGGTCTTCGCTTGTATGTTTCCTATTTGAGTAATTTTGGTCTCTACTTCTACTCTGAGTTGCATGATGGGTTCATCTGTCTTTTCCAGATCCACCGTAATTTCATTTATTTGCCTCCACTTCATAGCTATCAACTCCTTTGCTCCGTGTTTCATTGACAATTATAATACTTCCATTGATGACTTCCTTCAATGCTAGGCCTTGTTCATTGATGATTTGCCGCAACTCCTTATTATGGTTTTCAATTTTCTCATCCATTCGTTTGGTATTCTCCAGAATCTGCCTCAAACTCTCATCATTCCTGTCAAACCTTTTATTCATTTGCTTGATTAAATTTTCGCTCAAAATTTCGTTTAGTTTTCTTGAGTTTTCATTAATACTGTCTATTTTATGTTCCAGCTTCTCACTGATTTGTCTGGAATCGGCCTTCAGTTTTTCATTATTTTCATTTATGGTTTGCCTTAAAAGTTCACTAGTACTTTCCTTAATACTGTCTATTTTATTTTCCAGCTTTTCTGACCTTTCGTTTATACTGTCTATTTTTTCATTAGTTTGTCTATTATCTTCTTTGATTTGTCTTAAGTTCTCCTTATTTTCCTCATTTACTTGTTTATTGCTTTCCATTATAATCCTCAACATCTCCTGCATACTCATGTCTTCCTTTCGGGCAGATTTATTTGGTTGATCCCCTTGGGCATCTTCTTCCACTATTTCCATTTCCGTATCTATAACTATTTCGGTTTCTTCCGTATCACCTGTCTGTTGATCCATTTCAGTATCTGTACCTACCTCTGTTTCTTCTTCCCTCCTATCTTCTTCTGTCTCTTGTTCCTTCTCCATTCTTTTCGTAAGAGCTCTCGTATGCATTCCTGTGCCTCTAATGGTTGCCTGCTCAAGTTAAGTAACAAATAATATGAGTTTTTACTTAACTAAAGCCCACTCGTTGAGCGCCAATTTGTAATAAAACTAAGTATATAGGATGTGTCGAGTACGTGTTTAAATAAGTTCCACGTTGTTATGTGCCAATTTGTAAAGAGACTAATTATGGGTGTGTTAAGATGCGACGATGATGCCTCACGTTGCGAGCGTCAATTTGTAATAAAACTACTTATGGTGAGTCCTTCTTTGATCAGTCCCCCCCGTAGGAGTCGTCAATTTGTTATGGAAGAAGTATGTTAGGTACTAGCGGTGAATCGTCCGTCTTATTCAAACCCCACTGTTGTAATCAATTCAGTAACGAACTGCTTGTTAATTATGTGAGGACGTATGTAATAATGTATGATACCAGCTGGAGACGTCAAATTATAAAGAGATCTTGTCTATGAGTGTAATTAGTTATAAGAGACTCCGATGTAACAAACGCCAAGTAGTACGTTGTAGGTGGCGATTCGTAACAATTAAAATGCTGTTACCTGATTTAATTCATATGTTATTAATTAAATATACCTTGCGGTTGTGACCAGTGAAACCCTCAGAACACAGATTATTAAGTCCACAAACTTAGAATTATATTCCTGAATTTATAATGGTAGTATTCTGTAGACTTAATTTAATTCTCAGTGGTTGTTTAATATGAGCAATATATATGGAGTATTTACTGAATGTAAGTGGTTTTTGTCTCAACCCTAGTCCCTCAACGATAAAAATTTCATTCAAATTTAGTATGGCAAAACCCGTTAGTTCAGCAATCTCCCGTCTCACCAGCTGCAAACTTGGAGCGCTGTTATTGGAAATAAGTGTGCGTATAGGTTAGTTATTCTGAGTGTTTGTATCAATCTGTTAATAAATTATTACACCAATTACATATAGTATTTTCTCTGCAATGATTAAAACGTTATCTCATACAACAAATGTACTTTATTTATTTTTCTCTGGTATTTAACCAGTTACGTTGTCTCAGACAAACAATAAGACAATACAATCGACTATCCCAACATGTATCGATTCTTAATTATTCGAACTCTAAAAAGAAAAAAAAACATATATATACTTTGAAAATAGTGACAAATAATTCTTATACCAGGGTTCGTGTAGTTCTTTGAACCATTAGTAAGGCCAGGTAAAACGCATAATTAAGGTTGTTCAATTTACAAAAGAATAAAATTATTTACTTAAAATACAATGATATGAAAATAATTTGTTTTTTTTATTACCCAAGCGGCGAAAGCTTCATTAGGCGGTGAATGTTTGTCAACACGGTCAAAATGCTGTTTATCTCGTCTTCACCCAGTAAAACTGCTCTGGTCTTCAATGAATGGATGATGATAATCCCACGGGAACTCTGGTGCTTCGATTCTTCTTTTGCGTCTTCACAATTCTTGGTCCCAACGAACTGGAATTAGGATCTCAGCTTCCGCTGTCAATGAAGGTTATTTCGTCAACCGAATCTTCTGTATTTCCAAATATTTCCGTTAATTCAGGCTTCAACTCTTTATTGGTCTTCAATTTATAGCATGAATTGGTTTGATACCAAATTCAGCGGAATTGTTTAGTGAATGAGGTGAGACGCTTTCAGTTCTTTTTTATTGTATTCATAGGGTTATTTAATTTGTATGATTCATTAACATTCCAGTATAATTGTTTTGCAAAATGCTTTTTTCAATTTGGATATATATTTTCTTTATATTTATTCATATATTTTAAATATATCGGTTCATTTCAATCTAATAGCTTGTAACAATCAGTACCATCTATTCAAAATCAACAAGTTACTAATAATCTGTTGCCTTAACAACCAGGTTTTCTATATATCCTTGAGCCGGCATTATAGAATATTACTACTCCTTTCCAATAAAATACTCCATGCTTGGATTAATATTGAATCACATAAAATTCTCCCCTAACCTTCCTTATTAAACAGTAAATGTTTTACTAGAGTTTCGTTGGACTGGGTTTACTAAAAAGGTATTAATTTCCTTTCACTAATATGGAATTTAGGCCTATAGATTCATTTACAACCATTATAACATTATTTGGTTTTTAACTTCATTTTCTTTTTACCTGACCTACTGTACAATTAATTATTGATTACATAGTTAATTACATGAATTTTAATTTACTGGTGGTTATTTGTTTTTTTACATTAATTAATTGGTTCTGGAACCCTTTATTAATTTATGACATAATTGTCAGAACTACTTGTTAGACTTGAAACACTGGTCACACTCCTGATCCAGTTTATAAACATTAATTAGAACAACAGTATCTTTCAATTTTATACAATACTGACAACTTAGTACCGTGCCTAACATTGGTAACTATATTGTGCTGTATAAAAACAAATCTAACATAAAATATAAACATAATTATTGAGTAAGTATTATTATCAAACAACATCATTTCATTTTTAACACATTCAACATACAATATAAATATTCTGTAGACCTTAACATGTCACAGTACGAAACAAACATTTCATTACATCCAATCATTCATTAGTCTGGGTTTTATACATTTAATATTAGTCATTGCCTCCTTTTTACTTGAGGTCCTTCTCAAACATATGAACTATCGAACAAACTTAAGTCAGGGTATGGTCTTTGACCATATTTCATTCAGTCTTTTATGTAACGTTGGGGAACCTCAACTATGTTGCGTTACATAACACCCCCCCTTCGAAATAAGTTTATTTTGGTATAAACAAAGTTTAGCAAGAAATAAACTTCTAATTTGTATCTGGCCAATTGGTTTCCTATTTATAGTACTTTTATATTTCCCAATTATTCGTTATTTTATTATCATTTCTTCGTTCCTTCTTAAAGTCAATTATTTCCCAAGTTTAAATCTTATTTCTATAATCATTCTTGTGACATTCTTCATTAATTATACATTTTGGATCTGGTTTTATTTAATTCTCTATATTTATTTGTGAGTTTTCCCTCTAATATTTAATTTTCCTAAACCTCCCTAACATTATAACTGGAATCGAATCGGTGGTGCTCTATCGGCTAACCAATTACCGTCGTCCGTTACATACTTTCTGGGATCAGAGGAACATCATCTCTGCCCAGTCAAATGATTGCTGGAATATTCTACAGTCAATCTTCATTAATAAACCTCGTAAGGTAGTCATCATGTGACCTTCAATAAAATAATAAATAATAATCATATTCTAGGGATTATTCACTGTACTTTAACTCAGATCATATTATTTCTTCATATTAATTCTTCCTTCTATTATACACTTTTTCTCTCCAATACTTGGCTATTTTATTGACATTTATTAATTGGGTTTTGTTTACGGATAATTCTTAACCATTAGTTTTTTTCTTTTCTTGTGATCCTTTTGATGGTTCCATTTTGGCTTCTTCATTCTCTTGTCTTCATTGGCTCATATTCCTTTGTGATCAATACAGCTGGTTATGAGATTTTGGTCAGTACTATACATTACATTATGTAGCTATATTCTTCTGGCACAATCATTATTATTTCTTTTACATTCTAAATTACATTTCTCACTATTATGTTACATTAGATAAACTCATTTCGTCTTTTGGTTTTGATGATTTTTATTAAGTTGAATTAGTGTAAAATTTTTTTCTTCTTTCATATCAGTTTAAAGCAATTTCTTCTAAATTGTATAGTAAGGTGTTCTTACTTATTTTTCGACTTTGGTTGTTCTTTTTATCTTCAAAATTCTCTTTCTTATATAATTCATAAATTGTTTTCTTAGATACTTGTTTGTAAGTTGAGCTTACTTCATTTTTTTTTGAATTTTGGGGTATTTATTCTCTTTATTTTAAATCATAATGTTTCTGAATAATTATGAGTAAGTTGTTCTTACATCCTTTGGAATTTTGGGTTTTAGTCTCTTCATTTTATATTATATCGTTTCGAAATTACTTGAGTAAGTTGTCCTTACATGCTTTTAGAATTTTGGGTTTTTATTTACAATGGGTTGCTTGGTCCTGTATCCATAAAATCTGTCCCTTTTCATTATATTCTGTTTGGAATCTGTTTAACCGTGGTCCATTATTTCCTCTATACTGGTTGTTCGGGTCTCTCTAGTGTATAGAGTTATTTCTGTCCTTGTGACATATCTCATTATTGGGTTCTTGCCTCTTGTCACTATAAAATTGTCATTTATAGTCAAGCTCATCATCGTCCTTTGAACTGATTCTTCTGTACTGTCTCTTAATGTTTCTGATGGTTCATACATAAATTCCACAAGTCCTCCATGCTCCTTAGTTAGTTTTGGCCTTTTTGGTCCTTCTAGTCCATCTGGGAATTCAAGTGTGGTTCGTTTAAAGTTTCTCACTTGCCTTACTTCTCTGTTTTCCGTAATTGGTCTATTATGCAGTTGAACCAATCCCCTTTTAATCATTTCCAATTCTTCCCGTGTATTTATTAATTTCCGTTTACACATTTGTCTTATTCTCACTATCTTCATTTCATCATGAATCCGTTCTATTCTTCCGGTTCTATCAATTGGTATCTTGTCAAATTTTTCTTGGGTCTTGGCTTGTATGTTTCCTATTTGAGTAATTTTGGTCTCTACTTCTACTCTGAGTTGCATGATGGGTTCATCTGTCTTTTCCAGATCCACCGTAATTTCATTTATTTGCCTCCACTTCATAGCTATCAACTCCTTTGCTCCGTGTTTCATTGACAATTATAATACTTCCATTGATGACTTCCCTCAATGCTAGGCCTTGTTCATTGATGATTTGCCGCAACTCCTTATTATGGTTTTCAATTTTCTCATCCATTCGTTTGGTATTCTCCAGAATCTGCCTCAAACTCTCATCATTCCTGTCAAACCTTTTATTCATTTGCTTGATTAAATTTTCGCTCAAAATTTCGTTTTGTTTTCTTGAGTTTTCATTAATACTGTCTATTTTATGTTCCAGCTTCTCACTGATTTGTCTGGAATCGGCCTTCAATTTTTCATTATTTTCATTTATGGTTTGCCTTAAAAGTTCACTAGTACTTTCCTTAATACTGTCTATTTTATTTTCTAGCTTTTCTGACCTTTTGTTTATACTGTCTATTTTTTCATTAGTTTGTCTATTATCTTCTTTGATTTGTCTTAAGTTCTCCTTATTTTCCTCATTTACTTGTTTATTGCTTTCCATTATAATCCTCAACATCTCCTGCATACTCATGTCTTCCTTTCGGGCAGATTTATTTGGTTGATCCCCTTGGGCATCTTCTTCCACTATTTCCATTTCCGTATCTATAACTATTTCGGTTTCTTCCGTATCACCTGTCTGTTGATCCATTTCAGTATCTGTACCTACCTCTGTTTCTTCTTCCCTCCTATCTTCTTCTGTCTCTTGTTCCTTCTCCATTCTTTTCGTAAGAGCTCTCGTATGCATTCCTGTGCCTCTAATGGTTGCCTGCTCAAGTTAAGTAACAAATAATATGAGTTTTTACTTAACTAAAGCCCACTCGTTGAGCGCCAATTTGTAATAAAACTAAGTATATAGGATGTGTCGAGTACGTGTTTAAATAAGTTCCACGTTGTTATGTGCCAATTTGTAAAGAGACTAATTATGGGTGTGTTAAGATGCGACGATGATGCCTCACGTTGCGAGCGTCAATTTGTAATAAAACTACTTATGGTGAGTCCTTCTTTGATCAGTCCCCCCCGTAGGAGTCGTCAATTTGTTATGGAAGAAGTATGTTAGGTACTAGCGGTGAATCGTCCGTCTTATTCAAACCCCACTGTTGTAATCAATTCAGTAACGAACTGCTTGTTAATTATGTGAGGACGTATGTAATAATGTATGATACCAGCTGGAGACGTCAAATTATAAAGAGATCTTGTCTATGAGTGTAATTAGTTATAAGAGACTCCGATGTAACAAACGCCAAGTAGTACGTTGTAGGTGGCGATTCGTAACAATTAAAATGCTGTTACCTGATTTAATTCATATGTTATTAATTAAATATACCTTGCGGTTGTGACCAGTGAAACCCTCAGAACACAGATTATTAAGTCCACAAACTTAGAATTATATTCCTGAATTTATAATGGTAGTATTCTGTAGACTTAATTTAATTCTCAGTGGTTGTTTAATATGAGCAATATATATGGAGTATTTACTGAATGTAAGTGGTTTTTGTCTCAACCCTAGTCCCTCAACGATAAAAATTTCATTCAAATTTAGTATGGCAAAACCCGTTAGTTCAGCAATCTCCCGTCTCACCAGCTGCAAACTTGGAGCGCTGTTATTGGAAATAAGTGTGCGTATAGGTTAGTTATTCTGAGTGTTTGTATCAATCTGTTAATAAATTATTACACCAATTACATATAGTATTTTCTCTGCAATGATTAAAACGTTATCTCATACAACAAATGTACTTTATTTATTTTTCTCTGGTATTTAACCAGTTACGTTGTCTCAGACAAACAATAAGACAATACAATCGACTATCCCAACATGTATCGATTCTTAATTATTCGAACTCTAAAAAGAAAAAAAAACATATATATACTTTGAAAATAGTGACAAATAATTCTTATACCAGGGTTCGTGTAGTTCTTTGAACCATTAGTAAGGCCAGGTAAAACGCATAATTAAGGTTGTTCAATTTACAAAAGAATAAAATTATTTACTTAAAATACAATGATATGAAAATAATTTGTTTTTTTTATTACCCAAGCGGCGAAAGCTTCATTAGGCGGTGAATGTTTGTCAACACGGTCAAAATGCTGTTTATCTCGTCTTCACCCAGTAAAACTGCTCTGGTCTTCAATGAATGGATGATGATAATCCCACGGGAACTCTGGTGCTTCGATTCTTCTTTTGCGTCTTCACAATTCTTGGTCCCAACGAACTGGAATTAGGATCTCAGCTTCCGCTGTCAATGAAGGTTATTTCGTCAACCGAATCTTCTGTATTTCCAAATATTTCCGTTAATTCAGGCTTCAACTCTTTATTGGTCTTCAATTTATAGCATGAATTGGTTTGATACCAAATTCAGCGGAATTGTTTAGTGAATGAGGTGAGACGCTTTCAGTTCTTTTTTATTATATTCATTGATAATTTATAGGGTTATTTAATTTGTATGATTCATTAACATTCCAGTATAATTGTTTTGCAAAATGCTTTTTTCAATTTGGATATATATTTTCTTTATATTTATTCATATATGTTAAATATATCGGTTCATTTCAATCTAATAGCTTGTAACAATCAGTACCATCTATTCAAAATCAACAAGTTACTAAAAATCAGTTGCCTTAACAACCAGGTTTTCTATATATCCTTGAGCCGGCATTATAGAATATTACTACTCCTTTCCAATAAAATACTCCATGCTTGGATTAATATTGAATCACATAAAATTCTCCCCTAACCTTCCCTATTAAACAGTAAATGTTTTACTAGAGTTTCGTTGGACTGGGTTTACTAAAAAGGTATTAATTTCCTTTCACTAATATGGAATTTAGGCCTATAGATTCATTTACAACCATTATAACATTATTTGGTTTTTAACTTAATTTTCTTTTTACCTGACCTACTGTACAATTAATTATTGATTACATAGTTAATTACATGAATTTTAATTTACTGGTGGTTATTTGTTTTTTTTACATTAATTAATTGGTTCTGGAACCCTTTATTAATTTATGACATAATTGTCAGAACTACTTGTTAGACTTGAAACACTGGTCACACTCCTGATCCAGTTTATAAACATTAATTAGAACAACAGTATCTTTCAATTTTATACAATACTGACAACTTAGTACCGTGCCTAACATTGGTAACTATATTGTGCTGTATAAAAACAATCTAACATAAAATATAAACATAATTATTGAGTAAGTATTATTATCAAACAACATCATTTCATTTTTAACACATTCAACATACAATATAAATATTCTGTAGACCTTAACATGTCACAGTACGAAACAAACATTTCATTACATCCAATCATTCATTAGTCTGGGTTTTATACATTTAATATTAGTCATTGCCTCCTTTTTACTTGAGGTCCTTCTCAAACATATGAACTATCGAACAACCTTAAGTCAGGGTATGGTCTTTGACCATATTTCATTCAGTCTTTTATGTAACGTTGGGGAACCTCAACTATGTTGCGTTACATAACACCCCCCCTTCGAAATAAGTTTATTTTGGTATAAACAAAGTTTAGCAAGAAATAAACTTCTAATTTGTATCTGGCCAATTGGTTTCCTATTTATAGTACTTTTATATTTCCCAATTATTCGTTATTTTATTATCATTTCTTCGTTCCTTCTTAAAGTCAATTATTTCCCAAGTTTAAATCTTATTTCTATAATCATTCTTGTGACATTCTTTATTAATTATACATTTTGGATCTGGTTTTATTTAATTCTCTATATTTATTTGTGAGTTTTCCCTCTAATATTTAATTTTCCTAAACCTCCCTAACATTATAACTGGAATCGAATCGGTGGTGCTCTATCGGCTAACCAATTACCGTCGTCCGTTACATACTTTCTGGGATCAGAGGAACATCATCTCTGCCCAGTCAAATGATTGCTGGAATATTCTACAGTCAATCTTCATTAATAAACCTCGTAAGGTAGTCATCATGTGACCTTCAATAAAATAATAAATAATAATCATATTCTAGGGATTATTCACTGTACTTTAACTCAGATCATATTATTTCTTCATATTAATTCTTCCTTCTATTATACACTTTTTCTCTCCAATACTTGGCTATTTTATTGACATTTATTAATTGGGTTTTGTTTACGGATAATTCTTAACCATTAGTTTTTTTCTTTTCTTGTGATCCTTTTGATGGTTCCATTTTGGCTTCTTCATTCTCTTGTCTTCATTGGCTCATATTCCTTTGTGATCAATACAGCTGGTTATGAGATTTTGGTCAGTACTATACATTACATTATGTAGCTATATTCTTCTGGCACAATCATTATTATTTCTTTTACATTCTAAATTACATTTCTCACTATTATGTTACATTAGATAAACTCATTTCGTCTTTTGGTTTTGATGATTTTTATTAAGTTGAATTAGTGTAAAATTTTTTTCTTCTTTCATATCAGTTTAAAGCAATTTCTTCTAAATTGTATAGTAAGGTGTTCTTACTTATTTTTCGACTTTGGTTGTTCTTTTTATCTTCAAAATTCTCTTTCTTATATAATTCATAAATTGTTTTCTTAGATACTTGTTTGTAAGTTGAGCTTACTTCATTTTTTTTTGAATTTTGGGGTATTTATTCTCTTTATTTTAAATCATACTGTTTCTGAATAATTATGAGTAAGTTGTTCTTACATCCTTTGGAATTTTAGGTTTTAGTCTCTTCATTTTATATTATATCGTTTCGAAATTACTTGAGTAAGTTGTCCTTACATGCTTTTAGAATTTTGGGTTTTTATTTACAATGGGTTGCTTGGTCCTGTATCCATAAAATCCGTCCCTTTTCATTATATTCTGTTTGGAATCTGTTTAACCGTGGTCCATTATTTCCTCTATACTGGTTGTTCAGGTCTCTCTAGTGTATAGAGTTATTTCTGTCCTTGTGACATATCTCATTATTGGGTTCTTGCCTCTTGTCACTATAAAATTGTCATTTATAGTCAAGCTCATCATCGTCCTTTGAACTGATTCTTCTGTACTGTCTCTTAATGTTTCTGATGGTTCATACATAAATTCCACAAGTCCTCCATGCTCCTTAGTTAGTTTTGGCCTTTTTGGTCCTTCTAGTCCATCTGGGAATTCAAGTGTGGTTCGTTTAAAGTTTCTCACTTGCCTTACTTCTCTGTTTTCCGTAATTGGTCTATTATGCAGTTGAACCAATCCCCTTTTAATCATTTCCAATTCTTCCCGTGTATTTATTAATTTCCGTTTACACATTTGTCTTATTCTCACTATCTTCATTTCATCATGAATCCGTTCTATTCTTCCGGTTCTATCAATTGGTATCTTGTCAAATTTTTCTTGGGTCTTGGCTTGTATGTTTCCTATTTGAGTAATTTTGGTCTCTACTTCTACTCTGAGTTGCATGATGGGTTCATCTGTCTTTTCCAGATCCACCGTAATTTCATTTATTTGCCTCCACTTCATAGCTATCAACTCCTTTGCTCCGTGTTTCATTGACAATTATAATACTTCCATTGATGACTTCCCTCAATGCTAGGCCTTGTTCATTGATGATTTGCCGCAACTCCTTATTATGGTTTTCAATTTTCTCATCCATTCGTTTGGTATTCTCCAGAATCTGCCTCAAACTCTCATCATTCCTGTCAAACCTTTTATTCATTTGCTAGATTAAATTTTCGCTCAAAATTTCGTTTTGTTTTCTTGAGTTTTCATTAATACTGTCTATTTTATGTTCCAGCTTCTCACTGATTTGTCTGGAATCGGCCTTCAATTTTTCATTATTTTCATTTATGGTTTGCCTTAAAAGTTCACTAGTACTTTCCTTAATACTGTCTATTTTATTTTCCAGCTTTTCTGACCTTTCGTTTATACTGTCTATTTTTTCATTAGTTTGTCTATTATCTTCTTTGATTTGTCTTAAGTTCTCCTTATTTTCCTCATTTACTTGTTTATTGCTTTCCATTATAATCCTCAACATCTCCTGCATACTCATGTCTTCCTTTCGGGCAGATTTATTTGGTTGATCCCCTTGGGCATCTTCTTCCACTATTTCCATTTCCGTATCTATAACTATTTCGGTTTCTTCTGTATCACCTGTCTGTTGATCCATTTCAGTATCTGTACCTACCTCTGTTTCTTCTTCCCTCCTATCTTCTTCTGTCTCTTGTTCCTTCTCCATTCTTTTCGTAAGAGCTCTCGTATGCATTCCTGTGCCTCTAATGGTTGCCTGCTCAAGTTAAGTAACAAATAATATGAGTTTTTACTTAACTAAAGCCCACTCGTTGAGCGCCAATTTGTAATAAAACTAAGTATATAGGATGTGTCGAGTACGTGTTTAAATAAGTTCCACGTTGTTATGTGCCAATTTGTAAAGAGACTAATTATGGGTGTGTTAAGATGCGACGATGATGCCTCACGTTGCGAGCGTCAATTTGTAATAAAACTACTTATGGTGAGTCCTTCTTTGATCAGTCCCCCCCGTAGGAGTCGTCAATTTGTTATGGAAGAAGTATGTTAGGTACTAGCGGTGAATCGTCCGTCTTATTCAAACCCCACTGTTGTAATCAATTCAGTAACGAACTGCTTGTTAATTATGTGAGGACGTATGTAATAATGTATGATACCAGCTGGAGACGTCAAATTATAAAGAGATCTTGTCTATGAGTGTAATTAGTTATAAGAGACTCCGATGTAACAAACGCCAAGTAGTACGTTGTAGGTGGCGATTCGTAACAATTAAAATGCTGTTACCTGATTTAATTCATATGTTATTAATTAAATATACCTTGCGGTTGTGACCAGTGAAACCCTCAGAACACAGATTATTAAGTCCACAAACTTAGAATTATATTCCTGAATTTATAATGGTAGTATTCTGTAGACTTAATTTAATTCTCAGTGGTTGTTTAATATGAGCAATATATATGGAGTATTTACTGAATGTAAGTGGTTTTTGTCTCAACCCTAGTCCCTCAACGATAAAAATTTCATTCAAATTTAGTATGGCAAAACCCGTTAGTTCAGCAATCTCCCGTCTCACCAGCTGCAAACTTGGAGCGCTGTTATTGGAAATAAGTGTGCGTATAGGTTAGTTATTCTGAGTGTTTGTATCAATCTGTTAATAAATTATTACACCAATTACATATAGTATTTTCTCTGCAATGATTAAAACGTTATCTCATACAACAAATGTACTTTATTTATTTTTCTCTGGTATTTAACCAGTTACATTGTCTCAGACAAACAATAAGACAATACAATCGACTATCCCAACATGTATCGATTCTTAATTATTCGAACTCTAAAAAGAAAAAAAAACATATATATACTTTGAAAATAGTGACAAATAATTCTTATACCAGGGTTCGTGTAGTTCTTTGAACCATTAGTAAGGCCAGGTAAAACGCATAATTAAGGTTGTTCAATTTACAAAAGAATAAAATTATTTACTTAAAATACAATGATATGAAAATAATTTGTTTTTTTTTATTACCCAAGCGGCGAAAGCTTCATTAGGCGGTGAATGTTTGTCAACACGGTCAAAATGCTGTTTATCTCGTCTTCACCCAGTAAAACTGCTCTGGTCTTCAATGAATGGATGATGATAATCCCACGGGAACTCTGGTGCTTCGATTCTTCTTTTGCGTCTTCACAATTCTTGGTCCCAACGAACTGGAATTAGGATCTCAGCTTCCGCTGTCAATGAAGGTTATTTCGTCAACCGAATCTTCTGTATTTCCAAATATTTCCGTTAATTCAGGCTTCAACTCTTTATTGGTCTTCAATTTATAGCATGAATTGGTTTGATACCAAATTCAGCGGAATTGTTTAGTGAATGAGGTGAGACGCTTTCAGTTCTTTTTTATTATATTCATTGATAATTTATAGGGTTATTTAATTTGTATGATTCATTAACATTCCAGTATAATTGTTTTGCAAAATGCTTTTTTCAATTTGGATATATATTTTCTTTATATTTATTCATATATTTTAAATATATCGGTTCATTTCAATCTAATAGCTTGTAACAATCAGTACCATCTATTCAAAATCAACAAGTTACTAAAAATCAGTTGCCTTAACAACCAGGTTTTCTATATATCCTTGAGCCGGCATTATAGAATATTACTACTCCTTTCCAATAAAATACTCCATGCTTGGATTAATATTGAATCACATAAAATTCTCCCCTAACCTTCCCTATTAAACAGTAAATGTTTTACTAGAGTTTCGTTGGACTGGGTTTACTAAAAAGGTATTAATTTCCTTTCACTAATATGGAATTTAGGCCTATAGATTCATTTACAACCATTATAACATTATTTGGTTTTTAACTTAATTTTCTTTTTACCTGACCTACTGTACAATTAATTATTGATTACATAGTTAATTACATGAATTTTAATTTACTGGTGGTTATTTGTTTTTTTTACATTAATTAATTGGTTCTGGAACCCTTTATTAATTTATGACATAATTGTCAGAACTACTTGTTAGACTTGAAACACTGGTCACACTCCTGATCCAGTTTATAAACATTAATTAGAACAACAGTATCTTTCAATTTTATACAATACTGACAACTTAGTACCGTGCCTAACATTGGTAACTATATTGTGCTGTATAAAAACAATCTAACATAAAATATAAACATAATTATTGAGTAAGTATTATTATCAAACAACATCATTTCATTTTTAACACATTCAACATACAATATAAATATTCTGTAGACCTTAACATGTCACAGTACGAAACAAACATTTCATTACATCCAATCATTCATTAGTCTGGGTTTTATACATTTAATATTAGTCATTGCCTCCTTTTTACTTGAGGTCCTTCTCAAACATATGAACTATCGAACAACCTTAAGTCAGGGTATGGTCTTTGACCATATTTCATTCAGTCTTTTATGTAACGTTGGGGAACCTTAACTATGTTGCGTTACATAACACCCCCCCTTCGAAATAAGTTTATTTTGGTATAAACAAAGTTTAGCAAGAAATAAACTTCTAATTTGTATCTGGCCAATTGGTTTCCTATTTATAGTACTTTTATATTTCCCAATTATTCGTTATTTTATTATCATTTCTTCGTTCCTTCTTAAAGTCAATTATTTCCCAAGTTTAAATCTTATTTCTATAATCATTCTTGTGACATTCTTTATTAATTATACATTTTGGATCTGGTTTTATTTAATTCTCTATATTTATTTGTGAGTTTTCCCTCTAATATTTAATTTTCCTAAACCTCCCTAACATTATAACTGGAATCGAATCGGTGGTGCTCTATCGGCTAACCAATTACCGTCGTCCGTTACATACTTTCTGGGATCAGAGGAACATCATCTCTGCCCAGTCAAATGATTGCTGGAATATTCTACAGTCAATCTTCATTAATAAACCTCGTAAGGTAGTCATCATGTGACCTTCAATAAAATAATAAATAATAATCATATTCTAGGGATTATTCACTGTACTTTAACTCAGATCATATTATTTCTTCATATTAATTCTTCCTTCTATTATACACTTTTTCTCTCCAATACTTGGCTATTTTATTGACATTTATTAATTGGGTTTTGTTTACGGATAATTCTTAACCATTAGTTTTTTTCTTTTCTTGTGATCCTTTTGATGGTTCCATTTTGGCTTCTTCATTCTCTTGTCTTCATTGGCTCATATTCCTTTGTGATCAATACAGCTGGTTATGAGATTTTGGTCAGTACTATACATTACATTATGTAGCTATATTCTTCTGGCACAATCATTATTATTTCTTTTACATTCTAAATTACATTTCTCACTATTATGTTACATTAGATAAACTCATTTCGTCTTTTGGTTTTGATGATTTTTATTAAGTTGAATTAGTGTAAAATTTTTTTCTTCTTTCATATCAGTTTAAAGCAATTTCTTCTAAATTGTATAGTAAGGTGTTCTTACTTATTTTTCGACTTTGGTTGTTCTTTTTATCTTCAAAATTCTCTTTCTTATATAATTCATAAATTGTTTTCTTAGATACTTGTTTGTAAGTTGAGCTTACTTCATTTTTTTTTGAATTTTGGGGTATTTATTCTCTTTATTTTAAATCATACTGTTTCTGAATAATTATGAGTAAGTTGTTCTTACATCCTTTGGAATTTTGGGTTTTAGTCTCTTCATTTTATATTATATCGTTTCGAAATTACTTGAGTAAGTTGTCCTTACATGCTTTTAGAATTTTGGGTTTTTATTTACAATGGGTTGCTTGGTCCTGTATCCATAAAATCCGTCCCTTTTCATTATATTCTGTTTGGAATCTGTTTAACCGTGGTCCATTATTTCCTCTATACTGGTTGTTCGGGTCTCTCTAGTGTATAGAGTTATTTCTGTCCTTGTGACATATCTCATTATTGGGTTCTTGCCTCTTGTCACTATAAAATTGTCATTTATAGTCAAGCTCATCATCGTCCTTTGAACTGATTCTTCTGTACTGTCTCTTAATGTTTCTGATGGTTCATACATAAATTCCACAAGTCCTCCATGCTCCTTAGTTAGTTTTGGCCTTTTTGGTCCTTCTAGTCCATCTGGGAATTCAAGTGTGGTTCGTTTAAAGTTTCTCACTTGCCTTACTTCTCTGTTTTCCGTAATTGGTCTATTATGCAGTTGAACCAATCCCCTTTTAATCATTTCCAATTCTTCCCGTGTATTTATTAATTTCCGTTTACACATTTGTCTTATTCTCACTATCTTCATTTCATCATGAATCCGTTCTATTCTTCCGGTTCTATCAATTGGTATCTTGTCAAATTTTTCTTGGGTCTTCGCTTGTATGTTTCCTATTTGAGTAATTTTGGTCTCTACTTCTACTCTGAGTTGCATGATGGGTTCATCTGTCTTTTCCAGATCCACCGTAATTTCATTTATTTGCCTCCACTTCATAGCTATCAACTCCTTTGCTCCGTGTTTCATTGACAATTATAATACTTCCATTGATGACTTCCCTCAATGCTAGGCCTTGTTCATTGATGATTTGCCGCAACTCCTTATTATGGTTTTCAATTTTCTCATCCATTCGTTTGGTATTCTCCAGAATCTGCCTCAAACTCTCATCATTCCTGTCAAACCTTTTATTCATTTGCTTGATTAAATTTTCGCTCAAAATTTCGTTTTGTTTTCTTGAGTTTTCATTAATACTGTCTATTTTATGTTCCAGCTTCTCACTGATTTGTCTGGAATCGGCCTTCAATTTTTCATTATTTTCATTTATGGTTTGCCTTAAAAGTTCACTAGTACTTTCCTTAATACTGTCTATTTTATTTTCCAGCTTTTCTGACCTTTCGTTTATACTGTCTATTTTTTCATTAGTTTGTCTATTATCTTCTTTGATTTGTCTTAAGTTCTCCTTATTTTCCTCATTTACTTGTTTATTGCTTTCCATTATAATCCTCAACATCTCCTGCATACTCATGTCTTCCTTTCGGGCAGATTTATTTGGTTGATCCCCTTGGGCATCTTCTTCCACTATTTCCATTTCCGTATCTATAACTATTTCGGTTTCTTCCGTATCACCTGTCTGTTGATCCATTTCAGTATCTGTACCTACCTCTGTTTCTTCTTCCCTCCTATCTTCTTCTGTCTCTTGTTCCTTCTCCATTCTTTTCGTAAGAGCTCTCGTATGCATTCCTGTGCCTCTAATGGTTGCCTGCTCAAGTTAAGTAACAAATAATATGAGTTTTTACTTAACTAAAGCCCACTCGTTGAGCGCCAATTTGTAATAAAACTAAGTATATAGGATGTGTCGATACGTGTTTAAATAAGTTCCACGTTGTTATGTGCCAATTTGTAAAGAGACTAATTATGGGTGTGTTAAGATGCGACGATGATGCCTCACATTGCGAGCGTCAATTTGTAATAAAACTACTTATGGTGAGTCCTTCTTTGATCAGTCCCCCCCGTAGGAGTCGTCAATTTGTTATGGAAGAAGTATGTTAGGTACTAGCTCGGTGAATCGTCCGTCTTATTCAAACCCCACTGTTGTAATCAATTCAGTAACGAACTGCTTGTTAATTATGTGAGGACGTATGTAATAATGTATGATACCAGCTGGAGACGTCAAATTATAAAGAGATCTTGTCTATGAGTGTAATTAGTTATAAGAGACTCCGATGTAACAAACGCCAAGTAGTACGTTGTAGGTGGCGATTCGTAACAATTAAAATGCTGTTACCTGATTTAATTCATATGTTATTAATTAAATATACCTTGCGGTTGTGACCAGTGAAACCCTCAGAACACAGATTATTAAGTCCACAAACTTAGAATTATATTCCTGAATTTATAATGGTAGTATTCTGTAGACTTAATTTAATTCTCAGTGGTTGTTTAATATGAGCAATATATATGGAGTATTTACTGAATGTAAGTGGTTTTTGTCTCAACCCTAGTCCCTCAACGATAAAAATTTCATTCAAATTTAGTATGGCAAAACCCGTTAGTTCAGCAATCTCCCGTCTCACCAGCTGCAAACTTGGAGCGCTGTTATTGGAAATAAGTGTGCGTATAGGTTAGTTATTCTGAGTGTTTGTATCAATCTGTTAATAAATTATTACACCAATTACATATAGTATTTTCTCTGCAATGATTAAAACGTTATCTCATACAACAAATGTACTTTATTTATTTTTCTCTGGTATTTAACCAGTTACGTTGTCTCAGACAAACAATAAGACAATACAATCGACTATCCCAACATGTATCGATTCTTAATTATTCGAACTCTAAAAAGAAAAAAAAACATATATATACTTTGAAAATAGTGACAAATAATTCTTATACCAGGGTTCGTGTAGTTCTTTGAACCATTAGTAAGGCCAGGTAAAACGCATAATTAAGGTTGTTCAATTTACAAAAGAATAAAATTATTTACTTAAAATACAATGATATGAAAATAATTTGTTTTTTTTTATTACCCAAGCGGCGAAAGCTTCATTAGGCGGTGAATGTTTGTCAACACGGTCAAAATGCTGTTTATCTCGTCTTCACCCAGTAAAACTGCTCTGGTCTTCAATGAATGGATGATGATAATCCCACGGGAACTCTGGTGCTTCGATTCTTCTTTTGCGTCTTCACAATTCTTGGTCCCAACGAACTGGAATTAGGATCTCAGCTTCCGCTGTCAATGAAGGTTATTTCGTCAACCGAATCTTCTGTATTTCCAAATATTTCCGTTAATTCAGGCTTCAACTCTTTATTGGTCTTCAATTTATAGCATGAATTGGTTTGATACCAAATTCAGCGGAATTGTTTAGTGAATGAGGTGAGACGCTTTCAGTTCTTTTTTATTATATTCATTGATAATTTATAGGGTTATTTAATTTGTATGATTCATTAACATTCCAGTATAATTGTTTTGCAAAATGCTTTTTTCAATTTGGATATATATTTTCTTTATATTTATTCATATATTTTAAATATATCGGTTCATTTCAATCTAATAGCTTGTAACAATCAGTACCATCTATTCAAAATCAACAAGTTACTAAAAATCAGTTGCCTTAACAACCAGGTTTTCTATATATCCTTGAGCCGGCATTATAGAATATTACTACTCCTTTCCAATAAAATACTCCATGCTTGGATTAATATTGAATCACATAAAATTCTCCCCTAACCTTCCCTATTAAACAGTAAATGTTTTACTAGAGTTTCGTTGGACTGGGTTTACTAAAAAGGTATTAATTTCCTTTCACTAATATGGAATTTAGGCCTATAGATTCATTTACAACCATTATAACATTATTTGGTTTTTAACTTAATTTTCTTTTTACCTGACCTACTGTACAATTAATTATTGATTACATAGTTAATTACATGAATTTTAATTTACTGGTGGTTATTTGTTTTTTTACATTAATTAATTGGTTCTGGAACCCTTTATTAATTTATGACATAATTGTCAGAACTACTTGTTAGACTTGAAACACTGGTCACACTCCTGATCCAGTTTATAAACATTAATTAGAACAACAGTATCTTTCAATTTTATACAATACTGACAACTTAGTACCGTGCCTAACATTGGTAACTATATTGTGCTGTATAAAAACAATCTAACATAAAATATAAACATAATTATTGAGTAAGTATTATTATCAAACAACATCATTTCATTTTTAACACATTCAACATACAATATAAATATTCTGTAGACCTTAACATGTCACAGTACGAAACAAACATTTCATTACATCCAATCATTCATTAGTCTGGGTTTTATACATTTAATATTAGTCATTGCCTCCTTTTTACTTGAGGTCCTTCTCAAACATATGAACTATCGAACAACCTTAAGTCAGGGTATGGTCTTTGACCATATTTCATTCAGTCTTTTATGTAACGTTGGGGAACCTCAACTATGTTGCGTTACATAACACCCCCCCTTCGAAATAAGTTTATTTTGGTATAAACAAAGTTTAGCAAGAAATAAACTTCTAATTTGTATCTGGCCAATTGGTTTCCTATTTATAGTACTTTTATATTTCCCAATTATTCGTTATTTTATTATCATTTCTTCGTTCCTTCTTAAAGTCAATTATTTCCCAAGTTTAAATCTTATTTCTATAATCATTCTTGTGACATTCTTCATTAATTATACATTTTGGATCTGGTTTTATTTAATTCTCTATATTTATTTGTGAGTTTTCCCTCTAATATTTAATTTTCCTAAACCTCCCTAACATTATAACTGGAATCGAATCGGTGGTGCTCTATCGGCTAACCAATTACCGTCGTCCGTTACATACTTTCTGGGATCAGAGGAACATCATCTCTGCCCAGTCAAATGATTGCTGGAATATTCTACAGTCAATCTTCATTAATAAACCTCGTAAGGTAGTCATCATGTGACCTTCAATAAAATAATAAATAATAATCATATTCTAGGGATTATTCACTGTACTTTAACTCAGATCATATTATTTCTTCATATTAATTCTTCCTTCTATTATACACTTTTTCTCTCCAATACTTGGCTATTTTATTGACATTTATTAATTGGGTTTTGTTTACGGATAATTCTTAACCATTAGTTTTTTTCTTTTCTTGTGATCCTTTTGATGGTTCCATTTTGGCTTCTTCATTCTCTTGTCTTCATTGGCTCATATTCCTTTGTGATCAATACAGCTGGTTATGAGATTTTGGTCAGTACTATACATTACATTATGTAGCTATATTCTTCTGGCACAATCATTATTATTTCTTTTACATTCTAAATTACATTTCTCACTATTATGTTACATTAGATAAACTCATTTCGTCTTTTGGTTTTGATGATTTTTATTAAGTTGAATTAGTGTAAAATTTTTTTCTTCTTTCATATCAGTTTAAAGCAATTTCTTCTAAATTGTATAGTAAGGTGTTCTTACTTATTTTTCGACTTTGGTTGTTCTTTTTATCTTCAAAATTCTCTTTCTTATATAATTCATAAATTGTTTTCTTAGATACTTGTTTGTAAGTTGAGCTTACTTCATTTTTTTTTGAATTTTGGGGTATTTATTCTCTTTATTTTAAATCATACTGTTTCTGAATAATTATGAGTAAGTTGTTCTTACATCCTTTGGAATTTTGGGTTTTAGTCTCTTCATTTTATATTATATCGTTTCGAAATTACTTGAGTAAGTTGTCCTTACATGCTTTTAGAATTTTGGGTTTTTATTTACAATGGGTTGCTTGGTCCTGTATCCATAAAATCTGTCCCTTTTCATTATATTCTGTTTGGAATCTGTTTAACCGTGGTCCATTATTTCCTCTATACTGGTTGTTCGGGTCTCTCTAGTGTATAGAGTTATTTCTGTCCTTGTGACATATCTCATTATTGGGTTCTTGCCTCTTGTCACTATAAAATTGTCATTTATAGTCAAGCTCATCATCGTCCTTTGAACTGATTCTTCTGTACTGTCTCTTAATGTTTCTGATGGTTCATACATAAATTCCACAAGTCCTCCATGCTCCTTAGTTAGTTTTGGCCTTTTTGGTCCTTCTAGTCCATCTGGGAATTCAAGTGTGGTTCGTTTAAAGTTTCTCACTTGCCTTACTTCTCTGTTTTCCGTAATTGGTCTATTATGCAGTTGAACCAATCCCCTTTTAATCATTTCCAATTCTTCCCGTATATTTATTAATTTCCGTTTACACATTTGTCTTATTCTCACTATCTTCATTTCATCATGAATCCGTTCTATTCTTCCGGTTCTATCAATTGGTATCTTGTCAAATTTTTCTTGGGTCTTGGCTTGTATGTTTCCTATTTGAGTAATTTTGGTCTCTACTTCTACTCTGAGTTGCATGATGGGTTCATCTGTCTTTTCCAGATCCACCGTAATTTCATTTATTTGCCTCCACTTCATAGCTATCAACTCCTTTGCTCCGTGTTTCATTGACAATTATAATACTTCCATTGATGACTTCCCTCAATGCTAGGCCTTGTTCATTGATGATTTGCCGCAACTCCTTATTATGGTTTTCAATTTTCTCATCCATTCGTTTGGTATTCTCCAGAATCTGCCTCAAACTCTCATCATTCCTGTCAAACCTTTTATTCATTTGCTTGATTAAATTTTCGCTCAAAATTTCGTTTTGTTTTCTTGAGTTTTCATTAATACTGTCTATTTTATGTTCCAGCTTCTCACTGATTTGTCTGGAATCGGCCTTCAATTTTTCATTATTTTCATTTATGGTTTGCCTTAAAAGTTCACTAGTACTTTCCTTAATACTGTCTATTTTATTTTCTAGCTTTTCTGACCTTTTGTTTATACTGTCTATTTTTTCATTAGTTTGTCTATTATCTTCTTTGATTTGTCTTAAGTTCTCCTTATTTTCCTCATTTACTTGTTTATTGCTTTCCATTATAATCCTCAACATCTCCTGCATACTCATGTCTTCCTTTCGGGCAGATTTATTTGGTTGATCCCCTTGGGCATCTTCTTCCACTATTTCCATTTCCGTATCTATAACTATTTCGGTTTCTTCCGTATCACCTGTCTGTTGATCCATTTCAGTATCTGTACCTACCTCTGTTTCTTCTTCCCTCCTATCTTCTTCTGTCTCTTGTTCCTTCTCCATTCTTTTCGTAAGAGCTCTCGTATGCATTCCTGTGCCTCTAATGGTTGCCTGCTCAAGTTAAGTAACAAATAATATGAGTTTTTACTTAACTAAAGCCCACTCGTTGAGCGCCAATTTGTAATAAAACTAAGTATATAGGATGTGTCGAGTACGTGTTTAAATAAGTTCCACGTTGTTATGTGCCAATTTGTAAAGAGACTAATTATGGGTGTGTTAAGATGCGACGATGATGCCTCACGTTGCGAGCGTCAATTTGTAATAAAACTACTTATGGTGAGTCCTTCTTTGATCAGTCCCCCCCGTAGGAGTCGTCAATTTGTTATGGAAGAAGTATGTTAGGTACTAGCGGTGAATCGTCCGTCTTATTCAAACCCCACTGTTGTAATCAATTCAGTAACGAACTGCTTGTTAATTATGTGAGGACGTATGTAATAATGTATGATACCAGCTGGAGACGTCAAATTATAAAGAGATCTTGTCTATGAGTGTAATTAGTTATAAGAGACTCCGATGTAACAAACGCCAAGTAGTACGTTGTAGGTGGCGATTCGTAACAATTAAAATGCTGTTACCTGATTTAATTCATATGTTATTAATTAAATATACCTTGCGGTTGTGACCAGTGAAACCCTCAGAACACAGATTATTAAGTCCACAAACTTAGAATTATATTCCTGAATTTATAATGGTAGTATTCTGTAGACTTAATTTAATTCTCAGTGGTTGTTTAATATGAGCAATATATATGGAGTATTTACTGAATGTAAGTGGTTTTTGTCTCAACCCTAGTCCCTCAACGATAAAAATTTCATTCAAATTTAGTATGGCAAAACCCGTTAGTTCAGCAATCTCCCGTCTCACCAGCTGCAAACTTGGAGCGCTGTTATTGGAAATAAGTGTGCGTATAGGTTAGTTATTCTGAGTGTTTGTATCAATCTGTTAATAAATTATTACACCAATTACATATAGTATTTTCTCTGCAATGATTAAAACGTTATCTCATACAACAAATGTACTTTATTTATTTTTCTCTGGTATTTAACCAGTTACGTTGTCTCAGACAAACAATAAGACAATACAATCGACTATCCCAACATGTATCGATTCTTAATTATTCGAACTCTAAAAAGAAAAAAAAACATATATATACTTTGAAAATAGTGACAAATAATTCTTATACCAGGGTTCGTGTAGTTCTTTGAACCATTAGTAAGGCCAGGTAAAACGCATAATTAAGGTTGTTCAATTTACAAAAGAATAAAATTATTTACTTAAAATACAATGATATGAAAATAATTTGTTTTTTTTTATTACCCAAGCGGCGAAAGCTTCATTAGGCGGTGAATGTTTGTCAACACGGTCAAAATGCTGTTTATCTCGTCTTCACCCAGTAAAACTGCTCTGGTCTTCAATGAATGGATGATGATAATCCCACGGGAACTCTGGTGCTTCGATTCTTCTTTTGCGTCTTCACAATTCTTGGTCCCAACGAACTGGAATTAGGATCTCAGCTTCCGCTGTCAATGAAGGTTATTTCGTCAACCGAATCTTCTGTATTTCCAAATATTTCCGTTAATTCAGGCTTCAACTCTTTATTGGTCTTCAATTTATAGCATGAATTGGTTTGATACCAAATTCAGCGGAATTGTTTAGTGAATGAGGTGAGACGCTTTCAGTTCTTTTTTATTGTATTCATAGGGTTATTTAATTTGTATGATTCATTAACATTCCAGTATAATTGTTTTGCAAAATGCTTTTTTCAAATTGGATATATATTTTCTTTATATTTATTCATATATTTTAAATGTATCGGTTCATTTCAATCTAATAGCTTGTAACAATCAGTACCATCTATTCAAAATCAACAAGTTACTAAAAATCAGTTGCCTTAACAACCAGGTTTTCTATATATCCTTGAGCCGGCATTATAGAATATTACTACTCCTTTCCAATAAAATACTCCATGCTTGGATTAATATTGAATCACATAAAATTCTCCCCTAACCTTCCCTATTAAACAGTAAATGTTTTACTAGAGTTTCGTTGGACTGGGTTTACTAAAAAGGTATTAATTTCCTTTCACTAATATGGAATTTAGGCCTATAGATTCATTTACAACCATTATAACATTATTTGGTTTTTAACTTCATTTTCTTTTTACCTGACCTACTGTACAATTAATTATTGATTACATAGTTAATTACATGAATTTTAATTTACTGGTCGTTATTTGTTTTTTTACATTAATTAATTGGTTCTGGAACCCTTTATTAATTTATGACATAATTGTCAGAACTACTTGTTAGACTTGAAACACTGGTCACACTCCTGATCCAGTTTATAAACATTAATTAGAACAACAGTATCTTTCAATTTTATACAATACTGACAACTTAGTACCGTGCCTAACATTGGTAACTATATTGTGCTGTATAAAAACAATCTAACATAAAATATAAACATAATTATTGAGTAAGTATTATTATCAAACAACATCATTTCATTTTTAACACATTCAACATACAATATAAATATTCTGTAGACCTTAACATGTCACAGTACGAAACAAACATTTCATTACATCCAATCATTCATTAGTCTGGGTTTTATACATTTAATATTAGTCATTGCCTCCTTTTTACTTGAGGTCCTTCTCAAACATATGAACTATCGAACAACCTTAAGTCAGGGTATGGTCTTTGACCATATTTCATTCAGTCTTTTATGTAACGTTGGGGAACCTCAACTATGTTGCGTTACATAACACCCCCCCTTCGAAATAAGTTTATTTTGGTATAAACAAAGTTTAGCAAGAAATAAACTTCTAATTTGTATCTGGCCAATTGGTTTCCTATTTATAGTACTTTTATATTTCCCAATTATTCGTTATTTTATTATCATTTCTTCGTTCCTTCTTAAAGTCAATTATTTCCCAAGTTTAAATCTTATTTCTATAATCATTCTTGTGACATTCTTCATTAATTATACATTTTGGATCTGGTTTTATTTAATTCTCTATATTTATTTGTGAGTTTTCCCTCTAATATTTAATTTTCCTAAACCTCCCTAACATTATAACTGGAATCGAATCGGTGGTGCTCTATCGGCTAACCAATTACCGTCGTCCGTTACATACTTTCTGGGATCAGAGGAACATCATCTCTGCCCAGTCAAATGATTGCTGGAATATTCTACAGTCAATCTTCATTAATAAACCTCGTAAGGTAGTCATCATGTGACCTTCAATAAAATAATAAATAATAATCATATTCTAGGGATTATTCACTGTACTTTAACTCAGATCATATTATTTCTTCATATTAATTCTTCCTTCTATTATACACTTTTTCTCTCCAATACTTGGCTATTTTATTGACATTTATTAATTGGGTTTTGTTTACGGATAATTCTTAACCATTAGTTTTTTTCTTTTCTTGTGATCCTTTTGATGGTTCCATTTTGGCTTCTTCATTCTCTTGTCTTCATTGGCTCATATTCCTTTGTGATCAATACAGCTGGTTATGAGATTTTGGTCAGTACTATACATTACATTATGTAGCTATATTCTTCTGGCACAATCATTATTATTTCTTTTACATTCTAAATTACATTTCTCACTATTATGTTACATTAGATAAACTCATTTCGTCTTTTGGTTTTGATGATTTTTATTAAGTTGAATTAGTGTAAAATTTTTTTCTTCTTTCATATCAGTTTAAAGCAATTTCTTCTAAATTGTATAGTAAGGTGTTCATACTTATTTTTCGACTTTGGTTGTTCTTTTTATCTTCAAAATTCTCTTTCTTATATAATTCATAAATTGTTTTCTTAGATACTTGTTTGTAAGTTGAGCTTACTTCATTTTTTTTTTAATTTTGGGGTATTTATTCTCTTTATTTTAAATCATACTGTTTCTGAATAATTATGAGTAAGTTGTTCTTACATCCTTTGGAATTTTGGGTTTTAGTCTCTTCATTTTATATTATATCGTTTCGAAATTACTTGAGTAAGTTGTCCTTACATGCTTTTAGAATTTTGGGTTTTAGTCTCTTCATTTTATATTATATCGTTTCGAAATTACTTGAGTAAGTTGTCCTTACATGCTTTTAGAATTTTGGGTTTTTATTTACAATGGGTTGCTTGGTCCTGTATCCATAAAATCCGTCCCTTTTCATTATATTCTGTTTGGAATCTGTTTAACCGTGGTCCATTATTTCCTCTATACTGGTTGTTCGGGTCTCTCTAGTGTATAGAGTTATTTCTGTCCTTGTGACATATCTCATTATTGGGTTCTTGCCTCTTGTCACTATAAAATTGTCATTTATAGTCAAGCTCATCATCGTCCTTTGAACTGATTCTTCTGTACTGTCTCTTAATGTTTCTGATGGTTCATACATAAATTCCACAAGTCCTCCATGCTCCTTAGTTAGTTTTGGCCTTTTTGGTCCTTCTAGTCCATCTGGGAATTCAAGTGTGGTTCGTTTAAAGTTTCTCACTTGCCTTACTTCTCTGTTTTCCGTAATTGGTCTATTATGCAGTTGAACCAATCCCCTTTTAATCATTTCCAATTCTTCCCGTGTATTTATTAATTTCCGTTTACACATTTGTCTTATTCTCACTATCTTCATTTCATCATGAATCCGTTCTATTCTTCCGGTTCTATCAATTGGTATCTTGTCAAATTTTTCTTGGGTCTTGGCTTGTATGTTTCCTATTTGAGTAATTTTGGTCTCTACTTCTACTCTGAGTTGCATGATGGGTTCATCTGTCTTTTCCAGATCCACCGTAATTTCATTTATTTGCCTCCACTTCATAGCTATCAACTCCTTTGCTCCGTGTTTCATTGACAATTATAATACTTCCATTGATGACTTCCCTCAATGCTAGGCCTTGTTCATTGATGATTTGCCGCAACTCCTTATTATGGTTTTCAATTTTCTCATCCATTCGTTTGGTATTCTCCAGAATCTGCCTCAAACTCTCATCATTCCTGTCAAACCTTTTATTCATTTGCTTGATTAAATTTTCGCTCAAAATTTCGTTTTGTTTTCTTGAGTTTTCATTAATACTGTCTATTTTATGTTCCAGCTTCTCACTGATTTGTCTGGAATCGGCCTTCAATTTTTCATTATTTTCATTTATGGTTTGCCTTAAAAGTTCACTAGTACTTTCCTTAATACTGTCTATTTTATTTTCTAGCTTTTCTGACCTTTTGTTTATACTGTCTATTTTTTCATTAGTTTGTCTATTATCTTCTTTGATTTGTCTTAAGTTCTCCTTATTTTCCTCATTTACTTGTTTATTGCTTTCCATTATAATCCTCAACATCTCCTGCATACTCATGTCTTCCTTTCGGGCAGATTTATTTGGTTGATCCCCTTGGGCATCTTCTTCCACTATTTCCATTTCCGTATCTATAACTATTTCGGTTTCTTCCGTATCACCTGTCTGTTGATCCATTTCAGTATCTGTACCTACCTCTGTTTCTTCTTCCCTCCTATCTTCTTCTGTCTCTTGTTCCTTCTCCATTCTTTTCGTAAGAGCTCTCGTATGCATTCCTGTGCCTCTAATGGTTGCCTGCTCAAGTTAAGTAACAAATAATATGAGTTTTTACTTAACTAAAGCCCACTCGTTGAGCGCCAATTTGTAATAAAACTAAGTATATAGGATGTGTCGAGTACGTGTTTAAATAAGTTCCACGTTGTTATGTGCCAATTTGTAAAGAGACTAATTATGGGTGTGTTAAGATGCGACGATGATGCCTCACGTTGCGAGCGTCAATTTGTAATAAAACTACTTATGGTGAGTCCTTCTTTGATCAGCCCCCCCCGTAGGAGTCGTCAATTTGTTATGGAAGAAGTATGTTAGGTACTAGCGGTGAATCGTCCGTCTTATTCAAACCCCACTGTTGTAATCAATTCAGTAACGAACTGCTTGTTAATTATGTGAGGACGTATGTAATAATGTATGATACCAGCTGGAGACGTCAAATTATAAAGAGATCTTGTCTATGAGTGTAATTAGTTATAAGAGACTCCGATGTAACAAACGCCAAGTAGTACGTTGTAGGTGGCGATTCGTAACAATTAAAATGCTGTTACCTGATTTAATTCATATGTTATTAATTAAATATACCTTGCGGTTGTGACCAGTGAAACCCTCAGAACACAGATTATTAAGTCCACAAACTTAGAATTATATTCCTGAATTTATAATGGTAGTATTCTGTAGACTTAATTTAATTCTCAGTGGTTGTTTAATATGAGCAATATATATGGAGTATTTACTGAATGTAAGTGGTTTTTGTCTCAACCCTAGTCCCTCAACGATAAAAATTTCATTCAAATTTAGTATGGCAAAACCCGTTAGTTCAGCAATCTCCCGTCTCACCAGCTGCAAACTTGGAGCGCTGTTATTGGAAATAAGTGTGCGTATAGGTTAGTTATTCTGAGTGTTTGTATCAATCTGTTAATAAATTATTACACCAATTACATATAGTATTTTCTCTGCAATGATTAAAACGTTATCTCATACAACAAATGTACTTTATTTATTTTTCTCTGGTATTTAACCAGTTACGTTGTCTCAGACAAACAATAAGACAATACAATCGACTATCCCAACATGTATCGATTCTTAATTATTCGAACTCTAAAAAGAAAAAAAAACATATATATACTTTGAAAATAGTGACAAATAATTCTTATACCAGGGTTCGTGTAGTTCTTTGAACCATTAGTAAGGCCAGGTAAAACGCATAATTAAGGTTGTTCAATTTACAAAAGAATAAAATTATTTACTTAAAATACAATGATATGAAAATAATTTGTTTTTTTTTATTACCCAAGCGGCGAAAGCTTCATTAGGCGGTGAATGTTTGTCAACACGGTCAAAATGCTGTTTATCTCGTCTTCACCCAGTAAAACTGCTCTGGTCTTCAATGAATGGATGATGATAATCCCACGGGAACTCTGGTGCTTCCATTCTTCTTTTGCGTCTTCACAATTCTTGGTCCCAACGAACTGGAATTAGGATCTCAGCTTCCGCTGTCAATGAAGGTTATTTCGTCAACCGAATCTTCTGTATTTCCAAATATTTCCGTTAATTCAGGCTTCAACTCTTTATTGGTCTTCAATTTATAGCATGAATTGGTTTGATACCAAATTCAGCGGAATTGTTTAGTGAATGAGGTGAGACGCTTTCAGTTCTTTTTTATTGTATTCATAGGGTTATTTAATTTGTATGATTCATTAACATTCCAGTATAATTGTTTTGCAAAATGCTTTTTTCAATTTGGATATATATTTTCTTTATATTTATTCATATATTTTAAATATATCGGTTCATTTCAATCTAATAGCTTGTAACAATCAGTACCATCTATTCAAAATCAACAAGTTACTAAAAATCAGTTGCCTTAACAACCAGGTTTTCTATATATCCTTGAGCCGGCATTATAGAATATTACTACTCCTTTCCAATAAAATACTCCATGCTTGGATTAATATTGAATCACATAAAATTCTCCCCTAACCTTCCCTATTAAACAGTAAATGTTTTACTAGAGTTTCGTTGGACTGGGTTTACTAAAAAGGTATTAATTTCCTTTCACTAATATGGAATTTAGGCCTATAGATTCATTTACAACCATTATAACATTATTTGGTTTTTAACTTAATTTTCTTTTTACCTGACCTACTGTACAATTAATTATTGATTACATAGTTAATTACATGAATTTTAATTTACTGGTCGTTATTTGTTTTTTTACATTAATTAATTGGTTCTGGAACCCTTTATTAATTTATGACATAATTGTCAGAACTACTTGTTAGACTTGAAACACTGGTCACACTCCTGATCCAGTTTATAAACATTAATTAGAACAACAGTATCTTTCAATTTTATACAATACTGACAACTTAGTACCGTGCCTAACATTGGTAACTATATTGTGCTGTATAAAAACAAATCTAACATAAAATATAAACATAATTATTGAGTAAGTATTATTATCAAACAACATCATTTCATTTTTAACACATTCAACATACAATATAAATATTCTGTAGACCTTAACATGTCACAGTACGAAACAAACATTTCATTACATCCAATCATTCATTAGTCTGGGTTTTATACATTTAATATTAGTCATTGCCTCCTTTTTACTTGAGGTCCTTCTCAAACATATGAACTATCGAACAACCTTAAGTCAGGGTATGGTCTTTGACCATATTTCATTCAGTCTTTTATGTAACGTTGGGGAACCTCAACTATGTTGCGTTACAACATAAATAACATTTTTAAGGGTCATAATGGCCCAGTGTTCACATTTGGCCTCTTATAATGAAAAATGCTGACTGATGCCACAATACTGTAGATAAGAAAAAACATGTTTTTGAACTGCCTCAATCTTCTGATTGGTGTCATCTCTAATAATAATAATAATAATAATAATAATAATAATAATAAGAAGAAGAAGAAGAAGAAGAAGAAGAAGAAGAAGAAGAAGAAGAAGAAGAAGAAGAAGAAGGGAGCAGTATTAGATCATGTAAGGTTATTGAATTATTTCTTTAAACAGACCTGTGACAAATGATTGACAAATGGTATGAAATCTTCAAAGAATTTTTTCCACAAAGTTTTATCACTACATGCTATAGTCTACAAAAAGTACTTTGTGCCAGAGGCATCATCACTTGCATGAAGCTATTTGTACAAAATGCCTAATTTACAGAGGATAATTATTGCATCCCCCCCACAAATAAATCACCAGGAATGTTCAAGATTTTAAGAAAAACGTTATAATCACATCACATCTGTTGTTTTTCCAGATATGTTCCCAACCAACATTTTACTCTTCCCAAGACTGAAGGAACTATAAAATTACAACATTTTATGACTACTGTTAAAGATATAAAGCAAAATCGCCAAATAATCCCAAGGCTATACCAAAACAGAAATGTTCTGGGGACTGAAAAAATGATGGCATAATTTTTTTGTATCCAGTGGAGACTATTTGAATTAAGAAATAGTTTTTCAAATAACCTAAAATTGCATTAACTTTTTGATAAAACCTTATATTGTGCTGTCAGAATAATTAGCCTAATGAACAACAAGAGTGTACACAAGAAAGGGTCCCCTTATCTGAGGCAAGGCTCTAGCTACTTTGCTGCCTGTAGAGTTTACATAAGAGAGCTTGGAGTCATACTGTTTTGAGGAATATATGGTAAAGTTATTTGTTAAGTCCACTGCAATACTTGGAAATGGATACTGGAACTACACCTATCTAAAACTAATTATTGTTTCTGCAAATATGACTACAAGAATCAGTACTGTCAATGATGTGCATATCAGTTCACTTGGCATCTGGCACAAATACAAACTGCACACTGGCAAATCCTTACAGTGTCTAACTACAAGCAACTGAAACAGGTGCAGTATTTATATACAGGGTCTTTATAGTAATGGCTTTTCTTTATAGTAGTAGCTCATTTTGTACCATTCAAGTAGGAGTTAATCTTATGTGAGAGTGAGACATTTACCACACAGGGGAGATTGTGTGGCCAGCAATACTCTTCAGACACTCACTATCATCTCAGGTACTCACGGCCACAAGCTGAATCAGCCTACAGGCTGAATTAATTTCTTTGTTCACACAAACAAAATGAACTACCATCACAATTTTCTGGGTTGTTAGGTTATAATCTAGAGTGTCTCTAAGCAAAAAACTGTTTTTATTTGTATTCATTCGCTGGTGTGTATCGTCTGTGTTCACTTGCCACTGAGGATGTCCGTCATCAGTATGAATGAAACATCTAGAAGTGTTTATAGACATTCTAGACCACAGCCTAACAGTCTGGAAAATTGTGATAGTCTAAACATCAGCTTACGTCCACTTAAAATGAGCTACCATTGATTCAGATTCTTCTTCTTCTTTTTCTTCTTCTTGTAGACTGGTGTTACATCCTTTGGTGGGCTTTAGCCTCCTCAACAATACTCCTTAATGCTTCCCCGTCCTCTGCCCTTCCTCTCCACCCTCTGATTCCCATGCTAGCAAGATCTTCTATTATGCCATCCAACCATCTTATCCTTGCCTGCCTCTACGTCTAGTAGTATATAATCTTCCTTTCAACATTCTTTTAGGCATTCTTCTCTCAGACATTCTTTCCACATGTCCCAGCCAATGCAGCCTCTGTGGTTTGATGAATTTCACTACGTCTTTTCCATGCATGAGAGCCTGTACTTCATTGTTATAGCATATTCTCCAACTGCCTTCTTCTCTTACTGGGCCATAGATTTTATGCAATATTTTTCACTCAAATAATTTTAAAGCAGTTTTGTTATTCTCTGTCAAAGTCCACACCTCAGATCCGTATGTAACAACTGGTCGCACAAAAAAATAATATACTTTAAGTTTTATACCTCTTGTAACAAGATCGTTGTTAAAACTGTTACCATTGATTCAGCTGGTTTCTGAAAAATACTTACTGTGTTCTAGATGTTATGGAGGTCTTCTGTGTGTTGAATTCTGCAATTGGAATACCTTTAACCACCAAACTGTATGCAAGTGGAGATAAAGTAACGTTAGTGAATGATATTCCGATCATTATCGCTAAATCTGCTCCCATCAATATCTCAGCTGAAATAAAAAGGAAAGCACATGGCTGTAGTTTAGTGACATGTTAAAGAATTACTACATGTATTGGTGTATACAATTGCAATATGTGTGGTACAACATGTATACAATTGCGTGTTAGTGTGGATTTACAAGGTGTTTCAGGCACTTGTGTGTTTGCACACAATTCTTTGCCCCCATTTTATGTCTGGCAAAGAATTGTGTGCTGAACAGTGTTGGTTGTTGTACTGTGAAGAGGTTCATAGAAATGTTTGTACCATAACCTTTTTTAGCATCTAGTGTTTTAAAAAATTGTGTTATATTGTTGATATGACTGTTCTTTTATCAATTTGTTTTTTACGAGTAATGTGTATTTTTAATTATTTTTTCTTTTAAGCAACTCGTTATGTTTTTGTAGGATTTTTCTATAATGTATATTTTATCAATTTATAATTACTTCTGCAAGTAGAATGTTCTTATTTTTATCATTATATTTTAACCTGACGCAGGTTTCACAGAATAGGTCTGTGTATTAGAAATCTCTGATGATACAGATCTGTTCTGTGAAACATGGGTTAGGCTGAAATAAAACAATAAAAATTAGAACATTTGAGCTGTAGAAATAATTATAATTTAATAAAATATATATTATATTTTTAAATCTGTATGTTTTTTATATGTTTTTATATGTGCATTTGTATGGTATGTGTTTTATTAGAATATTTGTTTTCATCTGGTAGAATACTATTTTATTAATGTCTGGAATTCATGGTCTATATTGATTGTGTGTAGGTAATTTGTATTTATACAAATTTGGCTTTTTATATGCTTTAAACTGTTGCCAGTAATAGTTTTTTAACTCCATTTTGTTTGATTTGTACCATACATTTATAATGTGACAGACATAAAGTACATACAATGCATAAACTGTAATACCTACATTTTGTGTGTGTGTGTGTGTGTGTGTGTGTGTGTGTGTGTGTGTGTGTGTGTGTGTGTGTGTGTGTGTGTGTGCGTGGTTGTTTCTTGCCATTTTTAAAAGAAGTCTTTCTAATGAAAGTGTTAAATGATAATTGCCTATTTGTTTATAACATATTGAGGGGCATTCAGTAAATAAAGAGACAAATGCCTTAGTTAAAAAATATGTGTACCTAAGAAGTATGGAACTATTAAAGTTGTAAGTTGGCAAAACTGTAAGTGTAACTAAAGAAACACTTCTATAGTCACAATCTAACCCATAATATCTGTTAACTGACAATGGCTATCAGTTCACTTCCCATCAATGGTAGCAAGCACTAGCATCATGGGGGATTGAAGATTGGACAACTCTCATCTACAACCCATGGGCAAACCCAACAGAGTGGCGGAATCAAGACCTAAAGGGAATGCTGAAAATCCACCTAGTAGATAAGGAGCAGAAAACCTGGGACCAACATCCACCCCAGGCACTTTTTGCTCTATGCCAGAGAGTCAGCAGAATCACAGGCTATTCACCAGCTAAACTATTTCTGGGCGGGCAAATGTTCAGAACCAGTGGTTGGAGAATCAGCCAACCTACAGAACATGGTCATGTAAATCTAGAAGCATGGCGGAAAAGATAAGATCCAGAGGTTGATAAGAAATGAAATGAGGCGAAGCAACATACCCTCAAGGAAGCCAAGAAGCAAGACATTGAGGAGGGGAAGGTATTAAATCTAGGGGATTTAATGTTGCAAAGGAATCACACTCTCAGCAAAAGGGAGATGGATACCATGCAGGGTTAGCTCAGAAGTGGATAGGACCGAATGAGTTAGATCAGTGCCTGAAAAATGGTGTGTATTCCCTAAGGAGACCTTCACCAGTGAAAGTCCATGTAGCTGAATTAAAGGTGGTAAAACAACCTCTATGGCCTAATTACACGAGGGGTCAGCACACAGGTAGAAGAGAAAAAAATCTAGTGGTGACAGATCTCCAAACAGATAGACAGACAGATAAATCCTGATTAGTAGACTTAGAACTGAAAACTTGCTTCAATCTTTCAATTAATAAAAGTGAATTAAGACAAATTGATTTTAATACACTTGAATATGATCTCTTCTGCCTATTGTGAACTTCTCTTTATAGCACTACACTGTTATTATTAATACCAATAACAGTAATAATGATTAGTGTTAACAATAACATTAGTGTTAACAGTATTATTAATGTTAATAATACTGTCAATAACACTAATTCAGCTGTAATGATTAACAAGTATTATTCCTTGGATTTCTCTTCTTATCATTATTTATATGAATTATGTGTAAAAATTGAGTTTGCTAAGATTACATTCTTCTAAATAAAAATAATGTCAATGAATTCTTACTTGAATCAATGAATTCTTGGAACTTCGCTTGTTCATCTTGAAGTGTCATGTACGTCCTAAGCATACGCTTGCATAGCTTACAATGTGGAAGATCAATTGGGTTTACTGGAGGCTCCAGGTCCTCATTATTTATTGTTGCAGAACGTCTGGAACAGAAATATTCTTGATGTTTTGAATACTTTCAAATGTGTGTGTGTGTGTGAGGATGCTGTAATACTATATGTATGATATGCTTACTGACCCCATCTGTAATTTAACAATACACTACAACAACAATACAATAATCATAATACAGTTAAATAATACAAAACGTTACTAATGAAAATATTTATAGAATTCTCATAGTCCTTTATAGAAATAAAGTACCGGTAACTGAATGATGTCTTACAAAACAACCCAAATCTCATAACCTGTTCAACAGTTTAAAGTACAACTACTGTTACTATAAATATGGTACAATGCACAGCAGATACACATTCTTCTTCTACACCTCATGGAGTAGTCACTTTGCCTGTTCCATCTTCATAGAGTATCACTCCATCTCGCTCTCAGTCTTTCTACATCTCTTGTACTACAGGGTCTATATCAAAATGCAACCTTAGTTAGTTCTCCATCCTCCATTCTGTCCAGATGCTGTAACCATTCCCTGCGATAAGTCTGGATTTTGTCATTTATGGAGAATACCTGTAGCTCTTCTCTAATATCCTCAATGCGCAAACGATCCTGTTTCATAGCCTTTGTTCTTTTCAGAAACTTCAATTCTGATGTTTAAATCTGGCTTTGAATCTTTTTTTTAGGAACCCATGTTTCAGATCCATATAGTAAAACAGGCACTGCCATTGTTTTACAAAATTTAAGCCTTGTCTCTTTCCTTGTCTTTTTGCTCAACGTTCTATGTATAACCCAACACATCATCTGAAACCTCTATATTTTTGTAGTGATATCTTGGGCTGTGTCATTCCCAATACTGATAGTGCAGCCCAGGTAATTGAAGTCGTAGACTTGTTCCAAAACTGTTCCCTCAAGAACAATTTTTGATCTGACTGGAAACTTTTCCCCAAAAGCCATGATTTTTGTTTTCTGCCAGATCAAAATTAATTCAATTAACAAATCTGATAAAAGCTTTGATATAATTTTTTGTTGTCTTATTCTGTTGTTATGAGCCAGCTTCCACTCTTTAAAAGGCTGTTCTTTCTTTACATGTGATATTTAAAAGCTCTTTGAGTTGCAGAACATACTATATTTAATGAAATATATTATTATCAAATTAATGAATTTAAATTTTATTTTTTGAAGAAAGCTGTGATTAAAGTTCTTTGATTCTTAGCATTAGCAGGGAAATACTATGAGGAGGTGACAGTATATTGTCACAATAGTTAATGGAAGTTTTGCTGTATCTTAAACAATAAAAAAGTAAAAAACAAAAATCCTGACTTCACTGCTATTTACTTTTTAGTAAAATAACAACTGTAAAGCAGACAATCATTATTACTTTTTATATTATTATGAATACAAAAAACATTTAAAATCCTGAATAGGTACTCTAATTTCTTTAGTTAAATTTATTAACATATTAACTTAAATGACAAAATGACAAATAATTTAGTCCTAGCTTTCAAGTTTATGTAAAATTCAAGTTGGGTGAAGTTGTGTTAAATTGTTTATATTTGGGCTTGAGTGTCCTAAAATTCTGAAAATTTTAAAGCTAAATACTATATTCAGATTTTGATTAAAATTCTGTTTAATTTGATACCCATAACAGATTTTTTCAAATTTTTTCAGAATCTTGGTAATTTTTGGGGCCTAGTATCCCAGAATTTTGGAATTCCAATAACTGAATGTTATATTCAGATTGTGGTTAATTTTCTTCAATTTGATACTTCTTGAGTTTCTTGTGTATTTTTTAAAATATTAACCTCCAAATTTTCCCCTGAACTCTATTTTTGGGGGGATCAGTCTCAAAAACATTAGAGCTTTTTGGGGTAAAAGTGTAGATACACATGCCTAGTTTTATCAAAATCAGTTGATACATTAAACAGTTATTGTGAGACATACACCAAATAGACAGACAGACAAATAGCAAGTGGTTTAGTTGAGACAGAGAACTTGTTTCATACATTGAATTACATTCAAACAAAAGATGATAAACTGTTTGTTCTCCACTTTCACAGGTGCATATGAGATTATCTGAAATTTTTAAGCAATGAAAATAAGTTTCAAGTTTCCCATGACCTCTCTTCTGTTAGATTGTATGACAATGGAACGTTTGTGGTCATTGCTTGCTTGTTTGGCACCGAAATAACAATCTAATCAGAATTTTGTTTAACGAATCTGACCATTCACTTTCTCATTTTTCTGTACCCCTACATCTTACATCAATTGTAACCAGGTCATAATTTTGGATATAAGGTCAAATTAGAGACATTATTCAAAGCCATATGCACATGAGCTTCTACCTAACTGAAGTCTGTCAACCAGTAAGCTTGGTCTAAAATTTGTTGGTCCAGTGTTTTTAAGTAAATTATTTCAGGAATTGCCATCTTTATACACACCACACACAACAGTGACCACTCACAACCAGTGATCCTCTTCAGGTAAGTTAATAAATTTTTGAGTAATACAAAATAAATTTTCTATTAAAAAAAAAAGAAAGATTTGAAAGACTTACAACAGCCTTACCTGGTAAGATGTCCGATTAGCCAAATTTGAGGGATTTAAATCTTTAATTTGAATTCTGAATGTTGTTTAATGTGCTGCATTTGGGGGGGGGGGTCTAAGCCATTAGATGTCTTACATTCCAGTATTTTAATAATGTTGCTTTTTTTTACTACTGTGCAGATACAAGATGTGTCTAGAAGAAGTTGGTCATCCATTTCTTCACTAGGATACTCAAAATGCATTTTTGTAAGAGGAGAATGCCAATTCTGTGACAATATTCTGCCAGACAATCATGCTCTGTAGAAAGTCCGAATTTTGTTACTGCTATTTTGCATGGAAGATATGGAATTGGTTCTGGTTTTGAACAGGAATTTCCCATTTCTTGCCAATACCTCCTCCTTTACTTCTAGAATGAGCCTTAAGTTTCATTCTGAGTATGTTTTATGTTGACTTGTTGACATCTCTCTGTTTTTTTATAGTTGTTTTTTATTATTTTTTTAACACATTGAAGATGATTGCAGGTAATAAATGGACAAAATGTTGTTTTCATTGTGTACATTAACAATGTCTGTGTACACTAACTGTCTGAAACAATTATATGATGATTCAGTATCATAATGTATACTGAAACAATAATATCATATCATCAACTCTTAACTTTGAGCCCATTCTTACTGAACTGTTGGATAAAATAGTATTGTTTCAATCTGTACATTCTGTACATCAGCAATTTCCTATACTTTTTTTAGAACTGTGACCTGTTGAACTGTGTGTGTGTGTTCAGGTATACCAAAATTCAAAAACTTTGTTATTCATAGTTAATACAATTCAAGTATTATAAATATACTATTAAATTAGTATGAACAAACTTAGCAAATAACTAGTAAATTAATAAGAATATAAAAAATTAATTCTATAAAACAGGTTAATTACCTTCTGTCGCGCTTCTTAAAATCCAAATATAGGTAGGATAACTCGAGTTTCGACAACTAGTGTGTCATCATCAGATCCTCATGAATGTAGTTAAAAACTACATTTGTCAATGTTTATACATCTCATCAAATAACAAAAAACAACACATACATAGTACAAAAATAATAAATAATTTAACACATATTAAAAACGAAATAAAAACAAATGAAACACAATACACGCGGCTGCCACGAACCTGCACAGCAACGCGTTCAGGTTTTTAATATGTGTTAAATTATTTATTATTTTTGTACTATGTATGTGTTGTTTTTTATTATTTGACGAGATGTATAAACATCAACAAATGTAGTTTTTAACTATATTCATGAGGATCTGATGATGACACACTAGTTGTCGAAACTCGAGTAATCCTATATTTGGATTTTAAGAAGCGTGACAGAAGGTAATTAACCTGTTCTATAGTCTTAACCGCTTCTGGAGGCAAATAAAATGTTTAAAAAAAATTAATGTTTTTTTGGCTATCTAAGATTTTTATTCTAAGGAAGTTCTGTTCCAACCAATTGCAATAACTTCTAATCAGCCTCTGTTGCAAAATAAAGTACAGGTGAAAAAGGGAAGGAAGTTCTATTACAGCAAACAAAGAACAATATGAGAATATAACCCCATGGTCTGGCAGGAAAGAATATAGTCTAAACATAATTATTTCACTACGACTTGGAACACAAAACTTTTTGTGGGTAAAAACGTAAAAGCTTTACCTTACAACCTGAACTGGTTTTTGCTTTTAAAAAGCTTCTTCAGAGGTTGCCGCTGGTAGTACTGTCTGTCTTGTTGTTGGCGACGAAATCTATTTTTGAAAGATCGATGTTGTGTGTGTGAGGTGTGATATGTTCGAATAATGCGTGTGATTTGAATTGCGTCTGTTCGTTTAGGATGTCATTTTAATTTGTTTTTGTGTGTTTGTATATTTCCAATTGTTCTAGAGTGTCTAGTTTTCGGCCTTTTGTGTGTACGTGTAGAATGTTCATGTTATTGTCAATGTTTTTGTATGTGTGGTTTGCTTCAATGAGGTGGTTTGCAAATGTGGATTCTGTAGTGGAGTGGAGTGCCTTTGTGTGTTCAATGTATCTTTGTTTGAAGCTACGTCCTGTCTGTCCTATGTAGAATTTGTTGCAATCTGAGCAATTTAGTTTGTAAACACCAGGAAGATCGAATTGTTTTGTGCTTTGTGTGTGTGTTTTGATAGTGTATGTTCTGTTTTGTTAGTAGTTTTGTAAGCGATTTTGTATCCTGCTTTTTTGAATTTGTGGGCTTTTTTCAGTTTGTTTGTTGATGTATGTTACTGTTATGAATTTGTTGTTTTCTGTCTTCATCTGTTGTTTGTTTTGTGTTTTGTGTAGGAGTTTATTGACTATTGTTCTGTCGTATCCGTTGGATTCTGCTAGATATTTTATCATGTTTAGTTCGTTTTTGTAGTCTTTCTCATCTAGGGGGATGTTGTTAAGTCTATGTATCATGGTTCTGAAGGCAACTAGTTTGTGTTGTATTGGGTGATTGGAGGAGTTGTGTATTAGTGTGTCAGTTGTAGTCGGTTTTCTGTATATACTGAATTTGTGCCTGTGTTCAAGTTTTGTGATGGAGAGGTCTAAGAAGTTTCTGCTATTGTTGTGTTCGTATTTGGCAGTAAAGGTTATGTTTTTATGTATTTTGTTTATGTGCACATGCATTATTCGAACATATCACACCTCACATACCGGTACACAACATCGATCTTTTGAAAATTGATTTCATCGCCAACAACAACTTTACTACCAGCGGCAACCTCTGAAGAAGCTTTTTAAAAGTGAAAACCGGTTCAGGTTGTAAGGTAAAGCTTTTACGTGTTTACCCATAAAAAGTTTTGTGTTCCGAGTCGTAGTGAAACAATTATATTTAGTTAAGAAACGGACACGTCATGGACAACAAAATCCAAGAGAATATAGTCACAATAGCAACTTTTTTTCTATTGGCCAGAGTGATGGTCTAAAGAAGATTGGAAGCCACATGAACTGAAGTTGTTTAGGTATTAATTGGCATTAAGTTTTGCATTTGTATACTCAAGTCAGTACAAAATATGATGCAATTTTTAAAAAAACATGGCACTGTGTCATTTTATTAAAAAAGAACACACTAAATTATTTTTAAAAAACAACACACAAAAATTCACTACACACACACACACACACAACATATTCAGCAACCAACATACAGAACTCAACCTCATTGTTATCAGATAATAAGGAAACAAGCAATCCACATATAGGCTACCTACTTTACCAGATGACAGGCTGATGATGAATAAATTATGTTAATGCCCACAACATGTCTCTGGTAAATCAAATACACCTTGACTAGTACACCATAAATAATGCTAACAATTTAACTGACATTCCATTTATTCTGTACTTATAATCAACATTATGAAAAAACAAAATATGGAATATTTCTGTTTTTCCATGGTTATGAAGAGTGAGTGGATACTGAAGGTTCAATGTATTTCTACAATGGAAACATGTCACTTTAAAGTATCATATCTGTAAAGACGTACCTGATGATTCTTGGGTATTCCTTTCGAATCATTTTCCTTATCCTCTGGTTGTAAGCCCACACAAAATATGGCTTATCAGATCTCTCCTTCCTTGTTTTTGATTTGAGAGAGGGGGACAAATAAATTTACATTAAAGTTATCAAGTTAAAGCAAACAAAACTATTATTTTGTCAAAAATGTTAATTGTAAAAATAATTACTGAGCATATTTGTTTCCCACTAAGAAACTGTGTCATCAACTCATGTTCTAAATGTTTGGTAATCACATGTTTGAAAAAATGTATTTTATATTTTGTTATAATTCCCAACAATTTCACTTATTTTGTACGTGTTGTCTATAGAAGTACTTGTTGTTGGTGGATACTTACATAAAAATTATTAAAAAATGTTTGATTGTTATCCACCTAGAGTTGTTTGCATGCTCATTTCAAACCTTGACTTTATGTAGGTGTTAGTGTGCTAGAAAAATCATCCATTCTACTACTTAAAAATAATATATTTAAATGCTTGTTGTCTGTGTATATTGATTATTAAACAGTAACTAAGATTAAGGTTGAGTTTATCTGACCACCAAGTAAAAATATTTTTTATGAAATTGGTAAGAACTGTTTTAGTGGTAATGATAGAAAAGTATATGATTTTTAGGAACTCTTAAAAAATAATCTTACCTACTGTACGACCTTTTAAAGTTTCATTGTGAAAGACTGCAGAGTTTTTAAATAATTTGTTAATCTTGAATATTATACACAGAAATAACAAATTACATATTACTAAAATAAATTTTTGGGGCAGAAAACTGATCAACGCGTTATTATATTTTTATGTAGACAGCTAATTGTTAACAAAAAATGTATTACTTTAAATCACATCCTGATGTTTACTTCAAAATTAAAATGGATAATTCACTTTTATGTTAAAGATGATATAAAAAATAAAGTCATAAAATTTAGTGTTTTATAACTATTTAAAGGGATTTATTAAATATGCAACAGAAAACAGGCCCGGCTCCAGGCAGGGGCAAACCGTGCCACCGCCCAGGGCATCAAATTTTAAAGGGCAGCAGATTCCGGGATATTAAATTTTGAATTCACGGATAAACATACTAAACTGTGCAATGGCTTAACTCATGGTGAATCAAAAGACATTAGTGCTATTGATTTACATGATGAACTTAAAGTGCTTTCAACAATTTTGTAAAACCTAAAAGTACGCCTTTTGAGACTTTAAAATTTATTCAAGAATTTGTTCACGCCAAATGTTAGTGTCGCTCTAAGAATTTTGCTAACATTACCTATGACAGTGGCAAGCGGAGAAAGGACTTTTTCGAAGCTCAAACTTATTAAAACTTCTCTCAGATCGAGTATGTCCGAGACTCGCCTGAGTGGTCTGGCGACACCACTATATCTATAGAACATCAGTTAGCTGAATCACTTGATTACAACAAAGTCATAAAGGAGTTTGCCAGTGCAAAAGCTAGACGAGCATTTGTTAACTAAGGTATATGATACATTACTTTTGTTGTATTTCAATCATAATGAATTTTAGTTAAAATTTTAATTCTAAGTCATCACATAGGCATACATTTTTATTGTCTCACGATTCCTTGTATCGTCTCTACAATTTGTATTGTAGCCATTCACCGCATCGTAAACGCAGAAAAGTTCTAGTTATTTTATAAACACAACAATGCAAACATTCCTAGTCGTCATTTGAAGGCAATCGCCGTATCTTCAGAGTAGGTCTAGTGTGCGTGAATGTGTTCAGAGTTAAAATAGGGAGGGGGCGGCACTCATAAATACTGCACAGGGCGGCAGAAGCTCTGAGGCCGGCCCTGACAGAAAATAAACAATGTGAGCAAACCCTACATTTGAAGTTAGGGATGTCTGGCAGTGGCGTTACTTGAAAGTATGTCCTTCATCACAAAGTTGACAAATTCATTTTTAATAATGAAGTCCCTTCCAAACAAGGTATTAATGTACATGTACCTGAGTCAATAAGTTATTTTTATTTGGATTGGTGGCATGCCCTTAAGAAAATTATGATAACATCTTAACGCTAAAACTACTTTTCAAAATCAATGATTTTGAAGGAAAAATTGCCACAGAAAGTTGAAAGTTAAAAACAAATTAGCAGATTTGATATCACATACAAACTTTGAAGTTCTTGATGTAGTGCATCAAAAGATAAATTAGATGTATGTAATGCACAAAATAAAAGTTAGGAATTCACTTAAAACCTATTATATTTGACAAAAAGCATGGGGTAACAAAACAAACACATGCAATTTTTCCAGCTTATAAATGCCTGAATAATTAATTTAATCATACTACCAACTACACTTAATGACTGGAGTTGTTGATACTTTATTTAAATGTATACTAATCTAATTTTAGGAGTATAGAGTGAACTGGGCCAAGACATGCAGTATTGCATAGGCAACAACTCACTCAATTCTGGATTTTGCAAACAATTCTTTCAAAATCTTTTTGCATAAAATTGAACTGGATGCTAACTGCAATACTGGTAATCTACAGCATATCAGACCAAATTTTTGGAGACTACATAACTGAATTCTGTAAGAGTTATGTAAATGTTACACTCTTGGAAATTAATGTTACTCCATGCAATGTTTTTCCCCATCGCTGATGTTTAAAAATTTAGGTGGAACTTGGTTCTTTATTGAACAGGTCATAGAAGCTGCACATTCCTGTTTTATCAGAACAATAGGTGAATACAAAATTACAAAGCTCTACCATGAATAGGCACATACAGTGTTTATCTCATATAATTATAATGCTCTCTATACATTAATTTTATAATTTTCAATGATATACATATTTAAACTTGTAAATTTAATTGTAAGTAGCCGTATGTAAATACTGGGCCTTAGTAGACCAGTGAGTAGGGTGCCTGGCTTCTTACCTAAAGGTCCCGAGTGTACCATAAAATCAAGGTGTGTTTTTCTGCCTCCAGGTTGACTGTGTACCTGGGATAACAACCTGGGGTTGAACTATAGTGCTGGCCACACTTCCTTCCTTGTATGCTGAACAGCTCACATATGGCAACTTAACTTGCCTAATTCATAGGCAGTAAAGCCTATTACTGGTCAGGCAGTAAAAAAGGACCATTATTATTATTATTATTATTAACGTTCTATGTATAAAATGTTCTAAAAATTATTCCAATAAATTGAAATAATGAAACTCATTATGCTTTTTACACATAAACAAAGGGTAAATGGCTTTTTTGTCCAAATAAATTAAATTTTGCAACCAAGTAATTTATATACTAAAAACATTACTCACTAATAGTTTTGATTGTGAATGAAATTAATTCCAAGACTTACAATTGTTATTGCTTAACTTTTTGAAAAAATATATTTAAAAAATGTATGTGAAACTGTATTTGTAATTTCTACTATAAACCTTTTGGAAAAGTAATCATAATATTTTAAGAATTGGACTTAAATTAATCTGAATGTATTTAGAAAGGAAACAAAAAGTTAAATATCCAACCTTTGATAGACAACCTTTGTTTCAGCCTTGTTGTGCATCGATCTCCCCATTTCTCTTATACAGACCATATCACAAACTTCACATTTTATTATGTAAATTCTACTTTTTTTATGTTATCAGCATTTTCTATGTAACATTGTTTTTAATACAGCTAAATCTCATTCTGCCTTTCTTTACTGCTACATTAATCCAATATACTTTTGAAACAATTATGTATCTTTTCCAGTTTGTATGCTTCATATGTTCTAGTTCGCTTTGCGAGTAACACTGTAAAGTGTATGATATAAGCTCACAGTATCTATTGGCCATGTCTGCTTTATTCTTTTCTCCCTTACCTATTAGTCTGCTTATCTTCTTTACAACATTTCCAAACAATTGTAACTTTATTACTTTACAAATAGTTGTCCTCTTTATAAATTGATATAAAATGCAGTGTTTCCATTGGTTCTGTTTTTCTTTATTATATTTATCAAAGCTCACCTATTTCCCTGTCCATGGGCGTAACTTCGGCCTAAATTTGGGGGAAGGGGAGCAGGGTAAAGCTTCATAAATTCAAGTGTGTAGTGAGACCATCTATATTATAAAATTAATAAAATATATCATATACAAAATTAGAAAGTTTAGTAATAATTCTTACTTAGTAAATGAGGGACAATTCCATTTTTTAATGATCAACAAACCTTTCTTCATAAGTTGTACTTCCAGTTATGTTTACCTACAACAAATATAATGTAGGCCTATAAACATAAACAATTTCAGTTCTTCCAATTCTTATACCCAATTTTCGTAAACGCATCCTAGCTGCGCTTATTATTTCATTACGGTGTTCCAAAACAAGTATTTGTTTGTGTAAAAGGCATGCATTGCATTCCAGTTAATTAGGTCTCTAGCGTTTGTTTTATTTTTTCGAACAGAAATATTATTTTGACGTATATCATTCAAATCTGTCAAACATTCCCCTTACAAGTTTCTTCGAAAGAAATAAGAATAATAAATTTATGGCAACTAGTCATCTGATAACAGTACAGACGTTGATAAATAGTGCTTACTGTCTCGCAAGCATAGAAACTGTCTCCTGTTTGTCTATTTGTTAGTTTTTATTTATAACAACTGGAAACAAAATTTTATAATGCTCGGAACATTAGGGGGGGGGCGAGTGCCCCCTTGCCCCTCCCAAGTTACGCCTATGTCCCTGTCCATTGCCATCACATTTTTTCACATGTCAATGCTCTCTAACACATTAAGTTTATTGCTGCCATAAGCATCAGCACTACGTCAAATTCTAATTCATTGTTTTAATTGTTGTTACAAAAATCCTGTAATAATTTTGCTTATTATGACTTGGAAAAGAAAATATGTGTAGCACAATTGTACTCACTCTAAAAAATAAAACTTGCAGAGACACGCTGCTTAAGTTGTGTAACAGTGATGGCAGTACCATATTTTCTCTATGGGTGTGAAACACAGAGTTTAAATAACCACTGTATACAGGTAGTAGAATAAGATTTCTGTGATTTGTCGTAGGGTATGACTTTTTGACCAGAAAAAGAATTTAGTTATCAGGGTTGAACTGAATCTTTGTAGTAAAATAAAATAGGATAGATAGAAATGGATAGCCTACCTACAGTAACAACTTTCAACTACCATAGTGAGTTGGGTGCTGCATTCATGAGAGCAGCATAGTTTGGGACGGCCAAAATCAAGGCATATCAAACAAGACAAGTGGACTGTGTGGGGTTAGAATGGGTCTTGGAGCCTAATCATTGGAGGAAATGATAATGATGAATCTGAATAGAATAAACTAAGACCTGCAAAGTAATTTAAAACTGAAAAAATACTTGGATTTTGTTGTCCATGATGTGTCCGTTACTTAACTAAATATAAAAGTAACCAAAATAAAAGACATTCACATCCCCCATAATGCCACATTAGCCTCTTTTAACATTAAAAACCTGTGCACAAACATCCCCATCTATGAAACAATCACCATCCTACAAAACAAACTCAAACAGAACAACACACCAGACAAACTTATCAACGAAATAACAGAAACTCTGAACATTATCACAAAACAAAACTACTTCACATATAACAATAAATTTTACACAAGAATGATGGTCTACCCATGGGCTCACCCATATCCACCATTCTAGCAGAAATCTTCCTCCAACACCTAGAAAAAACAAAAATCCTCACAAACAATGACAGACACTCACTAAAATACGCACAGATATGTTGATGACATTCTAATACTATACAGGGGAAACAAAAGACAATGTAAACACTTACTACGCACATAAACAAAATACATAAAAACATAACCTTTACTGCCGAATATGAACACAACAATACCATAAACTTCTTAGACCTCTTCATCACAAAACTTGAACACAGGCACAAATTCAGTATATACAGAAAACCGACTACAACTGACACACTAATACACAACTCCTCCAATCACCCAATACAACACAAACTAGCTGCCTTCAGAAACACGATACATAGACTTAACAACATCCCACTAGATGAAAAAGACTATAAAGACGAACTAAACACGATAAAATATCTAGCTGAATCCAACGGATATGACAGAACAATAGTCAATAAACTCCTACACAAAACAAACAACAGACAAAGACAGAAAACAACAAATTCATAACACTAACATACATCAACAAACAAACTGAAAAAATAGCCCACAAATTCAAAAAAGCAGGATACAAAATCGCTTAGAAAACTACTAACAAAACAGAACACACACTATCAAAACACACACACACAAAGCACAAAACAAATTCGATCTACCTGGTGTTTACAAACTAAATTGCTCAGATTGCAACAAATTCTACATAGACCAGACAGGACGTAGCTTCAAACAAAGATACATTGAACACACAAAGGCACTCCACTCCACTACAGAATCCACATTTGCAAACCACCTCATTGAAGAAAACCACACATACAAAAACATTGACAATAACATGGAAATTCTACACGTACACACAGAAGGCTGAAAACTAGACACTCTAGAACAATTGGAAATATACAAACACATGAAAACAAATAAAAATGACATCCTAAATGAACACACACAATTCAAATCACACGCATTATTCGAACATATCACACCTCACACACACAACATCGATCTTTCGAAAGTTGATACTGTCACCAACAACAAGACGGACAGTGCTTCCAGCAGCAGCCTCTGAAGAAGCTTTTTAAAAGCGAAAGCCCATTCAGGTTATAAGGTAAAAGTGTTACGTTTTTACGCATAAAAACTTTGTGTTCCGAGTCGGTAGTGAAATAATTATATTTGAAAAATACGTTTGTGGAACTGGAAGGAATAAGCACATATAATCTCTAACTAGAATGATATTGTCTAGAGAAAGAAACTGTTTGAATAAGTTAAGAATAAGTTTGGTTTGATAAAAGTTTTGGTGCAATTGATCACATATAAATTGTGAAGGTTCTGGTAGAGACATGTATAGTAGATTTTCATAAATCATTTTACATGATATAACATACTAATATTTGCTAGTGTGTTAATATTTTGAGATGAGAAAATACTTTGTATTTGGATAATATTGTTAAATTATCTGATTCTATAGCTGTATCATAATTACAGCACTAATACAAAAAAAAAAAAAAAAAAACAAAGAAAAGAAGTATGAATAAATGTAATAAGGAAAGAACTTAACAGAGTCTGCAGTAAATTTGACTAGTGGCAAACATTTTATAAATACAAAAATTGTGAAAACTTAATTCAAAGTGAGCAAACCAGCTGTCTGAGACCACAAATTGAAGTTAGCAGAAATTTCATTTACCTTGGTCACAAAATCAGGATTTGTACAGGTAACCAGATTTGTGAAAGACAACTTTATCTTGTGCAGCATATGGGGTGCTGGTACCAACCAAGAGCAAACTATTAATAATTTTATTTTGTACCGGTATGTCCTGGTACGTGTTTCAACTAAATAAAACAAGACTAAAAAGTGAATGCAAACTCTTATGGCCGGAATTATCGTTGTTAGACATGTTATCCAGGCTATTAGGTTGTGGTCCAATTTTATGAGACCCCGGATGTTTTGGCCGCAGCAACAGCAGCCATCTTCAGTGGAATAGGAACAAGGTAGTACAGCCTACTACTTATTCTATACTATTATATACTACTTAGTAAAAAGAACTTATTTTATTCTTTGGCAGGCTGTACTACCTAGTTCTGGCTCCACTGAAGATGACCACTGTCAGTATGGCCAAAATAACAAGCATTTTGTAGAATTTTATATTAGATAACAGCCTAATAGCTCGGTTAATAGGACTTAAATTATAAATCACAGACTGTTTGTATGCAATTTTCTGCACCCTGCTGTATTTTGAAATTCATTCTCATGATTATATTTATAAAATAATTCCCTTGTTACTCATTCAAGTAGTTTATATACTTCTCTTTTGTGAAAACTCCTCTTACCTGTTACTGTTAAAGGTAGAATAAGATTACCTCTGTTCTGTAGAACAGTGGTGAATGTTTTACAGTATCACAAACTATAAGATATTTATATATACTGGCCATATAGTCTGAAAATGTGGAGTTTTTTCCCACAAACCTAACCTGAACTGATTATTTAATTTATATTGTTTTATATCTCATAAAAACTCACTTTATTAGACAAAAAAGTAAATTTATAAAGAACGGGTGCACATAGACAAAATAAATTTTAGTGTGTAGGTACGCACAGCAGAAAGGTTCTTGTTTTTTTATTTTTTTTTAATCTGAGGCCTAATGATAGGCTTAAAGCAGAACATTTTTTATTCTCTTTTTAAATTGCTATTTCCTAAAATTTACTTGCATTTGAAATTGAGGCCAAATTGATCTACCACTAAATGGCAGTGGCAGATGGTTTGTGCATCGTGCATCTGATGGTACATACATTTAGCCTTATTTACTCCTACTTCTTCATCCAAATCATTAGACTATTTGGTCCATTGCATCTCATTTGACTGATGCATCTCCATTTCACCTGCAAGTCATTCGTTCTCCATTCCTAATATATGGTACGTCCATTGTTCTCGATATTCTCTGTTCTTCTTATTTAAAATAGAAATTCCAAGATTTTCCCAGACTGCTTTATTTTCAAATCCATCCCTTCTTGTTACCCTCAGAACTGACCTTAGAAATGACATCTCAGAGGAATTGCCGCTACTACAAGTTCCAGTATTAATGGTCCAGGGTTCACTTCCATGCAGCCCACAGGGTATAACTTCATAGAACTTTAATGGTGTATCTTATTTCATAATTTACTCTTACACTGCTAATGTCTTGGATATTCTGGTTCTTGAACACTTTCAGTTGTTTCTCATCTACTGTATGGTCACAAAAACATCTCCTTGTAACTTTCTTTCTAGCACTTACATTTTTCTGTATTAATTTCCATATCTTATTTCCACCTTATTCATCCATATTATTATCTTCATGTTTAGTTACATCTGTATTTAATATTTTCAATTACAAAAAAAATATTTAAAATATACACAAAAATGCCTTAGTAAACTGTCATCATAGGTTAGTATTGCAATACCACTATTCCTTTTTCAGTATCACCTTGTAGGCCTCAAAAGTATTCATATTAATACCTTGAGCCCAATGGACTAGTGTTACTCATCCATGTCATTCCACTCTCAGATCCTAAGGACAAGTGTAACTGATCCACAAATTTAGCAGTGTTTATATCGAACTGGATGGCTCTTATACATCCTGTAGGTTTGTTTGTTTGGTATGAACAGTAATATTTTAGTTCTGCTATACAACTGCAGAGGGCAGCACCTGCTTGAAAACAACTTTGCTTGTACACAGGTGTATTTTGAGCGAACCCATTTCATCTTGTTTACACTGTGTTGTGATGTGCACTGAGTATTTTGTTGTGGTAGCTCCATGGTTTATTACAATGGATTCATGTAAATATCTTCCCAAAGATAAAATTTATGAAGAATATTGATGTCAGATACTGATGTGCAGAGATACTACTGTGAGAAAACTTCACAGCCTACAGCCAATGCCTACAGTCAAATACATTTAACATGTTATTGGACATATATTATATCAAATAGAAGAGGATGATTTAGGATTTCAGGCAGTATATGTGCACTGACAATTGTAAAAAGTTTTTTTTTTTTAATTAGGTTCAAATTTTTGTAAAAATGCTTAGGCCCCAGGAGGAGGCACCCCAAATTAATATGTTAAGTGCTATTTGCTAAATATGCACCGCGTATTCATATAGAAAAGATCAAGGGCAAAAGGCCAAAAGGCTGTCCAAGGAAAATTTGGGAGGACATCAGCATAGATATGAAGAGAGATGCCAAAAATGCAAGGATGGAAGTCGTTAGTTCTTTGTTACTGATAGAGTGAGACAGAGGGTCAGGTCAGGATAGAGGAAATTAAGGCTGAATTATTGGCTGCAGCTCCTTAGGACAGCTAATTTACACTTATCTGTTTTTTAAATGACATCTTATATACACATTTTATGTGGCTAATAGTTTTTTCTTTTATAAGGATTCGCTACTGAAATTCATTAAAATTATCAAAATATTAAACTTTTTTTTGTCTATAATTACCCATTGCACAGTTACATATTGGAAAAATACAATATAAACCAAACAAATTAATGTAGAACAATTTTAAAGCGTAATATAAGTATAAGCGTAATATTGCGTTACATTAGCTTACAAAAACTGTATTCACTTCAAAAGAAAGTTAGAAACTAGTTTGTATGAAGTTGTGTGTGAGTATAACACTAAAGTTATGAAGATGCTAACTACTTCCAAGAAGCTGTTTGTGTAAGCCCTGGGTGAGTATAGCTAAAATACTGTAGAAATTTAACAAAAGATTATAGCTTGCCAAAAGTGTTCAAAATATGAAACTTACAGGAAAATGCTAATAGTTGCTCAGCTACAAGACGAAGATAGAAATGAGAACAAGATAAACTGTCATACGGAGTAGGAGAATTTAAAAAAAAATGTAAACTGAAAACGTTAGTTTAAATTTTTTTTGGTACACATTTTTTTTAGAGTTAGTTTTTTAAGTTTTGTTGTGAGATACAAGTGACAACTTTGAAAACCATTTTCAAAAGAATGGATTTTTCAGTTTTTCAAAGATAAAATTTGAAATATCTAAATAAGTATTTAAGAAGCAGCCTTGAGATTTTGCACACTTCTTTACCGACACAATAATAAATATTTCTACTAGTAATTTTGTACAAACCACTATGTTGTCTTTGGTATTGATGAGCGCTTTCAGCAGTCAAGGTCATTTACCAACCAAGGGTTTGTACAAAATTACTAGTAGAAATATTTAAGACCACTAACACTCCAATACAACAATGAAATAATAAATACTATTTGGCAACTCTGTTTCTTTAAGGAAAATAATCTGCAATCCTATCATTTTTTTGCACTTTTACCAGAGTACTGAATAATTTATCAAATTAGTTTCTGTACACAAGATACTGGAGAGTTCAGGAAACGCTATTAAGTTCCTATACTCAATGAAAGGAAAATCCTGACATCCATCTACCTGTGGTAATGAGAGGGCACTACTGGGTGAACGAGATCCCCTTTTACCAAGTACCAACAGCCTCCAAGCAGGGTGGATGAGTGGATAAAAAGATAGGGGCACCCTCTTACCCTTGGAATGGAAAACCATAGATAAAAGCAGATGAACTGTCAAGTCAGTTGAATAGAATGGAGAAGACAATGGGAAATCATTCCAATAAAGATCCAATAGAATATACCTCGTTTATGAATGCTGAGAATGGGGGGGGGGCAGTCTATAGAGAGACTGTCTATGAAAGGGAAGAAATTGCAAGCCCACCAACCTCTGGGTTGAGAAGAGAAGAGACACAAGTTAATGTTAGATACATCATTATAATACACAATGATATTGTATTATATACAATTCTACCTTATCTCATGTATTATAACAAGATATTGTTAAATCTCATAAACACTGTTTATTTGAAAGTGAGACAGGGAATGATTAGAAATTTTCTAAGAGACACAATGATAAGGACTCCTAATTTCATATAGGAACAGATTGGGCAGTGATGAAACATTTAAGAGAACAAATGTGAACAAACGATTGTAGTTTCAAAATCCCCATCAGACCATGGCTGCAAGAATGTTTCAAGATATTTCCATTTTTTATAGTGCTAAAATTATATTAGCAGCAATACTTACGCGCAATGTTTCAAGGCTGGACAAATTGGATTGTCTGTATTGTTTTCAACGTTGCCACACGCTGTACATTCAGTTTTCCACATAGTCCCAAACAGTTCAATAATATTTTGTGAACCTGCTCTACTGTGTAAACCATCTGTGTTTAGTGTTATCAGTGTGAAATTTTTACCTTCTTTTTCTAAATTCTTCTCTAGTTCAACTATTGCATAATGTGCCTGTGAAAAGTTATGAAAATATTAAACACACAGCAATGAAACCTGTCAAGAAAATAAATTTATTGTTTTACACAGCTATATTATTATTATTATATATATTTAAAGTAACTGCTTTTATCTGCAGTAACAAGTATGCCTCTATACACACCGCACAACATAATTTTCAAAACATAAAGTTTCTATGTCGGTGTAATGAATCATGGTTTTCCAGAAAATCAAGATGACATTAATACTAGCATCAACTGTGACACCACGAGGAATTAAGGACAATATTAGAGTATTCTAATACTATAATATTCTAATAAAATTGTAATATTCAACGTTATTGAGGATTTTAATCTCTCGTGCTGAAATTACATTAAGTCTGTTTATATAAGCCTGCTACTTATGTTAAACAATTTAACGTAAATGTAGAAATGTTTACGTAGGTATGACTTTTGTGCAAGTTGCAACGGAAGGAACATTCTTGGATTTCGTTGTCCATGATGTGTCCGTTACTTAACTAAATATAATCAATACACTACCAACTCAGAACACAAAGTTTTTTATGGGTAAAAATGTAAAAGTTTTACCTTCTAGCATTAACCGGTTTTTGCTTTTAAAAGCTTCTTCAGAGGCTGCTGCTGGGAGCACTGTCCGTCTTGTTGTTGGCGACAGTATTGACTTTTGAAAGACCGATATTGTGTGTGTGGGGTGTAATATGTTCGAATAATGCATGTGATTTGAATTGTGTCTGTTCGTTTAGGATGTCGTTTTTATGTGTTTTCATGTGTTTGTATACTTTCAGTTGTTCTAGAGTGTCTAGTTTCCGGCCTTTTGTGTGTACGTGTAGAATGTCCATATTATTGTCGATGTTTTTATATGTGTGGTTTGCTTCAATGATGTGGTTTGAAAAGGTGGATTCTGTAGTGGAGTGTAGTGCTTTTGTGTGTTCAATGTATCTTTGTTTGAAGCTACGTCCTGTCTGGCCTATGTAGAATTTGTTGCAATCTGAGCAGTTTAGTTTGTAAACACCAGGTAGATCGAACTTGTTTTGTGCTTTGTGTGTGTGTGTGTGTTTTGATAGTGTGTGTTCTGTTTTGTTAGTAGTTTTGTATGCGATTCTGTATCCTGCTTTTTTTGAATTTGTTGGCTATTTTTTTCAGTTTGGTTGTTGATGTATGTTAGTGTTATGAATTTGTCGTTTTCTGTCTTTGTCTGTTGTTTGTTTTGTGTATGAGTTTATTGACTATTGTTCTGTCGTATCCGTTGTAGTCTGCTAGATATTTTATCGTGTTTAGTTCGTATTTGTAGTCTTTTTCATCTAGTGGGATGTTGTTAAGTCTATGTATCATAGTTCTGTAGGCAGCTAGTTTGTGTTGTATTAGGTGATTGGAGGAGTTGTGTATTAGTGTGTCAGTTGTAGTCGGTTTTCTGTATATACTGAATTTGTGCCTGTGTTCAAATTTTGTGATGGAGAGGTCAAAGAAGTTTATGCTATTGTTGTGTTCGTATTCGGCAGCAAAGGTTATGTTTTTGTGTATTTTGTTTATGTGTGTTAGTAACTGTTCACATTGTCTTTTGTTTCCCCTGTATAGTATTAGAATATCATCAACGTATCTGTGCGAATATAGTATTTTATGTGAGTGTCAGACACAATTCAAATCACACGCATTATTCGAACATATCACACCCCACACACACAATATCGATCTTTCAAAAGTCGATACCGTCGCCACCAACGAGACGGACAGTGCTCCAAGCGGCAGCCTCTGAAGAAGCTTTTTAAAAGCGAAAAGCGGTTAAGTCTATAAGGTAAAACTTTTATGTTTTTACCCATAAAAAACTTTGTGTTCCGAGTCAGTAGTGAATTGATTCTATTTAGGAAGGAACATGTAAAAAACGAGAGATACAACTGTCTCTGATAGTAAAATATTATACTAAGCTTTTCAGTCAGGTGACAGTACAATTTTCAATAACAAAGTCTACATAGTTTTTTTACTAATTTTTATTAGAAATAACCATTACAGCACTACTTCTATTAGCTATTTTTACTTCCATATTCCTTAAGAAATGGAAGTATGGTGATGGCAAAAAAAATCGTGTTCGAGATTATTGCAGATTCTGATTGTACTACACTCAAAACATGAAAAAAAGTCGTTTTCCGAAAAGTGTCTGTGTGTGTGTCTGTCTGTCTATCTGTGTGTCTGTGTGTAGATTTTTTCCTATGGCAAACGATAACTGCCGCAAATTCAAACAGAATCAAATAATTTTTTGCATACAGCCCTGATTTGTAGAGTACTCACGACCTATTGTTTTTGGTAAAGATCGGTTGAGGGAAAGGGGTAGTTTACCTGCAACGATTTTCTATCAAGGAAAATTTTTTTTTTTTGGCAAACGATAACAGCCGCAAATTCAAACAGAATTAAATAATGTTTCTCATACAGCCCTGAATTGTAGAGTTCTCAAGACCTATTGTTTTCGGTGAAGATCGGTTAAGGGAAAGGGGTTGTTTACCTGTAACGTTTTATGTTTTAACAAGGGTATTTCCTATGGCAAACGATAACAGCCGCAAATTCAAACAGAATCAAAAGATTATTTGCATACAGCCCTAAATTGTAGAGTTCTCAAGACCTATTGTTTTTGGTGAAGATCGGTTAAGGGAAAGGGGTAGTTTACCGGCAACGTTTTTTTAACAAGGGTATTTTCTATGGCAAATGATAACAGCCGCAAATTCAAACAGAATCAAACAATTTTTTGCATACAGCCCTGATTTGTAGAGTACTCAAGACCTATTGTTTTTGGTGAAGATCGGTTAAGGGGAAGGGGTAGTTTACCAGCAACATTTTTTTATCAAGCGTATTTTCTATGGCAAACGATAACAGCCGCAAATTCAAACAGAATCAAATAATTTTTTGCATACGTTGTAGCGTGACAGATATAAGCATAATATTGAATGGCAATTGATCATTAGAATAATAAAGTTATAATGTTTAAATTTGGAAGAAAGCATTAAGTTTAATATAAATAGATTAATTCATAACAACTGTGGAAAGAAATCATTATTATAAAGAAAATACAAGTTCAAATAAAAGGAGTTACTAGTGATGAGTCATCCAAGACCAGTCTCATAACCAAAGGTTTTCAAGGTATAACCCAGGAAGGTAAAAAAGTAAATAACAAAGCAGTACTGAATATGACCAAACCCACAACGAGGAAGAATAAATAGAAGAGAAACCCTAAAATAAGCCAAGATCAAACAATACAGGTGGTGTATTTCTGAAATAAAGAAGAAGATGGAGAAGATCCCAAGAAACCTGATGACATCAAGAAGAAGATGGAGAAGATACCAGTCCCAGAAGGCAGGAGAAAAGAAGACTGATGAAAGAAGAAGAACGCAGCATCCTGAAGAAGATGTCATGCTCTTATAAAAGACACCCAAATCCCTATATCCCCAAAATAAATATTTAAAAATAAAAGTATAACGAAATAAAAACCACATGTATATAAATTTAAGAGAGAGAAGTGTATAAAGTAAAAGTTGCCTGTGAACTAAGATGAAACAATAATATAGTACCCATGGAACAAATCTCCATTGAAAAAACGCTATCCAATTTATTATGTTGATAGGACTATACGACCATTTAGCATTAACATAATATATAAGTGCAAAGTGAACCAGTGATAGTTTTGGGTATTATAAAAAATGAACCTTGTGTTTCATTCTTGGCAATCACAAACATTGGATGCAATGAAATATCCATTTTTCAATGACTTGGAATGTGTACTGTGACAATATGTTGTTCATAAGACATGAATCTGTTTAAAATAACATTTTGTTTTACATGAAAAAAGAAAAACAGATGTCATAATACTTTTCGGACAATTCATACTATTTATTTATTAATGACAGGGTACAATTCCCCAAAGACAATATGTAAAAGACGGTATAAAAACTGTAGAATCCTACTTATAATAATAGTTAGAAATAAGAATATAAATATAAGGTTTTTATGTATATAGTACAAGAATGTTTAAAAATGTTTTAGATATAAGGCCATTTGTTTGGGTCTGAAACAACTAACATCAGAACTATAAAAATAGTTACCACTTGTAAATAGTAGAGAGTAATTAAGATGTTAGTTAGTAAAAAACCTTTTTTGTAAACCATGTTTCCATGTTGGAAATGGGGATTTTGTTGCAAAATGTCTGACTTGAAGACAACCATTTATTTAAAAAAAATATTCTTTATTTTGTTTAACTATTATTTGTATTGTAACCAATACTAATTGTTTTTGTGTAATTTGAAAACATGTTTAATTTATAATACTATATGTAAAAGTCAGAGAGGGTATCACACATCATATATTGTTTGTAAAATATTTTGTAAGAAAAATTGTTAAAAAATCATAGGCCAAAAGAATGGAAACCAAACTTCATCAAAACAGAGAAATTGCTCATTTAAATGCAAATAAACAAAAGGGGTTTAAACAAAATAAACTTGAGATCAAGCCATATAATTGCACATACCATTTAGAAAGATTTTAATAAATTATATTCAGAATTATAAATAAAAATGAAAATGACTAAACTCAGAAATTTAGACATGGGAGTCATATATTCCAGAATAATGTTTCAGAATACAACTAATTCAATTAATTACCAGAAAATAAGGGAATATGAACCTTTTAATACAATATAGGATTATTAATATTAAATATAACTGATAAAATGGCTGAATTTATATAATGACAGGAAGTAAATTTTGATGTTTTGACTTTTCAGGGTATACCAAACTGAAAGTAAAATTACTATTTTTTGGACAGAAAACACTATAAAACGGCATTATTTAATCTGAAAATAAGCTGAATGAACTGAAAGATTAATTTAAATCACATCTAGTGAATAAAATTGACAAATAACCAAAGTTTAGACATTCATATAGTGAAATAGTAAAGTGTACACAGGATGTGAAAAAATATTTGAACAATGTTAAGAATAATATTATATGGGCTAAGAGTTTAATTGAAACTGAAGGAAACAGTTAGTTGATTATTGGTATTCGAACGGTTAACATAAACGAGAGTTTTGTGACGATCTAACCTATCTTACAACGGTGAAGTTAAGTGGCGAACAGTACGTTACTGTGAAGTCGAGAGTGAATTATAAAATCCTTCCAGAACATATACATTGTGGAAAAAACAATCAAGAAACACTAATTAACACTAAACAATACATATCTACTCCGAAAAACACCAGAAAACTGTATAATACTTTAACCAAATTAGTGTCGGAATTGGGAAAAGTGTTTTGACTTATAATTACACAGATATACTAAATACAACTCAGAAACAGTACACCAGTCACTACACAACATTTAACAAGAGATTTGCAGACACAAGAACAGGAATACTGCCAGAAAATACATTATTTGGAACGCAGCAGGAACGAGCAACATTTTGATCAACTTGATGGCCGCCATTTGCTTTTGACGATCCCAGTGCCTTCTCCTGTTTCAACACAGCTGTTTGGTGAAAACAATTATTTTAATTTTCAAATTATTATTCAATGTTTGTGTTTAGTAATAATTATTCATTTGATGTAACGTTATACTTTTTAAATATTGGCCCGATTTCTCTGACTTTGATAATAATTGGCTGTTTAAAGAACCCTGTACGATTTTTATATAATACTTTGTAATTTTTTCGATATCCTGAGAATCGATATTAATCGATAAGAGTCAATATTGCCATTAATTAATAAAACATTAATACTTTTCAATACTTAATAGTTCTTTATTTCTTCAATAATACTAATTACCAATAATATAATTCTAATTGATAATCTACAAGGACTTTACCACCTATAAGTGAAGATAACCTAAAAAATAAAAAGATAAACAAGTATCGATTGGTTTGAAGACAATCTTATGAGTGGTGATAGTTTATTTAAAATATACCAAAACTTTAATAAAAATTTTCAGAAGAGCATTACACTTTTTAAAACTTCACAGCCCTATATTAATTAATTTATCATAATTAATTAATTAATTAAATTAAAAAAAAAAAAAAATTTTAATTATTTTTTTTATAAACATAATTTTTTTTAAATTTCCTTCAAAACAATAATTTTTGTTTTGAAACTTTCTGTGAAGCTGAACATATATATTTCTTCATCAACTTTACTCTACTCGACCGGTCTTGCTACCATTGGGACTCGACCAGCTGGGAAACTTAAGGAAGTGTTTCAGGCCAGTAAGACGTCGAGAGCCACACCAATTACACACCAATTAAACATATTACATTACAATTTATTTATTTTATTACAAATTGGCTAGCCCAAACAGTGCGGCTTGATTACATCGGAGTCTCACACTTCACAATATCTTATTATCATCAACACACACTTCAACTAAAAATTTATAACATATTTTATTACAAATTGGCGCACAACTTTAGGGGCTTTAATTAGCGATTGGAAGGCCAATAAATTCTGCCCAATCACTAGTTGGAGCTAGGCAACAGCTACAAAGCCAGAGAATTTCAAGGGAAAATGCAACGACGTGCGACATCTAAGAAACGGGCGGCGGAGGCCGAAAAAGAAATAGAAATCGATATGGACAACAAAGAGGCAACACCAGTAGAGGTGGAAGAGGTATTACAATCGGTGTTGTCCAAACAAACTGAACAACAAGAGGAACAACCGGAGACACCCACACAGACGGGGGAAGTCAATGTCCAGAAGGAACCATTGGAAAAACCGACACGAACGGAGGATGGAAGTATGCAAGCGGTAATGAGAATGATGATGGAAATGAATAAAGAAATCAATAAAAACATCAAATCTATGAAGGAAGACTTGAGTAAGGAATTAAAGGAAGATTTGGGAAATAAAATTGAAACAACAAACAAGAGGATGGAAGAAAACAGCAAGAAGATGGAAGAAAACAGCAAGAAGATGGAAGAGAAGATGGAAGAAAACAGCAAGAAGATGGAAGAGAAGATGTAAGAAAACAGCAAGAAGATGGAAGAATTGAAGGAAGACAACCAGTCCCTAACGAAGAAGATGGAAGAAAACAGTAAGAAGATGGAAGAGAGGATGGGAGAAAAGTTAGAAGAATTGAAGAAGAATAATCAATCCACAAAAGAAGAGTTAACTGGGATGAACAAGAACATGGAAAATTTGAAGGAAGATAACAAGAAGATGGAAGAAGAGATGGGGAAGAAGTTAGAAGAATTGAAGGAAGACAACCAGTCGTTCAAAGAAGAATTCAAAGCGACTAAAGAAGAATTGATTAATAAAATTGAGAATACTAATCAGAAAATCGATGAAACCAGGAAGAAGATAGAGAAGAACAACCGACAATTGAAGGAAGAGTTGAAGGAAGACAACAGGAAGTTGGAAGAGAAGATGGGGGAGAGATTGGAAGAATTGAGAGAGGACAATCAAATTCTAAGAGAAGAATTAAGAGAGGTCAATCAGGAGAATTTGGACAAACTGGACGAAAGGATGGAATTGTTGCGAGAAGAACTGAATAAAGAAATCAATGTTAACAAAAAAGCGATGAATAAGAAGATGGAAGAAGAAAATATAATGGTCAATCGACAGATTCGAGAGATTGATGGAAAGTGCAACCAGACCGAAAAGGAGGTGAATGAGTTTAAAGAAGTGGTGAACGTCAAGTTCACAAATATTGAAGAACATAGTCGTAGGAAGGTAGAAGAACAGAGGAAGGAAAATCAAGAAGAATTCGGAAAAGTACGCAACCAGGTCACAGAACGATGTAATGATATACAAGAGACCATGGCCAATATCACCGGTCAGGTGCGACAAAGCCGAGAGGAGATGGAAGCGATTAGAAACAGACCGACTCATTTCACCGGATTGCCCGTCAACGAAAGCCGAGAGTGGCTCAACTTCCGGCAATACAAACGCAAGCCGATGGAGTTCCTGGCTAGGGTAGAAGAATATTTGACCAAGCATAAAATTACTCAGTGGAGCCATAGCAAGGAGATATTCGACGAGTCTTTCCGAGACATAACAGATAATTGGTGGATGGCCAACCGGAGTGAAATTTCCGACTACCAACAGTTCCGGAAAATGTTTAAGACAAAATACTGGTCTGAGACCACCCAGAACTTGATCCGTGACAATATTTGTAATGGAAGATACAGGTCACAATTAGGTAGCAGTATGACGGCATATTTCTTGGGGAAGGTGTGTATGGCAAAACACCTCGAGCCAGCAATCCCAGAAGAATGTTTAGTGAATAAGATATCGTATCATTATGATGAGGACATTATCAGGGCCCGGAGAGGTAGCCAGATCAAGACGATCCAGGGAATGACCGAGTTATTGGAGGGATACGAGAACGAAGAGTATTATCGGCAGAGCAGGAAAAGAAATGAGAGACCAGAAGCGAGACCGACTACCTACCCGAATAACGGCAATAACCATACGAGTAACCGGAACCAGCCCAATAATTACGACGGCCCTAACAACCAGCCGCGTAATAACCAGTTTAACGGTAATTTTAACGGCGTAAGGAATAACAACCCCTACCCAAATAACAGAAACAATTTTTATCAACAAAATCATAATGTCCCATACAGTCAGAGAAATCCATATCCCAACAATAATGGTGACAGACCTTACCCACCTAACCGAAATTACTATAATAATCATTTTAGTAATAACAATAATAGCAATAGTAATAACCGAGTGTCGCGCCCTAGGGTAAATTTTATAAGAGCAGAAGATCGCGGACCCAGGAGATATTATCAACCGAGGAGGAGCAGCTTCCACGGCGCCGACCGAAGATGGAGGAGTGTGGAACGAGACGGCCCAAGACACGAAGAGAGACTACGAAGTACCAGCCTGGAAGATCTTGGCAGACAACCGAACAGGGCGTTAAACATCAACCAGGGTACAGAATGTCAGGAGACAAACCAGAGTTTCCCGAACGATGCCTCGGTCAATAATAACATAAACACTGACCAAAATACTTTAAACGAGAGGAGGCAGTAATCAACAACGATGACCCGTTACTGCTTATACTTCCTGGGTTAGAAAAGGATGATTTGCTACAAGCAAACAATAATAAGAATATCACTATCATAAGTAACCATTATCTGAAAGACATACGAACTGAACTTTTGGAAGAGAACGAGAAGAGTCTCAGCAACAGTAATAATGAGATAATTTATATAACAGCGGAGGTGGAAGGAGTTCCTGCTAAAATAATGATAGACACAGGAGCTAATATTTCAATAATAAACTCCAATGAGTTGGAGAGAATACAATGTACATGTGGAAAAACTTTGCCAATGTTACCAGTCAACAACATTGTGTTGGTAGGTGCAACTGGCCGCCAGAATAAAACCATTAGGAAGCAAGTTTCCTTAAGTGTCGTTAGCCGTGATATAGCTTTAGACATGGAATTTTTAATCGCCACCGGAGTACCATTTGACATCTTAGTCGGTTGCGATATTCTTCGTAGATATTCGGCAGTAATCGATCTTAATTTAAATAAAGTATCACTTTTCCCAGACGGAGTAACATGGACCGCAGATCTGGTAGGAAGCACAACTATACTTCCCAGCCCTATACATCAACAACTTCGTAAAATAAATGTTATTAGAAACAGCCCTCTTTCTAAAACCATAATATACAATCATGGAGGAGAGGATTTATGGTCAGTTAAGATCCAAGAAATACGGAATTTCCAGTGCGGAAGCGATAACAAGAAAATACCAACACATCTGGCTGATCGTCTAATCGCTATATATGAGAAATACAAGGCGGTGTTTTCTGATGAACCAGGGAAGGTAAAAAACTACCAGTGCCAACTTCATTTTAAAGAAAACGTAGAGTTTAACCGGAGGTCATATCCAATAGCGCAGTCGCTCAAAGAAGCCGTGAGAACAGAGATAAACAAGATGATTGAAAACGACATAATTGAGATTAGTCAATCACCTTACACTAGTCCAATTATTGCTGTTCCAAAGAAAGACGGACAAGTCCGGCTCTGTTTAGATGCACGTGAGTTGAACAAGACAATTGTGAATGACAGAACCTCTCCCGGTGAAATAGAAGAAATCTTAAAGCGTTTTCATGGTACTAGATTTATTAGCACCTGGGATACGGTCTGTGGTTATTGGCAGGTAGAGCTGCATCCACAAAGCCGCCAATACGAAGCGTTCATTTTCGAAGGGCGCAATTACCAGTTCAAGAGACTGCCCTTCGGACTTGTCAATTCTGTCGCCATATTTGTGGCATGCATGGACCAGATTTTGGGACCAGAAGCGCTCCAATTTACCACCGTCTATGTTGACGATTTACTAATTACATCCGGAACCTGGGAGGAGCACTGTTACAGAGTGGAATTTGTACTAAACAAACTAGCGCAGAACAACATAACACTGAAGTTGGAGAAATCCAAGTTCATAGCGCGCGAGGTACAATTCTTAGGCTTCAACCTAGACGACCGAGGTATTACCCCATCAGCAGAAAAAGTGGAGGCAATTCAGAGGTTCCTGCAACCAAGAAACAGGAAACAATTGCAATCTTTCCTCGGACTCTGTAACTATTACAGGAAGTTTCAGAGCCGATATTCCGAGTTGACCGCCAAGTTTCAACCACAGTTGTCTGCCAAAAACAAATGGACTTGGGGTGAAGATCAAGATATTACTTTCCGCTTGATAAAAGAGAAGTTTCTGGAGAGTGTCATACTTCGTCACCCAGATTTTAAGAAACCGTTCTTTCTAAACTGTGACGCTAGCGACCTAAGCTTAGGAACGACATTATACCAGGAAGATGAGGAGGGACAACATCTGGTAATAAGCTTCGCTAGTCGCACACTGAACCAGTGCGAAAAGAACTACAGTGTGACAGAAAAGGAATTGTTGAGCGTGGTGTTCGCATGCAGCAAGTTCCAGACGTACATTCTCGGATATCAAGTCACGGTACGAACTGATCATAAATCCATCTCGTTCCTTCGTAGGTGCAAGTTGAGTCACGGCCGATTGGCTAGGTGGGTACTCGCCCTACAAGAATATGACCTGAAATGGGAATACATTCCAGGAAAGAAGAACGTGGTAGCGGATGTGTTGTCACGTATAAATCTGGAAGATCAGACTTTCGAGGGAGAGAAGGAGAGCTTAGTCAAAATTTATAACATATTCACGACCACAGCCGATTTACAAGCTTTGCTAATAAATATTCGAATCCATCAGGAGTCTGATCCTAAGCTGAAAAACATTGTGAGTCGTTTGGAAGCCAATGATGAAACCATTTCTAAATATTACCACCTTAACAAGGGAATTCTATTCATAAAAACCGCCTTAGACGATGAGACATGGAAGGTGATAATCCCACACCAAATCGAAAAGGAGGTCATCATCGATTACCATGTCAGGTATGGTCACATGGGAGCGTTAAAAGTGATGCAGGTTCTAGAGGAAAATTGTAAGATCAAGAATATCAACCGCAAGGTGAGAACATACATCAAGTCCTGTAAGATCTGCCAATGTGCAAAAGTAAACAATGAAAAGACAGAGGGTATCATGATACCAATAACTTCCAACGCAAAACTAGAAAAAGTGTTTTTGGATATCTGCGGGCCATTTCCCCGTAGTGGTGGTCGACACAGATATAAATACTTGGTAATTATAATGGATCACTACACCAAGTATATAAAGCTATATCCGGTTAATCGGGCAACAACAGCAAAGGTTTTGACGGTGATTATCGATTTGTATATCCCAGAGATCGGTAGACCATCTTCTATTATTACCGACCATGGTACACAATTTAAGGGGAGGAGATGGTGAGACACTTTATTAGCACTTGGGGTCAAAACGTATAAGACATCAGTCTACCACCCAAGTAGCAATCCGGCTGAGAGAGTACTAAGAGAAGTGGGTAGGATATTGCGCACGTACTGTCACAACCAACAGAAAAAGTGGCAAGAGTACCTAGCAGCGACAGAAACATTCCTAAATTATGCCCACCATCCAGCTATAGGAATTCCACCATACTCAGCCATGTATGAGAAGCCGACTCCCCGAGACATTGAACAAATCATAGAATTTCCAACGAACAATAATAGGAAATTCAACCAGTTGAAGTTTTACAATAAGGTAGCAGAAGATCAGGAAAAACGGCAAGCCAAATACCAGAAGGCAATAGGGCGAATTGTAATATATAAAGAGGGTGAAAAAGTCCTCCTAAAAAATAGAGAGCTGCCTAGCACCTTAGAAGGCATAACCAAAAAACTACTATTACTATACACTGGCCCATATGTTGTGGTAAATGATAAGCATAACAATACATATGAGTTGAGGGAAATCGTTTCAGGAAAAATCAAAGGAGTGTACAATCAAGCTTCTATGAAGAAATATTATGAAGAATGAGTTGTGAGTTTTAGAATTTTGAATTTATTTTTAAAATTTTAAAATAATGTAAGTACATCTTACAACCTAATATTTTGAGAAGAACATTCTGGAGAATTAAACGAAGAAGAATTTTTTTATATTAATTTAAAAAATTCAAAAATATGTAAGAACATCTTACTACAACCTGATAATTTAGAACAAAACTTTATGGAAGAAAAAAGAAAGAGAGAGAATTTTGAACTTAATTATAAAAATTTAAAATTGAGTAAGTACATCTTACTACAACCTAATAATTTTGGAACAAACTTTATGGAAGAAAGAAAAAGAAAGAATTTTGAATATAACTTATTCTAAAATATGTAAGTACATCTTACTACAACCTGATAATTTAGAACAAAACTTTATGGAAGAAAGAGAAAGAGAGAGAATTTTGAACTTAATTTTAAAAAATTTAAAATTAAGCAAGCACAGCTTACTACCACTGAATTATGAGAAAAACATTTTGGAAGAATTAAGAAGAAAGGAATTTTGAAGTTAATATACAAAAAATGTAAAAAAAATGAAGTAAGACCAACTTACTATAACTAAGTTTGTGAGAAAACTTTATGGTAAATAATTAAGAAGAATTTGAATTTGGAGAAATACCAAAACATTCAGAGATAATAGTAAAATCACAGTACTATAAACAATTCTGAATGAAACAATTCTGGGAATAGATGAATTAAACAGAATTTGAATGTTGATAGAACGTCAGAACTTTGAAACAAGATAAGATCAACATATTACAAGGATTTATGAGAAATATTTTTCAATTAAATAAAAAGAATAGTTTGAATTTTACATTAAAACTAACCAAGTTCCAAAAAATAATTATGTGTCAATTATGATTGAATTGAGAAGAAAATAAAGTGATTAATTCAGAAAAGAGAATTAACGTTAATCCAGAATAAATGCTAGACATTCACAATAGAATTTGAAGGAGTAGAGAAGAATAACAAAAAAAAGTGTAATATGCAAGAGAAGAAAAAATTTGGAAGCAAAGAGACTAATTACCTATGAAACGATAATGAAAACAGTTAATTAAGAGCAAAGAAGAACAACTCATACCAAACATATGGAGAAGATGATTTTGAACCAATGATAATAATAAGACCTATATGAAATGCAAAGAGAAGAAATACCACATGAAATATAATATAAATGAATTAATGCTAATGAATGCGAAGGCGGATTAATAACTTTCTAAGAGAAAGGAAAGAACCAAAATGTTTAAATAAAATGATCAATATAACAACCTGTATATCTAATGTAAAGATACAATGTTAAAAAATTAAATATAATATATTAAGACCATTCAAATAATGAGTACGAAAGACTATTTATAAAGACCATGCTAATACTATGAGTAACCAGAAGAAAGTATAAAGAGAATTCAGATGAAGAAGAAAGAGAGTTACACTGTAAACAGTAACCAGAATTATTAAAAGAAAGGTTTTCAACCATAGTAAAAATAAATATATCAGACAAGTTAAGAGTTTTGAAAAAATATATATGTAATGAGTATAATAATGATTATGAAGATTTATTAAGATAGAAAATGTGAGATAATCTGAGAGACTACGAAGTGGAGAATCCAAAGATATTTTTATTAGTCGAAAATGAGACTACTTTTTATTTATTTATTCGATGACTGACTGAAGATAATTCCAGCAGCATTATGTTTTTGAGCAGGGATGGATATGCCTCTGTACTCAATTTATAGAAGTGGTGTATGGCCAGCAGAGAAGTAGCGTACAGTGCCCCTCTGATCTGCCCCAGCCCACGTGATAGGGAATGTTAGGGAATTAATATCCCAAGGATACAACACGAAGTTGATATAGAAAAAAAAAAATAATAATATATCTCAGAAGACACTAACTATCCGAAAAGGATCAGTAGTAAAACAAGTAATTATATATATAAAATTAATTAAACTCTAATTATAAAAAAGTCGATATAAAAATGGAGAAGAAAATGAATTATAAGAAATGATGAAATTATCATAAGAAATTATTTCATCCATAAACATGTCTGAAATAATTACTTCTGGAGGAGAGCAATCTGTAGCGTGACAGATATAAGCATAATATTGAATGGCAATTGATCATTAGAATAATAAAGTTATAATGTTTAAATTTGGAAGAAAGCATTAAGTTTAATATAAATAGATTAATTCATAACAACTGTGGAAAGAAATCATTATTATAAAGAAAATACAAGTTCAAATAAAAGGAGTTACTAGTGATGAGTCATCCAAGACCAGTCTCATAACCAAAGGTTTTCAAGGTATAACCCAGGAAGGTAAAAAAGTAAATAACAAAGCAGTACTGAATATGACCAAACCCACAACGAGGAAGAATAAATAGAAGAGAAACCCTAAAATAAGCCAAGATCAAACAATACAGGTGGTGTATTTCTGAAATAAAGAAGAAGATGGAGAAGATCCCAAGAAACCTGATGACATCAAGAAGAAGATGGAGAAGATACCAGTCCCAGAAGGCAGGAGAAAAGAAGACTGATGAAAGAAGAAGAACGCAGCATCCTGAAGAAGATGTCATGCTCTTATAAAAGACACCCAAATCCCTATATCCCCAAAATAAATATTTAAAAATAAAAGTATAACGAAATAAAAACCACATGTATATAAATTTAAGAGAGAGAAGTGTATAAAGTAAAAGTTGCCTGTGAACTAAGATGAAACAATAATATAGTACCCATGGAACAAATCTCCATTGAAAAAACGCTATCCAATTTATTATGTTGATAGGACTATACGACCATTTAGCATTAACATAATATATAAGTGCAAAGTGAACCAGTGATAGTTTTGGGTATTATAAAAAATGAACCTTGTGTTTCATTCTTGGCAATCACAAACATTGGATGCAATGAAATATCCATTTTTCAATGACTTGGAATGTGTACTGTGACAATATGTTGTTCATAAGACATGAATCTGTTTAAAATAACATTTTGTTTTACATGAAAAAAGAAAAACAGATGTCATAATACTTTTCGGACAATTCATACTATTTATTTATTAATGACAGGGTACAATTCCCCAAAGACAATATGTAAAAGACGGTATAAAAACTGTAGAATCCTACTTATAATAATAGTTAGAAATAAGAATATAAATATAAGGTTTTTATGTATATAGTACAAGAATGTTTAAAAATGTTTTAGATATAAGGCCATTTGTTTGGGTCTGAAACAACTAACATCAGAACTATAAAAATAGTTACCACTTGTAAATAGTAGAGAGTAATTAAGATGTTAGTTAGTAAAAAACCTTTTTTGTAAACCATGTTTCCATGTTGGAAATGGGGATTTTGTTGCAAAATGTCTGACTTGAAGACAACCATTTATTTAAAAAAAATATTCTTTATTTTGTTTAACTATTATTTGTATTGTAACCAATACTAATTGTTTTTGTGTAATTTGAAAACATGTTTAATTTATAATACTATATGTAAAAGTCAGAGAGGGTATCACACATCATATATTGTTTGTAAAATATTTTGTAAGAAAAATTGTTAAAAAATCATAGGCCAAAAGAATGGAAACCAAACTTCATCAAAACAGAGAAATGTTTTGACTTTTCAGGGTATACCAAACTGAAAGTAAAATTACTATTTTTTGGACAGAAAACACTATAAAACGGCATTATTTAATCTGAAAATAAGCTGAATAAACTGAAAGATTAATTTAAATCACATCTAGTGAATAAAATTGACAAATAACCAAAGTTTAGGCATTCATATAGTGAAATAGTAAAGTGTACACAGGATGTGAAAAAATATTTGAACAATGTTAAGAATAATATTATATGGGCTAAGAGTTTAATTGAAACTGAAGGAAACAGTTAGTTGATTATTGGTATTCGAACGGTTAACATAAACGAGAGTTTTGTGACGATCTAACCTATCTTACAACGGTGAAGTTAAGTGGCGAACAGTACGTTACTGTGAAGTCGAGAGTGAATTATAAAATCCTTCCAGAACATATACATTGTGGAAAAAACAATCAAGAAACACTAGAGTCAGCTGCATGGAACTAGTATCGTCAAGGTCACACCGCTTACTTACAGCGTTGCCACTAAGCAACAGTTTCCCTTTCTTCCGAAAAATGCTACACTAGTAAGTAAGCCTACTTAATGTAAAGAATATAACAAAGTGAGAAAGTTTGTAATACATGCATTAGAGTACATTGTTACATTGTCAATAATTCTTAATAATAATTACATCACAATTAATATATTGTTAATAATTAATTAACAATTAATTTCCGTATCTTATACATAACATTCAATTCGACGCGTCAGCTATAGTTTGTTTGAATGAATTTTATACGCATCCTGTGTCTTAAGCTTGCCCCATTTAATTATTGAAGACACCGCACTATTCGTGACTCAGAAAAATATTCTATTTTTATTTCCTGCGCTGCTTATTAATAATTAAGTAAAAAAATTAGAACTATACTATAAGATGTTACATGCACAAGTAGCATAAAAATAATGGTATGTATAAACGTGAAACGAATTGGATTTCTTAAGAAAATAAGGATAATTTTATAAACAACAAATACAAATGTCTCATGAAATAAATTTAAAATTCCTTATTTATTTATATATATATATATTTTAACTTAAATCTTTAAATATAAAATTTAAATTTATAATTCTATATTTTATGCATTGTCCTTACTAATTTTATAATTAAAATTTTCCTTATTTTATGAACTATAGAATTCCTTATGACTATTATAAATAAGCAGTATGTTGAAAAACTCACCTTAAATAGGGTTAGTCACACAATTATCACTTTGCAAAGTGATAGCACAGAGCACATTCATAACACTCCTGAAGAAAACACGCACACACGGTTTTTTATGTTTCAATAAAAATAGAAAATACTACGCTTCGCTATAGACACGTTTACCACCTATATACACTTTTTAACACTCCTGCAGTATTCGTCTTCGGATTCACTGGACTCAGGTTCGCTGTCACTACTCACACGTAAGTGTATGATGAAGGGCTCCACTGTGGTGTCTCTCGTGCACTGCTTTGAGTAATCGGCTTCTTGTAGTGCCTCCGCATGTCTTACGCACTTCTCCCAGTCTTCCTGAGTTATCCTGTCCAAAGCTTCATGTGCAAGTTGTTCAATATCGGCCAATCTGAAAGTCGTATTCTTGTTTGCAACATACCGTTTAACTTGGGCCCATATCAGCTCGATCGGATTATACTGACAATGATATGGTGGCAGGCGCACTACTGTATGTCCCATTTCATTTGCCAGTTGATCCAATTCGTACGTCTTCTTGGCCGTTCGGATCTCTTCTTTAGAAAGAAGTTCATCCCTGGTTTCAGCTGTGGAAAATGAAATTCTCTTCTTACGCAGCCACTCCATGATATCCGCTTTACGCCAGTTTGAACATGGTGGTTTATCTATTTGTACAGAATGATAGCTGGCATTATCCATCACGATGACAGAGCCTTCTTCCAAGGAGCGCAACATACCAACAAACCAGGTCTTAAAAACTTCAGCATTCATTTCTGTGTGGTAGTCAGATGCAGCTGAATGCTTACTGCCACGAAAGACAAGTTTGGCACCTGCTATGAAACCTGTACTTGCGGATCCAGCATGTGCAATAATCAGCCGCCCACCTCTACCAGTAGGTACTTTCAGCCCACTGTTCCCTCTGGAGTCTTGCCAGATGTATTTATTCGTATGATTCTGTGATATCCAGGTTTCATCCAAATAAATTATAGGCCTGTTGTCCTCCGTACGATGTATATGCATGGTTCTCAAAAACTTCGCTCTCAAGGCAGCAATGTCTCTGCGCTCCATTAAAAATTTTCGTCCATCGTTGCACTTCTTAAATTTAAAACCAAGCACTTTCAGAAGGCGAAGTACGGAGGCTTCTGAACCAGAATAATTGATTTTCTGACAGAGATCAGCTCGAATTTTGCTTGCAGTGGGGTATTCCCCTCGGTCGTAATATTCTAGTACGGTCCTGCGGACTATTTGTTTATTAAAATCGTCCAGTTCAGTGTTTTTGTGTTCCCGTTTATACCCTTTCCTTGGAGAACTGAACACAACACTCACGCCTTGATCATCTGCCGAAGCAACGGTATTGCTAATACGTTGCACCGACTGTTCAGAAATGCCACAAGCTTCCGCTGTCAATTTTCGAACTTGTGCAAAGTTTATGTTCCTCCTGGCTTCTTCATTATACGCAAGATTTTTAAAAAACTTGTAAACGTTTGCTATGATGACTTTACTTTGTTTTCTAATGTCCTCTCGGCCCGCACGTACACCACCGCTGCTTGTACTCGAACTAAATGTAGGATACTGTTCCTCAATATCACTCATAATAAATACAAATTATTGAAATAAACTAATACACACACTGTCTACAATAAAGACGTCAACCGTTCACATGAAACGCACAAAATGTCTGTCAACAATACTAAGGACGATAAATATTTTGGATGTTTGTTGCTAATTCGTCTCTTCCTCACCTCGTCCACCCAACCTACTTGGAATGGGGTACTGTAACTGAAATGGGATTGGCTTTTGTCACAACAGCGACAATTTTGTTTACAGAAATTGCTCAGTCCTATTTATCTTTGTGCAACGGAAGAAAGGTAGTAGCGCGGGCAGTAAACATACACATTTTTGAGGGGATTGTAAAATGACAAAGGCATTCATAAAAGTGTCAGACAGCAATATTTACCGAAAAGACATGCCGACAGGGTATACGCAATGTGCATACCAAATGTGTACATATACCTAACAGAACTTCCGAACCATATGGCTTAGGAATGACCGTGTAGAGAACAAAAACAGATTCATTTACAAAAGGGAAAAGACCGTGAGTATGAAAAAATTAAAGCGACAACAGCAGGCAAGGTCAGCGTTCTCAGACAACTGTCAGTCTGTAGGATAACCGCCCATGAAGAAAACAGTAAAACTTTAATAAGTAAGTGCACTGTACGGAAATCACAAAATAACTGACCTAATGGTACTTCGTAAAGTTAGGGTGTGTATTGCTAAAAGGTTTAGATTCTAACATAAGAAAAACCAGCGCAGTATAAATAGTAGTTTCAGAGAACTGCAAATCGTAACAAAAAAAAAGCCAAAGACACAGAAGAAATGCAAAGATAGAAATTCTGTAGATATTTACGCGACAACAAAAAATATGTTGCCGACTCACACAAATTTTTAGAGCTCAAATACTGGCGCCCAGAATTTAACTGAGTAGTGTTACCCACAACTAATTATTCCTGATAAAACAAATTCATTTACGCGATACGCATAAATAAATTTGAAACGAAGAATATAATGTGGATGTATGAAATTTGTTTTCGTAACACTGCTAAAACGCTACACACTGTACTAGCCGGCAACAACGCTGGGCGAGGGGCGTGGAGGTGACAGGGAGAAGCAGTGAAAGTGAGTGACCTTGACGATACTACTTCCATGCAGCTGACTCTAATTAACACTAAACAATACATATCTACTCCGAAAAACACCAGAAAACTGTATAATACCTTAACCAAATTAGTGTCGGAATTGGGAAAAGTGTTTTGACTTATAATTACACAGATATACTAAATACAACTCAGAAACAGTACACCAGTCACTACACAACATTTAACAAGAGATTTGCAGACACAAGAACAGGAATACTGCCAGAAAATACATTATTTGGAACGCAGCAGGAACGAGCAACATTTTGATCAACTTGATGGCCGCCATTTGCTTTTGACGATCCCAGTGCCTTCTCCTGTTTCAACACAGCTGTTTGGTGAAAACAATTATTTTAATTTTCAAATTATTATTCAATGTTTGTGTTTAGTAATAATTATTCATTTGATGTAACGTTATACTTTTTAAATATTGGCCCGATTTCTCTGACTTTGATAATAATTGGCTGTTTAAAGAACCCTGTACGATTTTTATATAATACTTTGTAATTTTTTCGATATCCTGAGAATCGATATTAATCGATAAGAGTCAATATTGCCATTAATTAATAAAACATTAATACTTTTCAATACTTAATAGTTCTTTATTTCTTCAATAATACTAATTACCAATAATATAATTCTAATTGATAATCTACAAGGACTTTACCACCTATAAGTGAAGATAACCTAAAAAATAAAAAGATAAACAAGTATCGATTGGTTTGAAGACAATCTTATGAGTGGTGATAGTTTATTTAAAATATACCAAAACTTTAATAAAAATTTTCAGAAGAGCATTACACTTTTTAAAACTTCACAGCCCTATATTAATTAATTGATCATAATTAATTAATTAATAAAATTTAAAAAAAAATTTTTTTTTAATTATTTTTTTTTATAAACATAATTTTTTTTAAATTTCCTTCAAAACAATAATTTTTGTTTTGAAACTTTCTGTGAAGCTGAACATATATATTTCTTCATCAACTTTACTCTACTCGACCGGTCTTGCTACCATTGGGACTCGACCAGCTGGGAAACTTAAGGAAGTGTTTCAGGCCAGTAAGACGTCGAGAGCCACACCAATTACACACCAATTAAACATATTACATTACAATTTATTTATTTTATTACAAATTGGCTAGCCCAAACAGTGCGGCTTGATTACATCGGAGTCTCACACTTCACAATATCTTATTATCATCAACACACACTTCAACAAAAAATTTATAACATATTTTATTACAACGTCCCTGAATTTTAGAGGTCTCAAGGACTTTCGATTTTGGTGAAGATCGGTTAAGGGGAAGGGATAGTTTACCTGCAACCTTTTACGTTTTAACAACAATAAAGTACTTGAAAATTCATTTAAACTTTTTGAAACAATGGTAATTGGTAAAAATAAAATAATTTTGTTGCCAGGCAATAAAATTATAATTTTTTCATTTTAATGTAAATTATGTATGAGTTAATATCTTTATATATATAATTCTTCTGTACGTGTGTATGTCACTGAACTCCTCCATGTATAAAATAATATATCGTTCGTGGCAGGTAAGCATATCTCAGTTATGTAACATTTACGTTTCCATTTTATTATTATGCCTACAGCAATAAAAAGGCAGGTAAGACACACACACACACACACACACACACACAATTCACGTTATTTCTGGCCTCACTCATGTTTATTTTCTTACATTTGCACGCTTTTTAAATGGAAAGTGCCGAAACCCACACCAACATAACGCGTGCAATCTGAAAAAATGGACATCAATTTGCTTCCTGTGGATCGCTGGGCAATGTAACTGCACGTGTTTACAGAGGAACGATTCATAGACAGACTTTTCGTCTTTAGGGAATGAACCCTCTGCAAGATGCTGAGGGTCCATGAGTGACTTCGGAGCGCTCCTTCTTTTTCACGTGTTTGTTCTGTGAAACATACACTGTAGATTCGCAGCTTTACTCTAAGCAACGCTCAATAGGAAATGTTGAAAATTTTTGTCCACAGTGTACCCTCATTCACACTAAACCTGCTCTGATGTTTTAATTACGGACATCATAATATAAAAACTTTGGAAACTTGAGCACTACTTAATGGAGATCAATCATTAACTTATACAAGCCATTAATTTTATGCATATATTTTATATATATGTGTACAACGTTATCGGCAACAAAGAAGTAGTTTTTGTTAAAATTCCTTCCCGGGATATTTGGCCGTAGTCCAATGTTTTCTACAAAACCAGACGTTTCGGCAATGCCATCGACTTCCAACATCAGTGAAAATCGAGTGCGATAACGTTAGGTGGTATATGTTAGTGACCACAGTACTGTGGTTAAGGCTGAAGCAGTAAGTAGAAAGAAGTAGTTTCTATGGTAATATTTCATTTCGAAAATGATTTTAAATATAAATCTTAGAATATGGAAGTCATGTATGGTTCTCCATACCGATATTTAAATTTTGTTTATTAGTTTTTAATTTGTGTTTTGTTATTAACAGTTTATTTTGACTTTTAATATGACAATTAAGAGTTATTAATAGCTTTAGTACAATGATTTTTGTTGTTGTACCTCTTGACAAAGTTTGTAATTTAAATAAATTAACTTGGTCTTAATTTACCCTTATCACATTATTTCATTTCCAGAAAAAACTGATCATTATTTATAACAATTACAAACAAGAAATTCAATGTGCAAACAATAACATGTTAAGAAGATGTACCGGTAAACGTCTACACCAGGAATAATGTAGAGGCATTACAGGGGAGCTTTACTTCCTTTTATATAAGTCACGTTTAGCCAAAAAGAACAGGAAAGTTACAGCAGACAGCAAATGAAAGATACAAAGCACTAAAGAAACTTTGGATGCACAAAGCTGTTTATGCAGCATTAGGAGGAACTAGCAATAAATATAATTAAAAAAAAAAGACAAGGTGCGTATGAATTAAGCTATCAAACACTTATAAATATGAAGAATGATGCAGTTTACAAAGGGTTTATTACCAGCTGTCCAGAGGGTAGTCAAACATTTGCAAGACCAAGGTACAAGATCAAGAAAGTTGTTAATAAAGCAAAAATTGAGATGTGACAAATATGAGGAAACTGGCAGTTCTAGGAAGTAGTAAATCAATGGCAGTCTGGAAAACAATATCCAAATTAAATAAGGGCATACAGGAAAGAAGTATGTAATCTGTTGTAGATATGGATGAATGGAAGCAATATTTTCAGGATGTGTTAAAAAAAAAGAATAGATATGTAACTATAGAGCAAAAGGATGAGAATGGGGCTGCTTTCAATAGGGTAGAATGTATAACATCATATGTATATTGATCAAATACCAAATACTGTGTAAAGCACTTCTCTGACTATGGCACACAAATTTTTACTTAAATTTTAACTAAATTTTATTTTTGCTTACACAAAAGCAAAAGTTACCTCAAGCAAAGGTAAAATTTCATTTTAAATGTTATCTAAAAATTATCGTTCCATAGTAAAAGAAAAACATTACATAAAATAAAATATAATAGTTTTGGAAGTAGAACTTGCATTGGTGGAAATTATGCATAGTAAAACTGTGGGTTGTAGAGACATTTTAGTAAGCATAGAGTAAAGAGTAAGTGTCCCTCATGAGCTCACAACTTGTGAGTACGGGAGTGGCAAATCTGGTGTACAACAGCTGGAGTCTCACTTTGTTTCAGCTTGCCTTGGGTGAGGTCATTTCACTTTAATTTGTTCTGTCAGTCTTTCTTGATGAACTCAACTTCTCTGATACCGCCATCATTAGAGTATTTGAGAGTTAAGGTCTCTGCTTTTTATTTTCTTCTTTCACACTGAGTATGAGTGGTGTAACTCCAAAAAAAGTGACATAGCCAATGGTGTTCCAGCCAACCTTAGTTGAGGCAGATGCGATGACAAAGTCAAGGGTATGTCTCCTGATACCAGACTGGAATGTAGCAGGCTAAATCTGCTCATTGCTAAATGATTACTGAAAAATGACAGATTTGGTTTAGAAACAAGATTAGGTTGCTGAAATGTTAAGAGAATGATGGAAACCTCACTGTTAGCTCAAATCACTAAACAAATCCAACAATATAATCTTAATTTTCTCGGCTTAACAGAAACCGAGAATGGTTCAGGTAAACACCATAGAACAGGGAAAGCAATGTTTATTTTCTCTAGTAAACCACAAAGTGATAGACAGGTGAGTGGGGTGACAATTTTACTTAATAAAGCACGAAAAAGAAACACATTGAGTGGGAGCCCATCTCTGATTAAATCAAAGGTTATTAGTCAAAAGAACATGAAAATTTCTGAGTGCTATGCTCCCGAAGAAGAAGCACTCCTTGAAGGAAACAAAATTTGTGTAACTCTCTAGAAAAGATCCTGGATGATCTACCAAATTCTGAAATTGTTATTCTGATGGGAGACTTTACTGCAAAATTTGGTAGTAATAACATCAACTATGAGGGATTTATTATGGGAAAACATGAGATTGGACAATGGAATGATAACATAGAACTTTTTATTGAAATGTGCTATAATATCATGAGTTGGTTATAGGAGGCACCATGTTTTACAAAAGCAAATACACAAAATTACATTGGTCTCCCCAGATAATATCACAAAAAATCGAACAGATCATGGTTGTAGTAAGCAAAAAATAGAAAAATTTCCTCCTCAATAAGGAAGTTTTTTAGGTGTAAATGCACCTATTGAGCATTACTATTAATGATCTAATATTATGAAATGACCCAGAAAGGTTGACAGTAAAGATAATAGGAAAAAATTAACATCGAAGACCTGAATGACAGAGCAACGTACAAACAGTTTGAGCAAGCAATTATTTTAAAAGTGACATAAAACTGATTATGAACTGACAATTGAAGTTAAATTAAATATAATCTTGTAGAAGCATACAACATAACCTGGGAACTAATTGAAAAGAGGAGAGAAATAAAGCGGAAGTTAACTGTCATAGCCACTGAGCAAGAAAAAAGTAGACTGTGAGAATGTACAGAGAAGCTTATGTGGTGTACAGAGGAGTGCTAGATAGGCAACCAGGTATACAACCTAGTGGCAGAAAGTTGATAATAAAACTTATTAAGAAAGCAAATGTTAAAACTGGAGTGGACTAACATTATTAAATACAGATAGTAAAATACTGACAATAAGACTCTTAATAACAGGATCATAAAAGTATCTCTCTCTGAGATATGAGCAAGCAGAATTAAAAAAAAAAAATTCTAATGAGTTTTCTCCATCACTTTACCTAATATTAATAGACTTCCAGCATGCTTTCCACATTCTATACATCACAATAAAGTAGTTAAAATCATCTTTACAAAAAACTGTAGCTGTAGGGTTCTACGTGAGGGAAGAAGCTACCAATTTAAACAAATAATAAACATAAATATTCCTTTCCTCCATCTCATTCAACTTAACTACATACTGCACAAGCCAAATGACACTCCAATAGGAATATGGAGGTTATTCAGGCAATTTGAACATTCAGACTATGGCAGATAAGAATATACGTGTTATCTCACACCTTGATAGAGATGAAAAAAAGATAAGACATTCACAACAGGAAACTCAGAAAATAGGATTAAAGTTAATCTCAAAGAAAAACCAAAACAGCTTTGGATAAACACTTGAAATGATGAATCAATCAATCTTCATAGGCAAGCAGCCCATTGAGACTGTCTCAGCTTGTTCACCTTGGCTCTGTTATTGATAAGACTGGGGGCACTGGCAGTAATGTTGAGGAGAAGACTTGTAAACCAGAGAGTTGTTTGCCATGTTGAAAAACATCTGGAAATCCAGACTGTACTCCAGGAAAAGTAAATTTGTCTCTTTTTACTCCAGCATGAAATTTGTCCTCTTATTTGGCTGTGAGCATAAATCATTACCATACAAGAGACAAATGAAATGCTACATAATGAGCATAAAAAATTACCATGCAAATCCAGGTCTTTATGAATAGATGCCCACAAAGAATGTTGCAAGTTTTTTAGTTGTAGAATATCACTAACATGGAAGTCTGGGCAAAAACAAACAAGAAACCAATTAAAAAATTAAAAAATTCAAAGAAGTAAATGGAATTGGCTGGGACATACACTCAGAAAACCAGTAAATAACATTTTGCAACAAGCCATTAAATGGAACTACAAGGTTCTCACAGCACAGAGATACCAAAAATCAATGAAGAAGTACAAATCTTTGGAAAATTAAAGATGCTAGAAAAATCCTGGGGGAAAATGAAACAAATCATCAACAACTGGATCAAGTGGAGATGACTTTGGAAAATGTACAAATCTTTGGAAAATTAAAGATGCTAGAAAAATCCTGGGGGAAAATGAAACAAATCATCAACAACTGGATCAAGTGGAGATGACTTGTGAACTTCCTATGTTGTACAATGAAATGATGAGCTGTAGGAAAGGTAAGCAAGCTATAGTTTTTTACTTCCTGTGCAAGCTAGCTAAAAAACTATCCTGCATCATTCTATTTTCTTAAAACATCAATTTTTTTGTCTTCTTTAACAGTAATTTCCCATTTGGCTGTTGTTAGGGGCATGATATTGTAAAAGTTTTTGGCGAAAAGTATGCTGTTGACTGCCATTTTAGTTTTCAAAAAGCTCTCAAAATGAAATATGTGCCATTCCAGCTATATCCTGTTTCAGGTTAACTTGAGGTAGCTACCTAAGCTGGAAGAGTTGAGAAGGGTCTACTTGGTAGCCAGCTGACCAAGCCCCAATAGTCATGCCTCAGTGACAGCCTCACTTAAAAAAATAAATTTCCTCAATCTGTGATATAGATTAAAATCATCAACGCCATTGTCATCATCACCATCTTCATCATCATCATAAGACAAAGAAGTTAGTGTTTGTGTCATGTCAATCAACCTACTTTTAACTCTAGAAATAATTGTGTTTGATTTAAAATGCTCTCAGGCAGTTTTAATGGTATTAACGTATTATATAATACTTATAAGTTTTTCCCAGCAGATTTGCAATAATAATAGATGTACACAATTCTATGAAAGTCGTTAGTTAATAGGATCTCCTTATGACAAGACAAGTTCACTTAGGCCAGAAACTTTAGATTACCTTTGCTTTCCCACTGAAAGAGTCTAAACATCCAGTTTTGTAGTCCATTATACATACCATTTCATTCAACATCCTGCGCTATCTTTCTTCCTGAGTTGGGACAGGAATGTGTCTAATAGCAGATTGACTACAATTACTTTAGCAATTTTATTTGAAAAATTAAAATAAGTATAAACTACTTAAAACAGCTCCAAAAAGCAGAGACAAAATGAAAACTATCAGATAATAATTGAAACACCATTTCAAAACTTTATTATTAATACAGTTTTGAATTTATTTTTATGGCAATTAATTGCCTCAGGAAATTATAACTTCTGCAATTATGTACTATAAGTTTGTATGTATATTATAATAAACATTAACCATAACTTCACCTAAAACCACTACATTAATGACAAGGCTTTAAGTTATTTCAGCTGTTTAATAATGTTTGTTTTTAGAAAACTTGTATTATTGTCGTAGAGCTGTTGGTAAAAACTGACAAGCATTATATAGTAAGTTAATGCTGATAAATTGCCTGAAATAGTTTAAAATTAAACATAATTAATTGTAGGCTAAAAGTAGGTCAATTGACATGAAACAAACACTGATTTCTTTATCTAATGACAGTGATGACAATGACATTGATTATTTTAATCTACATAACAGATTGAGGAAATTCATTTTTTGAGTGTGGCCATCACTGAGGCATGATTAGTGGGGTCACCAGGCTGCTGCATAAACCCTTCCAGCCTAGGTAGCTGCCTCAACTTAACCTGAAACAGGCTATAGTTACTATGCCCTGTTCAATTTGCATAGGTAAAGTACCTCTAAGGCAAGAAGGACCATTTACACTGTATACTAATTACCCATCTTTGATCTACACACAGGATTCATAAAGACTTATTTCTTTCATCTAAAATTTATGGAGTTGATTTTCTTTAGACTAATCACTTTAACTGTTTTATTAACAGACTATACAGATGTTTTGATCAGTTAATCAGATCTGAAAGTTGATCAGTTATTGTTTTGACTAATCAGCCAATTTGAGAGCCCTACTGATAACAATAAGAAAAAATTTCTACCTTCAAGAGCAAAATACTTCTAATAAAAAGTCAATAGCTTACATTATTTGGGTTTTTACATAAAATGTAATCCCTTCTGAAGTTGTTGAATTCCCAGGCAATGCCTACTAATGATAGACTTCTAAACCGCTGGCTGACATCTAATTCTCTACAGTTCCATTTTCTCCAGTAACCCCATGACCCTCGATACGTCATTATTCCAGAGTCTGTAGATATTCCAGCTCCAGTAAATACGACTACATTGCGTGCTCTACGTAGTAATCTCCTGAACTGTTTCAATGTGCCTTCTGGAAGTATGTCCTGTGAGGTATCCCACACAATACACTGGTACACACACAAAAACAAATGCTGAAGTAAACACAGCAAAACGTATTTAGATTAGTGTATTTTAGGTTTAACTTACCTACAGTATGTACATATTGAAAAGTTACAGTATGTTACAGTATGTAACATTTACACACACACACACACACACACACACACACACACACACACACACATGTAGTGGTTTTTTGGATGGTATGCAATATGCAAAAGTACATCAGATTTGCTCTCTAAGACATATAGCTTTATGCATGACTATGTACTTTCTACAGCAATTATATTTTTCCAAGAATTCCAATGACCTGATTAATTCTGTCTCAAACACCAATTTACTTATCATTTTGTCCTAATTTGCACAGCTTCTTCTGTTTTAGTAATTAATTCCAATGTCAGTAGAACAAAGTGGCTAGATTGTTATGCTTAATCCTATAAAAATAAATCTTCTCAAAGTATGATTGATTTAATCATAAACAATATAAAATTAGCCTGTAAGGTTCTTCAGAAAACTGGATCCCTCAGAGTGGACTAAAAAGTTCTAAAGAAGGGTCAGGTCAGGTGATGAAGTGGTCAGACTTGTAAATAACATAGCTCAGGGGTGTACACAGATCTTTTGGGGAACTGGGATTTTTGCTATAAATAAGTAGTAGAATTGTAACATGAGTAAAATTCCTTAATATGTAAATTATTATATTAATTATAAAAATAAATTTCTTCTGCAAGTATTATATCTGAAGTTTTATTAGTAGGCTATATATAAAAATTTGATGCACATTTCACAGAGTAATCTGTATCTTCAAATGTTTCAATGTGAATTCACATTTGATTTTGTATATAAAATTATACAATATATATATATATATATATATATATATATATATACAACATGAATTCACAGTGAAATATATAAATATATAGAATATATATTTGCAAGAAAATAATAGATTTGAAATATATTAGAATAGTATAGAAAAACTGCAAGAAACTAAAATAAGAAGAGTTACTGGAAAATAAATTATGAATAAATTTATATTAACATATAAGTTATGTAATCATATGTGTCTTAACAAGATTTGTTCATGTTGAAATTTCATTACTTATGTGTAATGGAAATCTCTTTTGTGTGTGTGTGTGTGTGTGTGTGTGTGTGTGTGTGTGTGTGTGTGTGTGTGTGTGTGTGTGTGTGTGTGTGTGTGTGTGTGTGTGTGTGTGTGTGTGTGTGTGTGTGTGTGTGTGTGTGTGTGTGTGTGTGTGTGTGTGTGTGTGTGTGTGTGTGTGTGTGTGTGTGTGTGTGTGTGTGTGTGTGTGTGTGTGTGTGTGTGTGTGATAAAATAACTGATAAATTATATATCAATATTGATAAATTATATCAATATATAACTGATAAACTACATTAATTATTTTAAAAAAATATTTATGAATTGAACAAATCATAAAATAATTATAATTTGCACTCGCTTTATAAAGCCATCGCTTCATTTGATTATAATTTAATTAAAATTTAATAATTATGGAGCCATTGATTTGTGTTATAATAGCTAGATCCAACAATTTACTAAAAATTGGAAACAGTGACAACAGTTGTCTCATTGATTATGAAATCAATATTGTTATTGCTGTTATATTAAAACAACTTACCTTAAGCCCAATCAGATTTATCACAACTATTGTACAAACTATCACACACTGATAGTCCATTATTATTAGAGATCTGGATTTTAATGAAAATGTTTGGAATGTGTTTGTGCAGAATGTGAAGGCACATACAAATATGATACCATTTTATGCAAGTTATCCTCCTTTATCTCAGCAGTCAGTAAAACAGACCGGCTAACTCAATATATAAAATTAAATGTTTTTTATCAATGAGATAAAATATAAGCAGAATTTATTAATTAAATTAACTACAAACGATATGTGTGTATGATGTATATTCAATGTGTGAAATATCAGATTTATAAACATCAAAATACATTACTCAGATAATACAACAGGTTGTTCAAATCTTTTCACACGATACAAAACTATTCATAACCATAATTATTGTCATAATATTACATCAAATTGCAATATATGTATGCAAAGTAGGACTACACCATTTGGCGTTTTTACACTCTAGCTATCAATTTAATTTGATAGAATATTATTTAGTTTAGTGGATTCACAGTTTTTGAGGTGAAGTGAGGGGTGCTAGCAAAAACCTTAAACCCCATTCTTGGAAGATCAGAATTTTCTGTTAGGGTTGTCTCATTTAGCTGAAATTGTTCCACTAGAAATTGCCCTTTACCCTTATCTATCTGAAATGAGATTTTCTGAATTTCGGTCATTTTTATATCTTGTGACGTTCCTCAGTATTTGCAGCTCATATATTGTCAGCATTTGTATATATACGGAGTTTTTTGTCACAAAAATGTAATTCTTGATGTAAGAAAAAAATAGAGAGCAAACAGAAATAACAGAAAAATCACTCTTAGCCCTTGATAAATCCAATAGTATTTGGTTAAAAAAAATAACAAAAGTGAGAGGTTTGCTAGAGAAAATTACAGAGACTGACACAAGTAAGTGGAGGAATATCAACATAGAATAATAGAACTTAGAGATATAAGAACAAGAGAAGGGATTTTAGCAGGTTATGAACTACTCCTAGTATGTTCACTATAAAGGTTGTTACCAATATAAACCTGCCTGATCTCGTAGATGGCAACCGAAACCGGAACCAAGATCTCATCAAGGTGGCAGTCCACAGGAGAGAGCTCACATTTGACCACTGAAATAAAAAGGGCAAACTGTCCCTTGTCTCTCCATGTAGTCCTTTTCTGATCTACCTGCTGTTGGTAAGCCATTTTATGTTATCTACCATTCTTACTGATTGTTACCCTCCCACCATGTTTCTTATGCATACATTACAGTGCTCTGTATAAAACATTTGCATATCTCTTCCATAACTTTACATCAATTCCTCTTATTACTGTAGGAACATTTATTTGTTCCAACTTTTGATCTTCTATTATCAGATTTACCACATTACGTTATTTAGCAATTCCCAATACTTTAGTTTTCATGACATTAATATTATTCCAATTTTTTTTCTTTAACAACATTTATTCAGCATCAATTCAACATTTTTTTTTCAAATCTTCATCACTGCTTGTTAGAACTACCTGTTCACCCACATATTTAATGACCACAATTCTTTCACTTCATGCATCCCTTCTAAACCTCCATTCATCAACTCCTCACTGTAAATATTGAACAGTGTTGGAGACGTGTAACAGCCTTATCTCACTCCTCTCCATAATGCACATTATTCTTTCCCTTCATTCACTACTATCACTATTATCTACTGCCCTGGTATAATCCCTTAAAAACCTTCTATCCTTCCAGTTGATTCCTCTTTTTCATTATCGTCATCAGAACCACCCAGCTCACTTTAGCAAATGCATTTTCCCACATTTTAAAGCCTACACAAACCTTTCTGTTAATACTTCCAGAGAACTTTCTATTAGTGTTCTCATATATCCAGTAGCATCTCTTGTACCCTGCCTTTTTTTAAAATCAAACTGGATATCACTTAGATTCTCTTCTATTTTATTTTTAATTCTCTTCAAAATTATTCTTTTTACAGCCTCTACAATATGAGTAGTAAAACTAATTGTTCTAAAATCTTTACGACTTTGACATCACTGTACTTTGTCAATGGAACCGTTGTAATCTTCAGTCAATCCTCTGGTCATTTTCCTGTTTCATATATTCATATACAACACTGACTAGATAAAACAGTCTCTGTACTGCACATTCTCCCAAGGCCTTTAGTACTTCTTAAGGAATCATGCCACAACTGAAGAATGAAGAAGTGTTTAGGAGAACAAGTGAAGGGAGAAGTATTAAAAGAGCCACGAGAAAGAAAAAATCAAATTAGATTGGTCACATTTTGACAATTAACTATCTACATAATTTACTAACTGAGGAAAATATGGAAGGTATGAGAGGATGAGGAGGAAGAAGAAGGTATGATGTGTTGGTGGATTTGATGATAGGGAGGAATTATGAACAACTGAAGAAAGCAACACATGATGGAACAATATGGAAATAACAGTTCCGCTGAAACATGTCTTAGGACAGATTCACAACTAATGATGTTGATCCTCCCAGCCTCTGTCAGTTAACCTCTTATGTTATCCACCACTACCTGTCTTGCTCAGAGAGAGGGTCATCCTCTTAATGAGAAGTCTTTTTCTTCATACAAGGGGATATCTACTGTTCTCAAGTCACACAGTGTAATTTGACTTTTCTAACTACAGCATAATTAAATGTACACTATCCATTATTTTTATCAATTTCCTACCCATTGTTGTTCTTGCAATGTTTTCAAGGTTGTGCCTCTAGTATTATCCATTCAATTTTTCTCTGAACCAAACTATCTTGTCTGCTTGTCATGTTCAGTGTTCCTGCAATGTAAGTAAAGATGAGAACACATTGATTCCAATAAATATTAAATATTCAACCCTCTACTGTCCTCTACAAATATAATATTTAACCATCCTTACAATCATACTGGAATATTTAAATAAAAATATTGTATTTTATATAATATTTTATAAAATATAAAATAGATTATTTTATATAATTTATAAATATAAATTATATGCACAAATATGTATTGCTACGACAGCACAGAACAATCTACGCGTTTATCGAATGTGCCAGAAGGATCTCGATGTAAGCGTGTGGTGTACGTGCTACTAGACGCATTTTGCGAGAATCTTCTCGACTGTGCCGGGCTTCGCTCGGGCGTTCGGAAAGTGTCAAGGCCGTAGTAATTACGTAGTTCACGAGAGATAAGACGCAGTTTGGAAGCTTCTGGTGTGTGAGCGTGACTATAAATACATCGGGTAGCGGCCTTAGTTTTCATTTCAATGCGAGATATTGGATAGTGCGGTTCGAGAGTATTAGTGCGATATATTTACAGAGCGGTTCGAGTTATTACTGTGTACGTTCAAGTAGTTATTAGTGAAGTGTTGCGTTTTATATTCGGACGGTATAATTGTAATACAATTGAGTTTTAATATTAGTGGACATTTTATTGCGTGTGAACAATTTTCATTTGATTTGTTGTAGAGACTGTGTTGTTAATTACGAACTGTTTTACTGTAACAATTAAAGGTGTGATTAGTGACTTGATTGGTGTCTTGTACTTATTTTGTTTCCACTGTACCTACGACGATCGAGTAGACCGTCGTAACAGTGGTGTCAGACGTGGGATAGAACGGTTAACAGTGGAAACAGCGGACACTTTGTACAAGGCGAGTGTGATTCGTAATTAATCGATAAACAATGGATGCCAGTCAGATGATGGACAATTTACAGGCGCTGCTGTTGCAGACAGAAAAACGACAGGACGAGAAACGCAGACAGGAGGCGGAAGAAGCAGAAAGACGACAAAAAGAAGAACGAAGACAAGAAAGAGAAGAAGCAGAAAAATGACAGGATGAAAAACGTAAGCAAGAAGCAGATAAAACGGAAGCTCTCTTTGAAGTTATGCAGAAACAGTTGCAAGAACACAGTACCGCAGAATTGGGTATCCTACGAGGTGAGCTTAATAAACAAGTTACTAAAATATCGGAGGTACAAGAATCAATGACATTAAAAATAGCTGAAGTAGAAAAATCTATCTTGATTGTTGAAGAATCGATGTCTACAAAAATATCTGTTATAGAAGAATCTGCGTCAAATAAAATATCTGCAGTAGAAAACTCAATGGAAAACATAAGAGAACAAATTAAAAGTGAAGTCGAACAGTGTATGAAGATTCAACCAAAACAAATTTCTGATCAGACTGTACCAGTGATAAAGACAGAAAAAAGGTAATAGAGAAAGTCACTTTGCCTGCAGCAGGGACAGTTCATGTCAAAGCTCCAACCTTTGACGGAAGCAGTCACTGGGCAACGTACCTCCGCCAATTTGAAGCTGCTGCATGCGCAAATAATTGGACAGAGAAAGACAAGGCTGTTTCACTCGTTCTCTCATTAAAAGGACCCGCGGCAGAACTACTACAGAAAGTGCCACCTGACAGCCAGAACACCTATGCCGAGTTGATAAAAGCTCTGGAATTACGGTATGGTGATAAACATTTGCGAGATGTGTACTGCACCCAGTTGAGAGCAAGGCGACAGCATTCCGGGGAGAGTCTTCAAGAGTTTGAAGCAAGTATCGACAGACTAATTAGACTGGCCTATCCTGAAACGCCAGAAGATTTTCGAACGCGTTTTGCGATGCAGACATTTACTGCCGGTGTCCGAGATAACGAACTACAGCAAGTTTTACGAATGGCAAGACACCAGAACAGTGCGGACGCCCTGGTACATGCTTTGCAATTTGAGGCCGCCAAATCAGCGTCTGGTTGGACAAGTCATAAAGTGCGCGCGCTAAAAGATCGCGACAGCAGAGACGATGAGGAAGAAGAACAAGGAACAGAGACTCGACGGTCGGTGCCACAGAATAAGATAAGAAAGGATGGAAGACCGAAGTGTTATCGATGTGGGAAACCTGGACATTTACAATGAGATTGTCGGGTTATAATTCAGCAGCAGGGAAACGAGCAATAGTTGGTACAACGGGGCGTGTGCTGACTAACTGGAGGAACGAAGCCCCTAGAGAATACGCAATTTCTACACTTCAGAAAACCAGCGGGAGCTTGGTAGTTACCGGATTTGTTCAAGAAAGGCCAACCTCGATTACAGTTGACACAGGCGCAACAGTTTCTATTGTGCGCCCCGACGTGGTGAAAGATCTCAAGCCAATCTGGTGCTCTTGCAACTTGCGAACAGTTACTGGACGCCCTGTAAAATTGTATGGAAAAGTGGAGATACATCTACGCCTCGGTAGTCTTGAGTTTATTCATCAAGTACTTGTTGCAGACATTGTGGATGAAGCAATTCTTGGTGTGGACGTTATGAACGCATACGGATTTATAGTCGACTTCAAAAACAATGTCTTGAGAATCGGAGGCGAAGAGGTAATGCTATCAACAATGACGACAGCAGAAAAATCGATGGACGTCATAAACCAAGTGGCCGTAACTGTTCCGCCAAACTCCGAAAAGATCATCATGGTTAGAACTGCGGTAGATACTAGGGGCAATCAGTGATCTATATTCGAACCTCAGGTAGTCAGCACACCGGGCATACTAATTGCCAGAAGTTTAGTAAAACCTGACGAAACCGGAAATGTACCTATTAGAGTGGCGAATATTTTGGATCAAGCTATCACTTTACAAAGCAATATGCTCCTAGGCAAATTGACTCCTGTGGCCTGGGTAGACGGAATAACGCAACGAAGACCCAGTTCTTCGGATACTTCTAAATTACCAGAGGAACTGGAAGAATTATTGAACAGATCTTCTAACGACCTCTCAACTGGTGAGGTGAAAGAACTCGGACAGTTTTTACACGAATTCAAAGATTGTTTTGCAGTTCGGGGACAGTCACTGGGAAGAACCTCTCTTGTGCAACATCGCATCAATACCGAGGACACAACACCGATACGCCAACCTCCTCGAAGGCCTCCATTATCTAAACAAGAGGAGATGTCTCGGTTAGTACAGGACATGTTGACAGAGGGAGTAATCGAACCTTTGTCAAGTGCTTGGTCTTCCCCTGTAGTGCTGGTAGCGAAGAAGGATGGTGGATTGCGTTTCTGCGTAGACTACCGGAGGTTAAATGACGTTACAAAGAAAGACTGCTATCCATTACCTCGCGTTGACGATACACTCGACACGTTGTCCGGAGCACAGTGGTTTTCCACATTGAACCTGAAGAGTGGATATTGGCAAGTGGGTCTTCATCAAGAAGACAAGGAAAGACCGCTTTCTCGACCCCAAGTGGCTTATTCCAATTTAACGTCATGCCATTTGGACTCTGTAATGCACAGGCAACATTTGAGAGATTGATGGACCTGATACTCCGAGGCCTGACGTGGAAAACGTGCCTTGTTTACTTAGACGATGTCATAGTGATCGGGCAGACTTTCGAAGATCATTTGGAAAACCTTAAGGAAGTTCTAACTAGAATTCACAATGCACAACTGAAGAAGTGTTTTCTATTCCAGAAGGAAGTACAGTATTTGGGCCATCTGGTTTCGGCAGCGAGCGTTAGCATGGATCCTAATAAAGTAGACACCGTAAGAGACTGGCCAGTTCCGAAGAATAAACACGAAGTTCGGAGTTTCATGGGGTTATGCTCATATTACCGACGTTTTGTGAAAGGCTTCGCTACTATTGCTAAACCACTACATGAGCTAACGGAAAATAAACGAAACTTCCAATGGTCGAGAGAGTGTGAACAAGCATTTAGAACGTTGAAGATTGCATTATGTTCGCAGCCAATTCTCGCTTTTCCAGCTTCCGAAGGGAAGTACATCGTAGACACAGACGCAAGCAATACTGTGGTCTAGGAGCAGTTTTGTTTCAAGTGCAGAACGGTGAAGAACGAGTAATAGCGTATTACAGCAAGACACTTTCTAAACCAGAGAAATTATTGTGTTACAAGAAGAGAGTTGTTAGCAATTGTCAGAGCTTTGGAGCACTTCCATAAATACCTCTATGGGAGAGAGTTTTCACTACGTACCGACCATGCTGCACTTGCATGGCTCTTGAGATTTAAAAATCCGGAAGGACAGTTGGCAAGGTGGCTCGAACGTCTGCAAGAGTACAACTTCAAGTTACAACATCGGCGGGGGCGCCTGCACGGTAATGCAGATGGCTTATCACGAAGATCGTGCCCGGAAGACTGCCGACATTGCCACAGAAAGGAAGAACAAAACTCAAGCGAACATGTTCAAGCCATCACTGTAGATTTCCTGACTGACGGCTAGACAACACAAGACTGTCGACAAGAACAGATGACTGATGAATACATTGGACCGATCTTGACAGCAAAAGAGGAAGGTCGCCGCCCGGATTGGCAAGATATCTGCCATAGTTCCGAAGTGCTGAAGGGCTACTGGGCACAATGGGAATCTCTCACCTTAGAAAACGGATTGCTGAAAAGGGCTTGGGAAAGTGCAGATGGACGAGACGTGGCCATGCAGTTGATAGTTCCCCGAAGTAAAGTGCAGTCTGTTTTGAAGGAGATGCATGGTGGAACATCTGGAGACCATCTTGGCGTTAACAAAACTCTTGACAAAATACAGAAGCGATTCTATTGGCTTCATCTTCGCCACGACGTAGAGGAATGGGTTCGGACGTGTAAAATATGTGCTGCAAGCAAGGGCCCACAAACCAAAAGCAGGGGAAAAATGAGACAGTATAACGTTGGACAACCTTTCGAGAGAATTGCCATAGACATTGCTGGACCATTCTCAGTCACTGACGATGGAAACCGGTACATCATGGTTGTAGGTGACTACTTTACTAAGTGGGTGGAAGCCTACGCAATTCCAAATCAGGAGGTTACCACTGTGGCAAAGCAGTTAGTTCACAACTTCTGTTGCCGTTATGGAGCCCCTATGGAAATCCATACGGATCAAGGGAGAAATTTCGAATCAGGAGTGTTTAAAGAATTATGCCGTCTACTTGGAATTCGAAAGACCAGGAAAACGACTCTGCATCCTCAGTCGGATGGGATGGTTGAGAGATTTAAACAGGACACTGGAGCAGCATCTTTCGAAAGTTGTTGACGAGATCCAAACAGACTGGGACCAACGTATACCACTATTCCTTATGGCGTATAGGTCATCAGTACATGACACAACCGGCATGACTCCAGCAAAATTGGTGTTTGGACGGGAGATTCGTCTTCCTGGGGACTTGATGTTTGGATCACCTGAGACTCAGTCCCAAGAGCCAAAGAACTATTCCTCGCAATTAGAAAACCAACTGCGAGAAATGAATCGCTTGGTAAGAGGACGGCTGAAGATTGCCAGTGATAAAATGAAAACTCGGTATGACATTCGCAGCAATAGTGTGGGTTTCCAAGAAGGAGATCAGGTCTGGTTGTTCAATCCAAAGCGCCGTCGTGGTCGCTCACCTAAGCTTCAGTCTAACTGGGAAGGACCCTACACTGTGAAAAAAGAATTAACGATGTTGTTTATCGGATTCAACAGGAAGGATAGCGAAAGTTCAAGGTCGTCCACCTAGATCGCCTGGCTAAGTACAAATTTAGAGACGCTTTGCCAGTTCGGGACGAACAGGCTTAAGGAGGGGGCAGTGCTACGACAGCACAGAACAATCTACGCGTTTATTGAATGTGCCAGAAGGATCTCGATGTAAGCATGTGGTGTACGTGCGAGACACATTTTGCGAGAATGTTCTCGACTGTGCCGGGCTTCGCTCGGGCGTTCAGACTGTGTCAAGGCCGTAGTAATTACGTAGTTCACGAGAGATAAGACGCAGTTTGGAAGCTTCTGGTGTGTGAGCGTGACTATAAATACATTGGGTAGCGGCCTTAGTTTTTAGTTCAATGCGAGATATTGGATAGTGCGATATATTTACAGAGCGGTTCGAGTTATTACTGTGTACGTTCAAGTAGTTATTAGTGAAGTGTTGCGTTTTATATTCGGACGGTATAATTATAATAAAATTGAGTTTTAATAATAGTGGACATTTTATTGCGTGTGAACAATTTTCATTTGATGTTTTCAGTAACCTATTCACTTTTGATGTTTCAACCAATTTAGGTACTGGGTAATCCTGCCTAATATAGTCACTGAATGCAGAGCCTGTTATGTATTAGTATTTATTTTGTGATCTTGAAGAGTTTATCCTGTCATTTGTATGAAGTTTCTCATTTGAGTACAACTGGCCTAGTAATTTGAAAGTTACAAACTTACTCCAATATAATTACTCCGTTAACAACAATTTTTGCTTGTGAGAAATCAACTTCCTGAAGCCATCACCTAGGTCTTCACTATGGACATTTGCAATCCAAATTCTGTTTAACATGCATGTGATTATCTGAAATTTGCTTTCAGAGTTAACAAAATAAAATAGCCTGAACGTCAGCAAATAGCAGCATGTCAATTGTAGAATGAACAATTACAAAATGTTTAATGAAGAAAGTTGTGTTAGTGGTTAAATCATAAGCAGAATGATCACTGTTGCACACCACTATATAAAAATTATCCTGATTAGCGCTTCCAGTTTCACAGCACATCGTCAGAATTAAATTAAAAAAAAACGATTATTGAATGCGAAAGCATAATACAGAAACTAGGAAATGAAAATGATAAAAAAAGAATAAGCTGGGAAGTAGGGAATTTAGTAGATAAAATATTTAAGAAAAATTTGTATAATTCAAAAAACGAACAAAAAATCAGATCAACTACAATTGATTTTATACTAAAGAATAAAATAAAATATCGGTATGGAGAACCATACATGACTTCCATATTCTAAGATTTATTTTTAAAATCATTTTCGAAATGAAGTATTACCATAGAAACTACTTCTTTCTACTTACTGCTTCAGCCTTAACCACAGTACTGTGGTCACTAACATATACCACCTCACGTTATCGCACTCGATTTTCACTGATGATGGAAGTCAATGGCATTGCCGAAACGTCTGGTTTTGTAGAAAACATTGGACTACGGCCAAATATCCCAGGAAGGAATTTTAACAAAAACTACTTCTTTGTTGCCGATAACGTTGTACACATATATATATATATATATATATATACATATATAAAATATGCATAAAATTAATGGCTTGTATAAGTTAATGATTGATCTCCATTAAGTAGTGCTCAAGTTTCCAAAGTTTTAATATTATGATGTCCGTAATTAAAACATCAGAGCAGGTTTAGTGTGTATGAGGGTTCACCGTGGACAAAAATTTTCAACATTTCCTATTGAGCGTTGCTTAGAATAAATCTGCGAATCTACAGTGTACGTTTCACAGAACAAACAACGCGGAAAAGAAGGAGCGCTCCGAAGTCACTCATGGACCCTCAGCATCTTGCAGAGGGTTCATTCCCTAAAGACGAAAAGTCTGTCTATGAATCGTTCCTCTGTAAACACGTGCAGTTACACTGCCCAGCGATCCACAGGAAGCAAATCGCTATCCTCGCTGGACACTTTTTCGGCTTGCATGCGTTATGTTGGCATGGGTTCGGCACTTTCCATTTAAAAACCGTGGAAATGTAAGAAAATAAACATGAATGAGACCAGAAATAACGCGAATTGTGTGTGTCTGTGTGTGTGTGTCTTCCCTGCCTTTTTATTGCGGTAGTGATAATAATAAAATGGAAACGTAAACAGTACATAACTGAGATATGCTTGCCTGCCACGCACGATATATTTTCTCTTATACATGACTAGCAGAATACCCGTGCTTCGCTACGGAGTTTCACGTTGTACGTAATGAAAATGTTAGTTTAATTAAAGTAGGCTTCTTAAAAATAAATAGCTGTTGCCCACAACTTCGTTCGCGTGGTCTTCAATTTAATGCGATAATATATTTAGAACAGAATCTATTCTATTGGGTTGCCATAGTAACCAGATCTAATAGTTTTTTAAGACCGCAAAGGACCCCCCAGAGGATCGTATCGAAAAAAACACCTGTCCTATGTTGGTTCTCCCGTTGCGTAAAATATTTGTGCCAAGTTTGGTTGAAATCGGTCCAATGGTTTAGGTGGAGACGTGGAAGACCCCAAAGGACCCCCCAAAGGATCGTATCGAAAAAAACACTTGTCCTATGTTGGTTCTCCCTTTGCGTAAAATATTTGTGCCAAGTTTGGTTGAAATCGGTCCAGTGGTTTAGGAGGCGATGTGGAAGACCCCAAAGAACCCCCAAAAGGACCCCATCGAAAAAACACCTATCCTATGTTGGTTCTCCCGTTGCGTAAAATATTTGTGCCAAGTTTGGTTGAAATCGGTACAGTGGTTTAGGAGGAGATGTGGAAGAAACCTTCGCGGACGTGCGCACAACAACTCACCGAAGTTTCATCGCAATCGGATGAATGGTATAGGAACGCATACGGGACAAACAAAGAAACGTTCATTTTTATATATAAGATGTAAACTATACCACTTACTTGACATAAACCGTGATAGCTAAGCTAATGTACAACATATATGTATTAATTATACACATAAATGTTCCTCGATAGACACTCTATCTATTGGCGAAAACTTGAATAAAATCCGTTCAGTACTTCCTGAGATTAGCTATTTCAAACACAGAGAGAAAACGGACCGACTTTACTTTATACTATGTACAGAATTACATTAAAATGAAAAAATTATAATTTTATTGCCTGGCAACAAAATTATTTTATTTTTAACAATTACCATTGTTTGAAAAAGTTTAAATGAATTTTCAAGTACTTTACTCTTGTTAAAACGTAAAAGGTTGCAGGTAAACTACCCCTTCCCCTTAACCGATCTTCACCAAAATCAAAAGGCCTTGAGTCCTCTACAATTCAGTGACGTATGCAAAAAATTATTTTATTCTGTTTGAATTTGCGGCAGTTATCGTTTGCCATAGAAAATACGCTTGATAAAAAACGTTGCAGGTAAACTACCCCTTCCCCTCAACCGATCTTCACCAAAAACAATAGGTCTTGAAAACTCTGCAATTTAGGGCTGTATGCAAATAATCTCTTGATTCTGTTTGAATTTGCGGCTGTTATCGTTTGCCATAGGAAATACCCTTGTTAAAACATAAAACGTTACAGGTAAACTACCCCTTTCCCTTAACCGATCTTCACCAAAAACAATAGATCTTGAGAACTCTACAATTCAGGGCTGTATGCGAAACATTATTTGATTCTGTTTGAATTTGCGGCTGTTATCGTTTGCCAAAAAAAAAACATTTCCCTTGATTAAAAAAAACCGTTGCTGGTAAACTACCCCTTTCCCTCAACCGATCTTCACCAAAAACAATAGGTCGTGAGTACTCTACAAATCAGGGCTGTATGCAAAAAATTATTTGATTCTGTTTGAATTTGCGGCAGTTATCGTTTGCCATAGAAAAAAAATCTACACACAGACAGACAGACAGACACACTGACAGGTAGACAGACAGACAGACACACACATAGACACTTTTCGGAAAACGACTTTTTTCATGTTTTGAGTGTAGTACAATCAGAATCTGCAATAATCTCGAACACGATTTTTTTGCCATCACCATACTTCCATTTCCTTAAGGAATATGGAAGTAAAAAGAATGATATTATAGTTACGAAGGTGGACAAAGGAAATACAATGGTACTGCTGAGAAAGGACGAATACATAAAGAAAATGGAAGAATTTATAAATGAAGGACCACATGAGGAAATAAAGTATGATTATACAAGTAAGTACCAGTCAAGGATAAAACAAATGATGACAGATAACATTTATAGAAGAAAATAAGAAAAAGTATTTATTAGAAAGTAATCCAACAGCACCAACTTTTAAAAGTCAGGTTAAGATACATAAAGAAGGAAAACCAATTAGACCGTAAAAAAGGTTAATTACCTTCTGTCAACGTTTCTCAGAATCCTATACGGGATTTCTCGAGTTTCGACACCAATGGTGTCATCATCAGATCCAATATGATTAGGTTAAAACATTAATCGATCTATATTGTAACACCACAAAATGTTACATAACCTAGACATTCACCAGAAGGGTAAATAAGTACACTGAAATAATAAAAGTGAATAATTTATGATGAAAGTAGCAAAGAAGAGAAGGACCAACAAAGAAGAAAGAAGAAGAAGGATCCCAAGAAGCAGTGAGGAATACACTGCATGACACTACAACAAATACTATGACTGACTCTAACTAATGGACATGCCAAGTTCACTATAAGCTGTCAAACAAGCCAGTCAATGACATGAATATAATGTCATGTGTCAGATAAACCAATTAAATAATGACGAGAATAATGTAATATCAGTAACAGCATTTACTCTCCGTTCATAGTTCGTGTGAAGTGTAATTAACCAGTGGTCATTATAATCCGATCACTGGAATGTTTTAATAAATTTTAATCTATACGATTAAAAGAAAAAAGGTAACACTGTGACAATTCATTTTATTTATCTGCTTGCACTGATCATTATTTACCACAAAACTGTACTGACGCAAGAACGACAAAACTTTCAATCGTATACACAGTTTCAATTTACTTAGCGGATTTGTCAATCCAATGTAAGATATTTGTATTAGTCCTAAGTGTTAAAAATATTTGTTAGTAAATAAGTCAGCGTAACAAACGCCAACCTGAAAAATAGTTACAAGTTTTAAAAAGAGGCCAAGTTATTAATTATTATTATTAACGTCTGTCAAGGCATAGGATAGTTCTTTATTGTATTTCAAAGAGCCTACCCGTGAGGTATATTATATAATCAAAAGTCAAATTGTTAATAGATATAAGAGTTTATTGTTCTAACTGAGCTAGACCGTATTGTAAACGGACCAAGTAACTTCAGATTTATATTAATGTATCAATTGTACTTTAATTGTTGATTTTATTTTCAAAGGGTAAAATAAAACCAGATTTTATTCAGCATAAACCTTGATCATAATTATTTCATATAGTTAATTGATAATTAACATTGAGTACAGGGAGATAACTCAGAGTAGAGATTCTACTATATTAGATTTAAATTGTAGTGAAAACATCAAGCATTTAAACAAAATTTAAAGTGAATTTATCCATTCTAAATTTTATTAATTGGTTTTTCATGGGAATTTTCCTAAAATAAACCCATGTGGCGCCCTTATCGTACACAAGGAGTGATATAACCTTGTTGAAAAAGCAAGCTGGTATTAAGCGCATCTTGACAGCTTATATTTTTGGTAAGTGAACTTCAGAACTTCGAGTATCACGAACAGGTACGTGAAAGTGTATATTATTATAAATTGTTTGTCCAGACGAGACTTAACGTTACGTACACTGACGACACTTTCCCGAGAAGAGGAGTTCCGCTGCAAGATCGACGCTACGGCTACATTCATCCACCGACCAGTGATTAACTTATTATTCACTATAATTGTCAAACTTTACTAAATAAACAATATTTATCAATTATTACTAAAGATTATTACTGCAAATGTTTTAAAAAGAATTCATTTTTAAGTTGTAACACGAGATTCGCTATAATCGAATTTTAACTTAACTTTAAATTAAAATCAAATACATTTAATTTTAACGGTAAGGATCTAGTTTCCTTACAAATTGGCGATCAACAGAGTGTGGCTTTAAAAATATTAAACGAATAAATTTTTAATATTAAAATTAAGCCTGGCAAATACAAGAGAACAATCATGCCACATACACACAGACACGACACTAGATACAAGGCCAGCCAAGGAGAGAGTATACAAACGGATACCGAAATAAATATAGAAATACAAGAGACGCAACCAACGTCCGAATGGAAGTCGCGACAAATAATAATGTGGAAACCCGACCAGAAGGAACGCCTCCTGCAGAACCGGAAGTGGAAATAAGGGTGGCGACCAACCCAGACAACCTGAGAGACCCACACAAACGGGGATGACAGATTTCCAAGAATGGTTGAAGAATATGATGGAAGCGACAAATAAAAATATAGAGTCATTGAAGGAGGATAGTCGTGACCTGAACAAGAAAATGGATGACAGCCAGAAAAATAATGACCTACTAAATAAAAAATTAGATGATAACAATAAAAATATAGAATCAATTAATAAAAATATGGAATCGTTAAAAGAAGATAGTCTCAGAAATATGGAATCATTGAAGGAAGATTTGAATAAGAAAAAAGATGATACCAATAAATCCATGGACGCATTAAATAATAAATTAGACGACAACAACAGAGCATTGAAAGAAGATTTGAATACAAAATTAGATGATATCAGCAAGAAGATGGAGGAAAATAATGAGAAAATAAACACAAAAATAGACACGGAAATAACAGTCGTAAGAAGAGAGATTGCGGAAGTATACGAGAGATGTGAACAACACGGTCAAGATTTAAAACGGACTAGAGAAGAGGTTGATGGAAGAATCGACAACATCGAAGAAATAAATGAAGCCCGGATCGAGTCGCTGAAGAAGATGAGCCAGGACAAGATCAAATGAGTGAGGACAGATGTGGGAGAAAGGTGTGAAGAGATAAGCACATCAGTGGACACCGTAAGGACCTTGACAGTTGCCAACAGAGAGAAAATAGAAGAACTACGGCAACGAGAGATCTTGCAGATGCGTGAAGAGATAGAAATCATCCGTAATCGTCCAGCACAGGGTCAATACATCCAACCAACGGATAACCGTGATGTGATAAATTTCAAAAATTACAAGAAAAATCCGATCGAGTTCCTAGAACGCGTAGACGAAAACCTGACCAGGATTCGGAAGAACAGATGGACGGTAATACGGAGTCTGATGGACGAGTACTTTAAAGAAATTCACGACAATTGGTGGACTGCTACACGCCACGAAGTCCAGAGTTATGAAGAATTTAAGGCGCAATTCCATGCAAAGTATTGGTCGGAGGCTATGCAGAATATAGTGCGGGACAATATCTGCCACGGCAAGTATGACGCCAGTAAAGGAACCACTCTAACCTCTTACTTCCTAGGTAAAGTATGTCTGGCACGTAACCTTGAACCAAAAATACCTGAGGAGTGCCTGGTTACCAAACTTGCTTACCATTTTGAGGAGGGAATTGCCAAAGCACGTCAGTGGGGACAAGTGAAAACAATCCAAGCCATGTCAGCTTTACTTGAGGACAATGAACATGAAGGTTATTATAGAAGAAGCCGCCGGAGGAACGAGAACTTCCATGACAGGAGCGGTAACACCAATAATAATAACTTGAATTTCCGAAATTACAATAATTCTAATCAGAATAATGCTAACAATAATAACGAGAATAATTATAGGCCCAGTAACCAGAATAATAATAATAATTCGACTGGTAACTATTATAATAATAATACAAGACGGCCAAATTATAACAACCATCCTAACCGACCCCAGAACCAAGGCGGAAATAACCAACCACAGCAGTACCGTAGGGCTAACTATGTACAAGCCAACTATGAACCAGGTAGGAGGCGATACTATCCACGGCGCGATAGTTTCAGCGGAGACAGGAGGAATGCAAGGGGCGGACGATGGAGAAGCAATAGTATCGAAGGCGACAGCCGCAACAATGATTATCGGCCACAAGTTCACTTCGCGCCAAACCATGAACAGAACCATCATGGAGGACGGCCTGATATAGAAGAAAGAAACCCGGTAGACACACAAGACAGGCGCAATGAAGAGAGTGAAATCTCTTTAACCGCCTAGCGGCAGTGAGAAACTACGTAGACCCCTCGCTGATCCATTCTATTGGGTACAATTACGACACGACTTCAAATAAAATAACTATATTAAGAAGTCATTATCTCAAGAATATTAGACAAGAGCTGTTGGAAGAAGAAGGAAGTGATCACCATCAGTGCACCCCTGACATAGCGTACGTGACTGCACAAATTAATGGAGTGACCACCACGTTGATGATTGACACGGGAGCGAATGTTTCATTAATGGACAGTACGGAACTCAACCGCATCCAGGAGGAAGGCAGAGCAGTAATACCAACTCTACCAATTACTAATATCATCTTAGTGGGAGCGACTGGACGACAGAATAAGACAGTCAAGAAACAAGTTAGCCTTGAAGTAACCAGTCGGGGAGTCAAAATACCCATGATATTCTTGATAGCTACAGGATTGCCATTTCGCAGTTTAATTGGCTGCGACATCTTGCAGAAATATTCAGCTATTATCGATCTGAATAGAGAAAAAATAACTCTAAGTATGTCAGATATGGAATGGACGGCTGATATTATTGGGAGCATGGAATCTCCTCAAGACCGATCCATTTACCACATCCGAGAAGTAAGAAATCCAAGGTATCAAATGCCTATTAATGAAATTGAGTATCCAACAACCAATGACAGCTTGTGGGAGGAAAAGATCATGGAAATACGACGATTCAAGTCAACCACCAGAAACCACTCACCAAGTCCAGATCAAATTGAAATGTTGGTAGGTATATATAACCGATACCGACATGTATTTTCAGACGTTCCTGGAAAAGTGAAAAACTATCAATGTGTGTTAAGTTTCAAAGAACCTGTCAATTTTAATCGCAAATCGTATCCAATTGCCTATTCCCTAAAAGAAGCAGTTCGAACGGAAATTAATCAGTTACTAAAAGACGATATCATAGAGTACAGTCAATCACCTTATACTAGCCCTATTGTCGCGATCAAAAAGAAGAATGGGAAGGTGAGACTCTGCCTGGACGCTAGGGAGATAAATAAGAACTTAATCAATAACCGGACATCTCCTGGTGAGATAGAAGAAATTTCATGGAGTGCAATTCATTAGTTCATGGGACACTGTCTGCGGCTACTGGCAGGTGGAACTGCACCCCCACAGCCGGAAATACGTAGCATTTATATTCGAGGGGCGCAACTACCACTTTAAACGATTGCCCTTCGGATTAGTGAACTCTGTAGCGATATTTATACAGTGTATGGACCAAGTATTGGGTCAAGAAGCGCTCCAGTTCACTACTGTTTATGTAGATGACCTACTGATTACATCTACAAACTGGGAGGAGCATTGTCAGAGAGTAGACCATGTACTGAGTAAATTATCCGAAAATCACATTACGTTAAAACTAGAAAAGTCACAACTCATTGCCAAAGAAGTGCAATTTCTAGGCTTTCAATTGACAGAACTGGAAATAACACCATCTAAAGAAAAGATAGAAGCTATACAAAAATTTCCCACACCCAAAAATAAAAAACAACTGCAGTCCTTTTTAGGCCTGTGTAATTATTACCGCAAATTCCAGAATAATTACTCTGGTTAGTAACGACCAAATTATCTCAGCAGTTATCCTCAAAAGACAAATGGACATGGGGCCCAATTCAAGATACAGTATTCCAACAAATCAAGACAAAATTCTTAGAGACAGTGATGCTACATCACCCAGACTTCAACAAACCTTTTTATCTCAACTGTGATGCCAGTGACATCAGCCTAGGTTCTACTCTGTACCAAGATGATGAAGACGGGAACCATCTGGTTATAAGCTTCACTAGTCGAACCCTAAACAAATGCGAAAGGAATTACAATGTAACAGAGAAGGAGCTTTTAAGTGTGGTATTCGCCTGCGGAAAATTCCGAACCTATATCTTAGGATATTCCATAACAGTTCGGACGGACCACAAATCCATATCCTTCTTAAAAAACTGTAAGCTAAGTCACGGACGTTTAGCAAGATGGACCCTAGTCTTGCAGGAATACACCATCAGCTGGGAATACGTCCCAGGAAAAAAGTACATAGCAGCCGACATTCTGTCACGTATCAATATTACCAACCAGACCTACGAAGGAGAGAAGGAGACAATTGAGAAGGTCTATCACCTCCTTAAGAGTCGGACAGAATTGGAAGATATAGTTAAAGAAGTGGAACAACACCAAAGGCGAGATAGTAAATTGATGCAAATTTTCTAAAGACTAAATGCTCAAGACAATGGAATAATCCCATACTATTGTATACATAACAATGTATTATTTATCAAAACCAAGTACCACAACAACACCTGGAAACTAGTAATACCCAAAACACTAGAGAAAGATATCATAACAGACTACCATATTCGTTATGGACACATGGGAGCAGTTAAAGTAATAAAAGCACTGGAAGCGCACATGTATATCAAAGACATCAACAGAAGGGTGCAAAATTATATCAAAAGTTGTCGTATATGTCAAATGGTGAAGTGCACCAACGAAAGAAAGGAGGGGCTAATGATCCCCATAACCTCATCAGACAAATTAGAGAAAGTTTTTGTGGACATCTGCGGTCCATTCCCCAGAAGTGGAGGTCGACGGCAATATAAATATCTACTCATAGTGTTCGATCATTACACCAAATTCATAAAATTGTATCCGATAAATCGTGCCACTACTAACAAGGTACTTAACATAATTACACAAAGTTATATACCTGAAGTGGGTTGTCCGAAGACAATAATAATGGACCATGGTACCCAGTTCAAAGGACGAAGATGGAGAGACACACTGCTGGAACATGGGGTGAAAACATATAAAACCTCAGTGTACCATCCCAGCAGTAATCCATCCGAAAGAGTGTTGAGGGAAGTTGGAAGAATTCTCAGAACCTATTGTTCCAATCAACAAAGGAAGTGGAGTGAATACATCTCAGCCGCAGAAGACTTTATTAATCTAGCACACCACCACTCGATTGAAACAACACCTTAAATGCCATGTTCGAGAAACCTCCACCACGAGAAATTTGTGACATAATTCAATTTCCTCAAAGTCAAGAATACCAGTTTGACAGAATTCACTTCCATAACAAGATTATTGAAAAATTAGAACAGAGAAAAAGAAAATATCAACAACGAGTGCCAACAACAATCATACAGTACAATGTAGGAGATCAAGTACTACTGAAAAATAGAGAATTACCCAGTACCATGGAGGGTATCACTAAAAAGCTGCTAGTACTGTATATAGGCCCTTATACCATAACGAAAGACCATAAAAATACTTATGAAATTGCCGATCCCATAAGTAAAAAGGTCAAGGTTACCTATAACCAAGCATCTTTAAAAAAGTATTATGTATAAGGAAATTTATTATAAAATGTATTGTAAGATGTTAAATATCATAATATATGTCATACTATAAACAGCTATCAAAAATGGATCTATGAAAACGTAATTGACCCATAATGAACCCAATAGAATGGTGAAGCACAAGAGAACCCCGTATATAGACTATTGAATGAACTTATTATAATATAAGAGTGAACTATTTTATCATACTGTGATTATAACAAGAGTGCTTATTATATTAAATATACTAAAGGTATCTACCATGAAAAGGTTAAATAAGTGATAAAGAAAAATATTTATCATATTAAATGTATTGAAAATATCTAATTGCATATAACAAAAATGTTTATTATATTGTATCATAAAGAAAAATGTGCATTATAGTTATATATTCCAAAAATATCTATTATATCATAAATAAGAACAATGTTTACCATATTAAATAAAAAAGAAAAATGTGTAGCATATCATGTATACTAAAAATGTTTATCATATTAAATGATAAAGAAAACTGGTTATTATATTGTATAAAACAAAAATGATTATTATATACGGTATCTAACGAAATGTTTGTTAAATAATAATACAATATTACTCTGACTCTTCAAATGATTAATTTCAATAAATGAAATTAAAACATCCAGAATAAAGGTTAACAATCAAACCTTTGAAGGACTAGAGAAGAAAAACAACAAAGTGTCAAATATTGAAAGGAGATGGATTAAACAAGGAATGGGAATAATTAATTAAGTGATAAATAAAAATGTTTATCATATTGTATAATAAAGAGAAATGTATATTTATAAATAGCAAAAATGTTTATTGTGTATTGAGTATAATAAGAATGATTATTTTATATTGTATCTAACAATCATATTAAATGTATTGAAAATATCTAATTGCATATGACAAGAATGTTTATCATATTGTATCATAAAGAAAAATGTTCATTATAGTTATATATACCAAAAATATCTATTATATCATAAATAAGAACAATGTTTACCATATTAAATAAAAAAGAAAAATGTGTAGCATATCATGTATACTAAAAATGTTAGTATATTAAATGATAAAGAAAAATGGTTATTATATTGTATAAAACAAAAATGATTATTATATACGGTATCTAACGAAATGTTTGTTAAATAATAATACAATATTACTCTGACTCTTCAAATGATTAAATTCAATAAATGAAATTAAAACATCCAGAATAAAGGTTAACAATCAAACCTTTGAAGGAGTAGAGAAGAAAAACAACAAAGTGTCGAATATTGAAAGGAGATGGATTAAACAAGGAATGGGAATAATTAATTAAGTGATAAATAAAAATGTTTATCATGTTGTATAATAAAGAGAAATGTATATTTATAAATAGCAAAAATGTTTATTGTGTATTGAGTATAATAAGAATAATTATTATATATTGTATCTAACAAAAATGTATGTCAAAATAATAATATAATGTTACTCTGACTCTTCAAATGATTAATTTCAATAAATGAAATTAAAACGTCCAGAATAAATGTTAAAAAATCAAACATTTGAAGGAGCAGAGGAGAAAAACAACAAAGTGTCGCATATTGAAAAGAGAGGGAATAAACAAGGAATGAGAAAGAATATTAAATAAAAAAGAAAAATGTGTATCGTATAGCATATACCAAGACTGTTTATCATATTAAGTGAATGATAAACGAGAATGATTATCATATTGTATAAAAAAGAAAAATGTCTATTTATGTTTAACTAAAATGTTTATCATAATACTACTATTATTAAGGAACAAGAATGTTAATTGAACGATAAAGAAAAATGTCTAATTGTATATACCAAAAATGTATATCAAATTGTATCTAACAAAAATGTTTATTACGTGAATATTGTAAATCCTGGTAATCCAGGATGATAAAGAACCAAATGTTAAAAACCCCTATATACAAGCAATGTTAAGAGTGAAGTATTGTGAACTCAAGAAGAATTTAAAGACCAACTGCATAATTATATAGTGATAAATCTAAGTGTGTAATTTAAGAATATTAAGATAAACAAAACAACTTACAAACTAGTATAGAAAAATAACAACAAGGCTAATAAATAACATAGCCAATATATCAAGTTAGAGATAAAATAATGACCTGTGAAGAGAAGTGTAGTAGCTAAAATGATAAAGCATGAAAAGTGATAACAATGAAACCTCTAATACCTTGAATGTTATGTTGAATAAGACATCATATTCTTATATTATTGAAAAAATGAATGATATGTTATATTTTATGTGTTGTGGTAGTGCAACTGTTGCTACGTGCAATTTTTTATTGTCCCAGACAGAGATGAGGATTCCTCTGATTCTGAGGATGTGTAGATGAGGAACGGCGGAGTATGGAAGCCAAATAGAGCCCCTCTGATTCCGAACCCATTACAAATGTTAGGGAATTAAATAGTAATATGTCAAGGATTATAGATCAAACACTGTGAGGTAAAAATGAAAGAACAATAGAGTTTATCACGAGAATCAAGATGTGTTTAATGATAAAGAAAAATGTATTATTGTAAAACAGGAAATTGTTAGTTTAAGAAATAAAACATGTTATAACTAAATGACTAAGAATATAAGAAACTTGAAAGATACTAGTCAAGCTAAAAAATAATACTAGCCAAGAACCAATCTAGTGCAACACACCAACAAACTATTAAACTCAATGCAGAAAAGAAGCAGTAATAGTATAATAAAACCAAACGAAAATGATAATTTCTTCAAATGTAAAATTTCTCTCAAATTATCAATTTTGAGAGGGGAGTATATGTAACACCACAAAATGTTACATAACCTAGACATTCACCAGAAGGGTAAATAAGTACACTGAAATAATAAAAGTGAATAATTTATGATGAAAGTAGCAAAGAAGAGAAGGACCAACAAAGAAGAAAGAAGAAGAAGGATCCCAAGAAGCAGTGAGGAATACACTGCATGACACTACAACAAATACTATGACTGACTCTAACTAATGGACATGCCAAGTTCACTATAAGCTGTCAAACAAGCCAGTCAATGACATGAATATAATGTCATGTGTCAGATAAACCAATTAAATAATGACAAGAATAATGTAATATCAGTAACAACATTTTGGCTGAAAGTAAATGAACCATGACCAGTAAATGACAAAGCCTATGACTAGATTAGCTATGGCCACAATGTGTATTAAAACTAGCATTACAAACCCAGATGTAATATTAGTGAGTAAAAGTAGTTATAAAAGGAAACCTTATATGGATGAGTAACTTCCTTATTATACAAAATGTAACTAATAACAATTATTAAAGCATAAACATATGCTAAAAATATGTCTAGACCATGCCTAAACAAACGTTTGTCAGTAAATTAATGAGGAAAAGGACCCCTAGTGAACATAAGATTTACTGAAGAATCAATATAACTAAAGATAATGTGAAATACCACCACTCAATTGTTAATGGATAATGTTAAATTGAGTAGGCCAAACGAAATGTAATTAGGAATAAGGATTTTCGATAATAATGTATCGCCTTAATTATGTTAAGATTTAATATTGTACAGTTATAAATAGCTATTAAGTATAATCACAGATGTGTTAGTGTTCAAACAAAGACGTTATAAAGAAAACAAAATGTGAAACACTAAATGTCAAAAGATAGGGAATGCTCGCATTATGCATCGCTAGCAGACGACAGTGAGAAACCATGTTTATAAACATTCTTTATGAGCATTGTCAAAGACAATGAGGTTAAAACCTGTGTTAAGCCACATCAAATTGAAGCCCATAAACTAAACTTTAATTTAATGGTAATAACCTCGCGATCGAAACTATAATAAGTGCGTAGTGCGCGTTAGCATCATTTATTGTTAAAAAGTAAGAAATTGGTTGGGTAAAACCAACAACAACGGCAGTTGTCAACAACGTTCGCCGGACGACGGTTAAAAAACAATACGTCATTTTGTAACGGTTATCAGAACCAATCAGAAGAGAGATTATTGAACGATCTTACCGCCTAAGCCCTATGAAGCGAGGGGGTATATAATCAAAAACGGAGAGAATTCGACACACTTTTTGTCATCACCTCGAGCGAGACAGTTGTCGCTCGTCACCGCAATATTTTTTAATAACTGAAATTAGTACAACAATAGTAAACCGTTTAAAATTTTCTTCAAGACATTCAACGGTACTGCAATTTACTACAAGGAAGTGCTTCGAAAGTAAAGTGAATATTTTAATTTGTGCGTGACTTTAGAACGAGAGAGAGAGTTTTATAATCAGTATTTAACATAGCCCAGATTTAGTCAGAAGAGGGCCGACTCTCCGTTCATAGTTCGTGTGAAGTGTAATTAACCAGTGGTCATTATGATCCGATCACTGGAATGTTTTAATAAATTTTAATCTATACGATTAAAAGAAAAAAGGTAACACTGTGACAATTCATTTTATTTATCTGCTTGCACTGATCATGTAACGGTACGAAATTGTAGGGCCAAGTTAACATTTTAAAAATTTATATTCTTCACGCATTCATTGTTCACCTTTGTAGAACCCCGAGTTAGTCGACCAAATATGCTGTGTTTATCACAAAACATTCTGTTTCGGCTCCGCACTGAAGCAGCGTAGACAGGTTGTGAAATAACACCTAACTTTGCATCAGCCGTGAATCACGGAAAAAAGTAATGTAATTTCATATTGCAGCAGGCGGCAAAATATTGCTAAATCTTACGCCTACGTTAGAGCGCTCTTTTAACAGCACCAATGGGAGCGCAGTCTCACGATCACGTGACCAGACGAAAACCTATGCATTACCGCCTTAGCAGCACTGAGACGAGTTCCATTGCAACTCACGGCTGAGCGGCCAGACAATCAGCAGACAGTTACCAGAACAAAAACGGTAGCCTCGGACGAGTTTTTGGTAGGCCGAAAAATACAAAAGTAGGCCTACCAAGTAATATAAAATGTACAACCAAGTAAAGTGACGAGTAAATGACGTAAGGTAATAACAAACTGTGTTTGGAGTGGAGAGTGATTAGTGAAAATAGTTCCGGACAATATCGTGTACAACGTTTGGATATTACGCATATAGGTAACAAGTGTAAAGACAGTTTCATTTGGCCAAAACATTATAATTAATAAGGAGCTCATTAATTAAATAGGAAGTTTTAAAAATAAATGTAAATTGAGTGAGTGTGTGTATGGGTTATCAAAAGTACTGGCTTAACTAGAAAGATGTAGTAGTAGTCTATACAAAATTATTGGACTAAAATTAGTAAAAAAAATTATAAATATAAAGAAAACATAATAATCAATGATAGAGTAAATGGTAAAGAATTAAAAGGTTCATTCTTCTATAAACATGTGTTAGTCTAGTTATTACGCCATAACCATTTCCTAGTTTTCTGTGCTGACAACTCGTTTAACGTAATCGGGGGTTTTCTGAAATTTTATTACAGTCAGATAGCGGGATTTTTATAAGGGCAAGAGTGTTTAAAGTTTACATGTATAACTAAAAAACATGTTGGCGACCTAGGCAGTTTCAAAAGGTAAGTTTTACGGGGACTATGACGGTAAGCAAAATTCTGGCAGCGGTGAGTATTTTATGATGAGTATATTATTTAATTAAAAGGGTAAAAGGCGAGTACCTTTACAATGGCGACCCTGCCAGGATTCGAACCTGGAATCTTCTGATAACCGAAAGGTTGGTGGTTCGAGTCCCTGTTCGGGCGCCATTTGTGTAATCACTTATTATTACATTTAATTATTAAAATTTTAATTCATTTTATGCCTTACCTCTTATTCCAAAGTCCGTTGCACGAAACTGCGACATACATGTATGACCTTCAGGTTATCTGAATAACGTATTCAACTCGCTTTTCATTTGGAACAAATCTAGTTTAATTACATTTTTTACTTTCTTTAAATACACCACTCACTCCTCCTTCTACTTTAATTCACAGATTATTGCAACTCTTTATTTCTTTTGAAAAAAAAACAGATATAACATAAAATTTCAGTTTACCATTGTAACTTATACTAATATATATTTATGACCATAATAAAGCGACCCAGATTGCCCATCCACTCATTCACACAAAAACCCCTTAATTTATTTAGACCCCTATTTATAGAAAAAATCATTTATTTGGTTTAATACAGTTTACCGTAGCGTCTCAGTCGACCGCATGGCGCGTCACCCACACTATTTCCTTTTTGATGAAAATTGCTATTGTTCCATTGATTTTATACCCGGCACTTATTCACTTGTCTATACTCTGTAACTTTGATTTACACTTTTTTATTCATACATACTGTTATGGTCTTTAAAATTTCAGGCCCGCTAACCGGTTATATTTATCCGGCTGCGGCCATGGTAGTTAGTCGACTGGGAAGAAAACTTTATTTGACGATGTTACATACGGGCGGGCATCACTGCCTTGCCGGCGAACAAATTTCGTCGCCGCACACAGCCTTCATTGTCAATGACTTGGTAGTTGTACACTTGGCACATCGGATGTTTAAGTGTTAGCCGTCGACGATATTTCACTGCCTTTACTTTTGTTTAGCGTGGATTAGGCGCTCCGCAGATGTGGGTGCTTGTGCATTTGTGAGTGGATGTCACACAATCGCAAAGTTTTAGGAAGTGTGCTACAGTTGACAACACATTCTTTGGCAAATATTTCAACACATTTACTGCGTACCCTTGCTTTGTTTGGACTGCGAGATAAATTCAACCAAGGACTGGATACATATATGAAAAGAATTTAAAATATTTTGAGAAATGAAAACCAAAATTAATAAAATAAAAAACCTTTTAATTTGCCCCATTACAGTCATTATTTACCACAAAACTGTACTGACGCAAGAACAACAAAACTTTCAATCGTATACACAGTTTCAATTTACTTAGCAGATTTGTCAATCCAATGTAAGATATTTGTATTAGTCCTAAGTGTTAAAAATATTTGTTAGTAAATAAGTCAGCGTAACAAACGCCAACCTGAAAAATAGTTACGAGTTTTAAAAAGAGGCCAAGTTATTAATTATTATTATTAACGTCTGTCAAGGCATAGGATAGTTCTTTATTGTATTTCAAAGAGCCTACCCGTGAGGTATATTATATAATTAAAAGTCAAATTGTTAATAGATATAAGAGTTTATTGTTCTAACTGAGCTAGACCGTATTGTAAACGGACCAAGTAACTTCAGATTTATATTAATGTATCAATTGTACTTTAATTGTTGATTTTATTTTCAAAGGGTAAAATAAAACCAGATTTTATTCAGCATAAACCTTGATCATAATTATTTCATATAGTTAATTGATAATTAACATTGAGTACAGGGAGATAACTCAGAGTAGAGATTCTACTATATTAGATTTAAATTGTAGTGAAAACATCAAGCATTTAAACAAAATTTAAAGTCAATTTATCAATTCTAAATTTTATTAATTGGTTTTTCATGGGAATTTTCCTAAAATAAACCCATGTGGCGCCCTTATCGTACACAAGGAGTGATATAACCTTGTTGAAAAAGCAAGCTGGTATTAAGCGCATCTTGACAGCTTATATTTTTGGTAAGTGAACTTCAGAACTTCCAGTATCACGAACAGGTACGTGAAAGTGTATATTATTATAAATTGTTTGTCCAGACGAGACTTAACGTTACGTACACTGACGACACTTAACCGAGAAGAGGAGTTCCGCTGCAAGATCGACGCTACGGCTACATTCATCCACCGACCAGTGATTAACTTATTATTCACTATAATTGTCAAACTTTACTAAATAAACAATATTTATCAATTATTACTAAAGATTATTACTGCAAATATTTTAAAAAAATTCATTTTTAAGTTGTAACACGAGATTCGCTATAATCGAATTTTAACTTAACTTTAAATTAAAATCAAATACATTTAATTTTAACGGTAAGGATCTAGTTTCCTTACAATATTCATCTCGTCAAATATTAAAAAACAACACATACATTGTATAAACATAATAAATAACACATATTAAAACAAAATAACAACGAAACAAAAGCAACATGCGGCCGTAATGAACCTGCACAGGAACGCTCCCACGGTAAAACTAATTAATGCCGGCTTGACTTTCGTTCAAATTTATCGATCTGATATAGCGATTTCTCGTTCTATATGATCGATTCTATTAAACAAAATATTATTTGTATGTATTGCTTTTTCGTTTAGGACACGATTGTGATCCTCCTTTATAGCTTTATATATCTCGAACCATTCGAGGGTGTCTAGACTTAGTGACTTTTTACATTTATGTAGGATATCTAAATTATCACCAATACTCTTTATGTTATGGTCATGTAAGCTTAAATGTTCTGCAAATGTAGATCTTCTTACATTTGACTTGGAGCTTGGGATATGTTCTTTGTAACGTAATTTGAAGGAACGTTTGTTCTATGTAGAACTGTGCAATCCGAACAATTAAGTCTATATACACCAGTACCGTCAAATATATCAGAGGGTATATTTTTGTTTGTAAATGTAAGTTTTTTCTCAAGCTTATTATTCGCCTTTGAAGCCAAAGTAATATTTTGCTTTTTTAATTGGTTTTTAAAAATATGATGTAGAATTTCACCATATTCTATTGAAATATATTTGTTTACTTTTTCTTTGGACACATCAATATTTATTGGTTTATTTTGTTTTTTATTAATTATTCTATCTACTATATGACTTTTGTATCCATTGGCTATCGCTATGTGCTTGATAATGTTTAGTTCATTTTTGTAATCTTCCATAGATAGGGGCAATGCCAGCAATCTATGAATCATAAAATTAAAAAATGCCATTTTATGTGAAATAGGGTGATAAGATGAGGCGTGAATAGCATGATCTGTGATTGTTGGTTTTCTGTATATATTATAGTTAATTTTATTATTTATTTTTGTTAAAGTTAAATCTAAATAATTAATTTTATTATTCATTTCCGTCTCTAATGTGAATTGCAAATTATTTGTAATAGTATTCATATATTTTTTAAGCATCTCCAATTGCCTTCAATTGCCATTATAAATCATTATTGTGTCATCCACATATCGTCGGTAAAATAAAATTTTTTTTATAATGTTTGTTTTTAGTTGATAATATTTCGTTTGTTTCAATGTGATTTAGCAAATTTCCACCAGGATGCCTGATAATGGGGATCCCATCGCCAATCCATCCCATTGTAAATAATATTTGTTATTATTATTAGTGTTCTCTGAATCACTGGTTAACAAAAACAAAATATCGGTATGGAGAACCATACATGACTTCCATGTTCTAAGATTTATATTTAAAATACTTTTCGAAATGAACTATTTAAATAGAAATTACGAAATTACTTATTTCTTCAGCCTTAACCACAGTACTGTGATCACTAACGTATACCACCTCACGATAGTGCACTCAATTTTCACTGACGATGGCAGTCGATAGCACTGCCGAAACGTCTGGTTTTGTAGAAAACATTGGATACGCCCAAACAGCCCAGGAAGGAATTTTAACAACAAACTACTTCTTTGTTGTTGATAACATAGTACACATGACATATAAATAAAAATTATCCCCTCACCATTCAACTATAATTTTCATTTATAGAAAATTACCCTCACCCCGTTCAGCTAGCCTCTTCATTTATAGATATTTCATCTACGTTTCTACAGTGGATTATTAAGATCTTCTTATCAGGATACTTTATTTATCAAAATTAAGTACGGTACTTTACTCTGTTACAACAAAAAATGTTTCAGGTAAACTACCCTTTCCCGTAACCAATCTTCACCAAAATCAATAGGCCTTGAGTCCTCTACAACTTAGGCACATATGTAAAAAATTATTTGATTCTTTTTGAATTTACGGCAGTTATCGTTCGTCATAGAAAAAATTACACTTGTTATCACATAAAATGTTGCAAGTAAACTACCCCTTTCTCTTAACTGATCTTCACCAAAATCAACAGGCCTTGGGTACTCTACAATTCAGGATGCATGCAAAACATTATTTGATTCTGTTTGAATGTGCGGCAGTTATCGTTCGTCATAGAAAAAATTACTCTTGTTAAAACATAAAATGTGGCTGGTAAACTACCCCTTTCCCTTAACCGATCTTCACCAAAATCAACAGGCCTTCATTCCTTTACAATTCAGGAACGTACAAAAAAAAATATTTGATTCTGTTTGAATGCACGGCAGTTATCGTTCGTCACAGAAAAAATTACCGTTGTTAAAACATAAAATGTTGCAGATAAACTACCCCTTTCCCTTAACCAATCTTCAACAAAATCAACAGACCTTGAGTTATCTACAATTGAGAAAGGTATGCACAAAATTATTTGATTCTGTTTAAATGTGCGGTAGTTATAGTTCGTCATAGAAACAATTACTCTTGTTAAAACATAAAATGTGGCAGGTAAATTACCCCTTTCCCTTAACCGATCTTCACCAAAATCAACAGGCTTTCAGTCGTTTATAATTGAGGAACGTATGCAAAAAAATATTTGATTCTGTTTGAATGTGCGGCAGTTATCGTTCGTCATAGAAAAAATTACCCTTGTTAAAACATAAAATGTTGCTGGTAAACTACCCCTTTGCCTTAACAGATCTTCACCAAAATCAACAGACATTGAGACCTCTATAGCTTAGGAAGGTATGCAAAACATTATTTGATTCTGATTGAATTTACGGCAGTTATCATTCGTCATAGACAAAATTACCCATGTTAAAACATAAAACGTTGCCAGTAAACTACCCCTTCCCCTATACCGATCTTCAACAAAAACAATAGGTCTTGAGAACTCTACAATTCAGGGCTGTATGCAAAACATTATTTGATTCTATTAGAATCTGCAGCTGTTATCGTTTGCCATAGAAAATAGCCTTGTTAAAACATAAAACGTTGCAGGTAAACTATCCTTTTCCCTTAACCCCTTTTTGATCTTCACAAAAAACAATAGGCCTTGAGAACTCTATAATTCAGGCTGTATGCAAATCATTATTTGATTCTGTTTGAATGTTATCGTTTGCCATAGGAAAAAATTACCCTTGATAAAAAAAAACGTTGCTGGTAAACTACCCCTTTCCCTTAACCGATCTTCACCAAAAACAATAGGTCTTGAGTACTCTACAAATCAGGACTGATGCAAAAAATTATTTTATTTTGTTTGAATTTTCGGCTGTTATCGTTTACCATAGAAAAATCTACAGAAAGACAGACAGACACACAGACACTTTTCGAAAAATGACTTTTTTCATATTTTGAGGGTAATACAATCAGAATCTGCAATAATCTCGACCACGATTTTTTATGCCATCACCATACTTCCATTTCCTTATGGAACATGGAAGTAAAATCGGTATGGAGTCATATACATGACTTCCATGTTGTAAGATTTATGTTTAAAATAATTTACTTGAATTCGGTTCGGTAATTTCTAAAAAGATATCGTCCACCCTCAAACTAATTTCACTATTTATAGATGTTTTTGTAATTATGGTGTAGTCGTTTAATATAATGTTATTTTTAGTCACTTTATCCATAAAAATTAGGTAGGCTTACTTTATTCTTATAAAGAAACTGAACTACGCATATACTCATCCCTCCTCCGAAGCGCTCCGAAGTCACTCATGGACCCTGAGCATCTTGCAGAGGGTTCATTCCCTAAAGACGAAAATTCTGTCTATGAACCGTTCCTCTGTAAACACGTGCAGTTACAGTGCCCAGCGATCCACAGGAAGCAAATCGATAACAAAAGCGTGCAAATGTAAGTAAATAAACATGAATGAGACCAGAAATAAGGCGAATTGTGTGTGTGTGTGTGTGTGTGTGTGTGTGTGTGTGTGTGTGTGTGTGTGTGTGTGTGTGTGTGTGTGTGTGTGTGTGTGTGTGTGTGTGTGTGTGTGTGTCTTGCCTGCCTTTTTATTGTGGTAATCATAATAATAAAATGGAAACGTAAACATTACGATAACTGAGATATGCTTGCCTGCCACGAACGGTATATTTTCCCTCATACATGATTTAAATTAAAAAGAAAAAATATAAAATTTTGTTAAAGTGAAATGAATTGTTTCCATAGAAACTACTTCTTTGTTGTCAATAACATATTACACATATAAAACTTATAAAATTTACTTTCTCCATCATCAAATACCATTTTAATTTATAGGAAATTACCCCCTTCCCCTTCAACTACCCTTTTCATTTATAGATATTTTCATCTACTTTTCTACAGTGGATTATTATGACCTTCTTTTAAGGATACTTTATTTATCAAAATTAAGCACTTTACTCTTGTTAAAACGTAAAATGTTGCAGGTAAACTACCTCTTCCCCTTAACCGATCTTCACCACAATCAATAGTCCTCGAGTCCTCTATAATTCAGAACTGTATGCAAAATATTAATTGATTCTGTTTGAATTTGCGGCAGTTATCGTTTGACATAAAAACATTCTACACAGACACACACAGACACTTTTCGAAGAATGACTGTTTTTCATGTTTTGAGGGTAGTACCGGTACAATCAGAATCTGCCATTATCTCGAACATGATTTTTTTCGCCATGACCATACTTCCATTTCCTTACGGAACATGGAAGTAAAATCTGTATGGAGAACCATACATGACTTCCATGTCTTAAAATTTATATTTAAAATCATTTAAATATTAATTAATTAAGTGGATGCTTGAGTTCTGAAAAAATTACGTATCAGCTAAAATGGTACCACCATGTCAGGTGGATTAAGACTATCCTCAACCTTCGTGAGGAACGACTGTACTTTTGGATAAAATATCTGTAGGTCGAACGAAGAGCTGCGACCTGATTCCTGCAATGAAATTGGACTATCGCTGCGAGGGGCCGAGGGATGTCTATAGTGTTATCAAAGTCTTTCCTGACAATACTATAATAGTCATTTTTCTTTTTTAAAATTGAGTGTTAACCAACTTACATCTTTATTTTGGTGTTTACCTTTCATTACCATAATTATTGTGTACTTCATACTGGTTCGGCGGCCATCTTGTAGTGCCAACTTCGTGATTCAAAATTTTTGTGTTCGGGTCCCAGGATTCGATTAAGCGATTGTCAGAGACAGGATAATTGTGCAGAATAGTTAAATCAGACAGCGTATTATATATATAGTTGCCGTTTAATAACATAGAAAATTAAGATCAATATCAACATTAATAAAACAAATGGAATCCTTATAATAAATTGACAAAATGGCAGACACATATTCCGCTGTATTACAGTTCTGTTATTTTCTATTATTCAGGCATTAATCTTGTTATGGAATTTTTAATGAATTTATATTTAACTGCAACTGCCCATGTTACCTTGTAATTGATCGATTCTTATATTTAACAGAACACAAACCAACGTCTCACAAGAAAAATATTATTCATAAGTACCGTACGGCCTATACACACTCACACTCATTCATTTCGACAAAATTGAATTTACACATACATTGAATTTTTGTAATTTTGAGCTCAACGTTAATAATAATAAAGAATGGAATAGAGAAATAGCTGGACTTTCCTGTATCTACGTATAAAGTCTCCGTTGTCCTTATATTGCCGTCATGGTCAAGCAGGTGTTCGGCCGATCGTCCCAAAGGTCTCTTTGGCTGCACTGATTCTAATTTACATTGTTACTAGTTACTTTGATATTTCTGATAAATAGTTATTACTATATGTTACCACATTGTTAGTTTGATTAAGAAACACTTTCGCTGGCACAAACTGCCGGCGATTTTCACAGCGTGTTGACGCCTTGATGGTCTGATGCCGACTGGGGGGATGCAAAGCACATATTTTGTGTATGTGTTAGCGCATCCACGTCATTGTCTTTTGTTCAAAATTGGCTCACGCCCCGTTGTCATGTAATTGTTTGTTAGGTCATCACTGATTTTAATGACGTCCAGTCTTCTGGACCAATGAGAGTGGCTATTTACAATCTGTTTCCACTTGGATGGCCATTTTGTATGCTCGTCTCCGCACGTCTGCTCCTGACCTTGGAATCGTTTTGATCTATTAGAATCTGCGTCGTTGTCTCTTCACAAAGGGAACTCGTTCTCTCCATGTATGTGTGTGTGGGTGATACAATAAAATACGATAATTTGTTACCACTCATACCATAATTCTGACATCGAGATTTTCGTACTGTCACAAGAGTCTTGATTTCTTTCTTTCCATTTGTCTTCTGATTTCCTGAACGACTATTCTGTTCACCCGTATAATTATAAATTTCTCAGCAAAACATTTCTTCCTTAATACGTTTGTGTCTCCTGTTTAACACCCACCATTCTGATCCATGTCATAACGCTATATTCCACACAGGCTAGTAAATAACTAGCCATCAGGGAGGTCAAAATATTTTCAAGGAGGGGCAAACAATTTTCCAAAGGAGAAAAATATTTTTCATACATACACACATGCACATATTAGTTTATAATTCTCATATCATAATAGAAATAAGTACACAGATTGTATTAATTGCTTTAATACAACACTGCCCAGCGATCCACAGGAAGCAAATCGATGTCCATCTTTTCGGCTTGCACGCGTTGTGTTGGTGTGGGTTTCGGAACTTTCCATTTAAAAAGCGTGCAACATAAGGAAATAAACATGATTGAGGCCAGAAATAACCCGAATTGTGTGTGTGTGTGTGTGTGTGTGTCCTGCCGGCTTTTTATTGCGGTAATCACAATAATAAAACTTTGGACAAGTAAACATTATAATATGATATTATAATTGATATATGCTTGCCTGCCAGGAACGATATATTTTCACTCATACGTGATTTAATTAAAATGAAAAATATAGAATTTTTTTAAGTGAAATGAAATGTTTCCATAGAAACTACCTCTTTGTTGTCATTAACGTATTACACATATAAATATCGGTATGGAGAACTATACATGACTTCCATATTCTAAGATTTATTTTTAAAATCATTTTCGAAATGAAATATTACCATAGAAACTACTTCTTTCTACTTACTGCTTCAGCCTTAACCACAGTACTGTGGTCACTAACATATACCACCTCACGTTATCGCACTCGATTTTCACTGATGATGGAAGTCAATGGCATTGCCGAAACGTCTGGTTTTGTAGAAAACATTGGACTACGGCCAAATATCCCAGGAAGGAATTTTAACAAAAACTACTTCTTTGTTGCCGATAACGTTGTACACATATATATATATATATATACATATATAAAATATGCATAAAATTAATGGCTTGTATAAGTTAATGATTGATCTCCATTAAGTAGTGCTCAAGTTTCCAAAGTTTTAATATTATGATGTCCGTAATTAAAACATCAGAGCAGGTTTAGTGTGTATGAGGGTTCACCGTGGACAAAAATTTTCAACATTTCCTATTGAGCGTTGCTTAGAATAAATCTGCGAATCTACAGTGTACGTTTCACAGAACAAACACGCGGAAAAGAAGGAGCGCTCCGAAGTCACTCATGGACCCTCAGCATCTTGCAGAGGGTTCATTCCCTAAAGACGAAAAGTCTGTCTATGAATCGTTCCTCTGTAAACACGTGCAGTTACACTGCCCAGCGATCCACAGGAAGCAAATCGCTATCCTCGCTGGACACTTTTTCGGCTTGCATGCGTTATGTTGGCATGGGTTCGGCACTTTCCATTTAAAAACCGTGGAAATGTAAGAAAATAAACATGAATGAGGCCAGAAATAACGCGAATTGTGTGTGTCTGTGTGTGTGTGTCTTCCCTGCCTTTTTATTGCGGTAGTGATAATAATAAAATGGAAACGTAAACAGTACATAACTGAGATATGCTTGCCTGCCACGCACGATATATTTTCTCTTATACATGACTAGCAGAATACCCATGCTTCGCTACGGAGTTTCACGTTGTACGTAATGAAAATGTTAGTTTAATTAAAGTAGGCTCCTTAAAAATAAATAGCTGTTGCCCACAACTTCGTTCGCGTGGTCTTCAATTTAATGCGATAATATATTTAGAACAGAATCTATTCTATTGGGTTGCCATAGTAACCAGATCTAATAGTTTTTTAAGACCGCAAAGGACCACCCAGAGGATCGTATCGAAAAAACACCTGTTCTATGTTGGTTCTCCCGTTGCGTAAAATATTTGTGCCAAGTTTGGTTGAAATCGGTCCAATGGTTTAGGTGGAGACGTGGAAGACCCCAAAGGACCCCCCAAAGGATCGTATCGAAAAAAACACTTGTCCTATGTTGGTTCTCCCTTTGCGTAAAATATTTGTGCCAAGTTTGGTTGAAATCGGTCCAGTGGTTTAGGAGGCGATGTGGAAGACCCCAAAGAACCCCCAAAAGGACCCCATCGAAAAAACACCTATCCTATGTTGGTTCTCCCGTTGCGTAAAATATTTGTGCCAAGTTTGGTTGAAATCGGTACAGTGGTTTAGGAGGAGATGTGGAAGAAACCTTCGCGGACGTGCGCACAACAACTCACCGAAGTTTCATCGCAATCGGATGAATGGTATAGGAACGCATACGGGACAAACAAAGAAACATTCATTTTTATATATAAGATGTAAACTATACCACTTACTTGACATAAACCGTGATAGCTAAGCTAATGTACAACATATATGTATTAATTATACACATAAATGTTCCTCGATAGACACTCTATCTATTGGCGAAAACTTGAATAAAATCCGTTCAGTACTTCCTGAGATTAGCGATTTCAAACACAGAGAGAAAACGGACCGACTTTACTTTATACTATGTACAGATTTACATTAAAATGAAAAAATAATAATTTTATTGCCTGGCAACAAAATTATTTTATTTTTAACAATTACCATTATTTGAAAAAGTTTAAATGAATTTTCAAGTACTTTACTCTTGTTAAAACGTAAAAGGTTGCAGGTAAACTACCCCTTCCCCTTAACCGATCTTCACCAAAATCAAAAGGCCTTGAGTCCTCTACAATTCAGTGATGTATGCAAAAAATTATTTGATTCTGTTTGAATTTGCGGCTGTTATCGTTTAACATAGAAAATACCCTTGATAAAAAAACACTGCTGGTAAACTACCCCTTTCCCTTAACCGATCTTCACCAAAAACAATAGGTCTTGAGAACTCTACAATTCAGGGCTGTATGCGAAACATTATTTGATTCTGTTTGAATTTACGGCTGTTGTCGTTTGCCAAAAAAAAAAATTTCCCTTGATAAAAAAACCGTTGCCGGTAAACTACCCCTTTCCCTCAACCGATCTTCACCAAAAACGATAGGTCGTGAGTACTCTACAAATCAGGGCTGTATGCAAAAAATTATTTGATTCTGTTTGAATTTGCGGCAGTTATCGTTTGCCATAGAAAAAAAATCTACACACACACAGACAGACAGACACACACACAGACACTTTTCGGAAAACGACTTTTACTTCCATATTCCTTAAGGAATGGAAGTATGGTGATGGCAAAAAAAATCGTGTTCGAGATTATTGCAGATTCTGATTCTACTATACTCAAAACATGAAAAAAAGTCGTTTTCCGAAAAGTGTCTGTGTGTCTATCTGTCTGTCTGTCTGTCTGTGTGTCTGTCTGTCTGTCTATCTATAGATTTTTTTTCTATGGCAAACGATAACTGCCGCAAATTCAAACAGAATCAAATAATTTTTTGCATACAGCCCGGTTTTGCAGAGTTCTCGCGACCTATTGTTTTTGGTGAAGATCGGTTGAGGGAAAGGGGTAGTTTACCTGCAACGGTTTTTTTTTAGCAAGGGTAATTTTGTTTGTTTGGCAAACGATAACAGCCGCAAATTCAAACAGAATCAAATAATGTTTCGCATACAGCCCTGAATTGTAGAGTTCTCAAGACCTATTGTTTTTGGTGAAGATCGGTTAAGGGAAAGGGGTAGTTTACCTGTAACGTTTTATGTTTTAACAAGGGTATTTCCTATGGCAAACGATAACAGCCGCAAATTCAAACAGAATGAAAAGATTATTTGCATACAGCCCTAAATTGTAGAGTTCTCAATACCTTTTGTTTTTGGTGAAGATCGGTTAAGGGAAAGGGGTAGTTTACCTACAACGTTTTTTTAACAAGGGTATTTTCTATGGCAAACGATAACAGCCGCAAATTCAAACAGAATCAAATAATTTTCTGCATACAGCCCTGATTTGTAGAGTACTCAAGACCTATTGTTTTTGGTGAAGATCGGTTGAGGGGAAGGGGTAGTTTACCAGCAACGTTTTTTATCATGCGTATTTTCTATGGCAAACGACAACTGCCGCAAATTCAAACAGAATCAAATAATTTTTTGCATACAGTCCTGATTTGTAGAGTACTCGCGACCTATTGTTTTTGGTGAAGATCGGTTGAGGAGAAGGGGTAGTTTACCTGCAACGGTTTTTTTTATCAAGGGAAATTTTTTTTTTTTGGCAAACGATAACAGCCGCAAATTCAAACAGAATCAAATAATGTTTCGCATACAGCCCTGAATTGTAGATTTCTCAAGACCTATTGTTTTTGGTGAAGATCGGTTGAGGGAAAGGGGTAGTTTACCTGCAACGTTTTTTTAACAAGGGTATTTTCTATGGCAAACGATAACAGCCGCAAATTCAAACAGAATCAAATAATGTTTTGCATACAGTCCTGATTTGTAGAGTACTCAAGACCTATTGTTTTTGGTGAAGATCGGTTAAGGGGAAGGGGTAGTTTACCTGCAACATTTTTTTATCAAGCGTATTTTCTATGGCAAACGATAACAGCCGCAAATTCAAACAGAATCAAATAATTTTTTGCATACGTCCCTGAATTGTAGAGGTCTCAATGACTTTCGATTTTGGTGAAGATCAGTTAAGGGGAAGGGGTAGTTTACCTGCAACCTTATACGTTTTAACAAGAGTAAAGTACTTGAAAATTTATTTAAACTTTTTGAAACAATGGTAATTGTTAAAAATAAAATAATTTTGTTGCCAGGCAATAAAATTATAATTTTTTCATTTTAATGTAATATAATATTTTTCATTTAATACAGCAATAAAAAGGCAGGTAAGACACAGCCTGGCTGTTTGGCTGAAAATGATTTTAAATATAAATCTTAGAATATGGAAGTCATGTATGGTTCTCCATACCGATATTTTTTCATGTTTTGTGTGTAGTACAATCAGAATCTGCAATAATCTCGAACACGATTTTTTTGCCATGACCATACTTCCATTTCCTTAAGGAATATGGAAGTAAAAAACTTATAAAATTTACTTCCTCCATTAACTACCATTTTAATTTATTAAAAAAATTATCCCCTCACCCTTCAACTAGCCTCTTCATTTATAGATATTTCCTCTACCTTTCTACAGTGGATTATTATGACCTTCTTTTCAGGATACTTTATTTATCAAAATTAAGCAATTTACTCTTGTTAAAACGTAAAACGTTGCCAGTAAACTACCCCTTTCCCTTAACCGATCTTCACCAAAAACAATAGGCCTTGGGTCCTCTACAATTCATGGCTGTATGCAAAAAAATATTTGATTCTGTTTGAATTTGCGGCTGTTATCGTTTGCCATAGAAAAAATTCTACACACAGACACTTTTCGAAAACGTATCGCACTCGATTTTCACTGATGATGGCAGTCGATGGCACTGCCGAAACGTCTGGTTTTGCAGAAAACTTTGGTCTACGGCCAAACAGGAGGGGAAGGAATTTTAACAACAAACTACTTCTTTGTATCGATATAATATAAACAGAATCAAATAATTTTTTGCATACAGCCCTGATTAGTAGAGTACTCAAGACCTATTGTTTTTGGTGAAGATCGGTTAAGGGAAAGGGGTAGTTTACCAGCAACTTTTTTTCAAGGGTAATTTTTTTTCTATGGCAAACGATAACAGCCGCAAATTCAAACAGAATCAAATAATGTTTTGCATACAGCCCTGAATTGTAGAGTTCTCAAGACCTCTTGTTTTGGTGAAGATCGGTTAAGGGAAAGGGGTAGTTTACCTGCAACGTTTTATGTTTTAACAAGGGTATTTTCTATGGCAAACGATAACAGCCGCAAATTCAAACAGAATCAAATAATTTTTTGCATACAGTCCTGAATTGTAGGGTTCTCTAGACCTATTGTTTTTGGTGAAGATTGGTTAAGGGAAAGGGGTAGTTTACCTGCAACGTTTTAGTTTTAACAAGGGTATTTTCTATGGCAAACGATAACAGCCGCAAATTCAAACATAATCAAATAATTTTTTGCATGCAACTGTGAATTGTAGAGTTCTCAAGACCAGGGGCGGATTAAGCGGCTGGCCCCCGAATCTCCAAGGGGCCCCGAGATCGATAGATTCCTAGTTAAAAACTGCCACAACAGAAAAGCGAAAGATGCAATATTTAATATTATTCACGTATTCTACATGTAAACGCAAAAGCCAAAGCGAAAGACTCGTAACTAAAACTGTTAATTTATTATCTACATCAAGTATACTATAATGTGAAATATACATCTTAGTAGTAAGAAGTGATTGATTTTTACAAATCTCTTAGCAGTATGAAAAGTTGCATTAGAATCATTTTAAATAAATACGTGAAATCCCGCCTGAAATTGCGACTGCGCTTTGCGATCGGTAGCCACCGTTGGCATTACTGCACTCTTGTAACTCTTGCAGCGCTCACGTAATCCATTGTGTTTGAGTTCGAGTTTGAGTCCATGTAATCCATTATGTTTTAAGAGTTTGAGTCTGCCTCTGAGTTTTTTGTACCATTAGTGGTAAGTAAATAGTAGTACGTTTACGTAGTATATAATAATGAAATGGTCCCGTTTCAGTTGGGTTTTCTTTACGGAGTGGCTGAATTGCACAGCATGGCCGCGAGATCAGCTAATGGGAGGGCAGACAAGACGAATATTTTGCTCTTTTTTTCAAGAAATAAAAGGATTTATTGTTGTTTTTAAAAACTAATTATTTTTAGAGTCTAATTCATGTAAATATATAGTGCGGATGTGAACTTATTTAATGACAGTCTCTGGCATGTACTACTGCCATTTGTTTCTTTCCTATAGATTGAAAAGTTTCAGATTTCAATCTCTATCCAAACTCTTTCAACATTTGACTACGCTTAGTACTGTTCATTGTTTACTCATCCAACATTGGATGATTAACCCTTTCAGTGTCACGTTTTTGACCAAATTTTGACATTGTTACATAAACAATACTAAAACATGTAATAAATACACAAAAACAAAACAGAAAAGGAACAAAAATAAACGCGATATAAACACACAAGTAGAGGTGGGCCGATATACCTGTAATTAGAGATGTGTAGTTCAGGATTGAACGAATCTTTTTGATCGAATCATGTAGGTGATCGACTGATCGAATCGATCTTTTAAAAGAGGAGTCGGTCAATAAGACCGACACTGGAAACTAGCTGAGTTAGTTCGCACAATCTCCGCTAGGTGCCTCTCGACAACTTTAAACTCAAATCTCGATCTCGGTCTCGTCTCGGTCAGTAGGTGATTCGATCTCGGTCTCTCGGTCATTTCCATCACTTACTGGTTCGATCAGTGATCGAGTTACCGCAGGAAGTTTCCAGTAGATGTCTCTGGCTTTCATTCAATCTCAACTCGGTCATTTCGATCAGTTAGCTAAGTTACCCTCATTTGCGGTTCGAACCATTGCGCGCTACGTTTTCTTTGTCTCGCTCTTTTGTGTTATCGCGTTAGTAGGAGTTAGAGGAGTAAATTGAATATTTTACTAGTGGACTGGTGACTTTTTTTAACAGTGGACTATTTTAATTAATTAATAAGTTACTTAACAGTTTTGTATTTTATTGTGACAGATCAAATCTGTATAAACAATTGATTACTGTGAAGTTATCCTCCCCTTTACAAGACACTAATATTATTTTAATATAATAAACGTATAGCATGAGCCTTCTATTGCAAGATACAAAGATAATTGGGGATTAATTATGCCAACAATAATTAATTAATTATGTAATTATACTAATTTGAGAAATGAGATCCTGTAATCACTCAATTAGGTTACTCATATCAACTGATTGAAGCTAAGTGATACGTTAGTTCTTTTATGTTAGCACAATTACTGCATTGAGACTTTAATTATTGTATAAATTAATAAAAACTACTATAAATCATTCAAGTGCCATTACTTTCTTGTTCTGAAATAACTTTGACAATAATGAACGCATATATTCTGGATAAAATAAACACTTATTTATTAACATCATTAAATAAAGAGACTTCAATATATAAATATGGATGATTCCCTGTAAATACATTCATAAAAAGAACACATGTATATATATCAATTTACAATGCGAATCCAATACGTTGTTTGCTGGAAAACATACACATACATTGTAACATAACCAGATGTTACATAACCTAAACATATACTATCAGGTTTAATAAATGCATAATGATAATATAAATAGATAAGGTAATGATAAGAATAACCAAGAAGAGAGGAATCATGGAGGAAGAAAGAAGCAGAAGTGCCACAAGAAACAGTAAACCCAAATACTGTTTGACACTACAACCAGACTATAACTGACACAAACTGATGGACAAATTTGAATTCACTTTAAGCTGTCAAGCGAGTCAGTGAATAATGTAAACAGAATATGATATGTTACTAAAAAATGGTTAAATAAGAATCTGAGTAATGTGAGATCAGAATCAGCATTTGGCTGATAATAACTTAAATATGACTAGTAATTATTGAGGCCAAGAACTAAGATTAGCAATGGCCACAAAATGAAAATGAAGCTATATTTCAGTCTCAACTATACTTATGACAAATAAACACGTTTGTAAGAGGGAATCTTATACCAATAAGCTACCTCAGCAAGATTACCGAATTGTGAACTAATAAAAGCTTTTAAGGCAGAATTCCAGTATAAACGGTATGCCTTAACAAGGCCTGACCAAACAATCATCAATGAGATGATTATTAGGAAGTAATAGAAATGTAGGTCACCTGCACAAAACAATTGTTATGCTCAAACATAGCAATAAGCATTATTAAAATGATATGATATATAATTCAATTGTTAGTTAGTAGAATAGAGCAAATTAATGTGAAACGGAATATCATAGTATGTAAGAACAGTTCATTACAATGTCTAAAGTTAAGGTTTATTCATAATGTACAGTAATTAAACATCAGTACAGAATTAATAGTGTTCTCACATAAACGTTGGAGTGATAAAACGCGATGTAGAACACAAACAATATTAGTCAAAGTGTATAATCGCCGATTTTGATAAACAGACGACAGTGCGAAATAGTGTACCTGAACATTGTTTATGTAGCAATGTCGGTAAAAGTGAAACTAACTCGGTATCAAACTATATCAAATTAAAGAGGACAAAATATTCTTTAATTTGATGGCGATACAGCCCCAATCGCAACTATATTATGTGCGTGAAAGGCGTTAGCATCATTTATAAAATATGTTTAAGAAATTTGGTCGTCAACACCAATAACATCGATAGCTGTCAATCATCTTAGCGTTTGGCGGTTATAAAACCGTTTTTGACGGTTGAAAAGATATACGTCACATTCATCACACCTGTCTAAGCCAATGACAAAATTTCTTAGTAATTAACAATGTTGCCTAGAGCCGATCAAGGTGTCGGGTATATAAGAGACCGCAACAGATTAACGACAGACACTTCTTAATTGCATTCGGCGTGACAGGTACGCCGATCTCATCTCAACATTTTTAATAACCGATAGCGTCATCACCATAACACATCAAAGGATACAGTTCGACAACAACCTACAACTACTTCAAATTATTCTACGAGGAACCATTGTGATTATGTGCAGTATTATTTCAGTTTAGTGCGGGAAAATAATGAACAGAAGTAATTAAATAATATTATTTATGATCCTTTAAGTTAGAAGTGGATCGAAATTCTCTGTTCTTGTGCGTGTGCAGTGAGTGACGATAATCATTATAATCCGATTATCGAGGTGTTAAATGTGTTTTAATCAAATGATTAAAACCAAAAGGTAACAGTGTAACCATTTATTCACTTTACTACGAGCGCCATAACCTGTACGTTTTTATACACTGATCTGTACTGACGCAAAACACTGAAACATTTTTCAATATTACACCATGTCTAAATTTATTTGATGAATTTGTTAATATTAGTTAAGCTGAATGTTAGTTATAAGTGTTCTCAAAATATAACCTTTGTAAATCATAAATCAAGCGTGACGAACGCACAACCTATCAAATAGGTTATTTTTATTTGTTTACTTTATAATAGTAACGTCCAAAACAGTACTAGTCAATATTATATCAGAAAATCATTAGCTATTGTGTAGGCATAAATTTTCTTTTTTTGTGTCTCAAAGAACTTACACCTGAGATTTAATGAAGATTAATGTTTAAAGTAAAAAGAAATATCTGGACTTAGCCAGATTTACTGCCTATGTTCTGAGCAAGCCTTACAGGGTATGTAATAACTTATTTACAATTGTACATCATTGTATGTTTTCAATTATATTTGTTGGAATTCTCTATCAAGAGTATGAATAAAAACCCATTATTAACAGCATAACTCAACTTAATTTATTTCTAAAAAGTAACTAAATATTTTATTCAGAAAAAAAAACTCAAAACAACTTTCAGTTGTGATTAAATATTTTGAATAGCATTGCCATAAAGGTAATGAACAGTTATTTTAATTTTTTAAAATCATTAATTAATTCTATTCATTGGTTTTCCACGGGATTTTCCCAAAATAAATCCGTGTGGCGCCCACTATCAAACAAGGCAACTTAACCTTGTAGCTAAAGTGAGTTGGTTTTTGTAAACCGTGTTGACAGCTTATTGAACTTCTAGAAAACACGACCAGGTATGTGAAAATATATTATATTTATTCTATGGTCCAGACATTACTAGACATAACGTACTTAGACTATTATCGACCTGGAGGAGAAGTTTCACAGCTAGTATCAACAAGACGATCAGCATCATCAAGCGACCAACTATTATACTTTACTATTAAACTCAAGCAAAGCTGGTATTTAAATAATATTAACACAATTATTTCATTTGTTTTATTTAAGGGAATTCTTTTCAGACAATTATAATTCTACAATTGTAAACACACTTTGAGTAACCTCGAATGTTACATTTTAAATCGCTTTACAAAATTAGTAACCTTCAATTATCAACCACTACAAACTTTAATATATTCCTAAATAATATTTTAAACGTAATTAAATTTTATTTAAACCATCCCGGTTTAGTTGGGTTACAAATTGACGCATCCAACGTGTGGCAGAATACCACCGACAATAGTTGGGTTACAAATTGGCGCACCAACTAGTGTGGCCTAAAAATATTAAATAAAAATATTTTATATATTGATAAACAGCCCGGTAGACACAAAAGAATAAACATGCCACACACCCATCAATATGATATGAGGTATAAGGACAGTCGGGTAGGAGAAGTACGACCAAATACAGAGACAGTTGAAACACAACCCACACACGAGATGGAAGTCATTACCATTAATAATATAGAGACTCGATCTGAAGAAACACCCCAGGTAGAACCGGAAGTAGAAGTGAGGATCGACAACCAACACAGACAAGCTGAGAGAGTCACGCAATCAGGAGAAATAGCCTTCCAAGAATGGATGAGGAGAATGATGGAATCATTAGAGGAGGACAACCGAACTTTAAAGGAAGATAGTCGAGCTTTAAAGGAAGATAGTAAAACTTTAAAGGAAGATAGTCTCAAGAACAACAAAAAGATGGAAGAAACATTGAACCGAAGTATTGACTCATTAAATAAAAATATAGAGTCAATGAAGGAGAATCATCGTGACTTGAATAAAAATATGGAGTCTATTAGTAAAAATATAGAGTCACTGAAAGAAGACTTGAATAAAAAGATTGACAGTACCCACAGAGCCATGGACACGTTAAACAGTAAAATAGATGACAGCAGTAGGGCCGTAAGAGAAGAGTTAAACAACACATTAAATAAGATTAGCCAGAAAATGGATGAAATGAATAACCGGAAGTGGAGAGAAGAACGGAAGGTATCCGAAGACAAGAACATGGAACAAATGAGTCCAGAGCCTGAGGATAATGAAGAAAGAAAGGACGATGACAAACCATTGATAGAAGAAGTACCAAATGATGAAACCACAGAAGAATTGCAACCTGAAGATGAGGTCGAACAAGCTGAGAATGAAGGAGACTCAAATACATCATCATCTGAAAATGAGCTTGACAGACACCAGGGAGATGTTCAATATAAGGAGATCGATACCGAAAGTATAGAGAACACTCAGGTAATTGAAGAAACGGAAGAGTTATTAGCCGAGAATGAAAACTTAGAACAAAATAATCTGCCCATGTGTAATGATCAAGTGGAAACACAAGAATTACCCAGAAGTAAAAACACCGAACAAGTGAATTTAAAAATTAAAATTCATGAAGAAAGGAACGAAATAATTAAGAAAACGGAAGAAAAGGAGGTGAAGATAAGGAGAATAATACGTCCAAAGAAGGCTAGGGTAACAAAAGAATTAATCGAGATGACTCGAAGCGGCCTAATTAATATGATTTATTTCCCAGTCAACAACCGTAAAGAAGGGACCTATAGGAAGGAGTATCGAAGGAGCTTCATGAAGATGGACGAAGAGAAGAGATGTGTTACAGCAAAGAAGACTATAAACAATAAAATACTTAAAGCAAATATTTCCAAAGGGAGAATAAGGCATTCTAAGAAAAGGAAAGGGTATCAAGAACAACTGGACCGGATCATTGAAGGGTATGCCCAAGAAATAAAAGAATTGCGGAAGGAGAGGGACCAATCAATGGAAAAATCCAACCAGGAAACTAATGATGATCAACCAGAGTTAGAAGAGATACTGGAAGTCAGTAATAACAAAGACCAGGAGTACACTGGACACGTGGATATCGAAAATGATGAGAAGAAGAAGGCAAGAAAACGGGAAGCCAATGACTATCTGGTAGCCGCAAAGTGGAAGATGAAAAAGAATACCCATAATAACGTAATTGTCCCCAGCAAAAAACCCAATAGAGTGGAAAAGCACGAAATAACCCCATGTATGTAAACCATACAAGTGATTACTGTTAAGAGCCAATAAAGTATAGTGGTAGGCAACCTTTACCACAAGAACATTTAGCGTGTAAAAAGAAAAAATATGTTTTAAAAATGATTACTATAAACAAACTCATTTAGTGATTAGAAGGATCACGTATTATGCCCAAATTATTGAAGGTAAATAATTGTCTATAGCCAACCTATTTGCCCTATTGTGTTACAAAAAGTGTGTAGAATTAAGATATAGGCCAAACTATTTGTTATTTGTTAAAAAAAGAACCAGATCTATCACACTAAAGGATAGAAAAAGATGCATTGTAAACTAAATAATTTAATGAGAAAAAAAAATATCTATTATGTCATAGAGAGCCAAAAGTGGCATATAACTAAAATGACTATGTTGTGTTTAAAGAAAAAAAAAAGTAATAATAACAAATGTTTACCAAATGAATATTATATGTAGCAAAATGTTTATTGCAATTATCAAATATTGTATACTCCATAAAAGTGAATTAAAATCATCCAGAATAAGTGAAAACCACCATCACTTGAAGGAGTAGAGGAGAAGAATAACAAAGAGTGTAATATGAAAGAAGGATATTATTATGGAAAGTAGAGAGAGAGAAAAAATGTTTATTAAATGAACCATGTAACCCCAAGAATGTCTATAAAATTAGATATCAATATATTGTTATTATATTATCACATTGTGTTGTAATTATCAAATATTGTATGTAACAAAATATGTCAGAGAACATCTAACCAAGAACATTTTATATATGAATATTGTAAAACCTGATAACTCAGGATAAGTATAAATTACTAGCGAGAGAAAGAAAAACTTGTAAACTATTGTGAAAATAAAATATTATAGACTCTATATGTGAAAGGCAACCGCATAATTATATGAGCATCAATGTAAGTGTGTGATCTTAAGAATACTCAAGTAAACTAAAACAATTGTCAACTAGTATAAAAAGTAACGATACAGCTAATAAAAAAGCATAGTCGAGAATGTCAAGTCTGAAAAGAAATAATTACCTGTGAAAAGAAAGTATGTTATAAAGTATAAAAGAAGGAAATGTGATATAAATGAAAACCTCTGATACCTTGAATATTATATTGAAGATATTATATTATTGAAAATGAATGATATGTATTATATTTTATGAGTTGTGATAGTGCAACTATTGCCAGGTGCAATGTTTATTTTTTTTCTCAGACAGAGAAGAGTATGCCTCTGAATCTGAGTATGTGTATTGAGGAACGGCAGAGAATGTAAGCCACAGTGAGCCACTCTGATTCCGAACCCACTACAAAAGTTAGGAAGTTATATTGTAATGTATCAAGGGCTATTATGAAAAAAAATCTATGAGGTATAAAATATAAGAACCATTGAAATAATCACAAAGGTAAAGATATATAATAAGAAAGAAAAATGTAATATGATAAGACAGGAAATTGTTAATTTAAGAAATAAGACCTATTGTAATTAGATGACTTAAAATGTAAGCAACTTGAAAAGAATACTAGTAAACTAAGAATTATATCACTAGACAAGCAATCAAGCTAGTGTAACACACTAATAGTATATTAAAGATCAATGCAAAGAGTACAAGACAAAAAACAGTAGTAATATGTAAAAACTGACATGAAATGATAATTTTATCAAAAGATCAAATTTTTTCTCAAATTATCAATTTTGAGGGGGGAGTATATGTAACATAACCAGATGTTACATAACCTAAACATATACTATCAGGTTTAATAAATGCATAATGATAATATAAATAGATAAGGTAATGATAAGAATAACCAAGAAGAGAGGAATCATGGAGGAAGAAAGAAGCAGAAGTGCCACAAGAAACAGTAAACCCAAATACTGTTTGACACTACAACCAGACTATAACTGACACAAACTGATGGACAAATTTAAATTCACTTTAAGCTGTCAGGCGAGTCAGTGAATAATGTAAACAGAATATGATATGTTACTAAAAAATGGTTAAATAAGAATCTGAATAATGTGAGATCAGAATCAGCATTTGGCTGATAATAAATTAAATATGACTAGTAATTATTGAGGCCAAGAACTAAGATTAACAATGGCCACAAAATGAAAATGAAGCTATATTTCAGTCTCAACTATACTTATGACAAATAAACACGTTTGTAAGAGGGAATCTTATACCAATAAGCTACCTCAGCAAGATTACCGAATTGTGAACTAATAAAAGCTTTTAAGGCAGAATTCCAGTATAAACGGTATGCCTTAACAAGGCCTAGACCAAACAATCATCAATGAGATGATTATTAGGAAGTAATAGAAATGTAGGTCACCTACACAAAACAATTGTTATGCTCAAACATAGCAATAAGCATTATTAAAATGATATGATATATAATTCAATTGTTAGTTAGTAGAATAGAGCAAATTAATGTGAAACGGAATATCATAGTATGTAAGAACAGTTCATTACAATGTCTAAAGTTAAGGTTTATTCATAATGTACAGTAATTAAACATCAGTACAGAATTAATAGTGTTCTCACATAAACGTTGGAGTGATAAAACGCGATGTAGAACACAAACAATATTAGTCAAAGTGTATAATCGCCGATTTTGATAAACAGACGACAGTGCGAAATAGTGTACCTGAACATTGTTTATGTAGCAATGTCGGTAAAAGTGAAACTAACTCGGTATCAAACTATATCAAATTAAAGAGGACAAAATATTCTTTAATTTGATGGCGATACAGCCCCAATCGCAACTATATTAAGTGCGTGAAAGACGTTAGCATCATTTATAAATATGTTTAAGAAATTTGGTCGTCAACACCAATAACATCGATAGCTGTCAATCATCTTAGCGTTTGGCGGTTATAAAACCGTTTTTGACGGTTGAAAAGATATACGTCACATTCATCACACCTGTCTAAGCCAATGACAAAATTTCTTAGTAATTAACAATGTTGCCTAGAGCCGATCAAGGTGTCGGGTATATAAGAGACCGCAACAGATTAACGACAGACACTTCTTAATTGCATTCGGCGTGACAGGTACGCCGATCTCATCTCAACATTTTTAATAACCGATAGCGTCATCACCATAACACATCAAAGGATACAGTTCGACAACAACCTACAACTACTTCAAATTATTCTACAAGGAACCATTGTGATTATGTGCAGTATTATTTCAGTTTAGTGCGGGAAAATAATGAACAGAAGTAATTAAATAATATTATTTATGATCCTTTAAGTTAGAAGTGGATCGAAATTCTCTGTTCTTGTGCGTGTGCAGTGAGTGACGATAATCATTATAATCCGATTATCGAGGTGTTAAATGTGTTTTAATCAAATGATTAAAACCAAAAGGTAACAGTGTAACCATTTATTCACTTTACTACGAGCGCCATAACCTGTACGTTTTTATACACTGATCTGTACTGACGCAAAACACTGAAACATTTTTCAATATTACACTATGTCTAAATTTATTTGATGAATTTGTTAATATTAGTTAAGCTGAATGTTAGTTATAAGTGTTCTCAAAATATAACCTTTGTAAATCATAAATCAAGCGTGACGAACGCACAACCTATCAAATAGGTTATTTTTATTTGTTTACTTTATAATAGTAACGTCCAAAACAGTACTAGTCAATATTATATCAGAAAATCATTAGCTATTGTGTAGGCATAAATTTTCTTTTTTGTGGCTCAAAGAACTTACACCTGAGATTTAATGAAGATTAATGTTTAAAGTAAAAAGAAATATCTGGACTTAGCCAGATTTACTGCCTATGTTCTGAGCAAGCCTTACAGGGTATGTAATAACTTATTTACAATTGTACATCATTGTATGTTTTCAATTATATTTGTTGGAATTCTCTATCAAGGGTATGAATAAAAACCCATTATTAACAGCATAACTCAACTTAATTTATTTCTAAAAAGTAACTAAATATTTTATTCAGAAAAAAAAACTCAAAACAACTTTCAGTTGTGATTAAATATTTTGAATAGCATTGCCATAAAGGTAATGAACAATTATTTTAATTTTTTAAAATCATTAATTAATTCTATTCATTGGTTTTCCACGGGATTTTCCCAAAATAAATCCGTGTGGCGCCCACTATCAAACAAGGCAACTTAACCTTGTAGCTAAAGTAAGTTGGTTTTTGTAAACCGTGTTGACAGCTTATTGAACTTCTAGAAAACACGACCAGGTACGTGAAAATATATTATATTTATTCTATGGTCCAGACATTACTAGACATAACGTACTTAGACTATTATCGACCTGGAGGAGAAGTTTCACAGCTAGTATCAACAAGACGATCAGCATCATCAAGCGACCAACTATTATATTTTACTATTAAACTTAAGCAAAGCTAGTATTTAAATAATATTAACACAATTATTTCATTTGTTTTATTTAAGGGAATTCTTTTCAGACAATTATAATTCTACAATTGTAAACACACTTTGAGTAACCTCGAATGTTACATTTTAAATCGCTTTACAAAATTAGTAACCTTCAATTATCAACCACTACAAACTTTAATATATTCCTAAATAATATTTTAAACGTAATTAAATTTTATTTAAACCATCCCGGTTTAGTTGGGTTACAAATTGACGCATCCAACGTGTGGCAGAATACCACCGACAATAGTTGGGTTACAAATTGGCGCACCAACTAGTGTGGCCTAAAAATATTAAATAAAAATATTTTATATATTGATAAACAGCCCGGTAGGCACAAAAGAATAAACATGCCACACACCCATCAATATGATATGAGGTATAAGGACAGTCGGGTAGGAGAAGTACGACCAAATACAGAGACAGTTGAAACACAACCCACACACGAGATGGAAGTCATTACCATTAATAATATAGAGACTCGATCTGAAGAAACACCCCAGGTAGAACCGGAAGTAGAAGTGAGGATCGACAACCAACCCAGACAAGCTGAGAGAGTCACGTAATCAGGAGAAATAGCCTTCCAAGAATGGATGAGGAGAATGATGGAATCATTAAAGGAGGACAACCGAACTTTAAAGGAAGATAGTCGAGCTTTAAAGGAAGATAGTCGAACTTTAAAGGAAGATAGTCTCAAGAACAACAAAAAGATGGAAGAAACATTGAACCGAAGTATTGACTCATTAAATAAAAATATAGAGTCAATGAAGGAGAATCATCGTGAATTGAATAAAAATATGGAGTCTATTAGTAAAAATATGGAGTCACTGAAAGAAGACTTGAATAAAAAGATTGACAGTACCCACAGAGCCATGGACACGTTAAACAGTAAAATAGATGACAGCAGTAGGGCCGTAAGAGAAGAGTTAAACAACACATTAAATAAGATTAGCCAGAAAATGGATGAAATGAATAACCGGAAGTGGAGAGAAGAACGGAAGGTATCCGAAGACAAGAACATGGAACAAATGAGTCCAGAGCCTGAGGATAATGAAGAAAGAAAGGACGATGACAAACCAGCGATAGAAGAAGTACCAAATGATGAAACCACAGAAGAATTGCAACCTGAAGATGAGGTCGAACAAGCTGAGAATGAAGGAGACTCAAATACATCATCGTCTGAAAATGAGCTTGACAGACACCAGGGAGATGTTCAATATAAGGAGATCGATACCGAAAGTATAGAGAACACTCAGGTAATTGAAGAAACGGAAGAGTTATTAGCCGAGAATGAAAACTTAGAACAAAATAATCTGCCCATGTGTAATGATCAAGTGGAAACACAAGAATTACCCAGAAGTAAAAACACCGAACAAGTGAATTTAAAAATTAAAATTCATGAAGAAAGGAACGAAATAATTAAGAAAACGGAAGAAAAGGAGGTGAAGATAAGGAGAATAATACGTCCAAAGAAGGCTAGGGTAACAAAAGAATTAATCGAGATGACTCGAAGCGGCCTAATTAATATGATTTATTTCCCAGTCAACAACCGTAAAGAAGGGACCTATAGGAAGGAGTATCGAAGGAGCTTCATGAAGATGGACGAAGAGAAGAAATGTGTTACAGCAAAGAAGACTATAAACAATAAAATACTTAAAGCAAATATTTCCAAAGGGAGAATAAGGCATTCTAAGAAAAGGAAAGGGTATCAAGAACAACTGGACCGGATCATTGAAGGGTATGCCCAAGAAATAAAAGAATTGCGGAAGGAGAGGGACCAATCAATGGAAAAATCCAACCAGGAAACTAATGATGATCAACCAGAGTTAGAAGAGATACTGGAAGTCAGTAATAACAAAGACCAGGAGTACACTGGACACGTGGATATCGAAAATGATGAGAAGAAGAAGGCAAGAAAACGGGAAGCCAATGACTATCTGGTAGCCGCAAAGTGGAAGATGAAAAAGAATACCCATAATAACGTAATTGTCCCCAGCAAAAAACCCAATAGAGTGGAAGAGCACGAAATAACCCCATGTATGTAAACCATACAAGTGATTACTGTTAAGAGCCGATAAAGTATAGTGGTAGGCAACCTTTACCACAAGAACATTTAGCGTGTAAAAAGAAAAAATATGTTTTAAAAATGATTACTATAAACAAACTCATTTAGTGATTAGAAGGATCACGTATTATGCCCAAATTATTGAAGGTAAATAATTGTCTATAGCCAACCTATTTGCCCTATTGTGTTACAAAAATTGTGTAGAATTAAGATATAGGCCCAACTATTTGTTATTTGTTAAAAAAAGAACCAGATCTATCACACTAAAGGATAGAAAAAGATGCATTGTAAACTAAATAATTTAATGAGAAAAAAAAAATATATCTATTATGTCATAGAGAGCCAAAAGTGGCATATAACTAAAATGACTATGTTGTGTTTAAAGAAAAAAATAATAATAATAACAAATGTTTACCAAATGAATATTATATGTAGCAAAATGTTTATTGCAATTATCAAATATTGTATACTCCATAAAAGAGAATTAAAATCATCCAGAATAAGTGAAAACCACCATCACTTGAAGGAGTAGAGGAGAAGAATAACAAAGAGTGTAATATGAAAGAAGGATATTATTATGGAAAGTAGAGAGAGAGAAAAAATGTTTATTAAATGAACCATGTAACCCCAAGAATGTCTATAAAATTAGATATCAATATATTGTTATTATATTATCACATTCTGTTGTAATTATCAAATATTGTATGTAACCAAATATGTCAGAGAACATCTAACCAAGAACATTTTATATATGAATATTGTAAAACCTGATAATTCAGGATAAGTATAAATTATTAGCGAGAGAAAGAAAAACTTGTAAACTATTGTGAAAATAAAATATTATAGACTCTATATGTGAAAGACAACCGCATAATTATATGAGCATCAATGTAAGTGTGTAATCTTAAGAATACTCAAGTAAACTAAAACAATTGTCAACTAGTATAAAAAGTAACGATACAGCTAATAAAAAAGCATAGTCGAGAATGTCAAGTCTGAAAAGAAATAATTACCTGTGAAAAGAAAGTATGTTATAAAGCATAAAAGAAGGAAATGTGATATAAATGAAAACCTCTGATACCTTGAATATTATATTGAAGATATTATATTATTGAAAATGAATGATATGTATTATATTTTATGAGTTGTGATAGTGCAACTATTGCCAGGTGCAATGTTTATTTTTTTCTCAGACAGAGAAGAGTATGCCTCTGAATCTGAGTATGTGTATTGAGGAACGGCAGAGAATGTAAGCCACAATGAGCCACTCTGATTCCGAACCCACTACAAAAGTTAGGGAGTTATATTGTAATGTATCAAGGGCTATTATGAAAAAATCTATGAGGTATAAAATATAAGAACCATTGAAATAATCACAAAGGTAAAGATATATAATAAGAAAGAAAAATGTAATATGATAAGACAGGAAATTGTTAATTTAAGAAATAAGACCTATTGTAATTAGATGACTTAAAATGTAAGCAACTTGAAAAGAATACTAGTAAACTAAGAATTATATCACTAGACAAGCAATCAAGCTAGTGTAACACACTAATAGTATATTAAAGATCAATGCAAAGAGTACAAGACAAAAAACAGTAGTAATATGTAAAAACTGACATTAAATGATAATTTTATCAAAAGATCAAATTTTTTCTCAAATTATCAATTTTGAGGGGGGAGTATATGTAACATAACCAGATGTTACATAACCTAAACATATACTATCAGGTTTAATAAATGCATAATGATAATATAAATAGATAAGGTAATGATAAGAATAACCAAGAAGAGAGGAATCATGGAGGAAGAAAGAAGCAGAAGTGCCACAAGAAACAGTAAACCCAAATACTGTTTGACACTACAACCAGACTATAACTGACACAAACTGATGGACAAATTTAAATTCACTTTAAGCTGTCAAGCGAGTCAGTGAATAATGTAAACAGAATATGATATGTTACTAAAAAATGGTTAAATAAGAATCTGAATAATGTGAGATCAGAATCAGCATTTGGCTGATAATAAATTAAATATGGCTAGTAATTATTGAGGCCAAGAACTAAGATTAGCAATGGCCACAAAATGAAAATGAAGCTATATTTCAGTCTCAACTATACTTATGACAAATAAACACGTTTGTAAGAGGGAATCTTATACCAATAAGCTACCTCAGCAAGATTACCGAATTGTGAACTAATAAAAGCTTTTAAGGCAGAATTCCAGTATAAACGGTATGCCTTAACAAGGCCTAGACCAAACAATCATCAATGAGATGATTATTAGGAAGTAATAGAAATGTAGGTCACCTACACAAAACAATTGTTATGCTCAAACATAGCAATAAGCATTATTAAAATGATATGATATATAATTCAATTGTTAGTTAGTAGAATAGAGCAAATTAATGTGAAACGGAATATCATAGTATGTAAGAACAGTTCATTACAATGTCTAAAGTTAAGGTTTATTCATAATGTACAGTAATTAAACATCAGTACAGAATTAATAGTGTTCTCACATAAACGTTGGAGTGATAAAACACGATGTAGAACACAAACAATATTAGTCAAAGTGTATAATCGCCGATTTTGATAAACAGACGACAGTGCGAAATAGTGTACCTGAACATTGTTTATGTAGCAATGTCGGTAAAAGTGAAACTAACTCGGTATCAAACTATATCAAATTAAAGAGGACAAAATATTCTTTAATTTGATGGCGATACAGCCCCAATCGCAACTATATTAAGTGCGTGAAAGGCGTTAGCATCATTTATAAATATGTTTAAGAAATTTGGTCGTCAACACCAATAACATCGATAGCTGTCAATCATCTTAGCGTTTGGCGGTTATAAAACCGTTTTTGACGGTTGAAAAGATATACGTCACATTCATCACACCTGTCTAAGCCAATGACAAAATTTCTTAGTAATTAACAATGTTGCCTAGAGCCGATCAAGGTGTCGGGTATATAAGAGACCGCAACAGATTAACGACAGACACTTCTTAATTGCATTCGGCGTGACAGGTACGCCGATCTCATCTCAACATTTTTAATAACCGATAGCGTCATCACCATAACACATCAAAGGATACAGTTCGACAACAACCTACTACTTCAAATTATTCTACAAGGAACCATTGTGATTATGTGCAGTATTATTTCAGTTTAGTGCGGGAAAATAATGAACAGAAGTAATTAAATAATATTATTTATGATCCTTTAAGTTAGAAGTGGATCGAAATTCTCTGTTCTTGTGCGTGTGCAGTGAGTGACGATAATCATTATAATCCGATTATCGAGGTGTTAAATGTGTTTTAATCAAATGATTAAAACCAAAAGGTAACAGTGTAACCATTTATTCACTTTACTACGAGCGCCATAACCTGTACGTTTTTATACACTGATCTGTACTGACGCAAAACACTGAAACATTTTTCAATATTACACTATGTCTAAATTTATTTGATGAATTTGTTAATATTAGTTAAGCTGAATGTTAGTTATAAGTGTTCTCAAAATATAACCTTTGTAAATCATAAATCAAGCGTGACGAACGCACAACCTATCAAATAGGTTATTTTTATTTGTTTACTTTATAATAGTAACGTCCAAAACAGTACTAGTCAATATTATATCAGAAAATCATTAGCTATTGTGTAGGCATAAATTTTCTTTTTTTGTCTCAAAGAACTTACACCTGAGATTTAATGAAGATTAATGTTTAAAGTAAAAAGAAATATCTGGACTTAGCCAGATTTACTGCCTATGTTCTGAGCAAGCCTTACAGGGTATGTAATAACTTATTTACAATTGTACATCATTGTATGTTTTCAATTATATTTGTTGGAATTCTCTATCAAGGGTATGAATAAAAACCCATTATGAACAGCATAACTCGACTTAATTTATTTCTAAAAAGTAACTAAATATTTTATTCAGAAAAAAAAACTCAAAACAACTTTCAGTTGTGATTAAATATTTTGAATAGCATTGCCATAAAGGTAATGAACAATTATTTTAATTTTTTAAAATCATTAATTAATTCTATTCATTGGTTTTCCACGGGATTTTCCCAAAATAAATCCGTGTGGCGCCCACTATCAAACAAGGCAACTTAACCTTGTAGCTAAAGTGAGTTGGTTTTTGTAAACCGTGTTGACAGCTTATTGAACTTCTAGAAAACACGACCAGGTACGTGAAAATATATTATATTTGTTCTATGGTCCAGATATTACTAGACATAACGTACTTAGACTATTATCGACCTGGAGGAGAAGTTTCACAGCTAGTATCAACAAGACGATCAGCATCATCAAGCGACCAACTATTATACTTTACTATTAAACTTAAGCAAAGCTAGTATTTAAATAATATTAACACAATTATTTCATTTGTTTTATTTAAGGGAATTCTTTTCAGACAATTATAATTCTACAATTGTAAACACACTTTGAGTAACCTCGAATGTTACATTTTAAATCGCTTTACAAAATTAGTAACCTTCAATTATCAACTACTACAAACTTTAATATATTCCTAAATAATATCTTAAACGTAATTAAATTTTATTTAAACCATCCCGGTTTAGTTGGGTTACAAATTGACGCATCCAACGTGTGGCAGAATACCACCGACAATAGTTGGGTTACAACATATATAATACAATCGCTATATAGAAAACACAAATAGTCAAACAATAAATCTTATACTAATGCGTTCATTGCTTGCCTCAGATGAATAGTGTTAATTATATTTATCATATTTACTTTAAATACTCAAGGGGTGTTTCTTGAAAAGAGACAGGACAGTAGAGGTCTTATGATAAGAATAGCATAAAGATTACTTGTAAAGCGATTAATCCGATATTTCCATCGGTGTAACTCCTTCTCGTTGGTGGTCCATCTGTGTGAAGTTGCGTAGCTGTGACGTCACTAACACTCAACACACGCGGATCAGATTCACTCGCGCTGTGTGTATTTTCTGTTGATTCGGCTGTTACTGTTAGAGTTTATGATATCATGTGTCGTGTGGGTAAGTTCATCATTAACTATGGCGTATATATCTGACTGTCTATTGTTGAACTTCTTGTGTGTACATTAATGTATAGTGTCTTTGATACCGTGGTGTAATTTTTCCAAATTATATTGTATCGCTTCGCCGCACTGTACAACGTTACGATTTCGTTGTCCGGTAAAACATTAACAATAGTTCTGCGCGTCGGTTATTGATGAAACTGCGATTGGTTAGTTCAGTTCTGAATTTGGGGGTAACTGAGTTTAATAAAGAACACTAGAGTTATTAAGCACTGGCGTATGTCGCATGATTTAGTCGCTGTAAGTACACTATTACCGGATACTCGCCAATATCGAAATGTTTAGTCACTTAATTATATACCGCGTAGCAGAGTTTCAAAGTCCCACTGCTGTCCGTATGTTAATCGAACTGTATTAAGACTTAGAAGATTTAGTTCCGTGAAGACTGTTAAAGTATACGATTGAGAAATTTATAAGAAGACTCTCGAACTTTGTATTAAGACTGTTAAAAAGTACGTGATTGAAAATATATGATGACTGTCGAAAGTTATAAAAATACTGTCGAAAATTATAAGTAGACTGTCCTCCCGCGTGCTCTGCAAACAGTTTTTATCAAGCATCGTTTACCACAATGCAATCTTCTGGAAGGCACGCCTCAGGTCGAACATGATAGGACAGAAGAACTCCTACCCTTATGCAAGACTATCGTTCTTCACTTCTCATTCGACGTTCCCGTTGCCATGATGACGACGGTCCTCTCCACCTGTTCTCTGGGTAGATGCTGGGTTGTGATTGGGTATCCTGTCTCCCCACAAGTTCGCGTCGAAAGCCTCCGTACTCTTTTCCTGGAACAGGAGCAATTTCTCGGCTGTCGATCAGGTCTTTGTCTAAGCGTACTCCGGACCCTGCTGCAGTTCTCACGCGAACAATGTGTCGTATTTCGTTATTGTTTCACTATCCTTGACCCTTTTCCGATAGCTATCCTGACGCAGCGTGTCGTCGTTTCCAAAACGGCACTCCTTCTCCCTGTCGTAAATATCAGTTGTCGCCAGTAAGACGTTCCCCCGCTGTGCACAAGTTCGATTCCATTCTTTAGATATCGATGTCAGTTCTCATACAGGGTAAATACCATTGTGTACTTACGCCCTTTTCTTACTACTGGTACACTTCAAAATTAACCTTGCAGTGTGTCCGTCACAGTTTCTCTGTAAATTGGTACTTGACATAGTTTCTTTTATCTTGCATGTTGCAGGCTGTAAATCTCGGTTGAGTCGAGTCTGTCACGGCCAACCTTATTTCCCATTGTAAAGTTATGTGAAGCGTATTCGTATTGTCCGAAGCAAACGTTCAGTTGACACATCGTAAAACTGTTCTTTATTTATTGCTCGTGGCTCGTGTAGGGGTGTCTTGCTGTATGTAACGTCTTGTCGGTCATAATATTAAAAAATTTTAATTCTTGGTTGTTACAAAGACGTCTATCTTCTTTAACGCCATCAGTTAAATGTCCCATATCCATCTCACTTTTTGAAAAAAAATCCCTTTATCCCTTTCCTAAAAATATTTGTCAAAATGTCCCACCATATGGGACAAATCCCACGGGCTGGCAACACTGGTCTCGTTCCCATCTCGGTCACTTACTGATTCGATCAGTGGATCGAGATAACGCAAGCAGATTCCGCTAGATGCCTCTGGTTGTCATTCAACCTTGGCCAGTAATTCGATCTGTGACGTCAGTGATTCGATCAGTCGCTATGTTTGTCTCGTTCCCATCTCGGTCACTTAAGCCTCAAATACACCTGCCGAGTGCTCGGCCGAGACAGTGCGTTCGGCCGAGTACTCTACTAATGTGATCAGTACAGTCAGTACTCGGCCTAGTAACTGACGAGTGGTTTGACCGAGGACAGTGGATAGAACGTGTTCTATTTTCTCGGCCGAATGAGTTCCCCCTCCACCCACGCACTCTACTCGGTGCTCTACTCGTCTATCAGTCGGTCAGTGAGATCAGTCGAGTCAGTGAAGTGTTAAGTGAGTCCTGTTGCGGGCGCTCTTTTTTTGTTATTATTTCATTGTACATTTTGTGCTTCTACATTTTTTAAATATGTCCAAGTGGTCCAGTGAAACAACGTTAAAGTTTGTCCAGGAATACAAAACACACGAATGTTTGTGGGATTTCAAATCGGCTGCGTACAAAGACAAAAACGTGCGGGATGCTGCTTATCTCAAGTTGGTAGAAGCAATGAATTTACCCGACTTTGATGTGCCAGAAGTAAAAAATAAAATTAAAAATTTGCGATCGACATACATCCAAGAATGGAAAAAGTCGAAAATTCTAAAAAATCGGGTAGCGGATTAAATTCAGTTTATGAATCTAATGTAAAATGGCTCAAGGAACTGGAACCTACCATGAACATTGGGGAGAAGAGGAAAACATGATAATGTAAGTTATATTATTTATTACATACAATATTATGTCAAATAGTTTAATACATAATTTTATAAATTTCCAATATTTACACTTCATGGTCAATGAACCATTCTGTTTTGCCATGGCACTGCTCCAGAGTTAATAAAATAGCCGGCATACCTGTCTCTAAGTTCTCTTGCTTGTCTTGATGTATGATTTGCCACATTATTACGATTACTACTTGGCAATTGGTTATTAACTTCTTGTCTCCATGATCCAGGAATTATAACACCTGCATCCACTTCTTCAATGTCGAAGCTGTCTTGTGGAAGATATGTATTCGTACTCGTAATTCTCAACCAATTATGCAATGCACATGAAGTACGAATAATTTTATCGGTTATATGTGCACTAGTCATTATAGGCTTTTGAAATATCCGAAATCTACTTGTTAGAATCCCGAAGGCGTTTTCTACTATTCTTCGAGCTCTCGAGAATCTATAGTTGAAAATTTTTTGGTTAAGTCAGGGTGTAGGTTCTTTGAATATTACGAATAAACACAAAAGAATAAACAACTTTCACTAAGTAAATGTTCACCTATGAGATTGTCAGTGTCATAGTCTGCGTTTCAGTCTTAAGTTTGTCCTTTGTTTAGGGTATTTATGTTTTTATTTATTCATTTAATATATGCCTGTTCCATCTGTTTAATTTTATCTTAGGCCTATACCCAGGATTTCCATTCATCAATATAGAGGTTTTTATCAAAGTCTTATTAATATATCAAGTATTATACTGTATTAGTCTAATCCCACAATTTAGGGAACATCATGTCACATAACAATATTCATAAATTTTCGTTCTTTTTATGTTGCAGATTAATGAAGGGCAAGAGATCGTGGGTGAAAAGGATAATAATGAAAAACCTCCATCGACTTCACCACAAGTCAGTGCAGAAGCCCGCTCATCCTACCCAAAACAAAAGAAAGCCAAAAGCCTCATTAATGCCGTGAAAGTCTCAAGCATTTACACGCATCTATCAATGCCACTGTGGATGACGAAGATTCTTTCGATGCATTTGGGAATAGTGTTGCAAAACAGTTAAGAAATTTATCAGAAGAACGAGCGCTTTTGGCTCAGAGTGCAATCCAAAATCTTCTGACGGATTACGGTATTCAGGATTTACGAGAAAAAAAACAACGTTCTCAGTCAACACTGGCCTACGATAACATCACCATTTATCAGGTGTATCTACGCCGTCATCATACTTTGTACCTTCACCATCACTCTCATCGACTCCTCAATACCAGTCTTCACCACAGTCAAGTGACAGCTACAGTTATACGCAGACATCGCAGTCAGCAATGTCTCAGTACCAGACGTTACCACAGTGAGCCAACAGTGCAAGTGAATTCAGTCCTACAGACTCCTCTGATAAACTGGTCTCGCTTATTTCTGCCACTTTCAATTAACTTTTGATTTAGAAACCTAAGTACTTGTGATGTTCTTATAATTAATTACATAATTCAAATATTTCAAATAAATATCTACTTCAATAGAAATATTAGTTTTAATTCACTTACCTTAATGTAATCCTTTAGGTGTTCGTAAATAGCATCCAAAACGTCTGGGATAAATTTAGTTATAGCTGGTTGGGACACTCTGAAGAAATATTGTAAAAAGCGATAACTAGCTCCTGTTGCAAGAAAACATAAAGTGACTTGTAATTTCACTTTTGCTGGAATAGCAGCTCGCAAAACAGTGTCTGTTTTTTGAATTTTAGGAGTTATAGCTTTAAGTAAAGCATCAAACTGCTCTAATCCCAGTCTCATAAAAGATCTATATTCTCTGAGATCTTCAGTTTCAAATTCTCTTAACAGGGTTGCAGTTGCTCCACTAACATCTCTTCTCAATAGCCACGGTCTTGTCCATAATCGTTTTCTATTACTGCTGATTTAATGTTCGATTTCCTCTATTAAGGCAGGTATGATCAAGTTACAATACTGTTTAAAAACTGTCTTCACTTTTTTCATTTTGCCCCGCTGCGAAACCATGTTTAACGTATTCGAACCGGTCTCAAAACGGACTGACTCGTCCACTGTCCCTCCGCATGTAATCACCTCTCTCCACTAAAGTTGCTCGGCCGAGTACCGAGTAGCGCGTGACTCGGCCCAGCACTCGGCAGGTGTAATTGCAGCTTTACTGATTCGATCAGTGATCGAGATAACGCAAGCAGTCTCTGCTAGATGGCTCTGGCATTTCCGTCATGTCATTCAATTTCGGGTCGAACAGTCGCATGGCAAAATGAAAAGAGATACGTATTGTTTAAATAAAATAAACAGTTTTTCGTAATTGTGGATCTTTTTATTCATCTGTATTTATTAAATTAAAAAAAACGTAACAGATGAATCTCGCTGTTTGTTTTCAATATCATATCAAAATATATTTTGGGGGGTGTGTATAATCATTCAACTATTAGAAATTTATATAATAACTGAAATAATACAGTCCTGTTAGCGAATCTAATATGATCGAATTTATGTAGGCACTTTATTGATGTAAAGAGTACAAATAACTGAAGTTAAGTGAACTCGCTAAATAGTGATCGAATTAATCGAATCTTAAGGATCGAATCATTTCACTGATTGAGATGTACTGATCGAGTTCACTAAAGTGATCGAATTCGCCCATCTCTACCTGTAATAGGTATTTTGGAACGATATTTTTGTGGAACGGATGTAACAGTGACTGAAAAGTTGAAATACCTGTTATTCGCGGCGACGCTGTTCCGAGTCGAGACACGCCGCCCTCGCTGTTCCGAGTCGAGGCACACTCCCCTACGCTCCTACACAGACACACACACACAAAAAGTACGCAAGATCACGTAAATGAATATGCCAAGGCCAAATACTAGGCGTACAAAAATATCGCTGGAACGCAAGGAACAGCCAGTAACGCGTATTTAAAATACTAGGTATTTCAAATAATACTAGTGGTATCACCGATACACAAGTTCTACAAGCGTCTACTCAACCAATATCCAAGCTGAGGAGCGACCAATCTGGCGACGTGGTGGGGGCACTGGAGGGGCGAGCGAAGGTGCGTCCCATCACATCTGTTAACTGTACGGGCAGACGCTGCTTGTGTGATACATTTGCATTCTGGGCTGACAAGCGTCTGCCCGTACGATTAATAGATGGGATGGGATGCGGCTGCTTTCTATCCGAGTCTTTATAGACTTGACGATAAACCTGTAGCTTATTTTCGGTTTGTTTAGCTGTGTGCGGTCTTCCTACGTGTGTTCTCTCGTAAGCAGAAATACTTACAATATTTTATGTAATCGTTCAGCGCTACAGAATGCGAATGTTTCATACTTTTGTCTATTTATTTGAAAGATCGTGCTAAGGATCCACTGTTATGTATTTTTAAACTTAATATGTGACGTTTTAAATTATACTGGTGAATTGTTGTATAAGTGCACATATCACATTTATAAATTTGTTTTGGCTCAGTAGAATGGGTTGATTTGATGTGTCGCTGCAAATTATTTTTTTGGGAATACTGTTTGTTACACAAAGTGCAAGTAAATGTAGCTGTTTCAATTTGCTCCCCTTTGGCATTTCTTTTGTGAACAATTCTAATATGCCGTTAACAGTAAGAACTCTTACTGAACTCTTTGCTGCATAAATCACATTTTACGGCAGTAGTACTCATCTGAAAATAAACATAGCATTGTTTTCATTGAACTTAAATTTAATAAGCAAATTTCAGATGAAACGGTAACAACTAAACTTTATTTATTCTTCCCATAATGGTCCTGTATTTTGTTTAATATACTTTCTGAAGTGACAGTTTGGGAATACAGTACTGCTGCATTGTGCTATTCTACCACATGTTCCACTTCTGGCAGCTGGGTTCTAACAGCAGATTATTGTTCAGATTAAAAGTTGTGCACGCGTGCGCACACACGCACGCACATACACACATAGTATTCTTAACTGCCCATTAAACAAAACATTAAATTTTGTTTCTAAAAATAACTAAAAATTACAAATGTCTACAAGATAATTCTTCTTATTCTCTTTTCTTTCAAACATTAGGCCTGCTGTCTGTTATGCTTTTGACCATGGCAGAACTGACATTTCACCACTGCCAGAGAGAAATCAGCTACATAGCAACTCTGTGTGTGTGTGTGTGTGTGTGTGTGTGTGTGGCCCAGAGACGCCAGACAAGACTGGTGTATTATTACTCAGCAATATGGGTGTGCAGGCAGACTGACTAATTTTTGTTTAGTAAAGTAACAGTATTATAGAGCGATCATACAATAAATAGTATAAATTCCACACAGTTAAATGTGTGTTATAATTTCTTTTAGTCTAACAGCTAGATGGATTTTTACACTTTTTTCAAATTATTGATTCCATTTTTGAGCCATGGGGTCAAAGAATTTTGAAATTTCTAAAACTGTACAGTATATTCAGATTTTCGTTAAAATTCTCTTTAATCGGTGTCCCACATGGAATTTGTGATTTTGTCAAACTTTTGCCCCACTTTTTGAAACCTGGTGTCCCAAAATTTGAAATGTACAAAAAATAATACTATATTTGTATACACTAATTTTAGTTCTATTGGCAAACAAACTAGAAGAAGGAATACTCAGATCTTTTGTTAGTCACTTTTTTTTTTAAATAGTGTTTTGAGGAGGAAAGAGTGGTTAGACTTGTGAATTATATTGTTCATCTTGCTGTATAAGGAAAAGTCAAGAACTACTTTTACAAGAAATTGTGTGGTTGTAACAGGAATTTTACATTTCCCTGGAACGAATCCAATTGTTATCTCACTGAAATGTATTTCAATTGTGAAAGCATTACATATCAAGTAACTGAATGTAATGAGAATGCACCTGTGCACACACACACACACACACACACACACAGTGTACTTATTTGTTACTTGTTTGGTCCATAACATTGATTACAATTGCAGCAAAATTGATCAAAATGACATCAAATACATGGACATGTATACATGTACTACCCTCAAAACACGAAAAAAGTCATTTTTCGAAAAGTTTCTGTGTGTAGATTTTTTTCTATGGCCAACGATAACAGCCGCAAATTCAAACAGAATCAAATAATTTTTTGCACACAGCCCTGAATTGTAGAGTTCTCAGGACCTATTGATTTTGGTGAAGATCAGTTAAGAGAAAGCGGTAGTTTACCTGCAACATTTAATGTTTTAATAAGGGTAATTTTTTCTATGACGAAAGATAACTGCCGTAAAGTCAAACAGAATCAAATAATTTTTTGCATACGTCCCTAATGTGTAGAGCACTCAAGGTCTTTTGATTTTGGTGAAGATCGGTGGAGAAGAAGGGGTAGTTTACCTGCAACGTTTTATGTTTTTATGTGTAGTACGTTATCGGCAACAAAGAAGTAGTTTAGTGTAAAAATTTCTTCCCGGGCTGTTTGAGCAAAGTACAATGTTATCTGCAAAACCAGACGTTTCGGCAGTGCCATCGACTGTCATCATGAGTGAAAATCGAGTGCGATAATGTAAGGTGGTATACGTTAGTGACCACACAGTACTGTGGTCAGGCTGAATCTATAAGTAGAAAGAAGTAGATTCTGTGGAAATATTTCATTTCCATTATGATTTTAAATATAAACCTTTGAACATGGAAGTAATGTATGGTTCTCCATACAGATATTTTAATTGCTTTTAGTTTTACATTTGATATGTAAACGCATCAAGACAGAAATAATCGCTGCTGATATTGAGTTTAGCAATTTAACATGATAATGTTTGTTATATATTAAATATATTTGTAATATAATTATTTAGAAAACATGATAGAAGACAATTCTTACCTTTAACTTGGTTCCACAAGCACGCATCCAAAATAGATACAAAAGCGCGCGCGGTAAAAACTTACCAAAATCAGCTGACAAGTATCAGCTGAGCCCGCCAGGTGACACGTGTGTCGGTGTCATGGTCGGTTAGGCACTTTCCCCTCCAGTGCCCCCACCACGTCGCCAGATTGGTCGCTCCTCAGCTTGGATATTGGTTGAGTAGACGCTTCGTTCCAGAGTAACAGTAGTATTTTAGTAACACCTAATATTTTAGGAACAGGTAGTATCAAGCATATTTCGAGTAGGAACTAGTACACTTTTTCGTCCTGTATACTTCATTCTGCGCAAAGGGCGGAGCTGTTTTTAATAAAGGAAAAAATTCATCCTGATGTTACATTTATTCTCGTGTGATATGCAAATATATAATACAGATTATATGCTAATAAATTATATATTATACTAATCACTAACTTGGTAAGTTTTGAAATAACGAATTATATTGTGTTATAACTTATAGACTGGCTGATGTTGATAGGTTATACTTTTTATTAATGTGATTTTAACTCCACTACATATCTGATCTCACGTAAATGATGAGATTGTTGTAATGGACGTTTATGCACTTTATCAAGTCCTGTTCCTTAAATCTAATTCCTTAAGGGAAATCGGTTTAAATTATGTCCGATGAAAATTTATTATTGTTTTGAACATAAATTTGTATTTATTATTTTTTTAAGTAAATATTTGTTTCCTAGCTAGGTCTTCTTGCTTACCACTAGTGGTATGCCTACCAAGGGTCGGGAACCCCTGTACTATGGGGGAAGGCCTTTTTAAGTATTGCTGTCCAGTGGAAAGTGTTGACTGTGATGTTGTTGGTTTTGCTTGGTGACATGGATCGAAGAAGAAAAACAAGTGATGTGCGGAGCTTTTTTGAATCAGTCGGTAACTGTGTTGCATTGTGCAACATTTGCAAAACAAAACTATCATATAAAAGTACAGTTAGTAATTTAAAAAAACATTTACAAAGAAGCCATCCAACAGTTGCTCTTCCTACTATATCCACCCAAACTGCTGTGCAATCTTTGCCAAGAACAGAAACTCCTTCAGGTGATATATTACAAATAGGACCAGATGTGCAAGAAAACTTAGTAGTAGAATCTTCCTCCCATTTTTTTAGTCCAGAGAGACCAACCACTTCAACAGCTACTGACACCTTCCAAAATCAACCATCTTCATTTCAGTCGCCTGTTCCAACAAGTAAAAAACAAATGTCAATATCAACTTACATACCCAAAAAATTAGCAGTATCTGATAAAAACAAAATTGATGAGGTCATAATGAAACTTTTTATTTGGGATCTTCAACCATTTACAGTTGCTGAAGACAGAGGTTTCCGAAATCTGATGAATACTTGTGCCCCTAGTTATCAAATTCCTTCTAGAAAGTATTTTGCTAACACACTGTTACCAGCTTATTATGAAACAAAGGTAAATGAAATGAAAGAATCTATTAAAAAAGATGCACCAAGTGTTTGCTTAACAACTGACACATGGTCTTCTTCAACAAATGAAACTTTTAATGCAATTACTGCACATTACGTTAATCAGGATTTTGAAATGAAACATATACTATTAGACTGTTCAGTTATCAAAATAAATAAAACATCTCAAAATTTAGCAGATGAAATTTTGCGTATTATAAATGAATGGGACTTGTCTGGAAAATTTTCAGTTGTTATTACTGATAATGCCATAAATATTACTAGTGCTATACAAAGCATACTTAAGTGGAAGCATTTTGGATGTTATGCTCACACATTAAATTTAATTGTTCAAGACAGCCTGTTAATTGTAAATGACATAATCAAAAAAGTAAAAACAATTGTAACATTTTTTAAGAGAAGTAATATTGCACATTTAAAAATCACAAAATATCAAGAACAGATAGGTGTTCAGCAACCTAAAAAACTTCTGCAAGATGTTGTAACATGCTGGAATTCTGTTTACTATATGCTTAAACGATTTGTTGAACTGGAAGATGCTGTAAAACACTCTCTGGCATTACTAACAACAGACATAGAAACATTAACAGCTGAAGAATGGGGAATTTGTAAAGAACTGTGTGCTATTCTGCGACCTTGTGAGGAGGTAACAAAAGAAATGAGTGGAGAGAAATATATCACCGCCAGCCAGATAATACCTATAACGCAAGGATTAAAATTATCAATACAAAAGGTAAGTGTGAAATTAACTAGACCACTTGTCAGAGAAATTGCACTTAAACTTCTAGAAGGAATTTCTGTAAGGTTTGCTAATTTGGGAAAAAGCAAAACAATTTCACTTTGCATGATGCTTGACCCCAGGTACAAAGACTACTTTTTTGAAGACAATACTTCTCTAGAGAATACAAAAAAATATACAGCTGTACTAGTATCTTCACAAATTACAAAAAATTCAAGAACCAATACAAGCATTGAAACCAAAGTAAGTCTACAACCTAACATAACAGAGGAGGAAACAGTTTCAATTTGGGACCATTATAAAAACCAGATAAGCAAAGTTAAACAAATAGGGACATCTTTATCAATGGCTATACAAGAAGTAGATAAATATCTTCAAGACACACCAATAGAGAGAAGCAAAAATCCCAACGTGAAAGATGCTATACGTGTATACCCTAATCTTGCACATTTGGTCAGAACTAGATGTAACATGGTTGCAACATCCGTTCCCTGTGAAAGGATATTTTCCAGGGCAGGAATAATTTTATCTGAACGAAGAACACGATTAACTTCGAGGAAAGTGCAACAGCTGATATTTTTAAATACAAATTTGAAATAGTATCTGAATAACTGAAATTCTAGTATTTTAAAAACCATTCAGTAGTTTAATTTTACCTATAATGTGTTATTTGAGTGAAGCAAATTGTAATGTGAATAGGTGTGACAAAGATTAGTTCATGACTTGTATATTCTGTGTACACTGGTGAATGGATCTGAAGATTTCGAGGTATGTAATGTAGTTGTCTTGTTTTTTCATCATCTTCTTTCACTGCATTACACTTTATATAATATTGAAAACTTTCTCAAGTGAAATTTACTTGTCTGTTTTGTATGTAGAACGCGTTTCGGCGTCGTGTTCGCCTTCTTCAGCTTTGCGGCAGACTGCCAGTACTTAGTAACGTTTGTTGGTTGGAAGGTATAGTGGGGGTGGTGTATAGAGGAAGGGCATTGCGCGGGGATCCGAATTATTGTTTGTTTTGTGTATAACTGTGTCGAAAAGTGTATGTGATTTATATTGCAATTGGTCGTTTAGTATGTTGTTTGGTTGTGTTGTGTGGTGTTTGTATATTTCATACTGTTCAGGTGTGTTGAGTTTTCGCCCTTTGGGTAAGAGGTGTAATATTTCAAGATTAGTATCTATGTTGGTGTAGCTATGGTTATGTGTGTGTATGTGTGTGGCAAACGCAGAATGTATATTGTTGTTGGAAAGGGCCTTTAAGTGTTCAGAGTAACAGGAAGATCTTTTTCATACAAAACAGACAAGTAAGTTTCACTTGAGAAAGTTTTCAATATTATATAAAGTATGTAATGTATTTAATTTACTTTTGTTGTTGCTTATTATTTATAAGTTTTTATTTATTTATTTATATTTATTTTATTACAGTTGTTTTTATTAGTAAAATTTTGTTTATTCACTCTTGTGGCTTACTGTTATGTTTTTATTATACGTTTCTGATGTTTTTTTCACATTATTTGTTGTGGTATTAACCAATGTTTAGTTGTACTCCTAGTGAAAACTTAAATTGGTATTCCCAAAGGGAGATAGGCCTATAAATTCTCTTGTTTCTTATTTTCTTTTAAATAGTAATAGTTTAATAAAGTCACAGTGTAAAGTAACACTGTTAATATTTTAAGTTTCAATTTATTTCTTATAACAAATTATATAGTATAGGTTATATAATATCTTCAAATAAATACACCGCAAGTAGGTTTATTAATATATTAATAGGTTTATCTAGGTGAAAATAAACCTACTAGCAGTGTATTTATTTGAAGATATTACATAGGAGACCTGCAGGAAACTCAAAACGAGTTACTTACAAAGGATGATATAGGTTATGTATATATAGTATATAATAACAGGTATTTGTACCTGTTATTTTTTTGGAATGGTATTTTCATACCTAGTATTTTAAAATAACAGTTTAGCCCACCTCTACACACAAGCACTGTCCTTGAATAACCACACACGTGGTCGAGCGATAAACAGTCAGCTGTTTGAAAATCAACCTAAAAGATAAAATTTCCCTCCCATACACAAGAGTGAACTATAAATGAACTATCGATATACTGTGATACCAAAACTGACCACCAGATAGATCAAACATCGAACAAATGTGACAGTGGCATTCTTGGCACTAACTCTGGTGCGTATTGAGACGTCAGTGGCACGGCAGGCACGGACTGTCAGCGTCGCATGAATGCGTCAGTGGCACTGAAAGGGTTAAACAAGTACTTGATAGGATCCAAAATAGATTACAAAAGGCAAAAACTATTTTTTTCAGGGCGAAAAAGTAAAGCGTTATTAAAGCGGGGCAGAAAAAAGAAGCAAGCTAAAACGAAACCTAGAAATTGCTGAAAGTCAGAAAAATGCATTGCATACATTTTTAGTCGTCAGTACAGAGACGGAGCTGCCCTCATCGCCTGCTTCTGGTAACTCCGAATGTAATCCTACCTTCGAAGTTTCTTCTGAAGCATGTATAAGTGAAACGAGACCCATTGATGGAGAACAAGATGAAGAAGAAGAGGAAAAGGAAGAAAAAGAACAAGTCGAGAATCAAAAGGTTGAAAGTGCTACTGAAGATGGTGATTGCGAAAACACAGAAGATAGAGGTAGTCCATTAAGGCACACCGATTTAGACGTCAAAGTACTAGATGATATAGCTCTATGGCCTACGATATTAACAGATGCAATGATTGACCATATTCTTAGAAACAAACCAAAGAACATCGGGAATATAGAGGCATTAAAATCAGCATACAAAGATAGAGATGAAGTGTATTATAGAGGACTTTCCTATGATCATTTTTACAGGATAAAACAAATGGAATCAAGGAAGAGAGAAATTGGCTAGTATTTTCAGAAACAAGCAAAAGTGTTTACTGCTAGCCTTGCAAACTTTTCGACACAAAAGTCCAAATTAATAATGGGTTTTCAAAATTGGAAATCAATTACGGGAACGTTACCCAATCACGAAGTAGCAAAAGAGCATATATCAGCCATGTGTACTTTGTATAAAAGGTCATCAAAGTTTAATAGAATTGATTCTCAGTTATTGCAGAGGAGAGAAAATGAAGAACATTATTGGAAAGATGTCTTGAAACGAATAATATCGACTATAAAATTCTTGAGCCGTTTAGGGCTAGCATTCAGGGGCCACGAAGAAGGCCAAGATTCTACAAGAAAAGGAAATTACTTGATGTGCTTGGAATATCTCAGTGAATATGATGATTTCTTGAAGTTGCACTTACAGAAATATGCCAATCGAGGATGAGGAAATGTTAGCTATTTGTCTCACCATATTTTTGATGAATTTATAGGCATCATTGGTAAACAAGTAAGAGCGCACATAATTGACAAAATTAAGGCTGCGAATTATTACAGTATCATCGTTGACTCTACGCCCGATGTGTCACATGTTGATCAACTGACATTTGTCATAAGATATGTTTTACCCAGTGTTGATATCAAAGAAAGTTGTGGGATTCATTCCCATAGAAGAACATATGTTTTCATATTTGGAACAACAAGTATTGCAAATTTGAGCAAAATTATGAGTGGATATTAAAAATTGTCGAGTACTATCATTTGACAATGCTTCCAATATGTCAGGGAATTACTCAGGTCTACAGGCACGTATTAAAGAACACAGTCCAAGTGCGGTTTCTATACCTTGTGCCAGTCACTCTTTAAATTTAATTGGAAATTTCGCAGCAGAAAGTTGTGGCGCTGCGATTCAATATTTTATGTTTGTACAGAATTTATTCGCATTTTTTTCTGCGTCAACCCGTCGCTGGCAAATTTTGTGCAAAAAGCTGGAAAAGTGCGAACATGCCGTCTCAGTGAAGAGAGTTTCAGACACAAGATGGTCAGCAAGAGCAGATGCTGTACGGGCTATAAAAATTTCATTACACCCATATAAAAGAGGCTTTAGCTGAAATCAGTGACTCAAAAGAAGAAAAAAAGACCACAATAGTCGAGGCAACTTCGCTTATGAAAAAAAATGGAGAAATATGAAACCGCCCTGATGACAGTGATTTGGAATACCATTCTACAGAGAATAAATTCTACTATCAAATCACTGCAATCAGTGGAGTGTGAACTATTAAAAGGCTCTATTCTACTAAGGTCACTAGAGAATTTTATCGAACATTTCAGAGAAGAATTTGGAAAAGTTGAAAAAGAAGCAATTGAGTTATCAGGTCTATAATTTGATGAAGAAGATGGACAAGCTCGTAGGCCAGAGAAGAGAAAAATGTTTTTCAATGAAAGCAAAGAAGTCGATCATGAATTTGCAAGAAGGGAAAATTTCATTGTCAATTCATTTTATGTCATATGCGATAGCACCAAGGCAGAACTATCTCAAAGAACTCAGACGTATGAAGCTGTTATAGAACATTTTAGGGTATTTTTTGAACAAAGATTACCAACTAAAGCAAAAAAAAACGCTATAAAAAAACTGAAGGATATTTACAAAAATGACAATGATATTTCTAATTTTGAAATTTCAATTATTTCAAAAATAATTTTTGAATGAAACTGTAGAAACAGAATGAACTGGACCAGTTCTTACTATTTCTACAAGAAAACAAAGATACCATCAAAACTGCATCAGAAATTTATCGAGCTGCAAGAGAAATGTCTTCAACTTTTCCTAACGTAGAGATTATTTTGAAAATATTTTTAACAATACCGATATCAAATGCATCAGGTGAAAGATCTTTTTCAGTTAAAAATGAATTTTGAAAATTTGAAATGCGTTAAAAACTATTTAAGGAGTACAATGGGAGAAGACAGATTGAACAACATGACCATATTATACATTGAACAAGAAATTTTGGACGAAATAGATACTGCAAAATAATTGTTGAATTTGCCAAAGAGAAAACAAGACGCAAAGTCATTTAGAAAACCTTTTCTAAGCACTCAGGTAACTTAGTTACTGTTAATTTTTTTGAATAAATTTCTGAGTTTTCTTGAAACATTGAGTTTTATTATTAGCTACATATTGCTGGTTTAAGCAAGTCATTAAAAGTCTAATACTGAAATCTTTCCAAAAAAGCCATCACTTCCTTACACTAGTTTTTGTTTTGGGGCTTGGGTCTAAGGGCCTCAAAATTTTTACTGCCAGGGGCCTCCAATCGGCTTAATCCGCCTCTGCTCAAGACCTATAGTTTTTGGTGAAGATCGGTTAAGGGAAAGGGGTAGTTTACCTGCAACGTTTTTTGTTTTAACAAGGGTATTTTCTATGGCAAACGATAACAGCCACAAATTCAAACAGAATCAAATAACGTTTTGTATACAGTTCTGAATTGTAGAGTTCTCAAGACCTATTGTTTTTGTTGAAGATCGGTTTAGGGAAAGGAGTAGTTTACCTGCAACATTTTATGTTTTAACAATGGTAATTTTTTCTATGACGAACAATAACTGCCGCACATTCAAACAGAATCAAATATTTTTTTGCATATTTACCTCAATTGTAAAAGACTGAAGGCCTGTTGATTTTGGTGAAGATCGGTTAAGGGAAAGGGATAATTTACCTGCCACATTTTATGTTTTACAATTGTTTTGTTGGTTCATCCTCTTCATTCACGTACTTAATATTAGTGATAAATTGTAACTTTCCTTGTGAACACTTACGTTTCTTAATGTCCTCGTACGTTTTGGTGTGTTATTCACCTTCTTCAGCGAGGTAAATTCTATGTTTTAACAAGAGTAATTGTTTCTATGATGAACGATAACTGCCGCACATTCAAACATAATCAAATAAGTTTTTGCATACATCCCTAATTTATAGAGTCCTCAAGGCCTGTTGATTTTGGTGAAGATCGGTTAAGGGGAAGGGGTAGTTTACCTGCAACATTTTATGTTGTAACAAGAGAAATATTTTCATGACGAATGATAACTGCCGTAAATTCAAACATAATCAAATAGGGTTTTGCATACATCCCTAAATTGTAGAGAAATCAAGGCCTGTTGATTTTGGTGAAGATCAGTTATGGAGAAAGTGCAGTTTGCCTGAAACATTTTTTGTTGTAACAAGAGTAAAGTACTTAATTTTGATAAATAAAGTATCCTGATAAGAAGATCTTAATAATCCACTGTAGAAACGTAGATGAAATGAAGAGGCTAGTTGAACGGGATGGGGGTAATTTTCTATAAATGAAAATTATAGTTGAAGTGGGAGGGGATAATTTTTATATGTGTACTACATTATCGGCAACAAAGTAGTAGTTTGTTGTTAAAATTCCTTCACGGGCTGTTTGGCCATAGTCCAATGTTTTATGCAAAACCAGACGTTTCAGCAGTGCCGTCGACTGCCATCATCAGTGAAAATCGAGTGCGATAACGTGTGGTGGTATACGTTAGTGACCACAGTACTGTGGTTAAGGCTGAAGCAATAAGTGGAAAGAAGTAGTTTCTATGGAAATATTTCATTTCGTAAATGATTTTAAATATAAATCTTAGAACATGGCAGTCATGTATGGTTCTCCATACCGATATTTTTCAGTCCAAATAGAGGATTTATTCAATTTGCCCTTATAGTTCTGTTCCATGTTTACAATATCTTGAATAAATTTCCAGGAATAAATCCAAATGTGACTCCAAGAAATGGATCTTGAGAGACATATTACATCCCATATCTTTAAATGAATCTAGCAGGCCCCTTAGTAAGTCTTGATAATTTTCTATTCTACCCCACCCCAAATTGCTGATAACAATTACAAAAGATTTCCACACTGTTTTTCCCACTTTATTTAACTGCTTTTCAAACTTTCTATCAAGCGTTAACTCTCTTATTCATACAGCTACAAATATTCCTTCTTTGGCATCACCACTTATTCTGGGAACTCTTTCCTTTAAATTCAACACCGTGTTAAGGGGAGCAGATGTATTTTTCTAAATTGGCTAATTGTAGATTTATACATTTTTTCTCTGGAATTAGTGATTCACGTTTTGGCTAGTCTTTTCTTATAAGGCAACTATTTTAGTCCCGTTTGCACAGAAAACAACAAAATTTAGTATAGCCAAGTTGTAAACCAAGAAAAAGACCAATGACTTTTTAATCACCATAAATATTTCAAGCATATTTTTTGTACTGAATCTTTTTCAAAATAAGTTTCATACTGTCATATAGCTCTTTCATTTTAGTTGTATAGGCTAATGATACTGATGGAAATTTATTTCCATTACGAAGAAGCACTAAGCTAATTTTAGAAGAGTCAGTAAACAACAACTACTCTGTTGTTTGATGTTCATTACCCAGATCCAGTGGCGTCAACTATGGGGGGGGCATTAGTCCCCCAGAGCTATTAAAAATTTCAGCATAATTCCATGATCACTCAATCCACACCTATTTTTAAGCCTGATATATTATTAAAATAAGGCTTATAGTAAGTTAGGGCTTATAGTAAGTAAATTGTAAAAATAACAGGAGTTCCCATATTCATAAATAAATAAAATAGTGTTTCTTAATAATGACAATACTTCAACATTTGGTAAATAAAATATATATTTGCAGCCTTAACACTTTCGCTGCGGATGGTCCTCACCTGAGGCCCTGCTGTATGTAGCCCACTTACGGCAGGGCCTCAGGTGAGGACAACTCTAACTTTTCTCCTTGATGGGTTTGAATGACTTGTACATGGTGGGGATTGCTTGTTTCTATTCCCGTTACAGACAGCTGACTTCAGTACACTTCTAGCTTTTGTACAATGCGCTTCGTTTGTAAATCCGTTTACTAGTTTTTGGTACTTATTTTTAAATTGCAAAGGTTTTTTCACTATTTCTTTTAATAAATAATTCTATATTATATTATTTAATACACTTTAACATTATTTACTTCAGTTTTGTATATATATTTTTTTTGCCGATTTTTAGAGAAACAGAATCCAGTTGCGGAAATTCAATTATTTTAGTTCATTCACAATGTATAAGCAGAGTTTTATGTTGAAATTTATTCAAACGTAGCATATTTAGATTAAATTTTGTAAATAGTTAGGTTGGACAAAAACGTAGCTTATTTAGATTAAATTTTCTAAATCGTTAGGTTGAACAAAACACAGATAAAATTTTCTAAATCATTAGGTTGGACAAAAACGTAGCGTATTTAGATTACATTTTCTAAATCGTTAGGTTGGACAAAAACATAACCTATTTAGATTAAATTTTCTATATCATTAGGTTGAACAGAAATGTAGCCTATTTAGATTAAATTTTCTATATCGTTAGGTTGAACAAAAACATAGTGTATTTAGATTAAGTTTTGTAAATAGATAGGTGAAGTTTTTAGTAATACTTAGGCATAAATTAAATCAGTTTTATTTCAATTCCAGAATTTTTTAATGTTGAAAATAACACAAATAATATATAGTAGTAGTACTAAAATAGTTAAGATTTAATAAACAGTGTTATAAAAAAATTTGTTCTCATTTCATTGTAACCTGGCAAAAATGTTATTTTTGTTTTTTATTGTAAAGTGCATGTGTTTTTATGGCAATACTACAAGTGTGACGCAAAAGCTGAAGTAAATAAAAGTGTTTTAGAATCAACAAAATATACGAGTTTTAGTGAAAACAGTTCGTTTTCAGATTCACACAGCCAAAACGCGAAGGTTGCAGCTTATCTCTCCTAATAGATGTGACAGGAGATAATCAAAATCACATTGGCATATAAAATCATATTGGCATTATTTTAAGGGTGATCCGACCTTTGGTCATTAGCTTTCTAGTTTGGCAGCTGTCGAGTGTAAATTTAAAGTTATAAGAGACAATTCTTTTCTCTTGTCTTTTATTGTAATGTGCAGTCAAACCCCTACAAAACAATTTGGATATCTTTAATCTCAATTTTTACTGGATTTTTACATTTGAAATGTTTTCAACGGAACAAAAATCTAAAATCATGAATTAATAAAAATTGTTTCCCATTTTATTTGGGAAATTTGTAAAGGTATAATGCAGTCTTAGCATAAAAAAACAGTACCAGGCAGGTAGTATAACTAGCCCCTAGCGGGCGAACTTTCCAGCTTACGGATGGGCCTCAGGTGAGGACCTTCTCGTAAATTCACTTCCAGTTGATTTTTCCTACAAACTATTAAGACAACATAAAAAAATTATACATCAATGTGAAATATTAAAAAAAAAATATATTCACCCGTAACTAAGGGATATTCAAAAATTACTGTCTGGGGCAGTGAAAGTGTTAAAATAAACTTGTGCACATGTCAGAAAGCGAAAGCAGAGGTTATTAATCTACCTTTATCTTTATCGCCCAGACACACTTCTCTTTACAGGTTTGTTTGTGTCAGGATTCCTCCAGCCTAATATGTCTATGTTTTGAACCGTCGCTGCACAGATACTAAAGGTTTTTTTTACTTTAATTTGGAAGATTAAATTGGTGGATTTTACTTAAAACACCACACAATTTTACACTAGTTATAAGAGTTTAAACATTCTTTGGGCAACATCCTTAATGTATGCAGGAGTAGTAACACCAGGTTTCTGAAAATATCTTCAATCTTATTTTTACAGATTTATTAAGAATACAAATTTAGAATTAATGTCATTCCTAATGACACGAGATTTATTACCTTTAATTTATTAACAATCGAGATAGAATATTCTGAAGTCAGCACTTTACTATATTTTTTCAACCCTTATATTTCATGTTATTTTATTCAAAAACATTGATACGCAAATAGTCTGTAAAATTTTATGGGAAGAATCCTGAATTTTGAGGAAAATGGGGATCCAACCTTCAAGCTAATCTCCCCCCCCCCCCAGGAGCTAGTTATGCCACTGCCCAGACATATCATGAATGAGGAAACATCATTCCAATACACTAAATCATTTTCTTGTTTTAAAACCATTCTAAATTCATCATGTTGACTGTAAAAATGGCATATTTTCGTATCTGGAGAGAAAAGATTACTTCCTTGTAACCCTAGACTCTAATACTAATCCTAGGATCTTAATCCTAGATACTAAAATTTCAAACTGCCTTTTGGATAAATTCAAATCATACACTAAGTCATTAAGATTACTTCACATTCACAAATGAGGTTTACATGAAGAGGTAATTGCTTCAAGATCAGCATCATATGGGTTTTCATCTTATTCTTTGTGTTGTTGATTGGTATGTAAATCATCATTACTTAGAGTTACATATTCTGGAAATTGTGGAATGGGAAAGTTCTGAAGGAACAGGTCTCATTGCAGAAGGCAAAGTAGGGTATATTACAGTATTTGGATGTAGGTATAATTAAACATAAATAATGGTCAGACACATGGTCTTTTAGCTCCCTCCAAATCCAATAAGGAGTACAGCAAAGGGCATATGGCGAGAACCATTATTTACCCATCCTGGGAGGAGCTGAACACAAGTTAAACAACAAATATGAAGGGCCCAGCTCTATTAGATCGCCTACTTTACAATCAATATGAAGTGTACAAGACTTCTTCATTAGAGAAGTAAAATTATACCTCTGAGATTTGAAAGTTAGTTTACCACAAACACACACACACACACACACACACACACACAGCAGAAACTACCTGGATGATTTATACATTTCCTTTAAACATATGATGAAAATTTCAAACACTGCTCTACTGCCCTAGACACTATTCACTTCACAATAACATAAACTATATTAAAGCTTTCTCAATGAAGACAGTCTTATTACTGGAAGACTAATGATACACACAAGCTATTCAGTTCATGTCACGACATGTCATTAATTTATACCATAGCTTGACTGGCCGAGTAAACCTTTCTAGTGTATTTGCCTTGCAATTAAATAAAGGGGTGCTGAACTCTATTTATGATCAAACGTTCTACACACAATGAAAAATATTATTTTGCATGCTCACTGCATTAATCAATATATAAAAATTTTGGAAACCTAAAATTTGAAAAATCAACTTTCACACAAAAAGTAAGGGTGATATAAAAATTCTGATTGCATTTTTGAATTCAGCAAAAATTATATAAAGAACAGAATCAACATGTCTTGTGACAAAAATTGTACTTACCAGGCCTCTCTTCAGATCACATGGAGGATATGCCAGATTGTCTCTACATTGTTCTGCAGCTCTTTCTTTTGAAAACATGAACATTAAATAATAGCTATTTGTTATACATACTAGAGTCTGCCTAAGTAAGCCACTCTCGGCATGCAAGCTGTTGTAGTATGAACACCATCCAGCTCTGGTTGGCCACCATTACTATGAGGTAATGGCAATTATCCCAGGCACTCACGTATAGGGTGAGTTGACCTGAGGGCTGAAAACGCACATTGGTGAACCTGATAATTGAACTTGGAACTTCTAGAATAGTAGGCAAGCAAAATCTAAACTTTACTTGGTTTTATACAAGAAATGTGTTTGATACTGTAAATACATGATTTAACATATAAATATAAAACTGACTTACAGCCAGTTTATGACTTATACTATCTGTTGATAAAACTGACTTATAGCCTGTTTGATATATTAGCCAGTATATAAAGCATATGGCAGGGCAATTTATATTTTAAGGTGAGTTCTTCATGGTTTTTCTTACCATACTTTTTGAGCTTTTGCTTCCAGGCACAGAAATTTCACAGTATCTGAATATGGGAATACACTACACATCATTTAGCTGTACTGAAATTTACAAACAAAATTTAGAATTCTCCTACTTTAAAATTAATATCTACATACTGTATTTGATTTCATTTAGCTTAACCAAAAGTGATTTGTACACACATTGATTTTGATCACTGCTTGACAAAGTTTTCTGTTGCTTCTTTAAAGACTTCTCAAGTGATAACATTTAAGTGTTGCCTATAAATAATGCCATGATAATTCTGATTCTAGTGTGCTGCTACTGTTAATACATACACGATTTGTCCAAACCATGCAGCACTCCAGCTCCAACTACCAAAAAGACAAATATTCAAAATATTCTTGCTTTATTCAAAAACACCGGTCTTTGAAATAACATTACACTATATTACTATGTTTTGCAGAAAGCAAGTGATTAACTTATGGTGCACACCAATGGTGTAACTAGGAGCTGCTCCTGTTGTGAGGAAGGGAAGGGAATGAGACTACCTTGAAGGTTGAGCCCCTCCCCCATTTTCCTCAGGACAAATGATAAATTCAGGATTCTTCCCACATAATTTTATAAATTCTTTGCATCTCAAAGTTTTTAAGTAAACTAACAGGAAGTATAAGAGACAACAAATCATGAAAAAGCACTAATTTCAAAATATTGTATCTTGATCAATTGAAATTTAAATTAAAGGTAATAAATCCAATGTCATTAGGAACCATTTTAATTTAAACATCTGGTTTTTTAAATAATCTTGTGAGAATAAGTCTTTCCGAAGATATTTTGAAAACCTAGATTTATTACCGCTTTGCACTTTAATTTAAGGATGTTGTCCTAAGAATTTTTTAAGCAATTTATGGTTTGTGTTAAAGTATGTTATTCTCATTAATTGGTACAATTTTCTCATTTTTCTAAATTAAAGTCAAGAAATAGTTAGTTTTGCTGTGCAAGAATGTCGGTCCAAATCATAGAGATATTAGACTAGACAAGTCATGACATAAACAACTCTGTAAGGGGAAGCTGTCTGGGTGAAAAAAGATAAAGGTAGAGGCACTGCCTCCATTTTCTGGTGTGTGGTGAGTAATTGTTTTTTAAGCTACAAATACATATGTTATTTGCCAGATGTCGAGTGATTGTCATTATTAAGAAAATTCTAACTTTATTTTATTAATATACTGTTACGACGGTCTACTCGATCGTCGTAGGTACAGTGGAAACAAAATAAGTACAAGACACCAATCAAGTCACTAATCACACCTTTAATTGTTACAGTAAAACAGTTCGTAATTAACAACACAGAGTCTACAACAAATCAAATGAAAATTGTTCACACGCAATAAAATGTCCACTAATATTAAAACTCAATTGTATTACAATTATACCGACCGAATATAAAACGCAACACTTCACTAATAACTACTTGAACGTACACAGTAATAACTCGAACCGCTCTGTAAATATATCGCACTAATACTCTCGAACCACACAGTCAAAAATTCGCCTCATACTAAACTGAACGTCGTTTGAGTTCCGGTATTTATAGCTAGTCGAATATCTAGACGACTCCTAATTGCGTCGTAGCGTGCTTATGAACTATGTAATTAAACTTGACACAGTCCGCACGGCTGGCGGCATCGAGAACTTTCTCGTAGATGCGGATACAAGCACGTACACCACACGCACACACTCTGGATCTCTTTGGAACGTTCGATAAACACGTAGATTGTTCTGTGCTGTCGTAACACCGCCTCCTCCTTAAGCCTGTTCATCCCGAACTGGCAAACCGTCTCTAAAGTTGTACTTAGCCAGGCGATCTAGGTGGACGACCTTGAACTTTCGCTGTCCTTCCTGTTGAATCCGATAACATCGTTAATTCTTTTTTTCACAGTGTAGGGTCCTTCCCAGTTAGACTGAAGCTTAGGTGAGCGACCACGACGGCGCTTTGGATTGAACAACCAGACCTGATCTTCTTGGAAACCTACACTATTGCTGCGAATGTCATACCGAGTTTTCATTTTATCACTGGCAATCTTCAGCCGTCCTCTTACCAAGCGATTCATTTCTCGCAGTTGGTTTCCTAATTGTGAGGAATAGTTCTTTGGCTCTTGGGACTGAGTCTCAGGTGATCCAAACATCAAGTCCCCAGGAAGACGAATCTCCCGTCCAAACACCAATTTTGCTGGAGTTATGCCGGTTGTGTCATGTACTGATGACCTATACGCCATAAGGAATAGTGGTATATGTTGGTCCCAGTCTGTTTGGTTCTCGTCAACAACTTTCGAAAGATGCTGCTTTAGTGTCCTGTTGAATCTCTCAACCATCCCATCCGACTGAGGATGCAGAGGTGTTGTCCTGGTCTTTCGAATTCCGAGTAGACGGCATAATTCTTTAAACACTCCTAATTCGAAATTTCTCCCTTGATCTGTATGGATTTCCATAGGGGCTCCATAACGGCAACAGAAGTTGTGAACTAACTGCTTTGCCACAGTGGTAACCTCCTGATTTGGAATTGCGTAGGCTTCCACCCACTTAGTAAAGTAGTCACCTACAACCATGATGTACTGGTTTCCATCGTCAGTAACTGGGAATGGTCCAGCAATGTCTATGGCAATTCTCTCGAAAGGTTGTCCAACGTTATACCGTCTCATTTTTCCCCTGCTTCTGGTTTGTGGGCCCTTGCTTGCAGCAAATATTTCACACGTCCAAACCCATTCCTCTACGTCGTGGCAAAGATGAAGGCAATAGAATCGCTTCCGTATTTTGTCAAGGGTTTTGTTAACGCCAAGATGGCCTCCAGATGTTCCATCATGCATCTCCTTCAAAACAGACTGCACTTTACTTCGGGGAACTATCAACTGCATGACCACGTCTCGTCCATCTGCACTTTCCCAAGCCCTTTTCAGCAATCCGTTTTCTAAGGTGAGAGATTCCAATTGTGCCCAATAGCCCTTCAGCACTTCGGAACCATGGCAGATATCTTGCCAATCCGGGCGGCGACCTTCCTCTTTTGCTGTCAAGATCGGTCCAATGTCTTCATCAGTCATCTGTTCTTGTCGACAGTCTTGTGTTGTCCAGCCGTCAGCCAGGAAATCTACAGTGATGGCTTGAACATGTTCGCTTGAGTTTTGTTCTTCCTTTCTGTGGCAATGTTGAGAGGCTTCCGGGCACGGTCTTCGTGATAAGTCATCTGCATTACCGTGCAGGCGCCCCCGCCGATGTTGTACCTTGAAGTTGTACTCTTGCAGACGTTCGAGCCACCTTGCCAACTGTCCTTCTGGATTTTTAAATCTCAAGAGCCATGCAAGTGCAGCATGGTCGGTACGTAGTGAAAACTCTCTCCCATAGAGGTATTTATAGAAGTGCTCCAAAGCTCTGACAATTGCCAACAGCTCTCTTCTTGTAACACAATAATTTCTCTCTGGTTTAGAAAGCATCTTGCAGTAATACGCTATTACTCGTTCTTCACCGTTCTGCACTTGAGACAAAACTGCTCCTAGACCAGTATTGCTTGCGTCTGTGTCTACGATGTACTTCCCTTCGGAAGCTGGAAAAGCGAGAATTGGCTGCTAACATAATGCAATCTTCAACGTTCTAAATGCTTGGTCACATTCTCTCGACCATTGGAAGTTTCGTTTATTTTCCGTTAGCTCATGTAGTGGTTTAGCAATAGTAGCGAAGCCTTTCACAAAACGTCGGTAATATGAGCATAACCCCATGAAAATCCGAACTTCGTGTTTATTCTTCGGAACTGGCCAGTCTCTTACGGTGTCTACTTTATTAGGATCCATGCTAACACCCGCTGCCGAAACCAGATGGCCCAAATACTGTACTTCCTTCTGGAATAGAAAACACTTCTTCGGGCTCAGCTTCAGTTGTGCACTATGAATTCTAGTTAGAACTTCCTTAAGGTTTTCCAAATGATCTTCGAAAGTCTTCCCGATCACTATGACATCGTCTAAGTAAACAAGGCAAGTTTTCCACGTCAGGCCTCGGAGTATCAGGTCCATCAATCTCTCAAATGTTGCCGGTGCATTACAGAGTCCAAATGGCATGACGTTAAATTGGAATAAGCCACTTGGGGTCGAGAAAGCGGTCTTTTCCTTGTCTTCTTGATGAAGACCCACTTGCCAATATCCACTCTTCAGGTTCAATGTGGAAAACCACTGTGCTCCGGACAACGTGTCGAGTGTATCGTCAACGCGAGGTAATGGATAGCAGTCTTTCTTTGTAACATCATTTAACCTCCGGTAGTCTACGCAGAAACGCAATCCACCATCCTTCTTCGCTACCAGCACTACAGGGGAAGACCAAGCACTTGACAAAGGTTCGATTACTCCCTCTGTCAACATGTCCTGTACTAACCGAGACATCTCCTCTTGTTTAGATAGTGGAGGCCTTCGAGGAGGTTGGCGTATCGGTGTTGTGTCCCCGGTATTGATGCGATGTTGCACAAGAGAGGTTCTTCCCAGTGACTGTCCCCGAACTGCAAAACAATCTTTGAATTCATGTAAAAACTGTCCGAGTTCTTTTACCTCACCACTTGAGAGGTCGTTAGAAGATCTGTTCAATAATTCTTGCAGTTCCTCTGGTAATTTAGAAGTATCCGAAGAACTGGGTCTTCGTTGCGTTATTCCGGCTACCCAGGCCACAGGAGTTAATTTGCCTAGGAGCGTATTGCTTTGTAAAGTGATAGCTTGATCCAAAATATTCGCCACTCTAATAGGTTCATTTCCGGTTTCGTCAGGTTTTACTAAACTTCTGGCAATTAGTATGCCCGGTGTGCTGACTACCTGGGGTTCGAATATAGAGCACTGATTGCCCCTAGTATCTACCGCAGTTCTAACCATGATGATCTTTCGGAGTTTGGCGGAACAGTTACGGCCACTTGGTTTATGACGTCCATCGATTTTTCTGCTGTTGTCATTGTTGATAGCATTACCTCTTCGCCTCCGATTCTCAAGACATTGTTTTTGAAGTCGACTATAAATCCGTATGCGTTCATAACGTCCACACCAAGAATTGCTTCATCCACAATGCCTGCAACAAGTACGTGATGATTAATAAACTCAAGTCTACCGAGGCGTAGGTGTACCTCCACTTTTCCATACACTTTTACAGGGCGTCCAGTAGCTGTTCGCAAGCTGCAAGAGCACCGGATTGGCTTGAGATCTTTCACCATCGGGGCGCACAATAGAACTGTTGTGCCTGTGTCAACTGTAATCGAGGTTGGCCTTTCTTGAACAAATCCGGTAACTACCAAGCTCCCGCTGGTTTTCTGAAGTGTAGAAATTGCGTATTCTCTAAGGGCTTCGTTCCTCCAGTTAGTCAGCACACGCCCCGTTGTACCGACTATTGCTCGTTTCCCTGCTGCTGAATTCTAACCCGACAATCTCGTTGTAAATGTCCAGGTTTCCCACATCGATAACACTTCGGTCTTCCATCCTTTCTTATCTTATTCTGTGGCGCCGACCGTCGAGTCTCTGTTCCTTGTTCTTCTTCCTCATCGTCTGTGCCGTCGCGATCTTTTAGTGCGCGCACTTTATGACTTGTCCAACCAGACGCTGATTTGGCGGCCTCAAATTGCAAAGCATGTACCAGGGCGTCCGCACTGTTCTGGTGTATTGCCATTCGTAACACTTGCTGTAGTTCGTTATCTAAGACACCGGCAGTAAATGTCTGCATCGCAAAACGCGTTCGAAAATCTTCTGGCGCTTCAGGAGAGGCCAGTCTAAGTCTAATTAGTCTGTCGATACTTGCTTCAAATTCTTGAAGACTCTTCCCGGAATGCTATCGCCTTGCTCTCCACTGGGTGCAGTACACATCTCGCAAATGTTTATCACCATACCGTAATTCCAGAGCTTTTATCAACTCGGCATAGATGTCCTGGCTGTTAGGTGGCACTTTCTGTAGTAATTCTGCCGCAGGTCCTTTTAATGCGAGAACGAGTGAGACTGCCTTGTCTTTCTCTGTCCAATTATTTGCGCATGCAGCAGCTTCAAATTGGCGGAGGTACGTTGCCCAGTGACTGCTTCCGTCAAAGGTTGGAGCTTTGACATGAACTGTCCCTACAAACCCATTAATGTAGCGGGACGCTGACGTGGCAGCTTCAAACTCTAGGAACAAGAGCTTCTGAGCTATCTCGGTGTCTTACCATTCGTAACACTTGCTGAAGTTCACAATCTCCGATGCCATCAATAAATGTCTGCACCGCAAACCTTATTCGGAAGTCTTCTGGTGCTTCAGGATAGGCCAATCTAATCAATCTGTCGATACTTGCTTCAAACTCTTGAAGACTCTACCCGGAACGTTGTCGTCTTGTTCTCAACTGAGCGTAGTGCACCTCTCGCAAATGTTTATCACCATACCGTAATTCTAGAGCTTTTATCTACTCGGCATAGATGTCCTGGCTGTTAGGTGGCACTTTCTGTAGTAGTGCTGCCGCAGGTCCTTTTAATGCGAGAACGAGTGAGACTGCCTTGTCTTTCTCTGTCCAATTATTTGCGCATGCAGCAGCTTCAAATTGGCGGAGGTACGTTGCCCAGTGACTGCTTCCGTCAAAGGTTGGAGCTTTGACATGAACTGTCCCTACTGCAGGCAAAGTGACTTTCTCTATTCACTTATTTTCTGTGTCTTTTTCTATCTTTATCACTGGTACAGTCTGTTCAGAAATTTGTTTTGGTTGAATCTTCATGCACTGTTCGACTTCACTTTTAATTTGTTCTCTTATGTTTGCCATTGAGTTTTCTACTGCAGATATATTATTTGACACAGATTCTTCTATAACAGATATTTTTGTAGACATCGATTCTTCAACAATCGAGACAGATTTTTCTACTTCAGCTATTTTTAATGTCATTGATTCTTGTACCTCCAATATTTTAGTAACTTGTTTATTAAGCTCACCTCGTAGGATACCCAATTCTGCGGTACTGTGTTCTTGCAACTGTTTCTGCATAACTTCAAAGAGAGCTTCCGTTTTATCTGCTTCTTGGTTACGTTTTTCATCGTGTTGTTTTTCTGCTTCTTCCGCCTCCTGCCTGCGTTTCTCATACTGTCGTTTTTCTCTTCTTCAGCCTCCTGTCTGCGTTTCTCATCCTGTCGTTTCTCTGCTTCTTCCTGTGTCTGCCGAAGCAGTGTTTGTAAAGCTTCCATCATCTGACTGGGATCCATTTTATTAATTAATTACGAACTACACTCGTCTTGTACAAAGTGTCCACTGTTAACCGTTCTATCCCACTTCTGACACCACTGTTACGACGGTCTACTCGATCGTGGTAGGTACAGTGGAAACAAAATAAGTACAAGACACCAGTCAAGTCACTAATCACACCTTTAATTGTTACAGTAAAACAGTTCGTAATTAACAACACAGTGTCTACAACAAATCAAATGAAAATTGTTCACACTCAATAAAATGCCCACTAATATTAAAACTCAATTGTATTACAAAAAATATATCGCACTAATACTTTCGAACCACACAGTCAAAAATTCGCCTCATACTAAACTGAATGTCGTTGAGTACCGGTATTTATAGCTAGTCGAATATCTAGACGATTCCTAATTGCGTCGTAGTGTGCGTATGAACTATGTAATTAACCTTGACACAGTCCGCACGGCTGGCGGCATCGAGAACTTTCTCGTAGATGCGGATACAAGCACGTACACCACACGCATACACTCTGGATCTCTCTGGAACGTTCGATAAACACGTAGATTGTTCTGTGACGTCATAACAATACTAATACTAGCTGGGTACCCGTGCTTTGCTACACTGATTATAAGAAAAAAATAGAATGTAAAATCATAAAGTAGAAATAGGTTATATGTGAAGCTTCAATACTGGTATTTTGAAACTAAGAGAAACTATTTAAGCTTGATCAATTTGAAGATGATCAAGCTTGAAGATGATCAATTTGATCAAGCTTGATCACCAACTATTAAAGCTTGAAAATTAATGAGATGTTAAAAATGACGCTGTATTATTGAGTTAGAGAGAGTTTCTGTTAGAGATTAAGACAGTCCTTTATTGTAAGTCTAACAACAATAAAATAGATGGGCTTAAGCCCTTTGATCCCACCACCACCCCTAGTTTTTTGGTCTACATAGCCAAGCTAATATCTTGCTTAGCATATACTTTCAGTTGCTCCCTCAGATTAAGTACGCAGGACCTCCCTGTAAACAACATTCCTGGTTTTGCTCTCTGGCTGAAGGATGACCAGGTTGTCAGGTGAACTGACTTTGGAGCACGCCACATACAACTGGCCATGGGAGAAACAGTCACTCCTCAGATCTACACCAGCCACTATCAAACTCTGCCCCTATGCCTTATTGATGGTCATGGCATAGCACACCTAAACAAAAAACTTCAGACGTTTGAACTGAAAGTGGTAGTCTGATGGGATCAGAGGAATTTGGGGGATGAAGATGGTTTCTCCCTGACCGACGCCTGTGAAAATTGTGGCTTTGATAACGTGTTTGTGCAGAGTCTTCACCTGAAGCCTGGTGCCATTGCACAGTTTTGGGGGGTTTAGATTGCACAACAGCATGATTGGAGTGCCAACCTTGAGGTAGAGGACATGAGGTGGTACTCCTGGTGGGTTGAGAGTATGCAAGAACTCCACAGGGTAATGTACAGTATCTTCGACCTCCACCACAGAGTTCACAGACTCATACCTCACATGCTCAGTCAGTAGCTTCTCCAACAGAAACTTGTTGATGCTGTTGGCTGAGTTGTTTGTTAGAGTGAGAATAGCTCTTTCCCTCAGCCGTGAAGCACAATCCTCTCCAGCCTGATGAATGTTGGGGTACATTCTGTTAGTCAAGCTGATCAGATCTGCCACGACATTGCAAAGGTTACCAGGAATATTTATTCTTCCCTCCTCTTCCAAAAGCTTGCCATCACCAATATCAAACAAAAAGTTAGAAAACTCCTCTGCCCTCAAGTCACGTTGGAGGTGGACATGTGTGTTAACTCTCAAGTACAGAACTTTGACATTAGGCCATAGGATGGACGACTTGAGACAGGCCTTGACTTCGTCTGCATGTATCCCTCGTGTCTAGGTCCGTTTGAAGCCACCAGCCAAAAGACGGTTGCGGCCTCTAATGTCCTGAAGCGTCCTGTTTAGAGCCTCTATACCTCTCTTGGCACTCTGCCATGTCACTCTGCTTAGAGATGTTACAAAGTGCAGACTCAGAAGAATGATTCAGGTTGAGAGGTAACTTGAAGGCAGAGTGAGCCGTCTTGCCTCCGTCGATCAAGGCAGCTGCAATATCTGAGGAAGCAACGGCAACGGCGATGTTCCTTTCGCTCCTAATTTTGGCCAGCAACAGATTGATCAAGAACGTTTTGCCAGTGCTACAAGGAGCGTCGAGAAAGAACAACTGCCCAGAATCAGAAGCAATGCTGTGCATGATTTCATCGTAGGCTTTCCTCTGTTCTTGACTTAATTTTGGAACATTCACAGCACCTGTTTCGGACAGCTGAACGGTATCATAAGACAGTTCCCTTAGGTATTCATGGTTGGTGACAATGGCTCCTTGATCTCATGAAGGTGGTGGAAGTCCAAACTGTAGGAGTGTTTTACCTGACATGGAAATGACAATATCCTCAAGAACGATGAGGCATTGTTTATAAACAATGTCAAGGACCAGTTGGGCATCTCCGCGCTCTCTCTCCACTTGCCATCTAAAATCTTCCACAAGACTATCTCGGTGTTTCTCCCACAATTTTATGGTGTCTCCTTGTTTCTCTCACAATTTTATGGAGTCTCCAAGCATGATGGCAAACAGCTCACGGATTTTGTTATAAGAGTCAGAGATGGAGGCTTCTTCCAGGGTGAGGTCCCAGTGATCATCGTCCTCCAGCAAGCCAAGTACTCTGCACACCGCCTGCAATGACAGGTGGACTACCCCTGCCACAGTTTTTAGGGCAGTAAGTGACGTAGGGCCACGGACCTCGTGCAAGAGGAGGCATAGGTAGTAGCACTCACCAATGCCGGGATGGATGGTGTACACTCTGCCCAAAACCTGATCTTTCTTCAGCCCCGGATAATCTGGCAGAGGCTTCCCTTGTTTCCTCCTGCAGAACTTGTTGCCTTTCCATATGTAATAAGTTGGAACTTCGCAATATAAAAGGGTCCTTTCAAAGGCATCGACTCTGCACAGCTCGAAAAAGGCCAGGAGTGTTGTTTTCGGAGGGTTATTGATCCTCTCAACGACATTTTCTTCAGTAAAATAAACACTTTCCCTGTTTTCGAGATGTACTGCAAGGTGCATAACAGAAGGGAACCTTTTATGAATAGGGAAACAGAGAATGGGCCAGGCTGCCTCAGAGCTGCTGATGTATCATCCAGCCTCGTACCTCGTTACCTCGTCCGGATCGTCAACAGTGAATGCTGCCTGGTCAGATCCTTTGTTAACGTACTTGCAGGTGTATTTTATTGGTTTTACAGAATTGCAGTACTCAACATTAATATGGACTGGGAAGGTGCGAGACAGGACGGGGTTGTATGGCACCACCCAGCAATTGTCAAGATCGGCTCCACTGATGTTGGCAGTGAACCCACCATCTGCTGGGGACCACATGCGATACTGAGGATAACCATCCTCTCCGGTTTGAGCTTCCTTCAAAAGGGGCCAGGGGTATTTCTTGGTGCAGGCTCCATCCACCATCCAGGGTTAGTTCCTGTTGAGGGGTCCACATGGGCCATGGATCATAGTCATCTTGACAATCTCATGGAGGGATGGAACTAGGTCGGGATCAGGTATTTCAGTGCTTATAACTTTGTCAATTGACTCTGGTCTTATCTTCTCTTCTAGCAACAGGAGAATATTAACGTGGGGTAGTCCAAGTTTCTGCCATTCCACGGAGTACATGTGACACCTGGTAGGGGCAAAGATGCAACCTTTAGTGAGGAGCTTTATTATATGCTTCACTTTCATGTGGAAAAACCTCTATACTATGTCATGTCTATTGTGATACTTTTGGCCTTGTTTCAAGAGCTCTACGATTTCTGGCCATTTCGGATTGCAGGTAAATTAATAAACAGATCCGGCCATCCGAAATGGCGCACATATGTCACAGCATCTTGAATTCACTCATGCATGTAGCGGGGTTCTCCAGTGAAAGAGGACAGCAACACAACCATCTTGCCAAGCTCTGGTAACTGGCCATCAGTTCTTGTCGTGGCATCCTTCAGGTGCACATACTCCTCACTTCTCAGCTTTTTCTCATTGTTACAAATCCAATTGAGTCTTTCAGTCTCAATTTTCGCATACACATCAACCAGAAATTGATTGAGAAGGTTGTGGAACAGCAGTAGGTAGCATTCTTCCCCATCACACTTCATTATCCTGTAGCTGTAAAAGTCAGCAGCAGACACAGTCTTCTTGAGAGGAGTCTTGATCTTTGGGTCGTGCTGAGGTATATTGATGTAATAGCCATCTTCTCCATGGCAGAACATCAGAGGGTACTGGTCATAGGCATGGTGTGTGTTGCTGATTCGTACCAATCTGTTGTCTTTGCTGTGGAGAATGATGTCCCTTTTCTCAAAATCCTGACGGACAATGAGAATTGCCACTTCTCTGGTCGTGGGGGCATTAAAACGACCTCAGTGCTCTCCACAAGGCTTTCTATTGGCGTTAATCATCAACACTTGGAAGTCCTTCTGGCCCTTAGGAACAGAATCAACAGCAGGCTTAAAGTTCAGATTATACTTATTATGTTCACATGCAGCAACTTCTGCAGTTGGCTAACCAGTTTTGGGTAAACGTCAGGGTAGATGCTACAACGGATGTCCCTCTCATTGTCATCATCACCAACAAAGTATATCTGGAGAAATGGAGGCTGCTATTGAGGCTCCCTATCCTGTGGTAGATCTGCCCCTGCACTTTGAATGTTGGGATAAAGTTTCCCTCCTTCACCTCTCTGGCTCCAAAAGACGTCATTTAGAAGCATCCATTGTACTTCTGGGTAGCAGAAAGAAAGTGCTCTGCCATTGGATGCTGGTGGGTCAGGAGGCTGTGTAGGGGTTCAGGGTAGGGCTCAAGGGCAGGGAGCTAGACTTTACCACCACTGCAGCACATTCTGGGAGTCTCATCCTTCCACTTCAGGGCACGGCACCAGGTACAGGGTGACCGAGGTCCAAGGTGAACAGCCTTGTCCCTGGAATAATCAGTCTGAGGTTCATATTTAAAATCAGACAAAGACTTATTAGTCCAAGGCAATAATCTGATTTGTGATCTCTTTTCATTGTAATTAGCTGTAGCTGCCTGATTAACATGGGGGTTGTTAGATGCATACTTTTTTGCAGCTTCTCTATTAACCTCAGGATTAGCCTTTGTGTATTTTTCAACAGCTTTCCTATTTATCTCACGATTTATTTTTCTATATTTGTCGACAACTTTCATAATGACCTTGGGATGGGTATTGTGGTATTTTTTTACAGCCTCTCTGTTGACTTCTGGGATGACTTTGACTATGCTTTTTTTACTGTTCTTCCTAGTTTGGTCTAGTTTTCTTAGCTTATTGGCACATGTTTGTAACCTTTCCCTTTGATATCTCATTTCTTCTGTTACAATTTGTTTTCTCTGACATATGATTCACTTTATCTATATGATAACCTAATGAAATCAATACAGCCAGATATACAGCAGAGAAATCTTGGCTCACCAAGTGGTAATAGAAATGATTAAAATTAAATGCTCAGAAAGGTTTTACAAGAGAAACACACAGAGGCAAATTTGCAAATGGAGAAAAACAGGAAATTTTTCTTGCTTTGGGCTCATGTCTAAAACTATTGTCTCCTTTATCACCTTAGCTTTTCCTCTTGTATTAGGATACAAAAACCTCTACATGAGATACCAAGTAGACGGCAAACTAGAAAAAAGTGTAGAGTTGATGCAGTACACTGGTCTTAAATCAAACACTTGTTGCTACAGATCTTTTCTTGATAGGCAAATCACTAAATTTAACATCAGTTTGTGATCATGAAGTCTTTTTCTCACTTGGAACATGTTTCGACCATCAAGCAGTATGCTTATCATCAACCATGTTTGTTTAAAATCTTATGAAATATTTATGTCTAGGTTAGTTGCAGCTGTCAGTTCCTGTTGGCATTTGGTCATTTATATTAGTGTTGTTATAAACAGATGTGATGTATAATTTTGTTTTTTGAGTGTTTCCAATGTTTAGTGTTTTAAAAATTATGTCATATTTTGTATTTATTTGTTTTTTTTTCTGGTATTTGTTTTGCATTTTATGTTCATATGTCAGTAAGTTTCCCATATATTCATTACAGTGCCTTTCTGTGGTATATATTTCATTATACATAAATATGTCAGGCACATGGACACTAACAAAACATACATCCTCTTCTCTCAAACACTAAGCCTAATACCAGTTGCGTCCTGCAGCTATGGCAAAAGTTGACACCACACCACCAGTGACCAGAGGGAAACTGGTCTCCACTTCTCCAATTGCTCTGATTGGGGAGGAGCACTGTTGTGTTGTTACTGAATAAGCCCTGCATTCTAGTTTGCCTGCATATCTGTATTGTCCCAATTGTAGGTAGATAAGGTTAGATTGACTAAGCCTTCAGAAAAACGTACCATACAACTCACTTCCACCATGTAGATGTTGCACAAAACACATATGATGCAAAAAAAAAATAGTTATTAGAAGTTTCTCACTTTTAGTTCCAGGACACTTCCAATAAAACTTAAAGACAAGAGTGAAATGCTTCTTGAGGCTAATTTATGAAATGATAAAAAAAGACTGAGACGACATCAGAAATCCTTGGTTAACATTCTAAACTAATCTTCTGTGTGTGTGTGTGTGTGTGTGTGTGTGTGTGTGTGTGTGTGTGTGTGTGTGTGTGTGTGTGTGTGTGTGTGTGTGTGTGTGTGTGTGTGTGTGTGTGTGTGTGTGTGTGTGTGTACGTGTGTGTCTGTCTGTCTGTCTGTCTGTCCATCTATATTTAATTGACACAATTCCTTTTTTGTCACGTACACATGTAACATGTAAATCATGTACACAAGTATAATCAGACAGTCATACTGAAGTTACGCTATGGACTTATAAACAGTATTAGAAATGTTGTTCCTAACAACAACTGGAACAGTAAAGTCCGTAAAGTCATGATCCCACAGAACCCATTTAATTTCATTTCAAACACTTCCTGCATCTGGTTCAAACACTTTCATTTAGTTATGAAATGTTTTGTATGAATATATTTTTTTTGCAGTTTCTAATTCATGAATGATGTCAAAGACTGTCACAGTACAATGCACATTCTGGTGCCCCCTCCCACACAAAGGGTACTTATCATATGCAAAAAAGACACACTGAAGTGTTGAAAATGGCAATTCTTACGGAAATTACAAGTAATGTCAGGTTGGTTATGTTAAGGAATGTAGATGTACGAGATGAACTAGGAATCAACTGTCAGTACCGAGGATGACATGAGAGACAAGTGTTAAAGTTGGAAAGCACATGGAGAAAGACTGCCAGTTTGAACACTCAGGTAAAGATGAGAAGATAGACTTTGAAGTTGCGACTGACACTGTATCTAATCCTAGTATAGCAGAAGGAGAAGAGTAATAATAAGAAGAACAACAACAACAAGAGTAGTGGAATAGGCCATCAGATCTAATTAAGAGTTGAAGAAGTTGTCCATGGAGAAGACAGTTCCAGTACTCAATGACATGATGATTACCACAAAAGGTACTTAAAAGAGTAAATTAACTTGGAAGGTTTTATTTCTGATTAATAATAAATGTAAAATAAATAATATTCTGTTATCTTTAAAGTAATTACATCATACATGTGTGTGTGTGTGTGTGTGTGTGAGAGAGAGAGAGAGAGAGAGAGAGAGAGAGAGAGAGAGAGAGAGAGAGAGAGAGAGAGAGAGAGAGAGAGAGAGAGAGAGAGAGAGAGAGAGAGAGAGAGAGAGAGAGAGAGAGAGAGACTATGGGTTGTTATATTAGTAGGAAAGACATTTGGTTATGTTACAGTCTGCTTTGTTCTTCTATTTCATGACCATTGGAAACTGACTTCTTGTCATCAGATAAACATTTACAAGTTTTACTATCCACAGTACAGTAGGCAAATGCACTGACAATAGCAGCTACAGAGAGCACTGTCAGTTGTTTATGAAGTCCCAAGTAACTTGACAGGTAAAAACTGGCTGCTATGCACATACCCTGAAACAAAAATTAAGAAATACATATAATTTACTGCAAAGTATTCCTATTATATAATGTTAATCTTTTATTAAATTTGTTAATCTGTTAATCTATGCATTATATAAAGGATATTCTGCTTTTACTTTAAGTTATTTTCTCAGGGATACTGTCTGACACTGTCTGTAATGGTTGAAATAGTTAATAATAATATTCATTGTGTTTGTACACAAAGTTTGATCAAAACGTTTGTGCAGTTTTTGTTTACTTGAAAAGTTATGCCTTGATCCAATGTACATTTCTATTGCCTCCTTCAAAGCAGTCTCAGTCAGACTTACACAGTTGTGCCAACGCTTTCTTACAGTCTTCAAAGCATTCCTTGAATGCACTCTTTTTGGAATCACCTATAGCTCGTTAGCAATTAATGTTTTATGTCTTTAAAATTCGTGACATGTTGTCCCTTTGTGGTACTTTTCTTTCTTTTATTAACATATTTCAATGGAACAAGCAATGACAGGTGTCCTGGTGCATTATCGAGGTGCAATTTCTATAAATTATCATTTCATAATTCTCACAATTTTCTTCAAATAGCTTCACACAAGTGGCATAAAATGCCCAAATAGTACTCTTTATTTACCATTGCACCTTATGATAAAAATTCATGAAACACAAAACCATCTTCACCTGACTATCAGAATCTTCACCTCATTCATGGCAGTATAAACCACTTGTCCTTCAATACTTTCACCACAACACAGCAGATGCCTCATCCTTTACACAAACTTTATTATATAATCTTCAGTCTTGCATTGTAGGATGTCAAAAAATCGCCTAATACACCAAAAGACAACTCACTCGATTAGCTGTCAAATGTAAACTGTCCTTCCAATAGGGTTACAATTTTATATTATTGACACTAAGATGTGTACCAACATCACATACAAACAGTTTATATTATTGACACTAAGATGTGTACCAACATCACATAAAAACAGTTTATATTATTGACACTAAGATGTGTACCAACATCACATAAAAACAGTTTTTTAACCCGATACTTGTAGCACAAGAAATTCAGAAATTGTATAAACATTTTTGTATGTGTGTTTTTAAATACCTTACAGATTCTCTGTACATTATTATTTAAGAAAAGCAGGATCTTGTATATGCTATATATCTGGGTAACTGCAAAAATCATAAGACTATTATACTGTAATGCTGTAAGACTTAAGCTGACACAAGAAGCTGTACATACGCTTCATATGTCACACAACTGTTAAACTGATAAGTATTTATACTTCTCACACTTCAGAAAGCACTTCTAATTTCTGCACATACCTTATTGAACTTATAAATAGCTATAGCCTGAGAACTGCTTTCCGGATACAATAAAGCTAGAAGTGAGTAGTTTTGTGTGTTGAGGCAAGAATCACCCAGTCCAAGCAACGCACTACACAGCATTGCTATTGTGACACTGCAACAAATAAAATCCAGTTGAACAACCTTTTCCATTGTCATAATTTAAATGCCACATAAAGTAAATATTTCATAATTAAAAATAAAATTTACCATATTTGTTCATAAACAAGCCACATTTATTTAATCCAAAACTATTGCAAAAATATCCATGGTTCACAGGAACTTCCCATTAACATAACTAACACACAAAATAAAATGTTGATATTCACAAAATAAATATCGTATAAAACTATGTACTCATAAAATTATGAACATATAAAGTGTACATGATTCATACACTAAGCACTGCAAATAAATTCCTATCATAACACATTCATAATAACACTTGATATTGGTTACACTGATTGAATGGTCGCTCAGCATTTAATCGAATTTTTATTTAATACTTGAGTTGAATACATAAACACTTGGTACAGTTCTACAGTTAATTTTTAATTTCCTGTAGATAGTTTCAGCAGTTACAGCAGCTTCAGAGGTTAGATTTGAACTGATAGATTTGAAATGTATGTTATGCGGGGGAGGGTTGGAGGTAGTGTATGACCAGCAGTGCATTAGAAAGTACTAGGTAAGAGGTTTGACAAAGGTGCGTGTTCTACTGTTCATTGTTAACAACAAGTACTGAATATTAGGCCTATTAGCCATGAGTTTCACTGATACCAGTCAATACTTCCACGCTTATAGTAATATAATTCTAGTCTCATAACTAAATTACCCCATAATGTTTTAATCTGTTTAAAGATAAAGTTGTTTTTTAATTAGCGTAAACAGCCTACTTTAAAATGAGTCTATAGCATAAGCAGTCTATAAAATTTCAAAATTTCATAATCTTTGTTTTGTTCCAGTTTTCTGATCATTAGGCTGTGACTCATTATTTATTTTCTCTTCAACCATGTATTTTGGTTCAACCTGTTATAGTCCTTCAGTAGACATCTTGACCTCATCAGTGACAGAGGAGTGACTCACTAATTTTGCTACCATCTTTGTTACGACTGTGAATAGGCTCAAAATTGGTGGAGGCTTGATCAATCATATGGTGGATTTTCTGAAACTTTTTCTTCGCTTTTTGAAAATATCAAAAAAGAAGGTTTTTGTTCATTTAGCGTGAAGGGCAGTCAAAACGTTATTTGGATATGCCCATATTTCTTTTCCTAAAGCAGATATTTTGCTGAACATTATTGGTTACATTAATAAACTACAGTTTCCATCAGCTGCAGTAACATTTACCTCTTGGTGGAAATAGTTAGTCCATTGTTAGGCACAAAACTTATGATGCCAACTGCAAGTAGCATTTAAATTAAAAATCCACACAGTGACTTGTTTTCTGTATGCAAGGAGATGTAACCTTACTGAAATTAATCGCCAGTTGAGGGAAGTGTATGATGATATAGCATTTTCATGCCACACTATCACAATATAGTCAGAGTGGTTTGAATCATGGATAGTCAGAGTTGCATGGATATCATGGATAATTACTGCAATGAAGTTATCAACATCAACACAGATGAGTACGTTGAACCCACTCACCAATTGTCACTTTCAGATTAGTGACTCAACAGTGGACAAAATTGCAGCTGACTTGGGTATTTTACATGGAAGTGTATACTACATCATTTCTGAAAATCTGTAATGTCAAAACATTTGTGCTTGACATGTGTCTCATTTATTGACAAAAGAACACACATCACAAGGAAACTCCTTGAAAAATTTGAGTGGGAACATCCTCCTTACAGCCCTCACCTTGTGCTATGTGATCTCTATGTGTTCAGTTCTATGAAAGATGCAAAGTGGTGATATCAGACTGATGAAGAAGTCAAAAATGCAGTGCGCTAATGGTCATATGATGTTAGATGGAAATTTTTAGCAATGGCACTGACGAACTTGTGTCACACTGTGACAAGTGTTTAAACAAACTTGGCAAGTTTGTAGAAAAAGCAGAGCTATAATCTAGTGTAACTAACTTTTTGACTGCCCCTCAAGAAAAACTAAAGATTATTCACGATAGGAAATTGGTAACTGTGCAATTAGAAATAATTATAACATTTTGGATTCATTTATTAGAAACTGGAGAAAGAGAATAAAATCTATTATAATAAAAACATTAAGGTATATTGCAGTATAATATAAGATTAACAGGAAATAAAATTGTGTTTTTATTTTTGCAGTTATTAAGACATATGGTATCGAAATGTGGGGCACTGCATCAATACCAATACCAAAAACCTTAACAGTCTTTTCAAAACAAACTGTTGAGGATTATCATGAAAGCACCACTGTTCTCAAGGAACAAAGAAGTAGATGACTAATTACAACTCCTCTTCCTTCTTACTTACAACTATTTGTCTTCTCCCCTCTTTCAGTGAGAGAGGATATCTAGTGCTGCACTATAAACCTCTAACAGAAGTTGAATCACAATACCAATCACCTTGCTCTCCAGTTGTTGCAAAACAGCACTGATGCAAGCTATCTGAGGTGACAACATACTTTAAATTTACATTTAATATAAATCTATAAAAAACATTTTAGACAACTTATGTTGAAAAAAATTTTAATTAAGGAAGTCTTAAATTGAAAACTGTTCAATTAAAATGACTAACTTTTAACCTTCCATAAGTCTCACAGTGTCTGTATATTGTCTATTTATCTAGTGACTGTATCAAAGCTAGTAACTGTCTCATTAGTAAGGGTCCAAGTTTGATCTCTGCATGTTATAACAGGGGCCACACTCTGGCCACACACGTGGATCCCTTGCATAAAGTCTTTGAAAATAAAATTACTGTATAATAGCTTTGTCTATTTTTCCAGCGAGATAACAAAAAGCTTTATAAACAAGAGAACCAGTTGTGAGCCCTGTAGTGTACATATATATTGCAATGAAACACAGGATCCTGATAAGCAGTGCAGGCTAATCTAAATACACGGACGATGAACATTCAGGTTAAATGGTATTTTGTTAGATTTGGTTTTTTCGCTATACGTTTTGTATCTTAGAACGGATAAGGAAGTAGGATAAGTCAAACTGTTTATTATTTTATGTTCTATTTATTCATGTACTGTGTCAGTGGAAATGTGCGCACGTGCATGAGTGATAAACGTTTTTTCCCTGCCATGCGTGATATAATTATCCGATCGTATTGACACTTGAACTGGACATAAACTATTATATTAGCTACAGTTTCCCTATATATCCTGATCGTAATATAACGTTAAAATATGATTTTTTTAAAATATAAAACTTTATAAAACGCAATTCTACTTGAGATAAGACATTCATAGATAACCGTCTATGCATGTCCTTGCAAATTCTATGCACTTTCCTGCATGAAACCACACTAGTGCCGTGCGCAAAATAACCATGTGACTTCTTTTCCACCAATAAGAAGCTTCGAAGGTCAGTCGGAATTTTCCTCAGCCGGGTGCTGAACGGCCAGTTTTTCTTTTCTAGCTGTCGCGAAGGGAACATGCGCTTCTCGTTCAAGATTTTTCACTTGCAAAAATTCGTTAAGTCCATTCGTCGGTAGTAACAAGTGCGAACTCTCATAACTGTTTAATTAATCCATCTTCAGACACGTTATTGTTCATTGTAACGTAACGGGTACAAAAGTGAACTTAAACTGGGTTTATTGTGTGAGGTATTCTACAGTACCAGAAGTATTTAATAGTTTACTTATTGTTGTAATATTATCATCAGTAGTTTCCATGTGAGTGGAAGATTTCCGCTTAGGAAGGTCTGCTGACTGTGGTAGATCTAATGTTATGAGTGAACACTTGAAGATTCCGGATAGGTATAAGTTTAATATACCGTTTTTAGTTAAATACCCACTGTTACCTGAGATACTTGTATTATTCTAATTACTGTGTAAAATTCCATTAACGGTACCACTAGAATCAGTGTTCGAGTGTGAATTGTCAGTCTCAACGTATGAACTTCAGGACACCAGCCCAGCTGTAATCATCGCCAAGGTCAACCATCTGTCATCGTACGCCATGTCTGATGACTCCACTACAAAAAAAAACCCTCTCCACATTGCTGTGGAAATCTTCATATATGTAATGTACAACAAATCATATATGAACATTATTTAACATTTTAGAAGACTATATCTGCAAACACTATTATTATTTATTCTTGTTAAATATATCACATAAGCAATTTCATATTTCTTGTGTACAATAAATAACCTTAAATCCTCCAATATAGACTTTTGCATTATAACACACGCACCACCATATCCTATGCGCCAATAGTTAAGTTATTTGTGTTGTTGCATAGAGAAATTGGCGCTTAGCAACGTAGGGCACGAAAAACAGCTATTATTTTACGCTATTCTACATATTTCAAATAATATAAAATTTTTTGGTGAAATCCGACGTATAATCGTAGTTAATGTAGTATTTGCGTGTGGGTGGTTCATGGAAATATCTGAGGATATAAATTACCAGGAGCCTCCAGGTGGTCTAGTGGCTAACGCGGGCGATTGATGCGCTCGTGGTCCCGGGTTCAATTCCCGGCGGAGGTTCCGTACGGCGTGCACTCAGCGTCGTGAGGCAAACTGAGTAGGCGCTGAGATAACAGCGCCGCCTCCTGGCTGTGAATACCGCAACTAGCGGCTGGTGGCGCGTAGTACTAGCCATACACCGTCACACTAACACAAAAGCCGTGCGGTACGCCTTGGTCCTTAACGGACTGTTGAGCGGAGGTTTAATTTAATAAATTACCAGTTGTGCATATTCTCTTGTGTATCATATATGAACAATTTTATCAATATATTGGAGGTCGATTATTATTTGTTTGTGTGTTAGATAAGGTTATTTACATTTTGGTAAATTGAACTGCTTACTATGTGCATATAAACAGGGTTACATTACGATAATAATCTTGTGATAATAATAATTTTTGTAGTGTTTAAGTCAGTGAATTTATATTTTAATAAAATTTTAAATTAAATTTTATCAATATGGCAGATACAGCAGAAATACAGAATACTTTAGCTGCCTTATTAGCTAATACGAAAATAATTTTCGAAGAAAATAAAGCCGGTAAAGAAGAAATGAGAGCGAATATACAGAAAATTTCAGAAGAAGCCATTAAACAAAATAAAACGCTCCATGAAGAAAACAAAAAAATATACGTGGCCGTGCAAGACCAGTCCAAACAGAGCAAACAGCTGTCTACAGAGCAAATCTACTGAAAAACAAATTAGCGAGAAAGTAGAAATTGTAAGATCCAACATAGAGTTGCGTTAGAGATTAACAATTCACGCATTAGTGAATGCGAGGCTAAAATCTCCGGGATTGAGGAGAAGGTAGTACAGCACGCGTCCACGATGAGTGAATTAGTGGCCGAGCAAGACCTGCAGATCCATGAGCTGAAACGTCAGATGTCACGACTGCAAAGTACGTCATCGCTGCTCAACCAGACTACATATGTCTACAAGACCCTAGATGACGCTAATTCACAGCTGAAGTTCTTTAGACGGGAAAGTGAAAACCCCATAAACTTCATTAAAATCTGCCAACGGGACATGGAAGCGATTGGGGAGATTTTAGGTGAGGCCGACAAAATTAACTTTGTAGTAAGACGCCTAAAGGGTAGTGCGGGGGAGTGGTTCTCCGTTATCCAAGATAAGATCAACACCTACGAAGATCTGGTAAAGCATTTCAGTGCTAGATACTGGAATGAGGAGGTCCAGAGAAAAATGGACCTGGAATTTGCGGTCGCGTGCAACTGGAATTTGGCAAATATGTTAATACCAAAGGTTCGAAACAAACGTACTTAATTCAGTTGATATCGCGGGCTAAATACTTAGAACATGAAATAACTCAACCGGATATGTCAATAAACTGGCACACCATTTCGGACTCGGCATACAAATTGCTGTCATTACACAAGGGATTAAATCCTTAGAAGAGCTACTTCTATTGCTCATGAAATGGGAGGGTGTTGACAATCAAAATAATAATATTAACAGTAATGAAACACCACGAAAACAGTTTCAATTTCAACCACAACAAAAGCAGTCACAATCACAACAACAACAACATAAAAACAAAGTAACAACTCAGAAATTTGGTACCAACAGAGTAGCAGCGGTTACTGAAAGTGATTCAGTTGAAGAGCAGAAAAAAACATGTAGGCTGCACGGCGTGGGTCCATGCAACAAAATAAGTATTACACGTAAAGATACAAATAAAAATACAAAAATCAGATACAACAATAAAAAGCAGTTCAATCGATCGAGTGTGAATAATGTTAGCTGTAAGAATAGATTCATTGTGTCTGGCCTATATCCTGTAGAAATTAGGGATAGTTTAGTTTGCAATAATGATAACAATGAATGTGATGAAAATATTAGTGTTGAAAATGACACTAACCTTATCGTCAATGCAAAAACCAGTGATTGTGTTGGTGAAGTATTGTTCGACAGCGGCGCAGAAATCTCGCTGATGGACGAGCGGTTCCTATTAAAACACATTAACCACTTCAAAAAATCCCGATTCTGCCTGTTAACAATGAAATTATAAAATCGGCGACGGGTGAATTGCAGAGAGTTGACAAACAAGCACTAATAACAATATACGTACAGGGAGTAGAAATAGAAATCACTGTACTTGTAATTAAAAAACTCGTATATGATGTTATTTTGGGAGTCGACACATTAAATAAACTGCACGCTACCATTGATTTTCCGAACAAAACATTGAAATGTACAATTAATAATAAACAACACACTATCAGATTTGGATGCGTGGAAGGTAAGGAGAGGTCCGTATGTAAGCCGTATACGTTAGTCCGACCAGCGGTCCAGCAAGCCGATAAGATAACGCATAACTCACTAACCCACAATGTTCAGATAACGGGCAGTGAGCAAAACCAACTACAGCGTGTGTTAGATAAATTCAAGTCTATATTTTCAAATAAACCGACAACTAATGTATACGAACACACAATTCAAATCACGGACGAGAGTAAATTTGTGCGAAAAACGTACCCCATCCCTCTACACTATCAACAGCAAGTTGATGAAGAAGTCAATAAAATGCTGGATAGTGGCGTGATAGAATACACAGATAGCAATTTTTTGAACCCCATTGTAGTTGTCAAGAAGAAGATTAATGACATTAGGTTATGTCTTGACATGAGGAACCTAAACACCATCACAAAAAAATGCTACGACTGTGCTCCGAATGCGGAAAACCTATTTGTTAAATGCCAGGGGGTTAAATATATGTCCCGCCTCGATCTCAAAAGTGGATTCTGGCAAATCCCCCTTGCTAAGGAATCACGTAAATACATGGCATTTCTGTACCGAAATAAATGCTACCAATTCAAAGTAGTCCCCTTTGGATTGGTAACAAGCTTAGCCGCCATGGTCAAGTGTTTAGAACTAGCTTTAGGTCCTGAAGTGGAAGATTTTGTTAGCATATTCGTGGATGACATCTTTATCATATCCAAATCTTTCGAAGAGCATATCCAACACCTCGAGATCGTCTTTCAAAAATTAAAGGACGCTAACCTGGCCCTCAACCTCGAAAAGTGTGAGTTTGGTAGATCACAAAATAAATTTTTAGGGCATATAATTTCGGCGGATGGAATAACAACTGATCCAGAGAAAATACAAGCGATCATGGAGTTCCCGAACCTCAGGAAACCTAAGGACATCAGAGCGTTCCTCGGTCTGACTAGTTATTTCCGATGTTTCACTCCTGAGTATTCCGAAACAATTGAGCCGTTGCTGGAACTTTTACGGAAGAATACAAAATGGAGATGGGAGGAGCATCATGAGCGTGCCTTTAATGCAACCAAAAATCTTTACAGCAGGAACCTTCACGTATTCCACCCCAAGAAGGAGGGCACGTATGTCCTAAATTGCGACGCCTCGGATTATGCCATCGGAGGAGTAGCCTACTCTACCAACGCAATGATAAAGGTGAGCACAAAGTGATTGCACACATCAGTAGATCGCTAAAAGGGGCTGAACGCAACTACTTCAGTTCAGAGAAGGAAATCTTGGCCATAGTCTACTACATCAGCAAGTTCCGATACTAACTGGTAGGGCAACATTTCGAAATCCTCTCGGACAACCAGGGCTTATCGTTCATGCTGCGCTGCAAGTTGGCTAACGCTCGCATATCCCGCTGGATCATGTCCATCCAGGAATATGATTTCACTATTAAATACTGCAAGGCCAGCGAGAACAAAACGGCGGACACTTTAAGCAGATACCCTCTGGTAATGGAAGAGCGACATTCTTCGAATAATAACGAAATACAAATTCTTGCTGTTAAGTACAAGATAGAAGATAATCTGAAAGGTAAGTTAAAAAATATTGGTACGGAACAGCAACGGGACACCAAATTAAAACAGCGAGCCGGTTCCAAGAAAACCCCAAATACAAAATATATAAGAATGTACTATATAAAATTGTTAATGGGGGTTGGAAAATCATGGTGCCTGACGCGATGGTGGAAGACCTTACCTGGACGTGTCACGAGAGCCTCGCACACGCTAGTGCCTATAAATGTTACCTAGCGATGCGGGAGGATTTTGTATGGCTAAATATGACCAGGAAAGTAAAGGCCATACTGCGCACATGCCATGCCTGCCAAACTGCTAAATATCCCAACCAACATACCCAAGTAGAAATGGGTAACATCATATCAAAAAATAAAAACGACCTCATCTGCATTGACTTTTTAGGTCCACTTCCGTGGGCGGCTCGTGGGATGAAGAACCTTGTGGTTTGTACTGATGACTTCACCAAGCATGTTAGACTGTATGCCATCGGTAGACCTACCACATCTGCGGTAATAAACATCATGCTAAATAAATACATACCTAAATATAGCCCCATTAAAAAAATACTATCTGATCAAGGTAAACAGTTTACCAACACCATCTAGTCCCTTGCGTCCTCTGCAACGCCATCTTCCCACCTCTTCTTCGGTCTGCCTCTAGGTCTCGTTCCCTCCCATGTACCCAGCAAAGCCCTCTTGGGGTTCCTGCCATCTCCATTCTCATAACATGTCCGGCCCAATGCAATCTTTGTATTCTTATAAATTTTGAGACTGGTATCTCTTTATATATTTGGTACAGTTCATTGTTGTATCTCAGTCTCCATGAGCCATTTTCTTGTATTGGGCCTATAATGCGTCTGAGGATTTTCCTTTCAAAGGTGTCTACTATGTCGGCTGTTTTCTGTGTGATTGACCATGCCTCACACCCGTAGCATAGCACCGATCTGATGACAGTCCTATATATTTTCATTTTTGTGGTCCGGGAGGATACAGATGAATAATGACATGGCTCAATTAATACACAGTGCTGACATAGTCCAGTTCATCAAGAGGAGAAGATTAAAGTGGCTGGGTTATGTAAGACGAATGGATGACATCAGAACAACTAGGCAAAAGAATTAGAGAAAGATCTAGGAAAAGATGATAATGAGGACTTTATGTAGAGAATGATTTGAGAAGTATGAATTTAAGAGGCTAGTTGTGTGGTGAGAAGACAATTGAAGAAATCGTAGAACAGGCTAAGACCCACGCTGAGTTGTGATGCTAGACACACAAGATGTACCTTTAAATGCTATAAACATTACTTTTTGTAAAGTAAATTTTTACATTATATTTCTGATTTGATACTAATTTATACCAAATTTAGCCTTTTCTACTACACTATCTTCAATATTTTGTTGTTTGTCTTTTGAACAGAATCTATGTGTTTACCTGCTTTTTATTACTGCATGATCATTTGTGTTGCCAAAAACAGCACTGTTTGGTAGATTCAGATAAATCAAGGCATAAGCCATGACTTGTGATACACAACCAGCAGTTATGATTGCCCTCCTTCCATGTTTGTAACTGCAGATTCTCTTGCTAAACACAAACTGGAACACACCACCTGAAAATCATCATTTATACTGATTTTAATTGAAACACAAATGTGTTAATTGGTAATTTATCATTTATCAAGAACTAGATCAGTTATTAACAGATCTAAAATATGTGAATAATGTCTGTTTAATATTCTGTAATATGAGAACCATAAGAACTCAATAACAGAGTTAATAAATGAGACATAAAAATAACATTGAAAATAAAAGGAAACTGGAGAAGTTTAAGAAAATGAGAAAAGTGATGAGACAAGAAAAAAATATACTTTAAAGGCAAAGAAATATAATTTGTAACAGAACGCAGCCATTTGGAAAGTATGGTTCAAGCAAGAGGCTGCCTGGAATACGGACTAACAAAATCAAGATGTGAGGATACTTAAATGTTACAAATACATAGAGTTCCATGAAGTTAAGTGAAAACATGAAAACATCAGTATTTAACAATTATGTGTATATTATGATATTATGGAATGGGAAGTTCACAGAAAAGAAGTGTAAGAAGAATAGATGCCTAATAATATGGAATAAGACTGCTTTATAGACCATTTTCCAAACACAATTGACTTGTATGAAGTTGCTTTTAACTGAGTAAAAGGAAGGTTTAAAACATAGAAAAGATATAATTACTTAAAACTTCTGGGCTGAAAGGCCATGGTCGAATGCTTTTTGTTATAGTGCTAGACGTTTCTGCCACACCACCGGTGGCCATCTTCAGTAGCAAAGAAAAGTTCGTGAAAGATGGAATGCCGAACAATTCGCCCAGTGAAAAGGGACAAGCAAGATGGCCACCGGTAGTGTGGCCAAAACGTTTAGCACTATAACAACAAGCATTCGACCATGGCCTTTCAGCCCGGAAGTTTTACGTAATTATAGTGACACCGGCCGTGAAAGCCTACGTACTAGAACATAGAAAAGAACTGAAAATATTCTTATGAACTGCATACTTCCTACTAACTCGAGAAAAGATGGGGAAAAGAATACTCATGGGTATTTAAGAATTCCTACCTAGGACCACTGTAGTCTAACCTACAGCTAATATATTTATAAGTGTCTTTGCTTACGTAAAATGTGCAATCAGGGTCTTTAGAACAATCTTTTTTTTTCCAGAAACTCATTTTTCTTAATTTTAAACATACATTTTTAAATTCATTTTTAAAATTAAGAAAAACATAATTTTCTTCACCTCATTTTAAAATAGGTAGGTTTCTGGTATACTGGTACTCCAGTATGTTAGACTGGAGCATACTGGTAGGTTTCTAACACAAGATTATCCATTTTTAATATTCCATTCTTACCCATTCATTACACTAATGTATCAAAATTCATTTTCAAATATTAAATGAGATCACTAAAGACAAGTTATAGTGAAAAAATAGAAGTGCATTATTTATAATTATCGTAATACATGTGACACTCTACATACCAAGGAAATCTCCTACACCTAACGAAATCCCAGATAAGGCAACTAGTTGTTTGGCATTGTTTCCAAAATCCAATGTGAATCCAATACTTGGTCCATATATACCACTTACAAATGCCTGCTGCAAACCTAAAGTGTAAAATTACAATTATTTTATTAACCATAAATCACAGAATGTAAAATAACAGAATACGTTTTTGTAAGGAGGAAACAGTATATACATAAGACCTTCAATTCATGTTAAAACCTTTCACCTTACAGTAGATTTATTAATTCTTCCTTATTGCTTCCTGACACTCTAATCACAAGGCATATTTATTTAAGACATTAATCTTTATTGTTGTAATTTTACACTTGTTCAGCAAAAACCTCAAACTGACCAGAGTGGTCTAAACTTCCTGAGTTCCTGAGACACTATATAACTAGAACACAGATTATCATACCCATTTATGTAACCCATGATCTGGATGAAACCTGATACTCATTAGGTCATCAGGTATAATCCCTGATTATCTCTTATTTAGCAAATATTCGAATTATAGTCAGTCAGGGAATGATGAGTTGGGTGTGGCACTTTATCCATCAGTATAGGTAGGAATCCTGTAAATTAAAATGTTAAGACTCCACCAGTTTCTCAGTCTTTATTGAGTAATTTCTTCTTCTTTAGTAATATTTGTAAAAGGGATATGTATGTAAAGTTCAGTATTGAGTTTAACATCCTCAAATATGGCACAAACAGTGGTGTACCTAGGCCACTGGAGGCCCGGGGCGGACTTCTTTCTGAGCCACCCCCCCCCTTATAATACAATTTCTCTTTAAGTAATACATAGCAAAAACACTTTACTGTTATGTATTGTCTAATTACCGTATTGATACAGTTAGTTAGGAAGCTTATTGTTATTGATTGTTTATAAGAAGCTGTAGTAACGTTTGAAATAAAAATCCACTTTCATATTGTAAATACCCATGGTTTTGTTCACTCATGCAATATGTGATGCACTTTTTTGTGAATTTGTTTGTTCGAGTAACTGACCTGTTTCTGCACTCCGAATCATCCACTGTTTGGTAAAAATTCTGGGGAGAGATTTTAAATAAATTTTTGGCGTCCTGAAATGTTAAATATTGTTCACTGGTGTAATCTCTTTTAGCGTAGGCCTACATGTTATTGCCCAGTATTTCACTCTGTTAAGGCAAATATTGCGACATTTTTGTACCAAGGCACGGCCTTCTTGAGTCGCTGCCACTGCCATTGCCATCTGTGCTGCTTGGGGTTCAACTTGCAACTTCCGATTGCATTGTGTGGCATTGATGCCAGATCAACTGATGCTTCTTTTTTAATATGAATATATTTCTAATAATAAGCTTTACCATTATAAGCTTTTTTTTTAATATATATAAACACTTTATGAGGTAGGGTTGTAATGTAGATTTCAAAATAATATTAAAAAATCTTTGAAACTGATCAATTAAATCCTGCACCTCCCTCCTAGTGTTGCGTTTCAGGATGTGACAATTGGAAATAAATTAACACATTTACAAAAAAAAAAATTTTCCAAATTTGGAGGCCCCCTACTAAGTGGGCCCTGGGGCGGTTTGCCCCTCCCACCCCCTCTTTACTCCGCTACTGGGCGCAAATGCATAAGAGTAGAACTCTTCAATGCATATGTAAGTTAAACATAACTGTACACAGCTAAAGTAATTCAAAGATCAAAACAAAAGTAAAGAAACTAATATAAGCAATGTTCAAACTACAGATAATCTGCTTAACCAGCAACTTGCTGCTGGCATCGATTGTTGTCCACTTCATTTACTCATTAAAATAACACAGTAGTGTGGTGTCCATGTAACCACTGTTGCCAGGGGCAACATTACTGGAAATTAAAGAAAAGAATATTAGTTATGTTATAGAATAATTACTGTAGTTATTGAATAATTTGAAATCCGAACACTATTAGTAGGGAAACTTGAAGAAAACCATAGCATTGCTTTCGAATTGCCATGCACTTGCACTGTCTTGTGTTACCAGCTCAGACATCAGTAATGTTTTACTGCGTGTGTTCATTGACTTCGTAGCAGTTGTCACAGTACAAATGGGAGGGGGACAAATTCGTCCACCCAATGTGTTGCTACTGTATAAACCGGCAAAGTGCCCAGTTAGCAGCTATGTTCCTTTTCGGAACCAACATGCAGCAGTTATTACATACCTATTTGTGGTTTGTTCATTTAGTTTCTCTGTTTGTCTTTATTATTTTTAATTCAATTATGAGTGTCCTGATTTATTATGTATAAGTATAATGGAGTCAGACCCCGTTGAAGCAGAACTGTCTTCTACTGCCAGCAAATGATAGAAAATACTCTAAAAAAATTTTGGCTCTAAAAAGAACACTTGATACTAGGAAAAACTAATTAATTTTTAGCGTAAGTTTTAGGCCTGTTGTAGCGGGGCATTTTTTGGGCATACCTGGGGTAATAACATAATTTGTATTTTTCATAAATAAATAATAAATAACAGGTTGAGTGATAGGGACAGAAATTATAGACTTGGGTAAATTTGTTATTTTGAAACGATCGCAACGTGGCTGCACTGCTGTTGACCTTATGAATGCAGATTTGTTTAATAATATTGTGTGGACCGTTTTAATAACTGCAACTGTACCAAAGTCAGTTCAAGGACACAACAAAATCTGTCAACAAATTACATAACCGTGTCAGGCGAGCGTTACGTCAGAGCCTATCCTTGATGAGTAAACAAGTTACATAATGATGACATGCAGCTGGCGGAGTGATACAAACTGGAAAACAAAGACAATTGAACATACTACAACAGCGCTTCAAAAAATAGCGCTGTTTTCTCTTCCCAGTATAACGCCATCACCACTCGCGAGTGGTCTGTATAAAAGTTTCGAAACGTAAGTGCGGGCCCGCAACAGACCAAAAATGTGATTAACATATAAAAAAATGTGAAGTAAAGTCTAGAAAAATACAAAAGTAATTAACAGTTTTATTTCTTCATTATAAAAACAGTTTTCGGCAATTAATCATTAAAACGGACAATGTGCGGAAAAGTGTGACGCCACCAACTTACGGAACAGCTAAGTAGCCATGCATTCATATTAAAATTTCAACAAAGGTTTTCTTTTAAAATTAATTAAGTAATGTGGAAATAAATTTTAATAACATGTAACACGAGAGCTCTCAAATCATAAAATCATTGTGTGTGTGTGTGCGTGAGTAAGCGGGTAGACAAAGAAGGCTGGTTTGCGTTGTTTGTATTTTAATTTAATTCATACTTAATTTCTTAAAATTTATTTGGAATTTGTATACCATGTTTTCATTCTCATTGTAGCAGAATGATTATATAATTAATAACTTTCGTAGATGTGAATTTCCAGTAGAGAGAGGATGGCAGGAGGTAGTTTGTTAATAATAAAATTATAGTAAAAAATGTCAATAAAACTCTATTCCTGGGAAACAAAATAAAGTTTTTCTTTATTTGGAACAACCAGTTCTGATCTCCTGGGTTCGTCGAAAAGAACCCGAGGAAAAAATGGTAAGTACACATATATTTTTGATACGTAGTTGGTAACGAGATGGCACACCACAGTAAACAGTAAATACAGTAACAGTAATATTAGTTCAAATTATATTTATTAAATATCAATAATATCAAACGTATCAGTGGCGCCCGAACAGGGACAATTTTATATAAATAAATTTATATAAAATACGGCCTACTCGGGAGAACAGAATGGTTGTTGGGAATGTGTATTTACGTATGTACGTAAATTAGACGTAAGAGGTTATGTTTAATATGGGTGAGTAGAATATTTTTCAATAAGTATATGTTACGTATAATAAGATTATATAAAGAAATATATATAAAAAATTTTTAAGAAAAATGGCAGACAATCATGAAACTGTCAGCGTCACTGACAGTGTAGATGAAAGCCAGATAAGCGTAACTGAATCCCAAATCATGCATGAAGGTGTTCACTCAACACCAGTCATGAACAAAAAGGCTGAAGATAATGATATGATCAAGATGATGAAATTGCTTTTTAATGAACAGAAAAACGATGTGCAAGAGTTCAAAAGTAGTATAAATGAGAAGTTCGATATTCAAAAGAATAGTTTTGAAGAGTTGAAACATGAAATACAAGAAATTAATAAACATTTAGAAAGCACTAACGAAACAATAAGAAACAGTTTAAATAAATTAGAACGGAATGTTGAGAAATTAGGTGACAATGTTTTAAATATGACAAAATGTAACAATGACGAAATAGTAGACAATTCTGAGAGTATAGTGGGGGTGAAGAATAATGTAGAAGCAAATGATGAAAATATAATAACAAATAGTACTGATGAAGTTTTAGAATGCGATAATGAAATGTTAATGAGTGTTTATGAAATAGAGAGAGAGTGGAAGAATAATGTAGTAATTGAATGGGGACAGAGGGCAAATTTTCCCCTTATTGTTTATAATGATGATGATGATTTAATGTTGTTTTTTCAGGGCAAGAGACCCTTATTGTTAAATGAAGTAATGTTGTATAATGTTGTACCCTCTGTCCGTAATAATTATGAGAGTGTGATGTGGTGCTATGAAGAAAGAGAGTTATGTATTGAGAGTGAAATAGAACTATATAAGTTAGAAAGAAAGTATGATAAATTGAGAAAAATACTAGAAGGGGTGATGATGAATCATGTGAAATACGTACCTGTTGAAAGAGAGACAGAGAATAATTTTGATAATATCTTACCTGACTATAATGACTTACCTGACGTAGTAGTTGAGGAATACAAAAATGAGAAAACAATTTACCTGACGTTAACAAATAACACTGATACAGACTGGACAATCCTAACTTATGGTAACAAGATTTATAGTGGTACAATGGATGAAATAGAGTTGATAGATTATTATGATAGTAATGATTATCATAACTTGTGTGTGGATAATACTGATGAATGTTACAAATACACTAGATATATATATGACGATGGAGGATGAGCGAAAAGATCAGTGTTGGGACATTTTTAAATATTGTAAATTTTTGGTAATGACCTTGCTGATTTGGACATCTGAAGTGAGATACACTTGAACAGTTTTGACGCATATTTTGTAAATAATATTGAAGTCATTTGTGTGTATTGTGAAATGTTAGAAAAGTAATGTGTATATGTTTTAGAAAATGTTGTGTTAATAATAATAATATTATTAATATTTTGCATTCTAATTAAATAATAAAATAATTATGAAGACAATAATTAATGATTTATAGAATGTTGATAATAATTGAAATATGTTATTTTAATAATCAAATGAATATTTAATTTTAATAATCAATTGAATTAAATAAGTTGAGATGTTTAGATATTGTGATTGAATGTTATGTGTTTGAATCTTATAATGAATATAAATTGTGTGATGAGATTCTGATTTAATAATAATTAATAAATAAATAAATATTAAATGGTTTATTTTGTGGAATAACATAATGATTAAAAATATATGTTAATAATAAATTTGAAAATTTTGAGTAACCTAATTACAGCAAAGGCTAAATAAATGAAATGATGATAAATAAAAAGAGTTAATGAAAAATTTTAAATAATGTTTATAAATTTTTAGATAAATTATTTAAAAGAGAATTGTTTGTTTAATGTATGCTAATAATCCAGGTTGATTTCTATTTTGTGTATTATGTTATGTAATGTATTATACAAGATGTGGGGATAATTTTGGGGGGTAGTTTGGTGCTCAATGAAGTGATAGAACAGTGGAGTGTGGAACTGCAACGGTTGAAAGTTTAGTTATCCATTATAATTAATTAGTTAGTAAGTTGCTGTCGCTGGGGTGGCATGTGCCCCAGTAGATAGCGGAAAGTGTTGGGGGTAACCGAGAGTGTTACCTCCATCGGAGGCCAACATGGCGAATATGCACGGCACACCTTTTGTACAATTTTATATTGTAACTTGATAATTGCCGTGTCGTGCATAAGAATAACGATGTAGACATGCCTGAAGGAAGAGTTGATTTCCCCGACTTTTCGGGCGATTACTGCCTTACCAGCACTAATCGTGGTTTTGGCGAGTGGTTAGCTATGGTCATACCAAGTCCCTTGACCATAGCTGGCTTGAAATTGGTACAGATTTGAAATTTAATGGGGGGAGAACTTAGGGGAAATCCCGGGAACTATGGAACAGCGGCTGCCACTCTGTTCGAGGAGGAACAGCAGAGCCAGGTGGTAGATCCGTCTTAAGGGTGTAATTATTTAACAAGAACATGATGATGTTCACTAATTTTAAAACTTAATAGCGGAAGCAGAGACACGGAGAGGTAAAACCTGCTCCAAAATATACAGTCTCTGTGGAAGCGGAAAGGCGCCACAGTCTTACATAATTTGAAATAGTGTGTGTGGCTGGGAGGTTATCCAGATGGATAACGTATTAAAATTTTGCTATATTTTAATTAATAATGATGATTTGCTACTCAATAATTTTGTTTGAATTTAAAAAATAGATGCACTAAATACTTCCTATAATGTGTTTATTATGTCTTAGTGTGTTGATTGCATTTAGTATGTTAGGAATAAGAATTATAAAAATATGATAATATGTTTTCAATGTGTTTATAGATTTTAAAATAAAATGAAAAATAGTTGTGATAGGTAAAATTTTCAATGGGTTGCAAAAGATAGAAATGGGTGATAGTAATTGTTTGAATAAAATGTGTAATAATAAATGTTTGAATCAGTTCAAGTTGAATTTTGTGGGACATACAGATCTGTCCAAATTGAAGTCAGAGTTAAAGAAATAGTAGAGATGAAAATAATGCAATGTTGTTTTGAGTTAATGTATGTTATAGAATTTTGAGAAGTATAAGTGGAGACACAGTAGTTATGGAGATTTTATGTAGAGTTTTGAGCGATATATTGTTTATTTTGATGTTATTTTGTTGTAATTGTAGTGATGTAATGAGATTGAGATTTTTTGGGGATGGCAATTTTGTAGTAGGGGTAGTGTAATGTGGGAGTCCGCAACATAAGGGTTGGGACGGGATTTGGTATAGATTTTAGTGGAGACGGGGTTGCCTTAGGTAAAATCTGGGAACCAGTGAACGGGAATTGAGCTTTTTTTGGGGGGGGGAACACGTATCCTATGTACAAAGGGTTAGAGAGTATTTTTTTTTTATATAAGAGTAGAAGGTGGCGAATTGGAGTTAAAATAGTAAGTAGTTAGAGGTAGAGAAGGGTTAGTAGATTTTTTGATAGTGGGGTGTCATACTAGTTAAAGATTTTGTAAGGGGGTGTTAGAGTAATAAAAGGGGTAAGTTTAGGAGTAAATGCCAAGTTGATAAAGTAAATTATAATGAATAACGTAGAATCACCCAAATTAAGGAAATGGAATAATGATTGCCATGAAAAAAAAAAAAAAAAAAAAAATTGTAATTTTGAGAAACGAATTAATAAGAGTAAATCAAGTTTAAAAGTAATTTTTTGATTTTATATGCCAATTTAATGATGTAAAGTGTGTAAATTTTAGATATAAATTGTTTATTTTAAGATGATAATAACAGTGTGAATTATTAATGTACTATGTTTTCTTATGTTATATTGTGTTTGTTAGTATTTAAGAGAATTTTATGATTTTCAATATTTTAAATGCGTTTTTAAATTGGGGATGAGAGAAATTTAATATGGTAATGGGAAATGTTTGTGAGTCAGTCGTCTGTTTATTTAAATTCTGATGGGAATCAGGGCAATGATTTTGAATTTTGGGATAAAGTTAATAAGGGAAGTAGATGGAATTTTAAGAGGGGTATCATATTGTTGCTAGATATTTTGCTATATATGTTAGTAATAAGTGAGTAAAAACAAAACCAGCGCTTCTTAGCGCAAACCAGCACCGCTAGGGGGAAAAAGATCAGTTGGGGATATGGTGTTGTATAAGGCCACTATTTGATATTTTGATTTGTTGTTTCAGTGTTTGGTGGTGCTGTGGCGGCGGACCTGAGCTGGCCTGCGCGTCAGAACAGGGGCGTTGCGTGTCTGTCTGACTCTACGGTGTTGGGATCTCGAGAGAGAAGTCCAGTATTGTCATGCAGATGCGGTCACAGTCACCGGACCAAGGGTGAGTTGATTATATTTTTTTTTTTTTGTAAACCATACAGGGGGTTGTGGCGACATATCCTGGCTGATCCCTCTAGCAAGTATGAATGTGTCAATGAGATTTTTTATGCTTCGGCATAAAATATCTCATTGAGGGGGTATTGTAGCGGGGCATTTTTTGGGCATACCTGGGGTAATAACATAATTTGTATTTTTCATAAATAAATAATAAATAACAGGTTGAGTGATAGGGACAGAAATTATAGACTTGGGTAAATTTGTTATTTTGAAACGATCGCAACGTGGCTGCACTGCTGTTGACCTTATGAATGCAGATTTGTTTAATAATATTGTGTGGACCGTTTTAATAACTGCAACTGTACCAAAGTCAGTTCAAGGACACAACAAAATCTGTCAACAAATTACATAACCGTGTCAGGCGAGCGTTACGTCAGAGCCTATCCTTGATGAGTAAACAAGTTACATAACGATGACATGCAGCTGGCGGAGTGATACAAACTGGAAAACAAAGACAATTGAACATACTACAACAGCGCTTCAAAAAATAGCGCTGTTTTCTCTTCCCAGTATAACGCCATCACCACTCGCGAGTGGTCTGTATAAAAGTTTCGAAACGTAAGTGCGGGCCCGCAACAGACCAAAAATGTGATTAACATATAAAAAAATGTGAAGTAAAGTCTAGAAAAATACAAAAGTAATTAACAGTTTTATTTCTTCATTATAAAAACAGTTTTCGGCAATTAATCATTAAAACGGACAATGTGCGGAAAAGTGTGACGCCACCAACTTACGGAACAGCTAAGTAGCCATGCATTCATATTAAAATTTCAACAAAGGTTTTCTTTTAAAATTAATTAAGTAATGTGGAAATAAATTTTAATAACATGTAACACGAGAGCTCTCAAATCATAAAATCATTGTGTGTGTGTGTGCGTGAGTAAGCGGGTAGACAAAGAAGGCTGGTTTGCGTTGTTTGTATTTTAATTTAATTCATACTTAATTTCTTAAAATTTATTTGGAATTTGTATACCATGTTTTCATTCTCATTGTAGCAGAATGATTATATAATTAATAACTTTCGTAAATGTGAATTTCCAGTAGAGAGAGGATGGCAGGAGGTAGTTTGTTAATAATAAAATTATAGTAAAAAATGTCAATAAAACTCTATTCCTGGGAAACAAAATAAAGTTTTTCTTTATTTGGAACAACCAGTTCTGATCTCCTGGGTTCGTCGAAAAGAACCCGAGGAAAAAATGGTAAGTACACATATATTTTTGATACGTAGTTGGTAACGAGATGGCACACCACAGTAAACAGTAAATACAGTAACAGTAATATTAGTTCAAATTATATTTATTAAATATCAATAATATCAAACGTATCACTGTCACAACCAGAAACAGCTGTTATGTATCCATGCCACTCCACTGAAATAACACGATGATGCATGTCACTTCACTGTTCAGAGTCTCTTCATAAATTGCTTAAAATAAAGCAACAATGTAAGTTAAAAGTGATTTAAAGTGAAGTATTCTCTAAAAATAACTGTTTAGGGGGAAAACAAACACATCTTTTACCTGTAAAAAAATTTTACCTGTAAAACAAAACGTTGCAGTCAGTATCATCAAATTTTGTGTTCTAAACAATTTCCAGGTTTTTTTCAATGCTTCGAGAGGCCCTTGTTTTTTCTCCTCTGATTTGTCTACTTTTACTGTTCTCAGCAGTAAAAAACATACAGATGACAGTGCAGCAATGGATGCAAGCACATAGATAATTAACCTTCTCATGTCTCTGTCTATGTACTTCATACCAGATAGTTTTACATATGCAAATATGTTGCCATAGAATTCACTGTAAATCAAAAACAGCAAATTATAATATCAATAATGGCAAACATTCTTTGACTTATTATCAACTACATTAATTACATTCAGTTTATTATTCAACTACTTATATAAACTGAATGTAGATTAGGCCTAACTGAATAAAACAACAAATGCTGCATTAGTTAGCCATAAACTGGAAGCATAGTTGGCCACTTGCTGATTGTCAAAATATGGATGTCCAAATCGTACAACTGATCATTGTCCACTGGAGATAATACCTATCCAGCAATACATGTGTTTCTAGCTGACCAGTGTCTGTCAATTTTTAGTTTGTTTCAGTCCCGATTCAATATAACTTTCAGTGGCCATAGCCCTTCAGTTTGGATAATTGTCAATATAAAGTGTTTCTTGTAAGTGATTTTCATGGATGTAATGGATGTCAATAACTTATATTTTTTGGAAAATCCATACCTCATGAGGCACCAAGTGAAACATAAGAAAAAAGATAGTATAATCTTGCATACCCTATAATGGACTTTGCTTAGTCATAAGGTTAATTAATTTCTTAAGATACACTGTAAAAATTTGATACTGAATGTTGTAACGTCACAGAACGTTCCATAAAAAGAAATCATTTATATAGTAAGTTAGCATAAGAGGAAAGTGAAGTGAACAGTATCGAACCCAAGTAGTCCCAAAAAATTGTGTAATTTTGTATAATAATTATTTCTATCAATCTATCGCAGCTAAGGCGAGACCGAGAGGCGAAAAATCGACAAGACATGGCAGGAAGGCTTTTCCCGTACATAGACATACCCGACTGACTTAACCTCAACGAGAGTCGCCAAAAAGTATCGCTGAAATAGAGCAGCGATACGGCAAATTCTAATAGAAAGCACGCAGCCAGAACGTCGACGGCCCAGGAGGGTCCCAAACATTTAATAGAGAACGAATTCTGCTGTGTTCGCATTGACTGACTAACGTGACAAATAATTCCCCCGAACGTAAACAAACAATACACCGAGCCTTCCTCAAAACTGCATGGGGATCAGCGCTGCGGTGGCAGATTTCTGAATCAACGCTAAACAGATGATTCGTAGTGGCGGCGTTTGAACAAGATTTTACTGCCAAACGTTTTGACAAAAAGTGCGGAAAAAGTAACGAGCGGAAAAATTGACTTTAAATAGATTCAGTGTACACCCGAAGAGGCGAGATCGAGAAACTACCCGAAGGAAGTGTCCAGTGAGAGAATAAACGACCGTTGGAACGTGAGTTACCAAAATTAAAGTTAGTTGTTACCTGGTTACAATTTATCACACAGTTGTACTTTACACGCCACACATACACCTTCAAATCACTTAGTTTTTTTTTCTTGTAAGGCATCTAATTGATATGTCTTGGTAGTTCAAAGGAGTCACGTCCTGAGATTAAAGTTTTTTCATATATTAAACTCATGCTTGTCAACTGAGTCAGAATCTGAAATACTAGCCGATACTTGATTGGATATATTGTCAATAATAATAACTTGTAAAATTTTTTTCTCTGCAATTTTATAATTTTTATGAATGATAGTCCTTCAGACGATTTGTTTGTTGTTGTTAAAGAATTATTAAACTTAACTGATTTTTCAAAGCTAAACTGACTTGTTTAAATTTTTTCCTAGATTTAAAAATTTTATCACTCACATTTAATTTTTCTTGGAACAAACGTTTCCAAGTGGCGCCCACAAAAAGCATAGTTTTAAGTTGTGTTACAGGACTACATCACTGCAGAGGATCCAGTCAACAGAGTAAGTAACAAAAGTGCGCGGAGGTAACGCCCGACACAGTTTACAATTACACACACCATATACATTACTTTTCACCCAATACTTGTGATTTGTTATAAATTGGCAGCCCAACTTGTGAGGCTTGAAAAAGACGGAACAAGCCCGGCAACTACCAACATATTAAAATGCCGCAACCAAAGGGAAAAAAGGTGAAGAAGACTGTGGAACCCGAGTTGAGTGTGGAAGACGGAGAGGCAGTACAGGTCGAGGAAACAGAATTAGAACCGCCCACACTAGAAATGGAAAGACCGGTACAAACGGCAGAGGAATTAGAAGAACAAACGGGAGAAGAACCCATACAAATGGTAGAACAGACAGAGAAACCCGAACCAGAAAAAATAATAGCAAGCGTTGATATGAATGCAATAATGGTGATGCTCCAAGAAATGAATAAAAACAGACAGGAAGATAAGGAAGAGAATAATAGAAATAGACAGGAAGACAAGGAGGAGACTAAAAAAAGTAATGAGCAAATGTTCCAAAGGATGGAAGAAAAAATGAACAAAAACACAGAATCTTTAAAGGAGGGTATGAACAAAAATATAGAATCCCTGAATAAAAACAGACAGGAAGATAAGGAGGAAATAAAAGGAAGCATAGAGTCCCTGAAAAAAGAAATTAGCATAAAATACGAAATAGTAAACAAAAGGATCGATGATAATAAGATCGATAGTGACAGGAAGGTCGAAAACATGGAGAAACAATTGGAAAGGTTACGGGAAGGAAACAATACACGTTTCGAAAGTATAGAGGAGCAAACAGTAGAGACCAAACAAGATGTTAGAAATCTCGAAAACAAGGTAAGGCAGAACCAAGACGCCATCATGCAGGAAGTCCAGAAAGACGTTAGCGAGAGGATGCAGGAAACATATGACATCGCTAACAGGCTGGATGAACAAATAAAAACTAACAAAAATAGCATACTGGAAATAGACCAGAGAGAGAAAAACCTGCAGGAAAGATTAGAGGCGCTGAGAGACACACCAATACTAAACACTCATACGTGTCATGGTGAAAACAGGGAAGTAATCAACTTCCAGGACTACCGACGAAACCCAATGGAATTTTTGGAAAGAATGGAGGAGGTTATTGGGAGAAGTAGAGAAACAAGGTGGGACAGGATAAGAGAGATGCTTGACGAGACGTTTAAAAATACTAAGGATAACTGGTGGATAGCGGTACGACCCGAAATAACGAATTTAGCAGAATTTAAACGCCAGTTTAAGGAAAAATATTGGTCAGAGACCGCACAAAACAGGGTAAGAATGGACATTTTTTATGGCAAATACGACGCGTCCTATGGACAGTCCCCGACGTCTTATTTCCTGGGAAAGGTATGTTTAGCACGGAAGTTGATACCGCCGATCCCAGAAGAATGTTTGGTAAGGCAGTTAGCTGGACATTACAGCTATGGGATCAAGGATGCCCAATTATACCAACAGATTAGCAAAATAGCCGATCTGGCCAAATTATTGGAAAATTGCAAATCCACAGGAAGGTTCCAGGATTACCAACCCCCCAATCGTAAGGTAGAGTACAACAACAATAATAACAGACCAAACCGGAATGGAGGTGGGAACAGTAATAATCTAAACACCAATAATCAGAATAATAATATCCCACCAAATGGCCGAAATGATACCACTCAGGGCCCAATTAACCGCAACTATCCGGGACCAAACAGAGGTAATTACACCGGGAATAACTACGGTAGGAACTTCCACCAGGGAAACGGTTATCGCGGGAATAATTATAGAGGAAGTAATTTTGGTCAACGTAATGGTTATCGCAATGGGGGAAACCAAGGAGGAAGTGATAGGAGAAACCAAAATGAGTACAGGCCCCAGGTAAATTATACAATGGCCAATAACCGACGGCCATATCCACCTAATGTACCCACTTACATGTTTTACCCACAACAGGCGCCAGCTACCCAGGGTAACACGGCGAATAGCCAACCTATTAACGGTAATCCCGAGGTCAGGCAGGAAACACAGACGGGTCAGCAACCCAATGTTCCGGGAAACCGGGCCAATGAGACAGTGGCTCATTTAAACTAAACGCGGCAGTGAAAAAGGAAAACCGCCCTTCACTGAACCAATATTATGGGGTGACAAACGACGAACATAGACAGGACAAAGACGGGACTATATTAAGAATAAATAATTACCTTAAGGATATTAGAGAGGAGTTATTAGAAGAAGGTGACGATATCATTAAAAATAGCAACCAGGGGAATAATAGTATCGTCCAGAATAAATGTCATAGACCAGGCATTTGAAGGAGTAGAGGTGATAAACATCGAAGGTCGAATATTGAAAAGAGAAGGAATTAAAAAGGAATGGGAATAATAAATAAGGACATAATATAAGGAACACAACCAAAAGGGGTTGAAATAATCAACGTAATTAACCCAAACTGACAAATATAACCAAAATATTATCAAACATGAAAACAATACCTACGAGGTAACTGACACAATCAGGAACAAGGTAAAAGGAACGTATAACCAGACTTCATTAAAAAGTACCATGATTAAAAAATCGCAAGTCAAATACTCAATCAGTAACCAAGTACCATGACCAAAGACCCAAGTCAGATACAGCATCATAGAGAAGGTACCTTGACTAAACATGTCAACGTGAATTTTTTAACTTAGCCATAATTAGAAAGGAGATAGAGATTTTTAAATAAATATAAATATTATTGTATAACGATTGTTATTAATAAATATTACGAGATGGACACATTCCATCATAGGCAAGATTTATTTCCAATAGCCGTGTCAACGTATATTTACCAGCTTACCCGTACTTAGAGAAGGAGAATGATTATTATTAATAAATATTACGAGATGGACACATTCCATCATAGGCAAGATTTATTTCCAATAGCCATGTCAACGTATATTTACCAGCTTACCCGTACTTAGAGAAGGAGAGAGATTGTTATTAATAAATATTACGAGAAGGACACCTTACACCAAAGGCATAAAGATATATATATAAAATATAGATTTATTTCCAATAGCCATGTCAACGTATATTTACCAGCTTACCCGTACTTAGAGAAGGAGAGAGATTGTTATAAATAAATATTACAAGATGGACACTTAGTAAAGGAGAAAAGAAGGAGAAATACTGTCATATATTTGATACTAAATGGATATGATAAATGAAAAAAAGGGAAAACAGTGTGTTACATAAGGAGGTAATGATGAATATGAATATAGCTATTAACATTGAATGATTTTAAACGATAATTTTAACCTGCGGAGAACGATATATTAGTATAATTGTGAATTAACCAGAAGAGTTTAAGAAAGGGAATTTATGTGTAGGAGCCTATGATCTTTGAATATTGTATTTTTTTATTTTTTATTATTATTATTATTTGTTGCAAAGGTGCAATTATTAGTTTCTGAACAGGGATGTGTTGCCTCTGATTTCAGTAGTGATAGACAGGAAGGGACAGAGAATGTATGCCATAGCGAGCCACTCTGACTCCCAACCCTCTATGTAAGTTAGGGAATTGATAGGGATTTATATCAAAGATTAATTATAAAACATCAAGGTAAAAAGGAAAGGAATAGGTGATATGACAAAGAACGAACTAGGAATATTGAGTTGGATTAATATATTAAAGGAGTAGTACAGGAATTTAATTATAAGATAAAAGAATGAGATATAAAGAAGCTAATAAAGGGTTATTATAGAGATGATAATTTCATCAAAACCAAAGATATGTTTTTCCAAAATTATCAACTTTAACGGGAGGCATATGTAACGTCACAGAACGTTCCATAAAAAGAAATCATTTATATAGTAAGTTAGCATAAGAGGAAAGTGAAGTGAACAGTATCGAACCCAAGTAGTCCCAAAAAATTGTGTAATTTTGTATAATAATTATTTCTATCAACTTGAAAAAACGACCAAACTATGACTAAGACAAAACCCCATATATATTATTCAAGTGAATAAGAGTAAAAAAACCATAAGACACTATAAGAGAGAGAAATAATGTCAGAATCTACCAGAATAAAGTCAATAATTATTAAGTTTTATAACTATGAATATAGTATTAAAAACTAATTTTTTGTGAATAAATGGACATGATCCATCATTATATTATGTGATGTAAATAAAATAAATGTATTAAATGACTTAAATACATTATTAGAAAGAGTTTAAGTTAAAATAAAAATTGTATATTTGCAATGACAAAAAAAAATATTAATGTGTTGGATTTGAGACCATACACCAAGATTTCATGAAAAAATTAATTATTATCAGATTTAAATAAAAACTATATGTAATTATCAAGCAGACAATAGTGAACAATTTATCTTAAATAAAGGAAGCTGTCAAATGAATAAAAGGCAGCCAAAATAGCCAAAAACAGTGTTAACTAAAAACATGTAATAGGCATCTAATATTGTATAATTTATGAATTTAATGTTGCCAAAATGCAACCAAACTGTATTAGAAAGCTGTAATATGATATAAAGCAACTATACTAATATACCTGACCAACTTTAACATTGTAATAGTCAAGTCAGCAAAATATTTACTTATACCATGTATGGCTGAAGCCAATTATCCAGTACAAAAATAATCAGATCTGGCTAAAATACTTACATAATACTAACAAAATAAGATAGAAAGGTACAATACATCAAAATACCTTAATAAGAAATAAACTCAGTTGAAAGTAAAATCAATTCTAAAAGAATTTAACTGTTTAGAGTGAGATTTGTCACACCATAAAAAATGACATCTCAAGACAATCAATGATGCTATGTCATCTTGTGATAAATATAAAATATGTGCAAAGTAACCAGGTATCACAAAAGATAGACAAAATAATAAACTCTGTGTGTATAGTGGTGAAATAACACATATATTAAAGAAAAGACTAATCATTGTATTAGAAAACTGACAAGAATTTAGGCCATGAGCAGAGGCCATATAAAATTGTATTTATTTGTGTTTTATTGATGTTAAATTTTGTTTATTTTGTTGTAGGAGAGTAGTAGTAGTAGATGTCCAGCTTGTGAAGGGAATTTTATAACTCCACAACAATTTTTATTATAAATATTGAGTTTTTAATGACTACAACTCAAGGTGAGGGTTGTAAATTGTAATGTTTTTTAGACTTAAGTTAATTAGATACCAATCATATTTAGTATCGCTAGATTCAGTAAAAAACAAGGAATCTAAATACATTAATGGCATACAAATTGTAAGTACTAATGTGAAACTGTTTGATAAATACCAGTGTAAATTTTGAAATATCCATTGTATGAAGAATAAGAAATTCGTTCTAAAAGCTTCTACGGAAGTGAAAATTGTTCTATGACATTCCATTTCATTTATTCTCGAACAATCTAGAAAGAATTTTTACACAAATATACCGGAAGTCGACGAAAACAGTCATCCCGATTTAGTATAAAAGCGAGACAAAATTTGACCGAAAAACACTTGAAAACTGAACGCCAGAACTGATGCATCTCACACAACACTGATCAACGCAGCTAAGGCGAGACCGAGAGGCGAAAAATCGACAAGACACGGCAGGAAGGCTTTTCCCGTACATAGACATACCCGACTGACTTAACCTCAACGAGAGTCGCCAAAAAGTATCGCTGAAATAGAGCAGCGATACGGCAAATTCTAATAGAAAGCACGCAGCCAGAACGTCGACGGCCCAGGAGGGTCCCAAACATTTAATAGAGAACGAATTCTGCTGTGTTCGCATTGACTGACTAACGTGACAAATAATTCCCCCGAACGTAAACAAACAATACACCGAGCCTTCCTCAAAACTGCATGGGGATCAGCGCTGCGGTGGCAGATTTCTGAATCAACGCTAAACAGATGATTCGTAGTGGCGGCGTTTGAACAAGATTTTACTGCCAAACGTTTTGACAAAAAGTGCGGAAAAAGTAACGAGCGGAAAAATTGACTTTAAATAGATTCAGTGTACACCCGAAGAGGCGAGATCGAGAAACTACCCGAAGGAAGTGTCCAGTGAGAGAATAAACGACCGTTGGAACGTGAGTTACCAAAATTAAAGTTAGTTGTTACCTGGTTACAATTTATCACACAGTTGTACTTTACACGCCACACATACACCTTCAAATCACTTAGTTTTTTTTTCTTGTAAGGCATCTAATTGATATGTCTTGGTAGTTCAAAGGAGTCACGTCCTGAGATTAAAGTTTTTTCATATATTAAACTCATGCTTGTCAACTGAGTCAGAATCTGAAATACTAGCCGATACTTGATTGGATATATTGTCAATAATAATAACTTGTAAAATTTTTTTCTCTGCAATTTTATAATTTTTATGAATGATAGTCCTTCAGACGATTTGTTTGTTGTTGTTAAAGAATTATTAAACTTAACTGATTTTTCAAAGCTAAACTGACTTGTTTAAATTTTTTCCTAGATTTAAAAATTTTATCACTCACATTTAATTTTTCTTGGAACAAACGTTTCCAAGTGGCGCCCACAAAAAGCATAGTTTTAAGTTGTGTTACAGGACTACATCACTGCAGAGGATCCAGTCAACAGAGTAAGTAACAAAAGTGCGCGGAGGTAACGCCCGACACAGTTTACAATTACACACACCATATACATTACTTTTCACCCAATACTTGTGATTTGTTATAATGTTAAATAAAAAAAAATAAATTATTATAAAATAAACAACAAAAGAGTACATAGTGCATGCAAGGAGTTTTCAGGAAAATGATCCCTATCTAATTTGAAGGGACAAATTCCATCAGAATAGAACTTGTCATTTTATATGAAGACAAATGTGATGGATACTGTTCAATGACTTCACATGTTGAGCTGTATATGGACTCATACAGTTTCGCAGTTGTACTCATATGGATGATTATCCATGACCAGTTAATTGTCTTACTATACTTCCAGTGGGCAAATAGAATTATTGCAATTGTTACAACAAGAATTGAGGTAACATAATATGGTGAACTCTACAGCTAAAGCCAAAGTTATGACTACCACTGTAATGCCAGTTAGATGTAAACAAGAATATAAAAAAATATAGTGAGGCCTATACTTATGTATAGATCAGAAGCAACACCAGAAGACTCAACAGCTAGAAACATAAGTTACTTTAATGAAGACACCGAGAAACATAATAAGCAAAAAATGATGATAGAATAATGTGCAAAATAATAGGTATTGTGGATTTGGATAAAGAAAAGGCAAGAACTCTGAACCAAATATGTTGGCAGAATGGATGATGATGACAGATTAGTCAAGAAGGCCTGAGTTAATTGTCCAAAAAATAATAGAAGATTTTGACACAGATAATGGGATGAGAGACTGCATTGAGTGGTAAAGTTTATTATAAACAAAAGAATCATCTAAATCAATAGATGAGGAATTGAATAAATCTTGTAGTCACATTTCCTCATATTACTCAGCATATCCTCAGAAGGGTATGCTGACATATGTAACATAAGGGTTACAGATGTTAAAAAATAATATATTACTACCATTAACACTTTAAATACTGGCCTTATTACAAGACTGTTAATACCATAAAACTGGGTATTTTTAACACTTTGACACCGATGGACGTCATTTGACGTCCTTTGAAAACTTCCAAAAATGCCGATGGACATCAATTGACGTCCTGAAGTTTCAATGTGTTTTTCATATGTATAAAGACGTCCTTGGAGTTGTTATGAAATGATGTCAGGCCTTGTAGTACCCAAATCATCTGCTAGATCACATATGCGTTCACTTTCGTAGGTACAGTTGACATGAAACAGCGCGCTACAAACTGTTTTGCTAGTTGGCTAAACACCACTTATGTGTCAAATTGTCAGAAAAGCGTTTCTTGTAAAAAAATTACAAAAGTACACCTTTATAAACCAATATGTATTATAAGCATTATATAATGTATTGTTTAATCCATTTCTAGCAAGTAAAAATAAAATTTCAAGTTTCTAGTAACAACATGTGTTTTGGCCAATTTTTTCTTCCAAAAACATCACTTTTTTGAAAACCAAATTCAGGGAAAATAACCAACACCAATATAACCAATATATTTATTGTTATGTGTAAAATTGTATATACAGTGTTTTTAATATTTTAACGATCGACGAACTTCAACAAGGGATAATCCTGATGATGGGGCATATGTCCCGAAACGCGTTGAATTAAATATAGAAAAAAGGCCACCAGACGGACAAGAAAAAGGTAAACTATTTTACTAATTATATACTTATTATAAGCTTCGTCAGAGGCACTCCCAGTAGCAGCCTCTGATGAAGCTTATAATGAGCGAAAACTGGTTCAGGCTATAAGGTAAAACTTTTATGTTTTTACTCACTGTGTTCCGAGTCGGTAGTGATTTAATTATGTTTATTTTACTTTATATGGAGTGGAAATATAGCATCAGTCTGGTCTAGATTAGTGACCAACTCATTGGTTTCAGTAAACACAAACTTTTTGCAAATAACCAGGTAATCATTCAGGAATCAAATCACTTGCAACATGCTGAATACAAATTGAGTACACTGTGTTTACTATATAATTTGAGGATTTCAACAGGGAAGACGAAGCATCTCATTCTTAAGGATCCCATCAGAAGTAAATTAATAATAAATGATAAGATGCTTGGACTGGTCTCACATTTTCAGTACGTGGGGGTGTAATATCCAGTTATGAGCAGGATTCCTTAAAATAAAATTAATGTTCTAAAATCCTTTAGAATAAATGCATCATTAGAATAAAATCAACAGATTGCAAGCTCTCGTAGGGACTACAAGGGTAGTTTGAAAAGTTCTCAGCCTGACACAAATAGTGCTAGGAGTATCAAATGGCTCTGCTTGAAAGTTTGAGTCATTTATGACACTGAAATGTTTTCAACACTATAATTAGAACATCCAGTGACTTACGCAGATATGAAGAGCATCCAAAATATGCCAACATTTCTGGGAATGTGTTCTGGTTTTGACATAACAGTGAGATAGTTGCCTTCACTAGTCCACAGCAGTGCGTTACTGATTCCGACAACGATTGCAAAACTGTACAGTGCCCACGCTTCCTCTAAATTCATCGCAGCCATGTAGATTCTGTGTAAGTAAACTGAAATTGGTAAAACAGTTAATCAACTAAATTTTAATAACTCTTATTAACTTAATTACTATGTAACTTGTATCATAGTTTTCGTTTTCAGTATAGTACATAACGGTATACGCTTGTTTCCATGTCAAACATATCAGTATGTACAGTACATGACAGTAAGCACACACACACACACACACACACACACACACACACACACACACACACACACAAATGTCATCTTAAACTTAACCAAGTGAAAAGTTAAATTATGTATTTAGTGTGACTGGGTGGAAAGTTAAATGTTATATACATTTTTGATAATTTATAATGACTTATATTTATGATGCTTTACTAAAAACTAAAAATTGGAACATAATTACCACATCTCTGGTATAGCTATAGGTTTCACTATAATTTCAGACTTCTGGCCACAAAAGATAAGAGAGGCAGGATGCATGGTGGAAGGTGGATATCAAAGCCAACTAATGAAGAGACATTTCTTCAAGAAGAGTGAAATGTTAGCATAAAGAATGTTAGAATTAAGATCGGAGTTTTGAAAACACATCTGTAGTACTTGATGTGTCACAGGAGTTATAGTTAAACACTTGGGGTAGAAAACTAGAAGCATTTGTATTACGATTTGTATTACATACCAGAAACTGCTGAGAATTAAAGTGGATCATAAAGAGAGAGATGAAAAGAAAAGTCAAGTTTATGGAGACTTATTATTAAGTGACCATATGTAAATAAAACAGTAAGAGATAACTACTGAGGAAAACTAGGTGACAAAAATACTACACACAGATCAATACTTTTATTTAGTTGCATATATATTTAGTGTCACCTGTTGTACATTAAGTCTTGTCTGTTGTGAAGAGGGAAGAAGAACAGAATGAAAGTACTTCACTTGAAACATTTATGTAAAGTGAAATCCATGCAAAATAAGAAAGGAAGAGGTGACCATGCTAGAATAGCATGTATATAAGTGGCATATATTGAAAATGGAAGTTACTACGAAAAGACAAATCATATGTAAGCTAGAATAAAAAAAAAGGGAGCTAGAGAAAGGCCTACAGAAGATTTGAGATACCGCAAATATCAAAAAGATATTTGACAGTATTGGAATTGAATACATAGTCAAAGATTTAACTGGTTAGTGCACCAAAATGTATATGGGTTATGGATATTTTATTATATACTATGAAATTATTAGATACTGAGAGAGCCATTTTACTGTAACAAGAGGATTGTTGGATATATTTTGAGGCAAATTTTGGATTCATTCGTACAATGGCTGAAGGAACAGGAAGACAGTTTCCTGCAGCACATAAACCAGAGAGCTGAGGACATGGAATGTTGAAAACAGGCAAAAGTGGTGAGTGGAAGGGCAGCAGATGGTTTCAATTAAGGTCTTTGTTATTGTATGAGTTACTTATATGGTATAATTTTACTATCCTTTTTTGCCACTCAAAGGTGTAGGTAAGATGCATAACTTTGACCTTATAAGTATACAAAGAAGCAGAAAATGGCTAGTTATTATTGTTACTCCTGCCCAAGTGTTATGGTTGATGAGTGCTCATTTCCACAGGCTGAGTGGAAACACACCTCGATTTCATGGTGCTGTCTGGGAATTGAACCAAGCATACATACAGGTGATTATTTTTGGACATGAAAAATAAAATTTTGTTTGATGATGAAAATAAATTTATGGGGCTTAGCAGAACAGGTAATATAGTGTATGCCTGGTAATCTAAACACTCTGGGTTTGATTTCCAAGTGCAGCATATAAATAAGGCACATTTTTCAGCATTCAGATTGGCTCAGGCTGTAGAAATGAGTACTAGGATAACATCCTGGGTAAAAATTGGCAGATGAAGAATAATGCTGCAGCCAGATTCTTAGGATACATTTGTGGTATAAAAAAGTCAATATTTTTATATTCATATATATTAATATAAGAGGATAATATTGTCATCTATATAATCACCAACACTGTTATCCTACATTAATATCATCGTCACCATCAAAATAAAATTTCACATCTGCATTCATTGTAACTAACGAAAAAATAAAATTACACTCTCTCTCTCGCTCTCTCTCTTTCACACACACACACACACACACACACACACACACACACACACACACACACACAAGAATCACTTTTCTTTGTTAAATAAGCATCTTCAATTTCAGTTTCATGTTTCTTAAAGACAAATAGTTATGATCAACTAAACGCTATGCAACTCACCGTCTGTGGCTTAAGTAAATGTCTTCACAATACAATTGACATTTTAATTGTAAGACGAACTAAATACAATTAAACACATTGCGGTCACCAATGGCTACAAAAAAGCAATAGTAAATAATATCCTTAAAAAACATATGAGACGAAAAAAACGCAAACACACTAAGGGCACCTGGGGACAGTGTGTACAAATATATTTCTATACCATACATGAGCTTTCTACCTATAATTCTGTCTTCTATTTTAAACAAGTCAAACGTTGTTGTCACATATAAGACTACAAATAACATTTTAAATAGCCTTCTTACTTGGGAACCAACCGTCCTTGAAAAGAAAACAGGGATCTATAAATTAATATGTGTGATGCTTTTTATGTGGGCCAAATGGGCCGTGGTTTTCTCAAGAGGTTTGTTGAACATAAGCCACCCACTTATTTTCACAACACAGAAAATGTAAAATCTAAATTCGCTAAACATCTTATTGATGAAAATCACAACTATACTAATTTTCATACCAACTTGATACCCCTTCACTTTTGTAATAAAGGATGTTACATGAACGCCCTTGAAGAGTTTGAAATATATAGAGCATATAATAATCCTGTTACCAGGCCACATGTTTTAAATGATCAGCTGAACTTTAAATCTAATGTCCTGTATGATACTGCGTTGCGATATTGTCGTGACACAAGTCAAATATGAACCAGTGCGCTGTCGGTTGCCGTGCGGTGTACACCGTAAAACTGTTGTGCGCAAACTTTGTGTAATGTAATTGTGTTTTGTGTTTATGTGGATTTTAATAATTTTAATATATTGACGACTGTGCCATCATATGATGGCATGAAGAGACATTTTTAAAAAATTCTGAGGATGGTACAAGTGTCCCGAAACGTGTCAATTGTATTGTGAAGACATTTACTTAAGCCACAGACGGTGAGTTGCATAGTGTTTAGTTGATTATAAAATACGTGGCTTGGACTATAAGCGGATTTATTCCATTATAAATAGTTATGGTATTGGAAGCAACAGTTGATAGGAAAAATGCAAAGGGAATGACAAGAATATAAGCTTCAACCAGTGGCTGAGGAAGTTGGTATGAAAAAATGGGCATTGATACAGGAATTGATACAATTTTATAGACTGTAGTTGAAAAAATATATATATATATATATAATTTTCTATATAAGTAACTCGACGTTTCTTGCAGTAATTATATAAATTTGTGATGTTATTCAATTTCTTTCTTCTGCAAGTAGTATAATTCGTATATTCTTTTTACAAACACCTTTGTAATATATATATATATATATATATATATATAGACTTGCTTGGTCAGCGTTTCTAATATGAACTCAATATTGTTGGTGGACAACTACATTTTATCAATAGGCCTATCATTAGTAACAACAAACATTACTCCCATTCTATGTTATGTCATCAACAGTGGTAAAGCTGAGATCCATATCGTAGAATGGGGAAAACATTTAGTGTTAATAAGGGTATCGATAAAATGTGACAGTCAACAGAAAAAATGAACAAATCAAATTTAAATCAGGTCAGTATACTGGGCCTACCACATCTTAAAATATCAATTTTTCTAGTATCTCACTTGGAGTTCAGTAATTTTATTTATTCTTTTAGGAGTTTACATTAATTTCTCAAGCATTCTTTATTACGCTTTTATTATTATTCGATATAATAAATATAGTTATATAGATAATAATAATAATAATAATAATGTATTCTAATAATAATAAATTCTAATAATAATATATTCGAATAATAATACATTCTAATAATAATATATTCTAATTAATATTATTATTCTCATTTTTAGTAAATACAATGTACAACCAAATTATCACTTCTAATTACATTAACTAAGTACATTCAGCTACTTAAAACTGATCTGGTGAAGACAGTATAGTAACAACAGCAAAATAAAGATCACAACAACATTTTTTTACAATATGAGGATTGCAATTGTTGTGTTAATGTTATGGGCTTTGTCTTTTAGAAGATATCTGTGGAAACTGAAAAACTTCTCAAAAGTTGAAATCTACAAAACGTTATATTATTTGTTTTAATGTTATATAACAAATCTATTTTAACGACACGTGAATGTTTTAAATGGCTAAAACTTAAAAAAGTGAAACATACGAGTATCCAATTGCTGCTAGAATCATGCCTAACTTTGGACCAGTAATGCTTATCACAGATGGTGCTAGCCAGTAACTGATGCATGTCACAGAATATGTAATGCCATGAAGTGTGTACCCATCAACTTGGAATTCTGGCTTGTCGTCATGTAAACTGGACACTATAGTCTTCTGAGAACACATAAAATTTAAGCAAACTTTACTATATCTACTATTATGGAAGTGGTGTTGTAGTATTACTTGGGGGCGAAATAGGATTTCATTTCAGAGGGGGGTTTTTTCAACCACATATCGTTTTCTTAGAGAATTGTTTTTTCAATATTATAATGAATACCATACCAACAAATTAAAACTAATGGGAAAATAATAGCTGTAATAGGCTTCCAGTTTGTCTTGGAAATACAAATACTTTCTGTGATATCATAAATACTTTAAAGAGAACGTAAAAATTAAGAAAGTGAAGGTGAACATCATGTGTATAAATGCTGTGGATATTGCAATGTTCTACTTTTTAATGAATATTTATTATTTATTTTTATAACTTTGACTTGTAAAGTTTATGAAGTTGAATTATAATAATTAATGTTAAGGCTCACGTTAGAATCGCCATTCTGTAACGTTTTGTTTTTAAAAATATTATTTGTGTTGCTTATCTTTTTTGATTTTTTATTGTTTAATTATTTAATTCCCTGCATGATTTGATTTTGTTCTATTTCTATTTTATTTACTTCGTTGTGTAATGATTTAGTTATATTGATAACCTTCTTGAAGAGTTGGTGAGTTAGGCCTCACGTCGATGTGCTGATTTTAATAAAACCGTAGTAGTATAGTACCGTAATACCCTTTAATTCTGCTTTCTTTATTTTTTATTTATAAAAGAAAATAATTATCATTTGTTTAATGGTTTATGTAAAATTCATTAAACTCATTTGCATAGCGGAACTAGGCTTGTTGGTAATTGCATTTGGTTGTGGTATCAAGTTGTCTATTTGGAGGTTATCTATCTGGCTTCGTAATCTATTATGTGTGATGAAGTTATTTAAGTTATTTAAATCGTCGAGAATGGTTCAATATTCTTTTATTTGAACAAAATCCTTTAATTCTATTTTTTATTCTCTAAATAAAACACAATTTACATCAATTGGGAATAATTATTATCATTTATTTCCATGAAATACAGCCTTAGCGATTCTGAGGTCGAAGTTGTGAAATGTCCGTATCGACTCCTACTCTCAGTTTGATTCCAAACTTACCTTCAGTTATTATATTAATCTTTTGGTTCTTTGGGCTGCTATTAAAAAGTTCGAAAATGTTCACAAGAAGTATAGTACATTACAAATTAGATAATTCTTATTTACTAATAAAGACAAAACTTAAAATTAATAAAATATAACAAAAATTATTGTTCAGTTTGATTTGGCAACACAAGGAATAATGGCTGTACCATCATGCACTAGTAGCAACGGCAAGATGGCGGCTGGTTGTCAAACAAAATTAGTGGAATTAATTCTCAATTACGTTAAGACAAGTTTTTACAAATAAAATAAATCACATAAAATGTTCACTGTGGTTAAATTAGTTTTTTTTTCACTAGTGTTCTGGTGAAAAAGTGTTATTTGAGCTAATCCTGGTGTCATGTAGTTTTAAGAGTGATAGTATAATAGGTTAACTCTCACCAGTTCTTTTGGTTGAAAAGAATTATCCACTTTTAAAATATTTTTTACTTGTTCTTCGTTTTATTATTATTTTATATTATCATTATTATTTCTTTCTTCTCATTTGACTCTATTTATAATAAAAATCACTTTTCTTCAACTTGGATCTGATTCTTCCTTCCACTTTTTGGACCAGAGCTGCATGGAGATGTTCCGAATGCTTTCGTGTCTAACAATAGAGTGTAGAAATTTTCTTTTTCATTCGACTGGCTTGACCAAAATTACAAAAATTCCCATTGGTCAAGACCATCGGGTAAAGAGGTCATGTGACCCTGATTATTTAAAATACATAGATTTTACATTTTATAATTGAAATTACTCCCTATTTAATACTTAATTAGTCTTAATTTAGTTTACATAGTGATTTTCCTGATAAAAGGACAAACATTTTGATACCTCACATGACATATGTGAGTGTCCTAATAGATATTATAGCATTTTACAAAATTCTATTTTAGCCTATAGACCATTATTTGTGGTTTGTCATTTCAAAAATCATATTATAATTTCATTAATTTATTAAAATGTTGTTGCTACTATTTAAATAAGGCATAACTTAGCAATTTTACCATCTCTTACTACTTTACTATGATTTGATGGTTTACTAGTTAGGTTTACCAGAATTTTTATGTTAACATTGGCCTACTCTTTGACATTTCTTTAGAACGTTTTCTATTACATTTGTTATATGGCCTGTTGGTTTAGTACATTCTTATTATGATTATATACGATTTAATTGTCCATTACTTACTGATTATTAGAATTACTTCTAATAAAAAATATAAAAACATTAACTTGAAAAGCCATATTAACATAAAGAGATGTCCTCTGGTCAAAACTCTAATCAACATTAAATAACAAAACTAGCTTTTTTCAACAACTGCTTAACATCTAACTCTTATTACTACAAACTAGTTTTCACATTATTTGTATCAATACAAATGATAGTTTTTTCCCTTTCCTCCACCTACACAATAAAATAGGGAAGTGTTAGTCATTAATATTAAAATCTAAGGTTACCGTATTCTATTAACATAAAAACATGATTCATTTTAACAATTGTTATTACTCTGATATTCTTTAGGTATCTTTATAAATATAAATCTTTAACCAATGGTTAGTCCTTTTGTATCGAATATCAGTCATTTTACATCTTATATATTTTATTCTGGGTGCTACACTTAGTTTGTTTGTTGTTATCATATTTCTTGTTCACTATAAATTGCCATTAACAATCACTGTCATATCAGTGTAATTAGCAACTTACCCTTGTCAATTATTTTGCACTTAGATAGGTACTAATTGTCTTGGTCACACTTAATCATTAACATTAAGATACATTTTACCTTATAGGACATTGCAGTGTACTTCTTTCTTACTTTTTAAGGGTTTTTTACCTTCCTTGTCAGTTTAATAAATTTAGGTGAATTGTTTTATTATTTATATGATTTTATATTAGGCCTATTTCCTTATTAGGACCATTCTCATTTTGTCACATTACAATATAAATGTATGTAACAGGGTTGTGGATATAAATTTTACGGTATGTAAAATAATGTCAAATAATCTGATTAATAGGTATAATGATTGTCAGTTTTTTCAAGTAGAAAAAGAAGGAAATGTAAAAAAAAAAACAAAGAAATAAATATTACTACATACTTTGTTAAATAAGTTTTTTATGTATACTTCTTGATATTTTAAAAATGTGTGGATTATATATGTTTTATTATATGTTTATTGCATGTTTCATTTTTAAATATCTGAAATATTCAAGTAAATTTTGTCAAATAAGGTGCATCAATTGTGCAAGTATATAGGATAACACTGGAACTGTTTGACTCCTAATGTCACATGACTTCAAAAATCATTGTAAGCACCATGGCCTGTCTTTTTCGTAGGCCTCGGTTTACGGCCAACTAACGGGTAAAAGCAAACAGTTCATTCATTGCAGAATTAAACAAATCAGCTGACATGACTCAAGCATAGTGTAAAGCACATCGTCACATGAATCATATGTTTCAAGTTGGTTGTAACCAGCAGAAAATCATGTCCTCCTATTCTCTTTCAAGTTGACTTCTTTTCATTTTTCATCAATATCTTTCAATTATCTGTCCTATTTATTATTGAGTATAAGAACTATTATTGCAGATTATTTAAACTTGTCATTGACCTAAATAGTATTTTTCTTAAATTGACAGAACTTGGAAGTCAATTAATTACATTTCAAAAAACACAACCAATTTAAAAGTTTTTGCACCAACAATTGTTTAATTTTTTAAGAATTCAGAGGCGATATGTCCCCCACATCCCCCATATATCGCCCCTGGTATTACTGACTGAATAATTGGCCATAACTGACACACTTTTAAAATATTTTTGTTGATAGAAATTAATTTTGGAAAACTATCCCATTTCTTTTTTTTTGCTTGAGAATATTGTATGAATATTACAAGCTGAATGTCTAATTTACTAGTTTACCTACACTCATAATAGATAGATTTTCCAATCTACTTACGTTAATAAAGACAGTCTGGTTAAAACTGAGATAGGAGTAGACTAGCAGGATGACTGTTTTATTCTGTTCATGTTTGAAGCCTTGTGACAAACAAGTTTGAGCTTAATGAGGGTAATTAATCTGTGGATTCAAGTAAAATAGGAAGTATGGAAAGTACAGCATATAAGTAAAACAGGAATGTGTAGCATGTGCATGCACGCACACACACAAATTATATGTAATATTTGTTACTTAAATTAAGAATTTTTGTATTAATTTGAATTTGTTCTTCATTTACTGTCTTATTTATTTGTGTTTGTATAATTCCTTGTAAAGGAGAGTTGTGTTGTGAAGACTTTTTTTTACCTTTGAGTTTTATTTTAATCAAGTTTAAATGCAATACATTTCAGTTTTTAACCTAAAAAATTATTATTGGGTTTAGAAAACCATGTAATTTTACTGTCCTCGAATAAAGTGATTAAAATATTCAATTTACCTTAAAGTAGTCTCTTTCAGAACTTCATACATAGCTTCTCATATTTCATGGCTAATTACACAGTAATTATTTTGACATAATGCCTGTGAATCCAAGGTCCTCACAGACTTCCATTTGTCAGGAATCATAAGGCAGCTGTCAGCCTCTCATGAGCTGAAATAGCTTTTCTCATACAGGTTTAAAAGGAATAAATCCAAAATTTTTAGTACCAAGCCACGTGTTCTTCAATCAAATATATTGCTACTTACCGTCTGCGGGTTTTAGAAACAACGTCTTCACTATAAAGTTGACATGTTTCGGGACACTTGTCCCATCACCAGAACTTAAAATAATCGTGTATCATTTAACGTTGATACAGTTATCAAATAATTAAAATATTAAAATCCAATACGAAACAAAATCACAATACTTAAATGTTTAAAACAAGCGCGACGGTTAAACGATGTACATTGTACAGTGATTGACCGCGCACTGAATTACGTCTGGCTCCCACCACGACAATAGCGCAAGGCAGTGTCGTACAATACATTTGACTTGAAAAGCAGTTGATCATTTTAAACACGCGGCTTGGTATCAGTATTATTATACGCTTTATAAATTTCGTACTCTTCAAGGGCGTTCATATATCACCTTTTCTTACATATGTGAAGAGGTATTAAATTAGTTTTAAAATTAGTGTAATTATGATTCTCGGAAATGAGGTGTTCTGCAAATTTTGACTTGATATTGTCCAAACTCTGAAGGTGTGTAGGCGGCCTATGTTCTGTAAATCTTTTTAAAAAACCACGTCCTGTCTGGCCCACATAAAAGGCGTCACAATCGTCACATATCAATTTGTAAACACCAGTTTTGTGTTCAAGGTTGGTAGTTCTGTGGACACGAAGATTATTCATAATATTATTAGTGGTTTTGTAAGTGACCTTTATATTGCTGTTTTATTAAAAATTGACCCAAAAAACTTAGGCATAAGGTATGTGTACGGTGTTGCAATGTATTTGCATGTTTTATTCTCGTGAGGCTGCTTCCCTACGCTGAGGAAAACATAAAAGAATATCAATGTGGATTCACTAGGAATAGGTCAACAACAGACCAAATATTTATACTAAGGCAAATCTAGAAAAAACGTTGGAATATGGAGTGGCCACTCACCATCTCTTTATGGATTTCCAGTCGGCATATGATTCAATCAACCGGAAAATGCTATATAGAGCTATGAAGGAGTTGAATATACCATCTAAGTTGGTGCGTATGGTTGGAGTACTTATGTCCAATTCTAAGTGCCAAATCAGAATACAATCAAATCTATCTAACTCCTTAAAAACATTGAATGGGTTGAAACAAGGAGATGCCTTAGCGTGTCTGTTGTTCAACATAGCTCTAGAAAAGGTCATCAGGGATTCAGGAATTTAAACTAGCGGACACATATTTCACAAGGAGGTACAGCTTCTGGCCTATGCCGATGACATTGACGTCATAAGTAGGTCTGAATCTGGCTTAAAGGAAGCCTTTTAGGAACTGGAGTTGTCCGCTAAGGCTATGGGCTTGGTTATAAACCAAAGCAAAACCAAATATATGGTTGTAGGTGCCAACACTCGTGCCCTGTCCCTGCGCATTAACGATTATGAATTTGAAAAGGTTCAGGGTTTTCCATATCTCAGGTCATATGTGGACTCTGGAAATGACTCCTCTAAAGATATTGAAAGACGGATATTATCTGCTAATAGGTGTTACTACGGACTGGTGAAACATTTTAAGTCTAAATTAGTAAGTAAAAATACAAAAGCCACCCTATACAAGACCTTGATTAGACCAGTCCTGATGTATGGCTCGGAATGCTGGGTGGTAAAAAAACTAGATGAGCAGAAACTATCCGTTTTTGAGAGGAGGGTACTGAGGAGAATCTATGGCCCTGTGAGGGAAAACGACATTTGGAGGCGATTGCATAATCGAGAGTTGTACGAAAGGTTTAAAGATCTTCCGATCGTGCAACTCATACAAATTAACAGATTGCGTTGGGCTGGTCATGTGCAGAGAATGGCGGAGGATAGAATCCCAAAAAGAGTGATGAATTATTTGCCGATGGGAAGGAGAAGGAAGGGAAGACCTCGTACAAGATGGCTGGACCAGGTTGGTAAGGAGGCGGTGAGGCTGGGTGCAGCGAACTGTTGGACATTGGACGGGAGTAGAGACCAGTGGGGAAGATTTCTTTTGGAGGCCAGGGCCCGGACTGGGCTGTAGCGCTGAGGATGTATGTATGTATGTATTCTCGCGAGTTTTATGTCCGTTAATGTTTCTATGCTTTTTCTTATGTTTTCGAAGGATGTTGTTCACCATATCGACATATAACCATTAGTGACTGCAATGTATTTAATGGTGTCCAATTCCTCATAGTATTCTTTATCACCGAGGGGCAAAGATAAAAGTCTATAAATCATACTATGGAAGGCAGCCAATTTCTGGGATATAGGATGAAAGGACTTAGCATGTATTACAATATCAGTCGTTGTGGGTTTTCTATAGATGTTAAATTGTAGTTTTTTATTGTCCTTGGCAACAGTCAAATCCAGAAAATTCAGTTTACCATTGTCTTCACTTTCAAGTGTGAACCGCATTTTGCCATTGATATTATTCAAATAACTATGTAAACTATCAATTTGCCTTTGTGTGCCTTTGTATATTAAAAAGGTGTCATCAACATACCTGCCGTAAAATATTATGGTATTCTTGTGTCTGTTATTAGTGAAAATGAATGAATTTTTGAAATTATTTAGGTATATATCCGCAAGAATGCCTGAAAGCGGAGAACCCATTGCTAACCCACCTTGTTGGCTGAAAAATTGATTGTTGTGGGTAAAATAATTTTGCTCAAGAACCAACACTAAAATGTACATCAATTCATTTATACTATCAATATCCAGTTTATTAGTATTAATAAGGTTAATCTTAAGTATACGCAGGGTCTCAGCTACTGGTATATTCGTATATAAGTCTACAATATCAAAGGAAACAAGTTTGTAAGACGGTTCAACTATTAAGTTTTTAACCTTATTCACAAAGTCAACACTATTAATTAAACTATGATCATTAATTATTTGTATATTGTGCTTTATTATGTTGACTGGTTTTTTTAGCCATTTTATACCCTGGAGAAGTGGTGAAATTTACTAATGGTCTCAAGGGGATAGCATCCTTGTGGAGTTTGGGTAATCCCGTCAAAAGGTGTGCTTTTGAATTTATAGGTTTCAAAGATCTTCTTGTTTGTTCATCAAACAAATGCGTGCATCTGTTTATACACTGATTTAATCGTTTTACATAATTTTCAGTTGGGTCAGAATTCAGTATATTAATGTTGTTGTTAATAATGAAATTTTGTATCTTATTGACATAATCTTCTCTGTCCATAATAACCACGGTGTTACCTTTGTCAGCTTTAGTGACGAGAGCTTTATTGTCAGATAATTTTTGTTTTAATCCTATTAAAATTTTTCGTTCTTTATTATAATTAATATTTGTTAAAGGAATAGAGGAATGAACATTATTATACCGATTTTTAATGATTTTATTGAATTTTTTGTTTATTCAGAATCGTGTCTCATCTCGATCTTTTTGGTCAACCATTGCCTTAACGACAGTCTCTGCATTGATAATTTCAGCAATAATGTGCTTACGATTGAGACTCGATTTGTGTATGGGAAGATTATATTTCAAACCTTTGCTCAATAAATCAGTTTCATCAGTATTTAAAACAAGAGAAGTTAAATTCTGCAACCTCGTATAAAATTACTGTTTTATAGCAGAAATAATCGCTGCTGACATTGAGTTTAGCAAACGTTTTAGTGAGAATAAATTTGGTTTTACATGCTCTGTTTGTGATCGTCTGTGGTTTGGAAATGATTTACGTAATCCACATTATACATTTCAAAAACCTAACCTAACCTAACCTAAAAAAACGTGTTTTTAGGTTAGAAGTACAATAACTTTGTTAAATGGTTAATAAATGCATAAAAGTTAAAAACAAAACTTGTAAAGAATTTAATTCTGAGACAAATGGTGTAAATAAAGTCAATAAAAATCAACAAAAAATTCCAATTTTGGTTAAAAACAATACAATACGTTTTTAGGCAAAGATTTTTCTGTTTTACGTCGGATATCATGAAAGTTATGGGAGATACAGTTCTGCGACCTGTTTTATTCTATTTTTCAGGTCAAAAACCATAAGAAACAACAGATTCGCCCCTTGATTTACCTTCCCAGAATTTCAGAAAGTCTTCATTTACCCGGGGGAACCGAAACCCGGGCGAAATCTTTCGCTAGCCGTAAATCGCTTACAAAGCGTTTCCGGACATATGTTTATATGAACTTTTTTTCTTCTTTTACACTATAGAACCATTTCTCAAATTATTTCGCTCTCCTCCCGGGACATCCTGTATATTGGTATATACCCTGTATATGGTATCAACTGTGAATTAACTTCTCAGCTACTTCAATACAGAAGTTACCAACTCTACTTGACTGAGAATAAATGTTATCAATGCCTTATTTTTACAAATTTATTTTATCACCAGTTTATAGTAAATTTATAGACTATTAGTCGTCTTGTTTTTTCATCATCTTCTTTCTTATATAAAATTTATATTGTATTTCCAAAGCAAATAATTAATTAAAATTTGGTGATGAAAAGGCAATACTTGGGAAATACTTGAGTTATCCTATCATTTTGTTATAAAAATTTTAGAAAGGAAAAAATATATTTAAAATTCACATAGAGCCTTAGTTAATGAATACCTATATAAAAAGAAATAGTATTTATAAATATTAATTAAGTTCTTGATATAATATATAAACTTGATCAAACTGCTTTGCATAATAAAACTATTGACTCTTTATGATATTGTTACGGCATCATAGAACAATCTACGTGTTTGTCGAATGTGCCAGAAGAAACTCAATGGAACGTGTGTGGCGTACGTACTTGTAGGCGCATATACGAGAAGTTTCTCGAAGGCGCCAGCTGCGCGGACTGTGTCAAGGCCGCAGGTAATTACGTCGTAACTATACTGGCGCTATCGAATAATCTAGTAATTTGGGGCGATATATATACCGGTACTCAACGACGTTCAGAGATCAATGCGAGATATTGGATAGTGCGGTTCTTCGAGAGTACAGCTGGGATATATTTCCAGAGCGGTTTGAGTTATTACTGTGTACGTTCAAGTAGTTATTAGTGAAGTGATGCGTTTTATAATCGGACGGTATAATTGTAATACAATTGAGTTTTAATATTAGTGGACATTTCATTGCGTGTGAACAATTTTCATTTGATTTGTTGTAGAGACTGTGTTGTTAATTACGAACTGTTTTACTGTAATAGTTAAAGGTATGATGAGTGACTTAATTGGTGTCTTGTACTTATTTTGTTTCCACTGTACCTACGACGATCGAGTAGACCGTCGTAACAGTGGTGTCAGAACTGGGATAGAACGGTTAACAGTGGAAACAGTGGACACTTTGTACAAGACGAGTGTATTTCGTAATTAATCGGAAAACAATGGATGCCAGTCAGATGATGGAAAATTTACAGGCGTTGCTGTTACAGACAGAAAAACGACAAGACGAGAAAGCGGAAGCAAGACAGAAAACCCTCCTGCTGGAAGCAGAGGAAAGACAGGAGGCGGAAGAAGCAGAAAGACGACAAAAAGAAGAACGAAGACAAGAAAGGGAAGAAACAGAGGAACGACGTAAGCAGGAAGCAGAGGAACGTAAACGTAAAACAGAAGACATCAAACCATTAATGCAGGAGCAGAAACAGATGCAAGAACATAGTACCGCAGAATTGAGTCTCCTACGAGGTGAGCTTAATAAACAAGTTACTAAAATATCAGAGGTACAAGAATCAATGACATTAAAAATAGCTGAAGTAGAAAAATCTGTCTTGACTGTGGAAGAAACTATGTCAACAAAAATATCTGCAGTAGAAAACGCAATGGCAAACATAAAAGAGTAGATTAAAAATTAAGTCGAGCAGTGTCTGAAATTACAACCAAAACAACTTTGTGAACAGACTGTGCCAATGATAAAGACAGAAAATGACGCAGAAAATAAGTGAATAGAGAAAGTAACTTTGCCTGCAGTAGGAACAGTTCATGTCAAAGCTCAATCCTTTGACGGAAGCAGTCACTGGGCAACGTACCTCCGCCAATTTGAAGCTGCTGCATGCGCAAATAATTGGACAGAGAAAGACAAGGCAGTCTCACTCGTTCTCGCATTAAAAGGACCTGCGGCAGAACTACTACAGAAAGTGCCACCTAACAGCCAGGACATCTATGCCGAGTAGATAAAAGCTCTAGAATTACGGTATGGTGATAAACATTTGCGAGAGGTGTACTACGCTCAGTTGAGAACAAGACGACAACGTTCCGGGTAGAGTCTTCAAGAGTTTGAAGCAAGTATCGACAGATTGATTAGATTGGCCTATCCTGAAGCACCAGAAGACTTCCGAATAAGGTTTGCGGTGCAGACATTTATTGATGGCATCGGAGATTGTGAACTTCAGCAAGTGTTACGAATGGCAAGACACCGAGATAGCTCAGAAGCTCTTGTTCCTAGAGTTTGAAGCTGCCAAGTCAGCGTCCCGCTACATTAATGGGTTTGTGCCATCACTTTGCAGTCAGAAGATCTCTGTATCACATTGCCGTTACGATGGGTGCAGAAAAACAGTGTTGTCGGACAAACAATTCAAAAGTTCAAGAGAGTCGCAACGATTTGAAAAAGACAGAAGACCGAAATGTTACAACTGTGGAAAACGTGGTCATCTACAGGTAGACCAGTGGCGAGGCGTGAGTTTTTAGAATGTGTATGCGGTTATACCTATCTCGGCCATCAACAAATAAAAACTCCTTCTCTCTCTCCCTGTGATAATCAAACCCGGTCAACAGTATTAACAACAGATAAGAAAAGAGCAAATATTACAATTTTTCCTTTTTCTAATAGAGACCAATATAATAATATTAATTATATAAATTGTAATCAACTAAACGCTATAACTCACCGTCTGTGGCTTAAGTAAATGTCTTTTATTCAATTGACATGTTTCGGGACACTTGTCCCATCATCAGAATATTTAAAAAGGTCTCTTATACCATCTTACGATGGCACAGTCGTCAATATATTAAAAAATATTAAAATCACACAACACAAAACACAAACACATTACACAAAGTACGCACACGACAATTTTCGGTGTACACCACACGGTAACCGATAGCGCACTGGTTCATATTACACTCGTGTCGCGACAATATCGCAACGCAGTATCGTACAGGACATTAGATTTAAAGTTCAGCTGATCATTTAAAACATGTGGCCTGGTAACAGGATTATTATACGCTCTATATATCTCAAACTCCTCAAGGGCGTTCATGTAACGTCCTTTATTACAAAAGTGAAGGGGTATCAAGTTGGTATGAAAATTAGTATAGTTGTGTGATTTTAATATTTTTTAATATATTGACGACTGTGCCATCGTAAGATGGTATAAGAGACCTTTTTAAATATTCTGATGATGGGACAAGTGTCCCGAAACATGTCAATTGAATAAAAGACATTTACTTAAGCCACAGACGGTGAGTTATAGCGTTTAGTTGATTATAAAATACGTGGCTTGGACTATAAGCGGATTTATTCCATTAACAATATATAAATTGTTTTAGTAAATCAAGCAGACTGTATTAGGAACTTCCCAGTACGTTGAGTTGGCGTCTGGTGATACCGATTCATCTGGTATTTCCACTTGTTTTAATCACATAAAGCCACAGAATACATAAATGAACACACTGGACAATTACTTATTTAAAATAATTTATAATATCTTGTATCTGCTGTTTAATATGTCATACGTAAACAATACAGATTCACAATGGTAATTAAAATCGTCCACAATGACTCTAATTCATTCATTGTAACGGTTCACAATAATTTATTATTCACATTATCGTTAATTATTATGCGTTAGTTGTAGGAGTTATTTTTTAAACGTTAGTTCTATGCGCCTGGTTTTTTTTCAGCGAATAAGTCAACAACCGTATCGTAAAAAACACAATTAGTTTTTAGTTTCAAAAGAAGCGTTTTTTCAATAGATAACACTGATAGAGCCGAGAGTGTGTTCAGTTTGCTAGTTACGCAAATACGTTTTTATTCTCTTCAAGGCTGAAAACGATCTTTCTGTTGAAGAGCTTGTAACTGGAATTGTCATTATAAGGTTTACACACTTGAGGAATGGTGTCACTCAGATCTGCTGATGTTAAGTACTTTGACAAGTCACTAACACTATTTTTACAAACCTGCTCATTTGAATAAACTACAGAAAGCTCACTCCTTAGTAACGGAAAATCAAAATACTGGCCATACGAGCGTTTTAGAGATTCAAAATGCTCTTCTGGAAACTTTTTAGAGAATTCTGGAAAACGTCGTGATTCTAGTAGAGCGATAAAATCAAGTTTACCTACATCTGTAAACCTCTGATTAAGTCTACATTTTACTGAATCAATAATTTCATAATACAGCCTACGATAAGAGCTTTCCAAATCCAACATGTTATCAATATGTAATCTTTTACTTCTGTGAGTGCTTGTAGGCTTGTCCCACCTCCCTGTTGGAATATTCTGAATTTCATTCCGGTCACTCCAGAATTTGTTGTAGTTATTCCTTAAATTATTAAGATATTTATCAAAGTCTTCAATGCGTTTCATACAAAAACTGATTTCAAAACTTTTTTTCTGCAAAATTTCGAATATGGAATCCGCCTGTGGTAGTATTGAACCGAACAGATGAAGTAAAAATGTGAAGTCAAAATCTTGAAGAGTATCAAGAAAACCTATTGCTCCAGTATAACTTTCATTGTCCCACTTATCTCCGTTCTCAATCATAGACTCGAAGAGACTTATGATGTCAGCCTTGTGTTCTATTACAGTATTACAGTGGGCACTAGTCTGGTGTTGTAATTCCATCTAGTAGGTGCAACTGATGGAATCGCTTCTTTACTTCTTGATCAAGGGCGTGAGTTCGTCTGGATGATTTTGAAAAAATGAAGCTAAACCAGATAATGTGCTAAAAAATATTTTACATTCTTTAATGTGATCTACTGAACTTTTCAAGACCAAGTTCATTTTATGAGCATAACAATGGATAAATACTGCTTGGCTGCACTTACTTTTGACCAGGGCCTGTAACCCTCCATGTTCACCAGACATAACACAGCACCATCGTATGTTTGTGCAACTAATTTTTCTTCACAGTCGTATTCAGTCAGGACATTAAATACGTAGTTTGCCAACGCGTTAGCTGTACGATCGTCACTAAAATCGCTAAAACCGATAAATCTTTCCTGAACGGCTCCCGACTTATCGAAACACAGTTAACACCTGGCACGTATTTGTGATATCTGTTGTTTCGTCCATTATTATTGCTACAAAGGGACTTTGTTTTATTTAATTTTTTATTTCTGTTAATAAGACTTGAGAAGTGGAGTTAATCAAGTCATTTTGAATATCGCTAGATAAACCAGAAAAGACTGTAGAGTTTTTAAAGTGGTTGTCTAACATTCCATCGTAATTTCGTAACAAATTTAGCAGCCCTACATAATTTCCTCGATTTGACGATGCCACCGATTCGTCCTGTCCACGAAATGGGAGTTAATTTTCAGCCAAAAAACACACTACGTCAATTAGGCAACGAAGAATGTACCGGTTTTGTTTTACCATGTCATTGTGCTGTTTGATGTTAATTTTAAATTGTTCACTAAGGGCATATTCAATTCTGGTTTTACCGAACTGTTTTAAAGCAAGAAGGGAAGCAACATGACTCTGTGAAATCTCATGGCGTTTTTGTAAATTAAACAAATTGTTCAAATCAGAAACTCCTGAATTTGTCCAGACATTTTTTTCAGTTCAAAAAAGAATGTATGGCCAACAGTATAATTTTGAAGTTTTTCTACAGCCTCAAAGCCAAGTTTTTACTTCATAATGTTGTCCTTTAAATGTCGTGTATAATTTTTTGTTTTTGACGTTAACGTGCGAATTAATGGGGTTGGTCTACCGCTAGAAATAATGTTTAGTTTATCTGTAAAACTTCTACTACTGAATGGCTGTATAAATAAACTTTCAATTACACAATTGCACTCAACTACACACGATGATGATGTTCCTGCCGCAGGCTCTACTACAAAGGAACTCATAATTTAAAAAGCTTTAAACAACACGATCTGCGTACGCATTAAGCACTGTATATGCAGAAACAGTAACGCATAGCGTTATAGCTATTCACGGACAGTGGGAGTGGGAGCGCAAGTCAGAACGCCTGCCTGTTCACACATGAAAATCTGCTGCATGGGTTAATGACCGCTATCGAGAGAATGTGTTGTTAGCTACAACGCATACTGTGCGCCTGGTTGTAAACAGTAAAGCTTTATTAACTGTCATTATATCGCTCAAGTGAAAATTAAGTTTTGGCTTTTGAAATGACAAATTTTTACATCTCAAATAATTTAAAATTAATTACAAAACTTTATACGATTTTACATACAATTTTAAATTGTATGCGCCGCATACACCGCATATATGGACGCTTCGCCACTGAGGTAGACTGTTGGGAGAAGAAGATACCGAGAGAAGAGAGTGATCGCACCAATTGAAGAAGTAAAGCCCCAGAACAGCACACAGTTTCCACGCTACACAAGACCAGTGGAAACTTGATCGTTAATGGATTTGCGGAAGGTAAACCAACATCATTTACAGTTGACACGGGCGCAACAGTGTCCATTGTGCGCCCTGACTTAGTCAGCAACCTCCAGCCACTAATTAGCTCTTGTACAATACAGACTGTGACTGGAAGCCCCGTCAAGGTGCTAGGAAAGGTACGTGTACGCCTGGGTCTTCTCGAGTTTAGCCACCAAATGCTCGTTGCAGACATTGTCGATGAAGTGATTCTTGGCACGGACATTATGAATGCCGACGGATTCGTTGTGGACTTAAGAGAGAATGTCCTGAAGGTTGGCCAAGAGAAAAAGCTTTGCATGGCTAAAATGACAGGGTCTACCAACCATTGGATTAAGCGAGTGGCATTAGTCGAATAAAAAGTCAACAATTCTGGTCAATAGGAACCCTCCCTGTTACAAGCGGAAATGGAGGAAGAACTAGCAGAGGAAGTACAAATAAGTATAACGACAAAAGAAGTGATTGGAAAGCCAACTATGGGTGTCGAGACAAAACTCTTGCTTGTTCCTGAGCTGATAGAAGCGCCCGAGGGCAAGGTGGCTGAAGATGAGGTTACGCAAGAGGTTGTTGATGAGAACCAAAAAAACTTGGATCAGCCAATGGTATTTAGGTCATCAGTACATGACGCAACGGGAGTGATTCCAGCGAAACTAGTGGTTGCGCGAAATACTCGCATTCCTGGGAACGTGATGTTCGGATCACACGGACTGAATTCGAAGAACGGGAAAATTATCCTTCGCAAGGACGTCCACTTAGATCGCCTGGTCGAGTATTACTTCGGAGATGGTTTGCCAGTTCGGGACGAACAGGCTTAATGAGGGAGAGGTGTAACGGCATCATAGAACAATCTACGTGTTTGTCGAATGTGCCAGAAGAAAGTCGATGTAACGCGTGTGGCGTACGTACTTGTAGGCGCATATACGAGAAGTTTCTCGAAGGCACCAGCTGCGCGGACTGTGTCAAGGCCGCAAGTAATTACGTCGTAACTATACTGGTGCTATCGAATAGCCTAGTAATTTGGGGCGGTATGTATACCGGTACTCAACGACGTTCAGAGTTTAATGCGAGATATTGGCTAGTGCGGTTCGAGAGTACAGCTGCGATATATTTCCAGAGCGGTTCGAGTTATTACTATGTACGTTCAAGTAGTTATTAGTGAAGTGTTGCGTTTTATAATCGGACGGTATAATTGTAATACAATTGAGTTTTAATATTAGTGGACATTTTATTGCGTGTGAACAATTTTCATTTGGTTTGTTGTAGAGACTGTGTTGTTAATTACGAACTGTTTTACTGTAACAATTAAAGGTGTGATTAGTGACTTGATTGGTGTCTTGTACTTATTTTGTTTCCACTGTACCTACGACGATCGAGTAGACCGTCGTAACAATATAAACATAAGTCTATATTGTTCAAGCACTTTAAGACAAAAGCCTAAATAAAACTAATATAATACAAATTGTTTACAACATAATGACAATATATGTGCAAGAAATTAATTTCAAAATATCTTCTATGTTATCTATTGAACACAACAATGTTTAACAAACTGTAAAAATGAACTCCTTTTTCCAAATCAAATACGGTACTTGAAATATTCAAATGTCTGATGTAAAAGGTTACCTGCATGTTGAGCATTGTAAACTCAGCAGAAAACAGAACCATGAAACAAAATCCTAGGCAGATAATGTTTACTGTTTCCCTCGTAACTGAATTTTGAAACAACATTGTTACTGTCAGACTCGTCCTATACTAGTGCTGTGGTGTGATGGATGTCTGTTATATGTTTGAATACTGAGTTGTGTGCGTTAACATATGCATAAATATTCTCCTCGTGTACTGCTCTGTGCTTATCTGGTAATTATATTACTATAATAATAAAAATTGAAATCATTAGTGTTGTAATCTTAATGTTGTCATAAAAAAGTAGAACAAGCAGTTAAATAATGTTGTAACAGTTCACTATAGCACCGACTGTAATATATGACGCATTGCTATAAATCATGTGATTGTTTTAACTTTTAAGAAATAAAATATAATGGCAATACCAATAAATTGAAGAAGCTGACAAATACATACACTGCACTAATAGTCTATTACGTGAGGCATGAGAAAGGGCCTATCTGCCGATTTTGAGTCAGTGTCCATGTAATTTTTTGATTCCTTTTGCTATCGCTTCCTAAAAGGTTCTAGAACAAAGTTAAGGAAAACTTTTGGCCCGCTCTCACTCCTAAAGGGTTGAAAATATGAAACGACGCGAGGATGCATTTTGAAGCCCTGAAATTAGGTACTTATATGTTTTTGGGGGTGCTGATTACGATTCTGACGTCCAAAATTATATTCGACACAAAGGGTAGTTTCTAAAGGGTTGAAGCAGACTATAATCAGGGTGTATAAGAAGGTATTAAACTTCGCGAGAATGCCGGTCAAAGCCTCAAAAGTGAGTACCTATATGTTTTTGGAGGCGCTGATTACGATTTTGACGTCAAAGGATACATCCGACGCAAGGGTTGAAAACCATCCCTAAAGGACGCGAGGATGTATTTTGAAGTTCTGAAATTGGGTGCCTACAGGTTTTGGGGGAATGTTTAACCTACATTTACTTAAACATCACAACAAAAATAATATTTAACAAAATATTACAACCCTTCCACAATAACAAACAACTCCGAAGCTCAGCTGATGCTCCAAAAAACACGTGCCAGCTGTAAGCAGTGAGCATCAGGTAGCGCATCGGGCCTCTTCTGGTCTCCGCTAGAGGGTCCGCCTTTTTAGCGGTCATAATTTAAAATTCAGTAAAAAAATATATATTTCATCCATGATTATAAAATTTAATCAAAGAAAAGTCGAACCATAAACATTATATTATTTTATTAAATAAAATATTCGATTGATATATAAAGAACCAGCAGTACGGACAGTGACAGATTGCAACAGATATTCCTTTGTTTACAATAGATGTTGAAAAAGTAATAATGATACTTAATTTTATTGTCAATTTGAAAAAAAATTTAGTTTAGTATAAATTAATAGGCTCTCAGGACCACGGCCGAACATATAACGTACGATAACAAAATCTAACAGTTGGAGCGTGTTTACATTACAACCCTTATTATTACAACCCTTACACAATAACAAACAACTCCGAACCTCAGCTGATGCTCCAAAAAACACGTGCCAGCTGTAAGCAGTGAGCGTCAGGTAGCGCATCGGGCCTTTTCTGGTCTCCGCTAGAGGGTCCGTCTTTTTAGCGGTCATAATTTAAAATTCAGTAAAAAATATATATTTCATCCATGATTATAAAATTTAATCAAAGAAAAGTCGAACCATAAACATTATATTATTTTATTAAATTAAATATTCGATTGATATATAAAGAACCAGCAGTATGGACAGTGACAGATTGCAACAGATATTCCTTTGTTTACAATAGACGTTAAAAAAGTAATAATGATACTTAATTTTATTGTCAATTTGAAAATAAAAATTTAGTTTAATATAAATTAATAGGCTCTCAGGACCACGGCCGAACATATAACGTACGATAACAAAATCTAACAGTTGGAGCGTGTTTACATTTTTGGTCACAACTCGGTCAAATTTTAAGAAAAAATTTTTAAACAAAATGTATTTTGTTGGATATTTAAAGCGCTACAACTTTTTTCCTATGCACTATAGTCAAAAAACTTACTGTACACTAAATATTGTAACGTCTCGCGGGATCTCTCTCAGAGTCTTATTATGTACTATCGTTAATTAAATCCAAGTTTTATTTGCCCTTCGAAAATCTCGCTTTAATGAGTCACAGTAATTGTTTAATGAAATAATATTTTATTAGACCCACTGTTGGGTTCGCCAATCTTGTAACGTCTCGCAGGATAAATCGGATAGTATCGTTAGATCTTATCGTCACTCTTGCGATCGTCACAGAATTCGTTATATTTTATGTTTACAGTTCCAAAAAAATGAAATCAAGTGTGTGTGATTTGGGAGAATTCAATGAAGTTGTTTGACCATAGTTATGAGAGAGAGTGCAAAAGGTATTATCCTCTTGGCATACAATTACTTAATTTAAATTTCTCCGCTCATGAGACCAGCTGATTTTGATGTTTACAAACAAATTGGAGGTTAAATTAACACCAATTGTCTGTAATATTTTCTGGTTGTTCGTCCTCTTCTTTGTCTCCTGACACTCTGTAAACAACTACCCTCTACTGAAAATAATACACATTTTATTATTTATAACAAAGTATTCATGGTATTTATTTATTAAATACACTGTTTTTTTTAATCTTCTCCCAATACAAAAAGTTATAATCGATTCTCCCTGTCAACACAACATTAGTTCGCTCTTATTTGATAAACATAGAAAGTATAACAAAATATTTTTATCCTTTATAAAATATAAAACAATAAAGAATTAATTTATTAATTTCCCAGGGTTAATTGTAAGTTCTTTGTGCTATGAGACGGTCAGAAATGAATAATTTAATACCAAGCTTTACATAAAAAAATAGATTAGATTTGTTTTTTCTTTAGTATGTAGTTCCGGGTTTATCCGCCAGAGTACAGGTTATGTTCTTCGCTACACACACGGAATTATTTAATGGCGGCTGAAAATTCACCGAGATCCGTTATGCAGATTTTTTGGTTAACAAAAAATAATAAAGTTTGTTTCACCTCTTTTCCTGAAGTGTTTACTTATATGGTGCTGTTTCTAGTGTTAGAAGTTATAGTTGAGTTGTAATTTAGTTAATTTTTACTAGGATACGGTCTCACCAAAATCTCGAAGCGCCAGATACTAGGCCTGGAACCAGTCGTTAAGTTTTCTCAAAATTTCGTCAAATAAAGGGCTTGGATGGTGCTACTTGAAGAAGTTCTAATTGAAGGTGTACATCTCTCGTCAATTTTTATTAAATTTCGCACTGTTTATTCCGAAAGTATTCATAAATTTTCAAATTTTAAATAGGCATTACACTTTTTTCAAACGTTCACTTCCCAATCGTTTTAACAATTAATCCAAATCTTGTTAGTTGGTTACTCGTAGTAACCAAGAATTTTTTATCGTTTTTTATTGGTGAATCTATATACTTTTGAGTATATAGGCTATTATTAATTATTATACATTTATTTCTTCTTTATAGAAAAATAATCCTTTTTTAATTTTGTTTATAATCCAATTTAATTTATCTAAGGTTTTTCTTTCTATTTTCTCTTAAGCTTATACATAGGTCTTTAATATTTTAATTTCCTTCAATTGTATTTATTTATTATTTATTATTTGCTTAAAGTATCCTTACTCTAAACTATTTTCCTATGCCATCTTACTTACATAGTATTATTTTATATTATTATTATTTTATACCTAACCCTGGGTTATCTTATATTTAAACACAATTATTTTATTAAACACAAAAATTATACCTAGGTACAATTTGTGGCCAAAGGTACGACCTTTGTGGCCTACACAATACAAATTATACAAAATACAAACAAAATACAAAATTTGTCAGCAGCAATATAGTCCACTGCTACAATTGATTGTTTTTCCATCTACAGAATAAATCTGTGAGATGCTCCTTTTTAACAATTTACCCTCTCACTATGTACACTATATCTCACTTTGTACATTATATGTCACTTTGTTATTGTTTATAGTGTTCTGTAGTACAAAGTATTCTATAGCTAGGTACATAATACCCATTTCTGACCTTTAGAGTGGGATGATTGTGTTATCATATTTGGGCATGGGTTATGTAACCTTACAATATATTGGCCTAGAAGTCAAAAATATTTTACACAATGTCGGCTAAATACACATTTAAACGGCTGTAACTCATCGAATTTTAGTCATAAAGGAATTAAATAAAATTCAAAATTTTTTGTGTTTTATAAGCTTTTTTTTGGTTTTCATCAATTTCTCGATAAAATGCATTGTTACTGAGATATTTAATTCAAAAATTTGAATTTTCTTAAAACGTTACGCGTTACTGTACAGCAATATATATATGCTTAAAAAATGTTGAGGACATTGCTAATATAATAGACAACCGAAAAGTACAGTATCTGGGATTAATATACATATTTGACAAAATGGCGGGCGTTCCTTTTTAAATTTCTTGGAACAATTTGCAGAAATGATATTTTCCTAAAGAACGAAGCTAGACAAGTAAGCTAGCAGCGCTAGCAAGGAAGCAAGGAAGCTAGTAGTGTTTTCCTATTTTTCAAGCTAGACAAGTAATTAACCCACCATCGTTTAGGAAATTAACAGAGATTTCATTTTGTACTAATTTAGTTACGATCTAACCATTTTTCGCCGAGTTAAATAAGTTTTAATCATATGTTTTGATCAAAAAACGATGAATCGGGATCTTATTTTGGCTGTATATCAAGAATAATTTAACATAATGAAACCAAAAAAAGTGGAAAGTGCTCGTCTGTTCATAAGCTTTAATTTTGATTTATACAAATTGTTTGCAAAATTGTGTTGTTTTTGAGTTATTTGCAGATTAATGTTAAAAAACGCGTTTTTTTTGCAAAACGTTGAACCCTTGTAACTCGCAAAAACGCATTTTTTCGAAAAAGTGTATACCACCTTTTTGTTTAGAATTTTATTCTCTATCGGTTACCAGGATTAGTTAAATGTTGTTTTTTAAACCCCCGAAAAAGGGCATGACAGCAACCCTTAAATTTCAGAGCGGGCCAAAAAATTTTCTTAACTTTATTCTATAACCTTTTATGAAGACATTGCAAAAAAATTCAGAAGGATCCATAGACACTGACTCAAAATCAGCAGAAAATTCCTCACGTAATAGACTATAAAAGGATTTTTTCTTTTGCAAAAACTGAATTAATTCCACAGAGAAACTATTGATACACTAATAGCCTACAGTGAGAGTGTCCACTTTGTTGTGTGGCTTAAAACATGGACTTTAAAACAAGGTTAAATAACTAAATTAATAATAGTACCAGAAATAAAATATTTTAGAAAAATAGGCGGGAAAACGAAATGCAATCAGTCAGGAACAAAGACGCCAGTGTTTCAACTAATGTACATGATTCAACTAACCACTTGGCTTATGCCGTTGAAAATAAAAACTGACTAAAATTTCTTTACTAAGGTTAGAATTAAAAAAGAGTTCTTAAACTTGTTTAACTGTTTTACTAATGTCACTTTACTTAAACAGATTCTAAATGAATACAATGAATGTGCAGCAAATGTGAGCACTGTATAGTACCCATAAAGTTGCAAGGAAAGTATCACTAATTCCTTGTAAAATACTTAATTTTTCATCTTATCACTAATCAGTAATTTATATGTTATTGGGTTAATTATGCTTTGCAGCTCATAGAATTAATAGGTTAAACAGATAATCTCCAACAATATTAACATAAACCATTCTTGCTGATTGAACACACACAGGGCCGACTCAAGGCAAAAATTTCACCCAGGCAAGCGAGCTTTCCGCCGCCCTGTCCCCCCCCCAAAAAAACTTAACAAACACGAAATGACACAATTAGGACTCTACATTTTTTAAGAATATTTTAGCCTTGTATGAATTTAATTGATTTGTAATCTTTATGGAATTCAATTGCAGTTTATTTCATTAAAAATTGTGTTACATTATTGCAATAATGTATTTTTATGTTCGGTTATCTTAGGCTTATTTGGGTGATCAGTAGTATGAAATACAGGCTAAATTATTCGTTTCTTTTTAAATGATTTTTAATTGAATCAATACTATCAATGCCTAAATCAAACTCAGGAAGAGCAAATGGGTTCGGTAAAATAGCTACAAATGACTAAGTATCGACTATCGACAATATTTATTGTAATCTTACAAAAAAGTTGGTATAAAAAAATCAAAATTACAATTAACTATAGGTTAATCAATTTCAAAAGCACAAAGATACTTTACGGCAACTTTTTTTTCTGCAAAATCTTTTATAACAGAGTCAATGTCTATTTCTTTTAGAAGATCAAATTCAATTGAGATAAGGGAAAGTCCTACAAGACGTTCTTGTGCCATACTTGATCTTAAATAATTTTTAATAATTTTTAATTTTGAAAAAGATCTCTCCCCAGACGCTACACTTACTGGAAATGTTAATACAATTCTCAAAGCTATATTTACAATTGTAAAATTTTCAGCTAAAGAGTTGTTCATGATGAACTTGAGGATGTCTTCTGGCATGTTGCCACAGTCTTCGGGTAACAGAGTCAGATGTACTAGAAGTTTTTGGTGCAGCTGGTGTCTTTCAATATCTCGGTGCTCCCCATCCGTCAAAGCTATCTGTAGGTCTGCACATTTTTGTAGCAATATGTTCTTATCTTCATTTTTGATGTTATAAAGAAAGCCAAATACATAATTGTGTCTGGATAGCTGTGAAAATCTCTCCTCAAATGAGTTTATTGCGCAGTCCAACAAATGGAAATAAAAATTGGTCATAAGTGCTCTTTTTGGGTCTGAGACTGTCTCGTCAGCTGTTTTATAGTGTAATTTGCGTTTGACCCTTCTTGGACGTACTTGAGATTCAGTTGGGAATGTGGCTTCGGTTTCAAGAGTTTCTGCAATCTCCCTGGCATCAACAAGTACTTCCTCAAAACCCTTCTCCGTCATCATTTTCTCAAAATGTTCTTTCACTTTAGAAATTAGTTCAACTGCTTTTGCAATGTTCATATCTTCTTTTTGCAGCTGTTTGCTGATAATATTTATCCTGAAAAGTATTTCATGCCATACAACCAAGGAGCAGATAAACTTAAAGCTCTTTAGCTTGCTAGCCAGACCCAAGGCAGTACTCTTTCCATAGCCACCGATCGATGAGTCAGTAGATAACTCAAGAAGAGTATCGTATATTTCTCCTGTCTGGTAACGAAAAGGAGCAACTGCATTAATGCGACTCTCCCATCGATTGTCGCATATTGGTTTAACTGTTAGTGATGTAACATGTTTTCTTAACACAGACTACCGGTGAGTTGAGGCAGAACATAATTTGTATACTTCCTGCACAACCATGAAAAAGTTTACAGCCTCACTACAGGATAAAGCAGAGTCGTTCACCACTAAGTTCAGCGAATGTGCACTCCAAGGAACAAAAAATCCGCGAGGGTTCGAAGTTAGAATTCTGTTCTGGACTTCTGCGTTTTTCCCCACCATGTTTGCACCATTGTCGTACCCTTACCCACGCATATTTTTTAAAGGTATTTTCATTTCATTTAACTTGGACAAAAGAATGTTTTTCATAGATTCTCCTGTTGAAGATGCACTTGGGATAAACCCCAAAAAATGTTCTTTGGGGCAGGGGTCTTTACCTGGTTCACAACTTACAAAACGTATAATCAAAGTCTGTATGTATGTGGCTTTGATCAGGCGTACAGTCCAAAATAATAGCATAGTTAAGTCCACTTCTGTACATTATGTAGTATTCGTTGTCGTATCATTGATCCTATTACTTCGATCACTTCATTTTGGATATTCTTCCCTAGGTAATGTACATAAGATTCTTTTGAAGTAATCCTCCGTAAGTGTTCAGTAATTATGATGTCAAATTTCCCTACAAACTCTAACAGTTTCAGGAAATTCCCATTGTTTCTGTCATACAGTTTGTATGACGCACCCCGAAATGCCAGATTCTGTGAACCAAGAAACTCAATCACGTACACAATGCGTTTGAAAACTTCCTTCCAGCGTTCAACTGCATTCTTGATCATTTTCTGGTGTTCTGCATCAATCGTTTTGTTCACACGCAGCCTCGTAGAACATTCCTTCCAGAACTGGAATGCCCGCGTATGTCCTGGTGATCTTTCGTGTTCTGACAATAGTTCAGACATGTGCTTCCAGTCGGAGTACCCAGTCTCTGAAGACAGAGATGTTCGTATTGTGCTAAACAGTCGGCAGCAAAAGCAAAATATGACGTCTTTTGATACAGAATATATAAGCCAGGGACGTGAACCTCTTCACCATTGCTCATTCGCCTATGATAATTGTTGACACTAAAACGGCGACCATCTTTGTTTACAGGAAAGTCAGTGTCACTAATTTGTTCTGGCCCACGTTGGACGAGGATGTCACTGTCTTTGGCACTTACGTTCACTGGCCACTCTCCAGGGTCATGGGATATGATTTTATCTAGAGAAACCTGAAAAAGACAACAAAAACTAAGGAGTATTGTTAGCAAAAAGTACAAAATCATTTAGAAGCTTCAAAAAAGTGGTACGCAAATTTGTTTGTTAAATTTACGCGATTTATTAAATTGGCATAATAAGCCTAGCCTATCTGCTAAAACTTAACTGTAGCATGTTGTAAACTCAATATTTTCAACTTTGTCATTTTAAGTTTATAAAAAAATTACCTTAAAAGAGTCTTCCGCAATCGCTGAATCAGAATCAGAATGAGATTCAACTCCCTTCACGTTGTCGTTTTTTTCTTCATTTTCAGTATCATGGGACTGCGGGGACTGAGTCTTGTTGTCCACCTAACAAAGAGTTTTCATTAATTTCACGACACTGTAGACTTTCACAGAACAAAATAATTGTAGTAACACCATTTTAAAATGTTTTTTTATCATGGAGTGTTAATTTGTATGATATAATGTCTAATAATTAGGTCAACATAAACATGCGTTTTTTCAAATGTAAGACATTTTTAACATTTAAGGGTTGATGATTTCTAAATCGTAAATGTAATAGAAAAGCACAGTACAAGAGAATTAGCTGAGTGCATAAGTAAGTCAAGAACGCCTTAGATTTCATCGTAAAATTTCAAAAATCCCAATACTCCACATTTTATCTTAGAAATGCACCTCACTAATCCTGTATTGCTGTATTTATCTTAGATAACGACTGGCTTACATATCTATGGACCCATTATAGTAAATTGTGAATACTAATATTCGCAACATTGCAATATTGTGAAATAAATAAAACTAGGGTACACGAGGAAATAGTTTACTGCTGATTTTGAATTTCTGATTACTGGTAATTATCGTATTTTAGAATGCATTATTTTTATTACATTTTAAAGCAAGCCTTCAATAATTTTAATAAAGGCAAAAGTGTTTTGTTTTATGTACAGTAATTATTCCAGTTTAATATTAAAATCCAAATTTTCGTGCATGTAATGTAACTGTGCTCAGCACTCTTAACAAATAACAATAAAATTTTATTAGCTTACCTCAGACAGAAAAAATGTTGTATAATTAGTAAAATAGTTTACCTTTTTCTTGTCCGTCTGGTGGCCTTTTCTCTATATTTCAATCGACGCGTTTCAGGGCATATGCCCCATCATCAGGATATCCCTTGTTAAAGGTTGTCAATTGTTAAAATATTAAAAACACTGCACACACAATTCTACACACAACAATAAATATAATACAAACATAAAAACACATAAAATGCCCAGATTTTAGACACACACGATATCGATGGTGCGCACCACGACATGCTATAGTCGACTGCAGTGTTCATGTTGTTATATGTCGTGCACTATGGACCTTGTTCTGTATTCTTATCGCTGTGTCGTATAATAGATTGGACTGGAAATACAGCTGATCGTTAAGGATGACTTCTTCTGTTTTTTTATTTTTGTAAGCTTTATATATTTCGTATTCTTCAATAGCATTCATATAATTACCTTTTTTGCATATGTGGAGGGGTTGAAAGTTCGTTGTGAAATCAGTATAACTATGGTTGTTGTCCATCAGATGGCGCGCGTAATTTGACACTGTTTTACTAAATTCTTTTCTAGGTAAATGTTCTTTGAATCATCTTTTAAAAGGTCTACCAGTTTGGCCAATGTAAAAGCTGTCGCAGTCATTGCATATTATCTTATAAACGCCCGTCCTGTCTTCAATTGATTTTGAACGTTTAGGTAAGAGTATCTTATTAATGTTATTATTAGTTCGGTAAGCCATTTTAATATTTATCCCACCAAATACTTTGTTTAAAATTTTGGGTAGGGTGTTACCATATTCCGATGCTATATACCTAATTTTATTTTTATTATTTTCTTGTAATTCTATGTTGTTTTTTCTTTTTTCTGTGTTTCTTGACCAAATTATCTACGATTGATCTTTTATAACCATTGGCCTTAGCTATGTGTTTGATCGTGTTCAGTTCTTCGTGAAAATCTTTGTCTTCTAATGGTATGGAAAGTAACCTATGTATTAAACTATGATAAGCTGCCATTTTCTGAGAAAAGGGATGATGTGATTCAGCATTTATCGTGAGATCCGTGGTTGTCGGTTTTCGGTATATTTGGTATTGGAACTTTTCATCTAGTCTTGTAATTGTCAGGTCGAGGAAGTTAAGTTTATTATTTATCTCTGTCTCGAGTGTGAACTGTATGTTTCTATTGACACTATTCATGTATAATTTCATATTTTCTATTTGTCGTATTGTGCCATTAAAAATTATAAACGTATCATCAACATAGCGTGTATATGATATTATGTTCTTGGAAAGTTTATTTATGCCATTGAGCAAATATGTATTCTCATAGTGGTTTAAGTATATGTCAGCCAATAAACCAGATAAAGGTGACCCCATGGCTAGGCCCTTTTTTTGGATGTAATAATTATTGTTAAATGTAAAATAATTTTGGTCAAGTATAACTTCCAGTAAATTGATTAAATCATTGATTTCTTCAGAATTACATATTTTGGCGTTAATAAGATTTTCTTTAAGGATAGTGAGAGTTTCTTGAACAGGGACATTCGTATACAAGTCAACAATATCAAAAGATGCTATTTTATAATTAGGTCGTAATTTAATGCTCTTCAATTTGTTAACAAGGTCAATGTTATTTCTTATACTATGGTTATTACTTATCTTTATACTGTTTTTTATTTTCACTGCAAGTTTTTTGCTGACATTGTAGCTCGGCGCAGTTGTGAAATTTATCAATGGCCTAATCGGTATATTGGTCTTATGGATTTTAGGTAGGCCAACAAATTGTGGTGCTTCTGCGTTAATGGGTTTTAGTGCACGGCGTGTGGCGTTATCAAACAGCCGTGTACATAGGTTAATTTAATAACGCCACACGCCGTGCACTAAAACCCATTAACGCAGAAGCACCACAATTTGTTGGCCTACCTAAAATCCATAAGACCAATATACCGATTAGGCCATTGATAAATTTCACAACTGCGCCGAGCTACAATGTCAGCAAAAAACTTGCAGTGAAAATAAAAAACAGTATAAAGATAAGTAATAACCATAGTATAAGAAATAACATTGACCTTGTTAACAAATTGAAGAGCATTAAATTACGACCTAATTATAAAATAGCATCTTTTGATATTGTTGACTTGTATACGAATGTCCCTGTTCAAGAAACTCTCACTATCCTTAAAGAAAATCTTATTAACGCCAAAATATGTAATTCTGAAGAAATCAATGATTTAATCAATTTACTGGAAGTTATACTTGACCAAAATTATTTTACATTTAACAATAATTATTACATCCAAAAAAAGGGCCTAGCCATGGGGTCACCTTTATCTGGTTTATTGGCTGACATATACTTAAACCACTATGAGAATACATATTTGCTCAATGGCATAAATAAACTTTCCAAGAACATAATATCATATACACGCTATGTTGATGATACGTTTATAATTTTTAATGGCACAATACGACAAATAGAAAATATGAAATTATACATGAATAGTGTCAATAGAAACATACAGTTCACACTCGAGACAGAGATAAATAATAAACTTAACTTCCTCGACCTGACAATTACAAGACTAGATGAAAAGTTCCAATACCAAATATACCGAAAACCGACAACCACGGATCTCACGATAAATGCTGAATCACATCATCCCTTTTCTCAGAAAATGGCAGCTTATCATAGTTTAATACATAGGTTACTTTCCATACCATTAGAAGACAAAGATTTTCACGAAGAACTGAACACGATCAAACACATAGCTAAGGCCAATGGTTATAAAAGATCAATCGTAGATAATTTGGTCAAGAAACACAGAAAAAAGAAAAAACAACATAGAATTACAAGAAAATAATAAAAATAAAATTAGGTATATAGCATCGGAATATGGTAACACCCTACCCAAAATTTTAAACAAAGTATTTGGTGGGATAAATATTAAAATGGCTTACCGAACTAATAATAACATTAATAAGATACTCTTACCTAAACGTTCAAAATCAATTGAAGACAGGACGGGCGTTTATAAGATAATATGCAATGACTGCGACAGCTTTTACATTGGCCAAACTGGTAGACCTTTTAAAAGATGATTCAAAGAACATTTACCTAGAAAAGAATTTAGTAAAACAGTGTCAAATTACGCGCGCCATCTGATGGACAACAACCATAGTTATACTGATTTCACAACGAACTTTCAACCCCTCCACATATGCAAAAAAGGTAATTATATGAATGCTATTGAAGAATACGAAATATATAAAGCTTACAAAAATAAAAAAACAGAAGAAGTCATCCTTAACGATCAGCTGTATTTCCAGTCCAATCTATTATACGACACAGCGATAAGAATACAGAACAAGGTCCATAGTGCACGACATATAACAACATGAACACTGCAGTCGACTATAGCATGTCGTGGTGCGCACCATCGATATCGTGTGTGTCTAAAATCTGGGCATTTTATGTGTTTTTATGTTTGTATTATATTTATTGTTGTGTGTAGAATTGTGTGTGCAGTGTTTTTAATATTTTAACAATTGACAACCTTTAACAAGGGATATCCTGATGATGGGGCATATGCCCTGAAACGCGTCGATTGAAATATAGAGAAAAGGCCACCAGACGGACAAGAAAAAGGTAAACTATTTTACTAATTATATACTATAAGTGGCTTGGATACCGAAAAACATGGATCTAAAAAAAAATGTTGGTGCATGTGGTTCTGAGGGAAGTACCGTAACGAAACGTTGTAACGCTGAAGCTTGTTTTTGAGCTTCAGAAGTCTGCTGCAATTTTCTTTTTCTATAGGAAAACCTGAGTGTCTCTTTTTATCAGCCATTCCTAATTCCTACCAAAACAATCTTTATAAAACCACTGACACAGACAGATACAGTATTTTTAAACCACACAAAAACATTAACGGTGGAACACAACGGTCGGACTGAAAGGCTTTACATGACGCACAACTCACCATCCGCTTGACTTACTACTACAAGTGCGACTGTTGTCAAGCGAGCGTCTGTATATTAGCCTGTACGCGCAGGCGCATCTTGGCCATCGAGTCATTTCACCCCCTCCCGCACTCTTAGTCAAATAGAACTGCGAAAGTGACTCACCTTCGTGCGCGCCCAGGCCTGTATTATTCGTTCGTACCTCAAACGAAATAGACTCAGTCACAGGCCCACTTTTCTAAGCCACTGTTGCCGCCCTGGCGCCCTCCTCCCACCTGCCTCTCGTAAGATTTGTTTTGTATTGGTTTTTAAGTTTTTAAAAACTTACGATACTGTTGTAAATTTGTTGTTGTGGTAATCCATGGTTTTACTATAATTAGTAAACTGGGAACACGCAGAAAATTTATTCTAAATCACCGATCGTAAAACATTTTCTCGTTCCGCTTGGCGCCCCTAACTTCGCGGCGCCCCGGGCGGCCGCCCGGGTCGCCCGGGCCTTAAGCCGTTACTGAACACACAGTGGCAACATTGACATCAAATATAATAAACATTAAGGATTCAGATGTTTGTATTTTTCAAAAATATTTTACAAACAAATATAAATAAATAAACCACCTTTCATTTACTTGTAGTAAATAGCTCACATTTGTATATGCTTTTTTGCGTGTGTATAGGTTGACAGAGATTTGAGCTTTTATCCTTTACACTGCACATTCTTTAACCTCCACACACACTGAATCACATTTTCATTTCACATTCTCTATAATCTGGATATTCTGGCCTCAGATCATAGCAATCCATCTCAATTACAACATTTTCTATCTCTGTATCCACATTCCACACCTGACAACCATCCACAGTTCTTTGATAAGTTTTCTTGGTATTTTCTTACTCCACTATACCGAATTAGGCTTCCATTTCACATTTTTCTATTCCCATTTCCATTTCAACATGATTCAATCCTTCTTTGATCAAAGTCACTGAAAGATATTTGAATTTGTTTAATATGTGAGTCTTGTACTTGGAATCTAGCATCTGAGTTAACCACTCCATACTCAGGTTTATTAACTTTTATGCTTAGGTCCCATTTTAATATGCCATGCATAATCTTTCGAGCATATTATGTTCTAAATAAAAAGTAGCTTGAGCTGTGATGACTCGATCATTTACAACTTGATATTAAGTATCAAGTCTTCTTCTCCTTTATCTGGCCCTTCTGCCTCTCAGCATTGGGTTGTAGGGAGCTTCAATCCATTTTCTCCACCTATTCCTGTCTGTGCCTTCATCTCCTATAAACTCTTCCCATGGTCCTGTCCCAGTCTCTTAATGTATGACAGTATGACTCATAAGTCATTCCTCCTGGCCTCTGACCCTCCAGTTTCACTTCAAGGTACTGTTTTAATTTTCTTGTGTCATCTGCCCTACTTGCATGTCCCAATCACTTCTATCACCTCACCTACAGCAAATCGATTAGAGGCTATACTCCAAAATTTTGTCAGATAATATCACTTCTAATCCGATATCTCCTTGTCTTTCCCATCAGTTGCCTGAGGAATCTCATCTCTACTGATGTTATTCTATTTGCATACTTGTCAAGAACAGTTCAGCTTTCTGCTCCATACATTATTTTTGGTAGGTACTGTACACAGATTTAAATTTCTGTAATTTGCTTTCTTACCTGCTTCCTTCTTTCCTATAAGTGTATTGTTTATTGTATAATACATAGAGTTTGCTTTCCTCACAACATTTGACAATTCCTGCTCTAATCTATCATCCCTATCAAAAATGACCTCTAAGTATTCATTATTCCTTGACTTTAACCAACTGTTTACCATCACATGTAATTTTCAGGGACTATTCTCATTTCCTTCCAATGTCTATAACATTACTTTTCTCGATATTCAATTCCATGCCTTTTCTTCCCAATTCAACTTCCATTCTACCATGGACTCTTGAAGTCTATCCACTGAACAGTAGCGTGGCGTCCATGTAACCGCTGTTGCCGACGGCAACAGTACTGAAAATAAGAGAAAATAATATTAATTATGTCACAGAAAGAATACTTTGGTTACAAATCCAAACAATATTAGTAGGGAAACTTGAAGAAAAGCATAGCATTGCTTTAGAACTGCTGGGCACTTGCACCGTCTTGTGTTGCCAGCTTGGACATCGGCAATGCTTTACTGCACACAGCCATTGACCTCGTAGTAGTTGTCACTGTACTAACTGTGAAGGGGGGGGACACATTCGTCCACACAGTATATTGCCACTGTATAAACCGGAAAAATCCTCAGTTAGCAGCTACGTTCGTTTTCAGAACTGATGTACAGCAGTTACTACGTACCTATTTGTGTTCGTTTAGTCATGTGTTTCTCTGTTTGTCTTTATTATTTTTAATTCCATTATTTGTGTCCTGATTTATTCTGTGCAAGTATAATGGAGTCAGATCCCATTGAACTGGGACCTTCTGCCAGTGAATGTTAGAAAATACTCTAACAAAAATATGTTGGCTCTAAAAAGAACACTTGGTACTAGACAAAATTTGAATTAATTTTAGGCTAAGTTTTAGCCCCATCACATCCAGCAACAGCTGTTATGTACCAATGCCATGCCACTGCTACTGAATCTTGTATGAGCACTGCCATCTGCCATCTGGGCCAAAATTGGTCTTAACCTCCAATATCCCACTGTGGCTTTATGTGTTCATCTCTTTTATGTTTTGTGTATATTTGATCCACATACTATGAATAGTAGTATAGGGCTATCGCCTTGTTTGATGCCCTCATTCAGTATGTTGTTATCTCCAATTGGTGACAGGGTTGGTGGTATAAATTAATTTGACATATTATCTTGTCTTCCACTGATGAAAAAAGGTCATGCATTTTAGAAAGGAATTCAAATAATTGGAAAAAAACATGTTTTTAAATTTTAATTACAAAATAATATGTACAAACACTTTTTAAATTATGTTAATATACACAAATTATTTTATTTATTATTTACATAAATATAGTCATTATAGTAGTAATTAGTTTCAGCTTGTATCTACAAAAGAAATTAATATTATATTTCCAGTATTCACATTATTTATGAAGTACTCTATATTGTGTTAGAGACTAAAGTCTTTACCTAATAAAAGTGTAGGCCTATATATTTTATGCATGTTTGCAAACAGAGAACACATAATACTGTATTTATATATTTTACAAAAATTCTATAAATATAATGATTAATAAATGTGTTTCACAATTTCTTAATTTTGTTTAACTGACCACTGTCTTAAAAAAAAGACAGATTTTATAGCTTTCAACAAAACTGTTACAGCCTGATTGGTGTTGAGTAATTTGAATATGACTGTTGTAGTATGCATTTTATATATTATGATTTATATTAGATAAGTACTGATGCTTACTGACACTGTTACAATGTGCGGCAACAATATCGTAAGTCAGACATTTCTAATTGCAGATCTAAATGCAATATCATGATGTTTCAGAGCCATCCCTTATGTCTACCTTGTTCTTGTTGAATGACACAAAGACTCACTGTTATAAACATCATACCTCTAAAGAGACTACATATTCTTAGTGTCGAGAAGAACATTTTCAAATTTTGGGTTGCTTGACTTTTCATCTGCCAGATACAACATAACATATGTACCAGAGATGACTGGTGAGGGACAAAGATATATTCCTGTTTAAATTACCAGTTTATATATGTGTGCCCCAAAACCAAAGCAGGTCTGAATTTTGTCTTAACTAACACAAGACACATTCAGGAAGACAGATTTTAATTAACACTGAAAAACATATTTAGGTTTTGAAGATAGATTTTCTAGTTTGAAGATAACAAACGCTGAAAATATCATTGCATGTTAACAAATGAAACGCTTGTTTTAGAAATAACAGACATGTTATAAGTATAATGATATACAATTTTTTATGTAAATACATTTAGATATGCTTTCTATATAAAACATTTTTGCACACACTAGAATATTTCCATTATTTTACATGACTCATTTCAGCAGCTTCAATTAGAATGCCACTGTAGAAAGTGGCATATTTCATACTTTATGTTGAGTACATTTATGTTAAAAAATTAACAGCTTCTTATCTAAGAAAACTGAATTAAAAAATGAAAAGCACAAACCTCTCCAATGGCAGCCAGTTATCAAACAACATTGTACATTAAATTCAACAGAACTACAAAATGCTCACCAGAAGTTATGTAAATAACTACAAGAAAAGCGGAAACCTATTTGTTAATATATTTTGGTTTGCCGGGCTATAAGGTCGTGGTCCAATGTTAAGTGTTGCAAACGCTTCGGCCGCTCCATCAATGCCCATCTTCAGTGCGAAAGGACTGAAAACACTGACAAAGCTCTCACAGTCAGTGAACCACAGTACTGTGGCTAAGAGAGATCTCTGCCAGTGTTTTCAGTCCTTACGCACTGAAGATGGCTGCCAATGGAGCGGCCAAAATATTTGCAACAGTTAACAACGAACCATGGCCTTATAGCCCGGCAAACCAAAATATTAATAACTATGACGCTGGCCTTACACAGCAGAGGAAACCTGTTTGCACAACATTTTATTCCAGACATTCACTTATGAAGAGCCAGTCCACTCACATTACCCACCTCCAAGCTGAAACTACTGAAAATGTGTATGTACAATGACACTCTATCCCTCAGACTGTTACGGAAACAAGCAAACAAGCAAACATATTTCATTCACTCACAGTTTTTCAGAAAATAGTTACAACAATCTAAGAAAGCTGTTCAATAATTTAATCTGGGCTCAAATGGCAAAAATTATGTTTGGAGGTGTAAACATTAAAGTAGAAATTGGAATAATATAAAATTTTTATTTACTTAATGATCGGTATGTGGAAAGAATCATAGTTTAATAAACTCTTGTTATTAATCCTGGAATCAATATAACAGTATTCTGGAGGTACTTGATATAATTCATATATGTTAGGCTCAATATACAGCTGAAATTATCGTCAATTAAACAATACAAGCAACTGAAAGGAAAGATGTTGTTTAAGACCTGAAGATGTCAGTAATGACGAAAAGCTTAGTCGAACAATAAAAAATTATAGCAGTTAGCAAATTCATAAAAGAAATAGTAAGGATGGCTGCTAATTTAAACAATACGAAGAATGAAAGGAAAGAGCTTATAAACAATGAGTACCGTATAAATAATAGTTCATTGTATATGCATTTGGACATGTTTGTAACACAAGTTGTGTATATGATGATACACTGACATTATATTAAAGCTGTTCTGTGACATTCTGACCAATTTCATAGTTTCCACTATATATTTACTAGGTTCAAGACTTTAAGCCAGACTTCAATATAGTCAGGAATTTTATTTCTAAGTAGGCCTATAACAAACCTCAAACTAAGATCCTAAAGGACATTTTTATTAAAATGATTGCAAAATTGGAAGATACCTTTCATAATGAATTTTTAATGAATTTCATTTGAATTTTTTATTACACTTAACATATATGATCAAAAAATGATGTACACCATTGAGAGCCTTATAGACAATCCTATTTCACACTTTATTTGATTGTTTTGTTCCTCATACTATTATCCACAAAATTCATGTATTCCTCAATTGATTCCCACTCCTATCTTGTTTAAAACTCATATCCATCACTACCTTCAAATCATTAGTCTACAGCTAATTGTAGTTTATGGATCTGTAATTCACATTACACATTGCCAAGACATTTAGATTCATATTAACTGATACCAGTGTGAGCATAACACAGCATGCAAATGGTTTTGTATAAATAAAAATAATACGACATAATAATAATTAAAATTATTCATTAAATTTAGCAGTCACAAGCAGCTTAATTGTTTATAAGTAAACCACACAAAGACAAACAGCTCTCAGATTTCATATATTCAGACCTCACATTCAGCACCAGATAAATTAATAAGAGAAAATAATTTCATATACTGAAATCATGCTTATGCACACAGGTACAAGTAAAGTTTTAGGCACTTTAACTGGCAGGTCAGTGGTGGGGGCAAGACAGCAATATGCATGGCTCAGCTTACCTTCATGCCAGATACTATGCCTACATCTGCTTGGATATTCTCACAACTGATAGAAATATTTGTATTTACATTATTTTTGTGTTTCAACAATGTATAGTAGAAAGAGATAGTAATTTATTCTATCCTGAAGAGTTTTCATTTTGCACTCTGTTAAGACAATTTTAATAGTTAATACCATCTCAAGTATGTACATATCATAATCATTACTGACCTTCTCTGATAATAAAAACATTCAAAGAAAAAAACAACAACAGCAACTCATCACTGAACAAAATGCTTTGGCCAGAGTCACAAAAGTACAGCAGTTGCTGCAGCCTGTATGTATTAACTGCATCACAATGACGTTATCTAATGTTTCTCAATGTCTCCAGCTGGTACTTTTGTTAGACTGCTAGCAAAAAGGTGATGTGGTTTGACAACGTTTTTCACTACAATGTTAAATGCTATATTCCCCACAAGTGCCATTGGCACCAATATTGACAGTATAGTATGCAAGTTCAGCCGACTGGATGAGTAGAAAGTGCCAGCGACAAATATGCCCTGAAACAGTTAACGATACTGTAATGTTTTTCAGTCGAAACTAAACTGTATAAACAGTGAAATTTTACAATTTCAGTATTGAAGCACAAAATGTACATAAAAATGTTTGTAGCAAGATTCATTATATAATGTTCATATTTATCATTAGTACCTGAGAAAGTCATAATTAAATTATCTTGTTGATTCATCCTCTTCGTTCACTTTTATTAATTAATAATCATAATTAAACTTTATTATAATGATGTAAATCAAAAATATATTATTCACAGGTAACGTAGCATTTTATGCAATTTTTAAAGATGCCAGGAAGCCTTGGAGTTATACGTTACTAGTAATTTGTAATGAATCATATTAATAACTCAATTTATCCTTGTTCCTGTTTATTTAATAAATAAAGAAAAAAAAACTTTTCGTACAAGAATATATTTTGTTGAAAAGTAATCACATTTCAGTAGTACAAACTACCAGTTTATACTACCAGTACTAGGCTATATTTTAAATAAAGTACATTAATTTGTCTAAGGAATGTTTCTGTTTACTTATTAATTAATTAATCTAAAATTTTACTAACCAAGAGTTTTAAACATTTTAAAAGATAGTATTTGAAAGAAAATAAATTTAATGAATTTATAATATATCAATTTTTATATATTAAGTTTCCTTGGATTCTTGGCCTGAGAAAGATCATTGTGCTGAAAAATTATAATTCCAAATGCAATTTTTTGGTTGTTCAAGTCCTATTCAGGAGGCACAGTAGTTTGCTTAATGTTTTTCTACTGGTGCACTTTGGGTGCTGTTTATGATTGTCAATTTACTGTTGTGTTGTGGGTTCTGCATATGCCTGTGTTGGAACAGAATGCTGGTGTTCTGTTTGTGTGGAATGTCCTTAGGGTAGCCTCCACGTACTGTTGTTAGTTTACCAGGCTTAAACAAAATCAATCATCTTGTTTGTGTTGGTACATCATACTATCATTCCTTCCAGAGCAGGACTTGGACGGCCAGAAGATGGCACACTGCATTAAGCCAAAAGGTTGTGACTAAGAATTACATATCATATTTGAGTTTGTATATTGTATTTACGCTAGAAGTTTTATGGCTGGTTAGACTAAAGTATGAGCCACACATAGAATTAATGTAATTCTCTATCTCTAACATATATGGCAACTATGTATTCTATTGTATTCATCACATGTGCTCTTCTAAATTTCTCTCTGTCCTGTTCTAGGTTCATTTGGGGATTTCTTCAGGGAAGTGTAATTAAAAATTTAGGCCCACTACACACTACATATCTGAAGAAGACATCAGAGAAGCAGAATGTCAAAACCTCAACAGGCAGACAATAACCAGCAGAGATAGATCCAATCCAGGAAAACTAAAACGTCTCTGTCTCCCCCCTCACACATGCGTGTGTGCATGTACACACACACACACACACACACACACACACACTATTATGAGGTCACTGTGTAATTCTTGCAATTGTAGCATAATAATTTCTAAATAATTGCCAGTATTTTGGAAGTTATTATTTTCATAGTGACAAAAACATGTTTTCATGGACTGAACTCATCTAATTTTTATTAAACATACATATGGGTCATACATGCAAAAGAAAATAATTAGTTTCATAATTAGTATGTATTATATAATTGCAGATTTCTTATATTAATTTTCAAAGTTCTGGCTTTTGTTATAGGTGCACAAGGATTCAGTCACCAAACCCATTAGAAACTTCAAACATGAAGTTTACATGTGTTTGTAAGTACTTGTAATGTGGAGTCTATTGATATTAGCTAAAACTATGGGAGCACTGACAACAGCAAAATTTTCTCATAACCTACAGAACTATTGTACCAATAAAGTGGTTGCTCCCATACCTTAGTGAATTTATAAATAGCAGTTGTTTGTGCACTGTTATCGGGAAACATGATGGCCATTATAGTGTACATCTGTGTGTGACAACAGGAGTCTGCAAATCCTAACAGGAAGCTGCAGAACAATGCCAATGGTTTGCTGAAACAATAGGCAAATAATTATAATAATGAAAAATGAACATATAAACAAACTATAGAGTAGGTTCACATTTTAATTATTTAGGATGTCATATCATTTACAATCATTAAAAACCTTCAATGAATTGGATAAATCTCAAGCTTAATACTATTCAATACACTCTTTAGAAGAGAGCGTGGAAAGAAACATAATGAGAGTTGTGTACAGTTATGGCAGTACCAGTGAAGTATGGGTGAGAAGAAGAAAAGTAACAATTATATTCAAGTTATGGAAATGGTCAGTTAATGAGTTCAGTTAAGCTGACTAATGGTCAGTTTTTGAGATCAGTTAATAAATCCACAAGACTGGACAGGATCTGGAATGTAAATGTCACTGAAAAATTAAAAATATTCTATTAATTAACAGTAGTATTGAGTGTAAGATAAATGGGCACATCTTGACAGACTACAGAACACTGTAATTCCAAAAGCAGCACAGGTACCTTTCTTATACAGTGCCACGCAGTGTGTGAAATAAAGACTTCATCAGTTCCTAAACTATGAAATTTTCATGTACGACACCAAGATTTGTTTGGAATTTTGTGTCATGATGTGGATGCATCTGTCTTACACAACACTCTGTTTTGTTATGTTACATCAGCTCATTTTGTGCGAATCGTTGTATTTTCAACTTTTCAATGTCTTTCATCAGTATTAGATACATATTTACTATCTCAGTATAACTAAAAGTATAATGCATACACTTAATGTTCCATATTAGCTTCAAAAAGAATTACATGACTTAAGTGACCAATTAAGAACAGAAATAAGGGGAGTGATTGACTTCATAAAAATTCGATTATCATGTTACCTGACTGGAATTATTGATTCATCTAATGTATTGCCAAACACAGCAGTCTTTGGTAAGTTAAAGAAGATGATGGAGTAAGCTGTTAGCTGACACACGAATCCTGTTCCTATTATTAAACTTTGGCCATATTTGTATCTCCTAGCAATCCCACTCAGTGCTGTTATGTAGATTCCACCTGAAACATAAAGCACTGTTAATGTAGTCATCAGATTAGGCATATTTTACCACACAGGTGACTTATTCAAAAAATATGTCAGCCACATAATACTAGTTATCATTAAGTAAACTAATTAGTGCTTAAATAAGTCACATCCTAGCTTCAAAACACAACTTCAGCTGGTTTTAGATGTTTTTTTTTGTATGATCACACTACTATTAGACAATGTCAATGAAACCATAATGTTGGGGTAAATGAAACAAAAAGTTAAAGCACTGTTGTGTCCTTATTTATTTTATATTATCTGGATCTGATTTTTAATTATAAATATAATATTAAATCCAGAAATTTAATATTTTATAGAAAGAATATTTGATTCCTGAATATCTTATCCTTGCTCATCCATTATAAACAAGAACACAGAGTAACACAATCAGTCGTACTGTAATAAATTTTTACATCTTACCAATTTAACCTCATACAGCACAAATATTGAAGATGACACAGATCCACAAGAAAAACAACAAGGTAATTGCTCCGAAACCTAGCCTCATTTGACTTCTATTTGGCTACTTCCGTGGATCGTTCATTGCCTGAATTAATTATTATTATTTTAAACAAAACCCGAGATTTATTTATTTAACACAAAAACTTACCTATTTCAAAGTATATTACATGTATTCTACAGAATATGCCTACTATATTCGGCAATTTGCTTGCAACATCTACAATCTTTTAAAAGCCGTTTTTATTTTTATTAGATAATATTTTATACACAGTAATTACTTGTGATAGTTTGTGACAAGTGATCCATCTGTAAAACAGTTATTATTTTAATACAACTGAAAATACTAACCACCGAACCAGGGCCGGACTGGCCTTCATGAAAAGGCGCATACCTTAGGTTTTTGAGGGCGCACCTCAAGTGGAGTTTAATGTAATCCTGACCTATAAACTCGTCATACAACACCGTTTTTCCAAGAATACCATTTTGTTGATTTTGTATTGTTCACTATTGATTGCCGTTAACGTTTTAGTATTGATAATGAGTGTTAATATTTACTAGCAATAAGTACCAGCTCCTATAAAGCTGAGAACGAAATAATAAAGAACAGACACACAAGAGTTGCATATTTTGGAAAAAAAAAAATGAGATAAAGTACGGTGTTTGAAATAATTTACAATTTGAAATTAAACTGTTTTTAATGTTAAAAATTTTTGTACTACAAATAAAAATAAAGGAAAAATAGAACATTAGCTTTCAATAGAAACAAAATGTTGATTGATATTTTTGTACATCAACAAAATACCTTTAAAAATCAAACGTAGTGTTAAATTTTTGTTCAAAAAATATCAATGTCACCTCTTCAAAAAATATCCTCCAATCACCCAATACAACACAAACTAGCTGCCTTCAGAACCATGATACATAGACTTAACAACATCCCCCTAGATGAAAAAGACTACAAAGATGAAGTAAAATATCTAGCAGAATCCAACGGACACGACAGAACAATAGTCAATAAACTCCTACTCAAAACACAAAATAAACAACAAAGACAGAAAACAACAAATTCATAACACTAACATACATCAACAAACAAACTGAAAAAATAGCCCACAAATTCAAAAAAGCAGGATACAAAATCGCTTACAAAACTACTAACAAAACAGAACACACACTATCAAAACACACACAGAAAGCACAAAACAAATTCGATCTACAAACAAACTAAATTCCTCAGATTACAACAAATTCTACATAGACCAGATAGGACGTAGCTTCAAACAAAGATACATTGAACACACAAAGGCACTCCACTCCACTACAGAACACCTTTGCAAACCACCTCATTAAAGCAAACCACACATACAAACACATCGACAATAACATGAACATTCTACACATACAAACAAAAGGCCGAAAACTAGACACTCTATAACAATTGGAAATGTACAAACACATGAAAACAAATAAAAACGGCATCCTAAACGAACAGACACAATTCAAATCACACGCATTATTCGAACATATCACACCCCACACACACAACATCGATCTTTCAAAAATCGATTCCGTCGCCAACAACAAGATGGACAGTGCTACCAGCGGCAACCTCTGAAGAAGCTTTTTAAAAGTGAAAACCAGTTCAGGTTATAAGGTAAAACTTTTACGTTTTTACCCATAAAAAGTTTTGTGTTCCGAGTCGTAGTGAAATAATTATATTTAAAAAATATCAATGTCACTTCTAAAAATTTACGGTACCAACATCTTATATAAAACACTGAAGTTAATACATAATAAACAGTGAAGCAAAATTCTACTCTGTACAACTTTTTGTTATCAAGAAGCAATTAAATAACTTAAAATTAAAATTTGTTATGTTACTAGTGTTTGTTTGTGCTACAACAAAAATAAAGAAAAAATAGAACATTACTTTTGAATGGAGACAAAGTTTTGATTGATATTTTTGTACATAAACAAAATACCTTTAAAATCAAACGTAATACTACATTTTTGTGTACAATAAAGATCAATGTTACTATCAAGATCTTACCAGCATTTAAATAAAATACTGAAATTAATACATAAAAATTAGAAAAGGATCTACTCTGTACACATTTTTGTTATCAATAAATAATAAAATATAAAAAACAAAGTTTTAACTTAAATCTGTAAGGAGGCTGTAAACTTAAGAAAATGTTATGACTTAAGTGTAGGTAAATTTCAAAAACAAGCTACAAAACTTTTACTAATTTGCTGCTGACTTTATATTTTGCTAACCTGGAAATAAAGTCAATGGAGATTGCAAATATGAGACAAAAACGAAAATAAATAACTAAGGATAGTACACTTTTTACAATGTCTAACTCTAATAATTTAGTATTCAGTAGGAGAGTAGGTGTTGCATTTCTTCTCTCTAACAACAGAGTTCATGTATGATGACATTGTTGTCAGTTGCTGTAAGTGATTCTCTCTGAGACTGCATCATGAGAAGAGCCTCTAGGTTTTCATTAGCCACTGAAGTGCGAAGCCGCATTTTTACTAGTTTTAGCTTTGAAAAAGCTCTCTCACAACTTACTTGAGTAAGAGGAATTGTCAAGAGGTATTTATAAGCTTTGTTGAGCTCGGTGTACATTACACAATACATATTGTACTCGTGAATCAACTTGTAGGCACATTTGATGCATGACTTTTTTACGTCACAGATGGTTGTTTATGCACTTTTGTCTTCTGAACCACTTTAAGAATCTTTTTCCTCTTGCTCCAGGTAACTTTCCTTTAACGTTGAAGAAATACTTGGCCATTGATCAATGAATGACTCTAATTCCTCTTTTAGCTTCTCTTTGTCAATAGTTTGAATTAGAGTGCATATTTTTTCCAAGGCATTTTCAGGTACTCCATTTTTCACTTCAGGGAATCTTCATGGTTCAAAGCACGAGAGGTCTTGATATAACCTTCTTTGGTCAGAAAACCTTGTAGCCATACTTTGATTTATTTGATCAATGACAACATTGAAAACTTGTACTCTAAAATTATCTTCAGCACTGAATATGGCTTTATCATCAGCTGTTTCATCTGGCATTTTTTGCGCTTTCTTTGTCTTTTTGTTGGTAGCTCACTCTCTATGGAAAGACTGTATGTCTCTAGAGATGGATTTCCTTCAATTTTCTCATCAAGAACTTCTGTCATGGCCTTAGCGAAGTTTTGTGCTGCACTCAGAGTTTGATGGAACTGGTTTCGGGCGTTTCTCAAATTCTCTTGTGCTGTGGAGACCAAATTCCATGCCTGTGCATAATCCAGGTTCCTAGTTGTAAATAGTCTGAAACTGGTGTTGTGATCTTGAAAATTAGCAGACACATCATTGCAGTCAGTATAGTTTTGAATGAAAGAAACTTCTGAAGCAGGCTATTTGCCTCGTTCCTTGTCTTGGGGCTGAAATCTGTGGAGTTAGCAACAATGGAGAGTGACATAACTAACTCCATGTTTACAGATTTTAGATTATTTGTACCTTGATTAGCTTGAACATCTTCACATTCGGCCCAGGTATTGTAGTAACCAAATATTTGATAGGTGGTGTCACTTTTAGATCTCCATCTGGTTGCCCCAATTTGACTCAATCGTATATTTGGATGTTGTTCCAAATAAATATTCAGTCTTTTGTGGGATTCCTTGATAAATACTAGGGTCTGCTGTAGTAGACCGAAAAAAGATACTGTAGCAGTTACGTATTGGTCTGTATCTGTCATTACAAGGTAAATAGCACCACTTGTGAATGTGGTTTGGCAGTTTCATCTTGAAGTCGAGTTGAAACACCTCTGTACTGACCGCTCATGTTTGCAGCCCCATCTAATGAATTAGCAATGCAGTTTTTGACATCAAGTCCTGTGGTATTCAAAATTTCAAGGAAAGAGTTAAACAAGTTCAACCCTGTTGAAGACTGTACACACTTCAAACCAATAATCCTTTCTTTTACTTCAGTTTCAAACACATACCTCAACACAATAACACACTGGTCGAACCCAGACACATCCGTTGTTGTGCCCATTAGCAATGAGAATAACTTGGCCTCCTTTACTTCATTAGCTATTTCTTTCTGGATCAACATATTCATTATGTTAATTATTTTATTAACAGATGTTTTGCTGAGAAATGTTACTTGACCACCCCTTCCTCTCCATCATTTCTTGGAACTCGTTCTTTGAAGTTTCCAATGCTGATTTACTCATGTTAATAACATTTTTCACATGGTTTTCCAGATTGATGTCATAGTTACATACCAAAAGAATTATTTCTAAAAAATTTCCATGGTTTACAGAAGGGTCGTCAAGATTGTATGCACTTTCTTCACTTGCCCTGTAAGGGAGGCCATGTTTTCCTATCAATTTAATGACGTTGATGACTGCGGATACAACTTGTCTACGTTCAATTACCTCTTTTTTTGTTTTTTAAGTTGTTTATCAAATAACAGGTTATCAATTGTTGTCCCTTCTTTGTAAGAAATGTACGTCTTCACAGAGTCTAGATGAGCTTTTGACTTTTCATGTTCTCCTATACGTTGTGTCAAATGCCTATAGCGGTAAAACCCTTGACAAAAAACTGATGATCCGTCAGTAAAAGCCAAACAAATGCTACAAAATAGCTTTTTACTACTTATGTGGTAAGTTAGTCAATTGCGCTTGAATGTTTGGCCGTCCCCAGAATGAAAACGAAACACCTTGTCATCAAGAGGGAGAGGTTCAATACCTTTTTCCATGTTGAATGGGATGAAATTGAAAGAAGGAGTTAATGTTGTTTTTTTAATGGTCTGGGTTTTTTGAAATACTTGTCGGGATTCAGCAATGGATTTTCTTCGAACCGAACATCAGAGTCAACAACACTCACACCTTGAGTAATAGCTTGAGTTGGGAGACATAATTGAACGCGCTGATCACAATCGTCATCATCAATTTTTGATGTCTGTACTTTTGTATATGATGATGCAACAGGAACTTCGCTGTTGTCCGATATACTGGTTACGCTTTCTGAAGTAGATGGTGTAGCTATGATAAGTGCTTCCTCCTCAACCAATAAAGTTTTATCTGAACTACAAGTTGTTTTTGGCATACAAAAACTTGTGATTTTCGGGCAAGACTGGGCAACTTTTTCCCTCTCTCTACCCTCTTTCTCTCTTATAAAATAAACATTTCTTAATCAACTAGCCTCTAACAAACTATTATGAACCAGTAGTAAATTTTTTCCCTTAGAGATCTCGTTTGAAATTTAATACGTTATACATAACAAAGGAAATTACTAAAAATGGTGTTTGATTTTATTCAACTGATTATGTTCTTTAGTTGGCTACTCATCTGGTCAATTCAATCCACAATTTCCGCCACCACGTGTTACGCACTTTTTGTTTGTAGAACACTCCAAAAACTGATTTTATACTGTTTAACTTGGATTATTTTCTCAATCACAAAATTTAAGGCTGTTTCACCAATAACATCACTATTCCTTTCAATCGGTCGGCTTACATTGTTCGCAAGCACATTTTTGGCAAACCGCGAGTTAACACTTTACTTGATAGGCCGATTAGATTATTTTCGGCCTATCTTGCGCCCGAGGCCACTATTTAACTTACGACCGCTCTGGTTGAAGACTGCTATCTGCTACTGGCTGATGCAACAACTGGTGATAGACTGCATGCTGTAATTCACAAAAAGCCTGCTGCTGGGGCAGTTACGCAATGCGTCTAGACTGTTGTTTAGACTAACAGTGTATGTTGTACTGCTGTACTGGGGCTCCCCACAGGTGAAAGTTAACACTTTATTAATTACTGAATTGATATAAGATTAAAACTAGGGCTGCATACAATTCTGTACCGTTACAATCTCCTCCTAAACCACTGGACCGATTTCAACTAAACTTGGCACAAATATTTTACGCAATGGGAGAACCAACATAGGATATGTGTTTTTTCGATATGATCCTTCGGGGGTCCTTTTGGGGGTCCCTTGGGGTCTTTCACATCTCCTCCTAAACCACTGGACCGATTTCAACCAAACTTGGCACAAATATTTTACGCAAAGGGAGAACCAACATAGGATAGGTGTTTTTTCAATGGGGTTCTTTGGGGTCTTCCACATCTCCTCCTAAACCACTGGACCGATTTCAACCAAACTTGGCACAAATATTTTACGCAACGGGAGAACCAACATAGGATATGTGTTTTTTCGATATGATACTTCGGGGGGTCCTTTGGGGTCTTCCACATCTCCTCCTAAACCACTGGACCGATTTCAACCAAACTTGGCACAAATATTTTACGCAAAGGGAGAACCAACATAGGATAGGTGTTTTTTCGATGGGGTTCTTTTGGGGGTTCTTTGGGGTCTTCCACATCTCCTCCTAAACCACTGGACCGATTTCAACCAAACTTGGCACAAATATTTTACGCAACGGGAGAACCAACATAGGACAGGTGTTTTTTTTCGATACGATCCTCTGGGGGGTCCTTTGGAGTCTTAAAAAACTAACTTATTAGATCTGGTTACTATGGCAACCCAGTGGAATAGATTCTGTTCTAAATATGTTATCGCGTTAAATTGAAGACCACGCGAACGAAGTCTTTATATATTATATATATACAAACACTTTCTTTCTTTGAGTGGCATTGCAACGCATGCCGGGTACTCGCTAGTGACATATAAAAGTATAAAAAAGCATGGGCCTAAAGGTTTAATTTTGACATAGATAGGTATATGGTTAGCGTTAAAATGAATTCACACATTATAAATCTCCATCTATTCTTGTTGACCATATCTTCATATACAGTATTAGTTCATACTTCTCTGACATTTGTTGTATTTTACACTCCCATGTGGTTAAAGTTTATCCTTTTCACTTTGTTCTTGCAATTTTCCAATTCAGAATTATCTATGATATTCTTTTATCCCCATTTCTTAAGTTTCTGGTTATTACACAGTGGCTCTGGACTAAATCTAACATATTTATGCATGCATAAACAACTGACTTGTTAATACCAACCACAGAGTTCTCCAATTCCAAGGCAAAGACCAGAAACAACTACCAGTTGCTTGGCATTTTCACCGAGTTGCAAAGTGAAACCAATGCAAGCACTATAAATTCCACAACGAAACGCTTGTTGCATTCCTAGAAAAGGAAAATGTTTAGAAACCAGGATTTACAGACACAAGGTAAAATATGTATTGATAAAAGACATTTTACAAGTGGCTTGAGGGTGTGGTTATTTATAATTCTTAATTACGTACCAGTACTGAATTTCATTTGTGATATGAATGTTAGCAATACTTCTTCAGATAATTCATTAATCAACAACAAATATTAACACATGTGATCAAGTGTTTGTTGATTAATTATTAATCTTGGACAAGTTATTGTATTAAGTGTTATGTTCAATTGTTCTTTTTGTATAAAATATTAGAACAAAAATGTGTAACATAACACTACAGTATTTGTCCAAATTATGTGTGGAGTTGTTAAAAAATCTCTAATTTAAACTCGAAATATTAAATAGAAGTGGACCTCTCATTATGTTGTGCACAATCAGTCATCATGAATAAATAACATTTTTTTTACAAGGTACACAAAATATCATACGGACTGATTTGGCACTGGACATGCCATCTGATTCTTGTGATATTATTCAATTTTGGAAAGCGATGGAGGCATGGTGCTCTTGAATCAGTACCAAGATGCATGTAATTTTGAAAACATTTCTTGCTATTAGTAATCAGAACACATTTTCTTGTTACAAATTTAGCCAAGTTACATCTTTTTACAAGACGTAATGGTTTTCCAAGAGTAGCAATAATGAATTATTAAATGTTATGATTTACGCTGAGGGGACACTGTAGTGTCCTAAGAATGAATTGTTCTTGTATTTCACTACAGCTAGCAACTGACACAATTTCTCACAGCTGTTAATCACAATAGGGGTTAGACCATTAATTCTATTAGGCTTTAACCTTGGAAGATGTTTATTTTCAGTAGAATGTTTTTGTCCATATATAAATAATAAAACTGCTACAGAATTTGCCCTCTTCTACCCTCTATTTCTGTGTCATTTTTTAATGTTTCTTTTGTTTTTCAGGCATAACATAAAAGTTAATAAGAGGCCAGTTTAACATTATAAAATAAAAGTGCAGAGTTAGAATGCAGACCACTTAGGAGACAAGCATACAATATGTTAAATGTAATAGTACTTTTAGGTGTCAGTATGAGAATTTTTTATGCATAATAATAAATGTAATATCTTCAAACAAATACACTGCTAGTAGGTTTTTGTATTTAAGTAAATCTAATTAAATCACTACCGACTCAGAACACAAAGTTTTTTATGGGTAAAAATGTAAAACTTTTACCTTATAGCCTGAACTAGTTTTCGTTTTTAAAAACCTTCTTCAGAGGCTGCCGCTGGGAGCACGGTTCATCTTTCTTCTTCGTGGCGGTATCGACTTTTGAAGGATCAATGTTGTGTGTGTGGGGTGTGATATGTTCGAAAAATGCATGTGATTTGAATTGTGTCTGTTTATTTAGGATGTAGTTTTTATGTGTTTTTGTATATTTCCAATTTTTCAAGAGTGTCTAGTTTTCGGCCTTTTGTGTGTACGTGTAGAATGTCCATGTTATTGTCGATGTTTTTGTATGTGTGGTTTGCTTCAATAAGGTGGTTTGCAAAGGTGGATTCTGTAGTGGAGTAGCTGTGTAGCTTCAAACAAAGAGACATTGAACACACAAAGGCACTCCACTCCACTACAGAATCCACCTTTGCAAACCACCTCATTGAAGCAAACCACACATACAAAAACATCGACAATAACATGAACATTCTACACGTACACACAAAAGGCCGAAAACTAGACACTCTAGAACAATTGGAAATATACAAACACACGAAAACAAATAAAAACGACATCCTAAATGAACAGACACAATTCAAATCACACACATTATTTGAACATATCACACCCCACACACACAACATCAATCTTTTGAAAATCGATTCCTTCGCCAACAACAAGACGGACAGTGCTAACAGTGGCAACCTCTGAAGAAGCTTTTCAAAAGTGAAAACTGGTTCAGGTTGTAAGGTAAAACTTTTATGTTTTTACCCATAAAAAGTTTTGTGTTCCGAGTCGGTAGTGAAATAATTATATTTATATTTTTAATGTTTACTGTAAATCTGAAATATCACACTTTATTTCAATTTATTTTTCATATGCTAAGAATATTTATAAATAACTATGTTTTGGGAAAGAATTAATCACTTATGAAAAGAACATAAGTTCATGGTCAGGGACAGTATTGTTAAATCTTATCAGTCTGTCTTTGCACTTAGTCCTATGCGAACATTTGAGATCTCTGTTCCCAAGCCGTTGAAGATGGCTATCCTGTCCAGCTAAATGTCTGGCACTAATTTTTGACATCTTGGACCATGGCCTAACCTAAACAGTGTGGCATGTTAAAAAAAAAAGTTTACTTTTGAGAGTTCAATAGCTCAACAGAAGAGAGTTTGCTCATGAAGCTCATAGAAAAGAAAACTCTAGGGGGCAGGCAGTGAATGAGGTTTTTCATTTTGTTTTATTTGTCTCCAAGTCACGTTTATTAACTAATTAGAATTAATATTAGGCATTACCTGTATTAACTTTCCGTCTTGTGACTTATCTGTTTTAATTTCTAAAACGATGCGTTTCGAAGATAAATCCTCATCTTCAGGTTTTTAATATTATAAAAACATCAAATTCACCCGAACGGGGTCATCAATTAGGTTGCCAACGAGACGATGCACATCGGACTGTGCCGAGACTATATCAGTGTAAAATAATGTGTGGTGTTTTTATGTGTTTTAAGTAATTGACGACCCCATTCGGGTGAATTTGATGTTTTTATAATATTAAAAACCTGAAGATGAGGATTTATCCTCGAAACGCGTCATTTTAGAAATTAAAACAGATAAGTCACAAGACGGAAAGTTAATACAGATAATGCCTAATATTAATTCTAATTAGTTAATGAGGTTTTTGTAGAGGTTGAAAGGATGTATTGAAATAGATGGTCTTAGAAGTGAGGATATTCAGTATGAGCTAAGTAACTATTTCTTTTGGAATAATTGGCATGATCATTTGTGCATGATTGCCAACAATAGATTGCTAAAGAATGTGTACTGGTTTGAATGTGTACTAATAGTTTTTGTTACTGGATTGTAAAAGGGATATTGGACTACCAAAGAAGGGGTAGTTGTAACCTTGCGTAACTGGAACAGGTTTCGGCCTAATTACTGGAGAAAATAAAAAGAGGAGTATACTTCTAACAAAAGAATGATAATAGTAATTTATTTTATTATATAATTTAATTTTACTTGGTAAGAAAAATAATAATAGGCTACAAAATTATAATCTAATATAACTGTCTCCCTCTCTTTGCCCTTGTGAATGTAGAGCCATAGAGCCACCATGTGGTCATCTATCTAGGTTTCTGTACTCATGCACGTAATACTTGACTTTTGCAAATGGAGCCACACATTGCTTTAAATACACACAAAAAGTATACATACTCATGTATATCAGGGTTACAAAAATTGTAAATAAGAAATATTAGTTAAATTCTTGGATTTCGTTGTCCATGACGTGTCCGTTACTTAACTAAATATCACTATAATATTGACGACTCGGAACACTAAGTTTTTTATAAGTAAACGTAAAGTTTTACCTTATAGCCTAAACCGGCTTTCACCTATAGAAGGCTTCATCAGAGGCCTTATTATTAAAAACTTATAAAAAACTTAGTGTTCCGAGTCGTCAATATTATAGTGATATTTAGTTAAATATTAGTTATTTTGGGAACATGCAGTCTAGTTGTCTGTTGATGCAATCACTAGAGACTGTCTCTAACATAGATGGAATTTTTTTTTTGAATTGGGGCTAGATGGATAAAAGTGAGTCTCGTAGACATAATAGAGATAGATGATCATATTAGACAGTTCCAATCCAATTTTAAGTTATTTTAAGGTTCAACAATTATTTTATTCAGCTTAAATTAAACATTTCAAATGTTTCAACCATTCATCGATGTGGCATCCTCAATAGGTAGACATGTTGGTTGCCTAATCTTACTTTTGTTTAGTCTCCACCCACAAGAAATATAAATACAATGAGTATTATGTATTGTAAATTTGTATTGCTCTAGTCTCTTCCCCTATCCGCTAGCCACAGCCTGTGAATTGTAACACAATAATAGAAAAGTAAATTATATCTATTAAAATTGCACAAACAGTAATAATAGAGTTTACAGTAAATTTAGGATATAGATGTTTCCAGGGACGGGATCAAATCTCTCTTAGACTAACCACTGAGAACAGCATATAGTATTATAGAATAACAAAACAAAAAACATTTGGTGGTAATCATATTATGTATATGTTGAACATAATAATAGCAATTAATCAAAGCTTGTGAGTGTGAGTTTGTTATATAATGTTTTCTAAAATTCATAAACTGAAATATATAATAATTCAGACAGCATGTAAAGAAAGAGAGAAGTTTCATATTTACCTACAAACATGAATGTGAAGCACAAAACCAAGATGTACTTGGTTGTGAAGATACTCCAAGTTTTCTTTAGAGCTGCCAATGGACCATCCTTTTTCATATCAGGAGAATAGGTTTTCTTGACTTTACCAAGAAACAGAAACATAAGAAGTGATGTACCAGCGATTCCACACATTGCAAAGATAATCAGTCTTCTTGTTTCATGGTCAATATATCGCTTTCCTTCCATTTTGAAGTACAAAAAGCAATTACCATATAGTTCGCTAGAAAATAATTAACTATGAGTAATCCATAAAATGTGTCAGTTACATATAAACTACACACACACACACACACACACACACACACACACACACACACACACACACACACACAATATTCTGTATACATGTGTGTCCATATTAATTTCTGTAGCCCATTGTATTTTCAGTGTTGTGGGTTCACCTGATGTGACTGCATTCTTCATACTTTTCCTTTCTCTTATATGTTTTTGTCCTATGTATCTATATCAGCTTTTGTGACTATGTTCATTTATGTTTTGTGTGTGTGTTTTTCTGGCATGCATTGTAGGATGTCACCCAGAAAGTAAAGAATGTTTTGTTATTTAAAAAATCAAGAAAAGTGGTAATTGAACAATTTGTATTTTACACATAGGAAACCTTTAAACTACTTTCCTACAAAGTCTCCATACAAATTCATACATTTGTCCTAGCGTGATACCATTTTGTCAATTAATTGTACACCCCTACCACCAAGTTCTTAACTATTCAGTGACGAGTTCTTTCTGCTTATCATCATCTTGAAAGTGCCTGTCTCCCCAAAACTGTTTCAACTTAGGGAACAGATGAAAACTGCTAGATGCCAAATCAGAGCTGTATAGTGGCTGCTTTAAACTATCCCAATCAAAACAAAACGTTTAAGCTAATTTTAGTTGTTGCACCTGAGTATGGGGAGCTGCCGGTGTGACAACGCAGGTGGACAACACACCATGTCCATTTGCTCTGTACAGTGTGTCTGAGTTTATTGCCTGTCCTCTTGGCATAAAATCAACCAATAGGACACTCTTTTGCTGCTGAATTACAGTCGCCATAAATTTCCACGTGCTCAGAGCTTATTTTGTTTTCTTTGTTTTTGTTGGTAATTTTGAATGGTTGTAATTCCATTGATTGATGCTTCCTTTATTGTGTTTTATGACAAACCCATGTCTCATCGTCAGTAATAAAATGGTCCAAAAGTTCGTCTCCACCTTGACAATAACAAGTGAGAAACATCAAAACAGCTCCCATCCTTTATTTTTTGTGATCATCAGACAATAATCAAGGTACTTACCTGGCACACAGTTTTTGTAACCAAGATGGATTGTGACAATTTCATAAAGTAAAGCACTTGAAATTTTAGGAAAGACATTGTGTTAACTGTCTAAGGCAAAACGTCTATCATCCTGAATTTTGTCGTGAACGTTTTCTTGAATTCATCAATGATAAGTGATGGCTGAACAGAATGTCTTTGTGCACATCTGTTCAGCCCTCGTTAAACATAATACATCATTTCTTTACTAAGGAAATTCATCACACTCTCACCATAAACTTCTTTTATTTGTCTGTAAATTTCAATAGGCTGAACCTTTTTTGCATTAAAAAACCGAATGACACTACTCGGTTCACACTTTGTGGAATTTTCTATTTTGTCACTCATTTTGAATGAGTATGATAAACAAATGTCCACACGGCTTCACAGTTTGGCTCAGACTGAGCTTCTAGTGGGGAGAGTTAGTAACATGGCAACAATGAAGATGCACAGCAATATCAAATGTTCTTTACTTTCTGGATGGTCCGCATAGTAGTGGGTTGTGATTGTTGCTGTGAGCATCACTGCTGGTGGTAACTGCATGGTGAATCTTTCACGTGGATGTTGGCTCCAAAAGTATTTTGCATGTCACGTTAAGATAGCTGGTTTCTCTGTTGTTGAGGCAATCTGATCATTTTAGTATCTCCATTACATTCTTGTTTTGTCATGAGCTACCACTACAGCACAACATGGTTCTGAACTTAGAACTTAAGCACAACACTGCTGTGGAAGAGCCAAAAAAGAAGATGATGAAATGTAGAGAAGTGAATGTAGGGGAAGAATATAATCACATCTGTAAATCCAAAATGCTAGGAAAAAATGTGTGTGTGTGTGTGTGTGTGTGTGTGTGTGTGTGTGTGTGTGTGTGTGTGTGTGTGTGTGTGTGTGTGTGTGTGTGAACATATGCACGTGTGTCCTGCACACACTTTAGTTTTTTCTTAATAATATTAAAATGCAATAAAAACATTGATGTATACTTGCTAAACAGCTTTGAGTACATGAGTACATTGTGAGATATATTGAGAAAACAATAAGTATTCTTTTATAACAAATTAAACTTTAATTAAGCCTACATATTGTGTACATCATCTGATGGTGTGCTGTGAATTTAAATAAAACATCTGTTTGGTGTAGGCCTATGATGATGATAATAATAATAATAATAATAATGTTTTGTATAGCTAATTATTATTCTGTGATCACATGCAGAGTGACACAGTGCATTATATAATTTTATTTTATTAAACTCAAGATAACAAAATAATCATGTTGACCCGTCAGTGCAGATTAAGTATATTATTAATAACTTTTATTAGTGTCCACTTTGTTAGCAATCTCTACAATCTTTTCATGTCAGGTTAATTGTAAACATGAATTTTTAAAGGATAAAGGTATAATATAGTATTTTTGTCTGAGAATAACAGACTGCATAATTCGTTAATTTCCATATTCGAAATTACGTTTGTCAGATTAGTTTTGTACAAATTTCCGGTGCAATAAATCTAACAGCTGATACAGGAGTAGCCTTCCCATGGAACAAACACATACAAAATGTTACTCATCATAGTAACATCTCAAAATAGTAATTTTTAAATGTGTTAGGAATTTTCTTCTAAAATCTACACTTTTATGAGACATTTTAAAATTATGTCACATATAATTAGTTCAAGTGGCATATAGATCTTTCAGAACTTGCAGTATTCAGATAATTTTCACTCTTCCCTGAAGTATTACCTGATTGTCAGCAAATGACAACGTAATTTTATTTCTAGGTTGACTTCACTCTTCCAGCACTTGATCATATCATCCAAAAATACAGATTAAATAGTAGGTGAAAGACTGCACCCTTATCTTACTCCTCTATTAGTCAATCTGGTTCACTATTTCCTTTTTCACTATTTATTAACTGTATTATCTTGTAAGTTTCTACTGACTCTAAGTGTATAATAACATACTTTTTATGAAATTTCATATAACATATTTCTACGAAGCTGATCATTATGTTATTTCACTAGGTATAAATTTTCCTAAATTTGTAATTGGTAATCTACAAATAATGTAGGCATTCTTCAGTTCTCTGTATTCTTGTCCCTGCTTTTGTTGTATACTGCATGGTATATTCTTAGTCTAAATAATAGATGATAGCCTTCAGAAATAGATGAAAAATTGTTAAACCCCAAAAATATTGAAAGCTGAAAAATTAAAAAGACGATTAGCCAAACTCTTAGTGCATCTGCTACTTGTATTCAGAGTTGCCAGATGTTTGACAGAGATGGAAGACTAGGAATGCCATGAAAAACAAATGCTGAAATTCTACAATGTGTTGTCTTTATCCACTTTACTGAGTAAACGTGAGTCACTTTATTATCAGTTGAAGAAAAATTGTTTCACAGGTAAATCATTATTACCTGTCTGAAGACAGAGTTCAGTCGAACTGTTTTTTCTGTACCCTCCATTCTGCACTATATCTTTAGGGTCTTTAAAATTTTTCCCTATCATCAAGTTCCTAAGCATATTATATTATCTTCTTCCTCTTCTTCTATTGCCTTTAGTCTTAACTTGTACTATTAATGTCTTTTAACAATCCCTTTCTCAAGATGCTACAAATCTAACACTTACTTTCCTCTTTCTTGTCATTTATTCTCTTTAATTCCTCTTAGTGTGTTGTCTTTTTTCTCAAGTTAACCTTTTCTATGCATTGTCACAACTGCATTTTGAAATATTTCCTTTCCGATGTCCAATGTCTCTGATACATACAATACAATGCTTAACAAAATATTGAGCAAATTTCATTCCCAACTCAGTGTTAATTCCTTTGCTAGTCAGATGATCTCCAATTCTAGTAAGTGTTATTTTTTCAAGTGCAATTCTACTCTGTATATTTTCATACCATGTAATTATGTACTTATATGTATGAAACAGATTCCACTTGTTCCAGTTTTAACCCCTTTATCATCTTAGGTACTGGAGTTTTCATGATTTCATTAGGCTGTACTTGTTAATGTTATGTATTTAATCTGTGAAGCTAGTGTGAATCTTTTTAACACAGTTTTGTTGATTTAATTGTGTATTGATATATAATTAAAGTTAGGGCATCTGAAAACAATCACAGATTGCCAGAAGTTGAAATATTGTGTCATAAGTGTTCTGTTAAATTTATAATGGTAAATTTCCAGCCTGATTTGGTTATATGATACTGTAATAATTTTTTATGAAATTTAGGATTAAATATTGATTGCTGTATGCTGTGACTATAAGCATTACTTGAAGAATGACTTACGCAGAACTGAACAGAATCCAGAATAAGCCAATGTTTCGACTCATAGTTGCTGGACTAGAATTTAGTACAAGATAATTGCCTTGCCCAGTCCACAGCAAAGCTTCACTGGTACCAACAATAAGAGCTGCCATGTACAGTGCCCATGGCTCCTCCACACTGAACGCTAGCAGGTACATTCTGCAATTGTAGCAAATATTATAAGAAAATTATTCAGACAAGATATAAATGATGTACACATTAATATTATGTTATTCTTATAATAATAATAATAATAATAATAATAATATTTATTATTATTAATATCCATGTACTCTTCCTCTCTGTAATGCCACTCCAGCATATTTCAGGCCCTGGCTCCTCCAGTTATCCTTATTCATATCTGCCCATTTCCTGTATTGTGTCTACAGATGTTACTTCATGTTTTTGTTGATTTTTTTTACTACTTTTTTTTAAACTTTATATTAGTCTTTGCCTGCCTATTTTTCCTATGAGTCATCTTTTGGTAATTCTCTGATCTTACATTCTAACTACATGTGTCCCATCCATAGCAATTATTGAATTTTAAGGAATCCACTAATGGGGAAGGGGGTTGTGTAGTTTGTGGTTACATTTGATTCTCCAGAGACTATTTTCATTTATTAGATTGTGCAGGATCTTTGATGGCACAAGTTTTCTACTGTCATAAATGACATCATCAATATCTTCATCGTCTTCATCATTGGTATGTTTCCCACAGTAAAAGTATATAAAATAATTGTTATTGTATAATTGAGTGTAGTAATCTTTTTTTGTGATGATTGTCAAACTCTAACAGTCAAAACTATACTAACTCTATCACTAACCTTGGATATGTTTCACCAAATGTGTAAAGCTGTGAATATTCAATTGAAGATGCCTTCACATCCTATGTTAGTCAGAGACTCCTTATAGAAATCTTGATTTGATAATTACACAGTTTTGTAGTGACAGAATACTTAAAATACTACATAAGCACCATCTACATTACTGATATAATGAGTATATATATACTGATATAATATTACTGATATAATTACTGAAGAACTAAGAGATCTTCAGTTAAGACAGTATTCACCTCCCAGTACCCTCTTACCCCCTCCCATTCTTGAATGTAAACCCCCTTTTTCATGAAGAATTTCTTCTCTAACTGTGTCTGTATCTCTGTATCCCTGTGTCATTAGACTGCATATGTTTTTGTTAAGTAACATGCACATAACAATACTGCAATCAAGCTGGTTGGATGCTGATTTGCATGAAGATGATTTATAGTGGATTGTTACAATTAATGTTGAATTGCATTTCATCTCTCGATTACTATTATAGAGTTGTATAATAATGAGAAAAGAAAAGAGAGCGTAAGTAAACTTTTACATTAAATCTTTTTTACAAGTTTTTTCACTTACATGTACCCGACAGTTGCCATGAACATTGACAGTCTTGGTCCTAGAACTGTCACTACAGAAGGTGCCAACCATACCATTATCGAAAACATGCTGTACATTATCGCGTGTATGGTGTATCCTTCTACCTTGAAATCTGGTTTCTCATCACGGATACTTGAAATTAATGTTTTCTGCAATGAATAACATAAAGTTAAATAATATTTTTTATAAAATACGTAACGAAGTGCCTAGTATACGTTTTCTTTTTAATCACTGTTGATAGTTTTTTTTTACATGTCTCCAATTTTTTTTTTTGAGACAGTAGATTTGTTGTTTCTTAAATCAAAACACTATTGAAATCTGAACTTTTGTCTTGTGTGAAAACATAAAGGCATTTCTATAGAGTGAAAAATGTCAGAAAGTGCCTACAATTTTTATCACATACTGGTATAGCCTATTTTATAATGGCCTTAAAAGAATTTAAAAAATATATTACTATTTTTAACTTCAGCTTTTTATTTTAACACTGCTACATGTTACATCCATTATATGATGTGACATTCTCCATGGTCCATCTGGCTCTACCACTACTTACGACATAACTGTTAAAACCCACTGCCCACAACTGTTAAACCAAGCCCAAGAATCTTTGGTATAAATGTAGTAAAATAGTTAGTTGGATATACTAGTAATACATCAAACCATTACAATTTATCATGATTACTTATTTTTTTTTATTCTCTTATGCCAATGATACTGGGGCCATGCAAAATAACCTCCATTCTGCTGTATGTAACATTATTACAGCATATAATAACATTACAATAATTACTGTGTGCAATAATTGCTGTGTGGTTTCCCAATATGTAGCAATTTATAACATCTTTGTTATAAATTACAAGTTATATATTATTTTAATGAATTTTGTATTGACTTTCCCATTGCATTGGTACATAGCTTGGTAATACGTGGAGAATTACCTGGAAACTTGTAACTGTTTTATTAAGACTGATGTATGTAATTACTTTGTCTTAATGATGTGATGGTATGTAGTCATAACCTCTGTGTGTGTGTGTGTGTGTGTGTGTGTGTGTGTGTGTATGTATGTGTGTGTGTGTGTGTGTGTGTGTGTGTGTGTGTGTGTGTGTGTGTGTGTGTGTGTGTGTGTGTGTGTGTGTGTGTGTGTGTGTGTGTGTGAAACTGCAAATGGAATCAGCTGTAGGGGATGAAAATAACTTAGCTTAGTCTGCAATTGCAAATGCACATCATAGAATGAGCATGATATCTTACAGTGTTACCAACAATAAAACGTGTGTTGAATATAAAAATGGTGATGTGTTTGGCAGCAAGTAATGATGCTAAACTAGATTCTGTGTACTAAAAAAGCTAAACCTTTTCACCACCCACCTTGAAGAAAATTTAGACTACTAAGAAATTTAGAAGACTTATGAAATATAAAATTTTAAAGAAATTTGTTTTTAAACTGATGAAGCATGAAGCATATGTGCTGTCAACAAACTAACTGAACATCAATGGAGACAGAACATCAACGGTGAACATATAATTGCAATTTACTTGAAACTGATATAATGATTTTTAAACATAGTATGCTCTTTTTAACCCATTCTTGCCAAGTTTTTATGGCACTGAATAGTTCATTATGTTGTTTTCTTCAATATACTGAAATTTTCTATCTGCGTCTAACACAGCCTTGTTTAATCCAGTTTTGCCTTCTCGTAGCTTTTTCATTCTCCTCTGTTATGTTCTAGAGTCATCTATCTAGATCAGAATGCTTTGCTAAATCTGCCAGTTTCATTTGGGGTTTGCCTCTTTCTTTTTTGCACCCCCCCCCCCCAAAGTACTTATTGTACATTTAATGATTTTTCGACTGGGCTTTGTCTCCCCAAAGTCGCTTGCAACTTATGACTGTGTTCTGTTTTGACTGACTGGTCATGAGTTGATTTGGGTGTAAGTTGGGCACGTACAGTTAATATCCAGAGACACATATACAGTATATGTCAGTTTTACCATAATAAGTCTCTTTTATTTTGTGATACTAATTTTCTAATGCTTACTGTATTATCTCAAAGACTATGATTCTTATTAAGTTCATACAGAGACGTCTCATAGTAAGCACTATTTGTTTAATCTAATGTTTTTATTGTATTTAATATTTTATATAAATGGAACAACTGATTTACATTTTACTGATTAATTATACAGGGTGGGGCAGAATAACGGGCAATTTTGAAAAGGTTGGCAATCCTGCTGCACTGAAGCTGTCGGCCGTGTTCTACACACCGTAGCATTTAGTTAAGACCTTTTCTTAAATGCTTTTTTATATGCTTTAATGTGGTGGCAATAAATTTAGTACATACTGAATACTTTTTTGTTTACAGTCATTTCAAAATCGCCCGTTATTCTGCCCCACTCTGTATTAAACAACTGATTATATTAAAAAGATAAATCAAAAATATAATAACTAACAAAATGCAAAAAAGTGGTAACATAAATGCAAAAGGCAATCATAGTGAAAATATATTTTTTTGTTTGTAGTTGTAAGTCGCATAGATTGTAAGTTGGCAAATGACTGTATTTCATATGTATATCACTTTTTGTTTTGTTTGCCTGATGTGATTTGTAAAGTTCTCTTTTAGCCTACAAACTTTTCTCTAACGTCTTTTTCCCTTTGATATGATTCTAACCATCTGTTTTTTCCTTCTGCTTATCACGTTTTTAGCATCTGCCTTTCTGTAGTTCTTTGTGCCTTTGAGATATTCAGATTAGTTTTAGTAAATGTCAAAACCTATGATAAAAGGTACAGACAAGCAGTATAAATTGATTAAAAATCTTGTTCTTGAAGTATTGTAGATATTTATATGGCATAATGTTATAATTGCTGACTTTCTCTGTTTAACTCAGCAAAAAAAAAAATAATGTTTTTTTTTAATTGCTGATTATTGTGTCAAATTAATCTAATAACAAAAGTTCTTGTCTTTAACATGAGTGAATCATGTTCATTTCACAAAGAATTAAAATTATTGCTCACAATTAAATATCATTGAGATTTGTGGACATATAAATCTACTGCGAGATCACATAAAGGTGCAAAAATAAGATGAAAAAATAAAACACGTTTATGGGAAGACATGATAGTTAACAGAGTAAATAGTTGTTTTAAAAAAAATTTCAGACTCATAATATACTGTGCACACTCTTATTTTTTGTTTGTATGGACCAGAGTGTTTGATATTATATTAAAATCATAATAATTATTATTATAAGCCTGACTCATTTTTAATAACTGTAATGAGTTAATAGTAGGTCAAGACTTCTCAATTAAATCATTGCAACCATTCATAACCATTTATATGTAACCACATTTCATAATTCTTTTCTAGTTTTTGCAATTTAATTGCTTTCCCTATCTGTACAATTAAACTGTTCGATTATTCTATTTTCAATTTGTAAACAAACTATGTTAAAATCGTGTTGATTACATATTTAGAACATACGATTTGCTGACCTATTTATTTTTACTGACTCATATCCATCCTTGTCTGTATTTTAACACACACACACACACACACACACGCGCGCGCGCGCACACGCACGCACGCACGCATAATGCATGCATGGAATATTTGAGTGGTATGAAATTATGTGAATAAATTAAAAAATATGTTTATATTGTCAATTTGAAATTAAATCATTTGGAAACCAATCCAAGGTAAAGTTCTCAGTCATGGTACTAGAAGGAATGTGAAGGACTTCACAGAAGGCTCGATTAAGGAAAGACAACACAATTTAAGACTGCATGAAAACCCTCATCAGAAGTCAACAATTAATTAAGTATGATAGCTACAGGATATATACTAAAAGAGGAAGTTCAATGCAAAATATACAAATATACTATGGGAGATCCCAAGAAATATTTCAAGTGGCTGCATTAGTTGGTACAGGGTTTGACTGCACATTACAATAAAAGATAAAAAGAAAAGAATTATCTCTTATAACTTTAAATTTACACTTGACAGCTACCAAACTAGAAAACTAATGACCAAGGGTGGGATCACCCTTAAAATAATGACAATGTAGCTGGTGATTTTGCTTATCTATTAGGGAAGATAAGCTGCAACCTTCATGGTTTTGGGTTTGGGTGTTTTGGCTGTGTGAATCTAAAACCGAAAACACTGTTTTCACTAAAACTCGTATATTTTGTTGATTCTAAAACACTTTTATTTACTTCAGATTTAGCGTCACACTTGTAGTATGATGCTACAAGTGCACTTTACAATAAAAAACAAAAATAACATTTTTGCCAGGTTACAATGAAATGAGAACAAATATTTTTTATCACACTGTTTATTAAATCTTAACGATTTTAGTATTACTACATAGAAAAAAAGAACTGTAGAATTAATAAAAATTTCAAAATTAATTTTAATAAAAAAAGTAAAAATATAAAGATATAACTTATCAACTTTTTATTATTATATATATAACTAGCAAAATACCCGTGCTTCACTACGGAGTTTCACGTTGTACATAATGAAAATCTTATTTAATTAATAAAGTTCAATTAAAGTAGGTTTCTTATAAATAAATAATTAAAGCCTCTTATATATTTTATTTAAAATAAACATTATACATTTTTGTTATATGAAGTTGTGTTGAGTATGAAAACATTTCAGATTTTTCTTCAATTTATGAACTTGTAATGAAGAACTAATCATCGGATCATTAAAGAACTTCTTTGTACACAAAGTTTTTAGTTTTTCCTTCTGGGTGAAGAATAACCAGACTGTCAGGAGTGCTAACTCTTGAACAGGCAACGTACAACTGGCCATAAGAGAAACAGTCTTCCCTCAGAAGGCTGTGGAGAGGTTCTGGTAGTTCTTTAATGAGAGGAAGGTGGACTTTTCCGTTGCTACAACATAACCTAGGACTTTCCTCTTTCCACTCTTTAGCATTACACCATTTACACTGTATAAAATCACCAATAGATAAAATCTTGTCATTGTTGTAGTCTGTATTACAGTCATATTTAAAGCCCGACAAAGATTTTATCTTCCAGGGAATAAGTGACCTCTATCATTGTATTTTCTCACCGCTTTGCATAAACCACCTTTGATATCATAACCTATATCTTTATTTATAAGAACCATGGACACTGGCCCTGACGTCTTTCGTGGGATCCGACCTAAGACTCCCCGGGTTCCGTGGATGGACTCCAGGGAAGGCCTGTCGGATGACTCCCGCGCTACTTCCTACACGGGAGACTTCCACCGATGCTATGGTAACCAGAATCTATCTATTGGGTTGCCATAGTAACCAGATCTAATAGACTTTTAAGACCCAAAGACCCCCCAGAGGATCGTATCGAAAAAAACACCTGTCCTATGTTGGTTCTCCCGTTGGGTAAAATATTTGTGCCAAGTTTGGTTGAAATCGGTCCAGTGGTTTAGGAGGAGATGTGGAAGACCCCAAAGAATCGTATCGAAAAAACGTCCTATGTTGGTTCTCCCGTTGCATAAAATATTTGTGCCAAGTTCAGTTGACATTGGTCCAGTGGTTTAGGAGGAGATGTGGAAGACCCCAAAGGACCCCCCCGAAGGATCGTATCGAAAAAAACACCTACCCTATGTTGGTTCTCCCGTTGCGTAAAATATTTGTGCCAAGTTTGGTTGAAATCGGTCCAATGGTTTAGTAGGAGATGTGGAAGACCCCAAAGAACCCCCCAAAGGACCCCATCGAAGAAAACACCTATCCTATGTTGGTTCTCCTGTTGCGTAAAATATTTGTGCCAAGTTTGGTTGAAATCGGTCCAGTGGTTTAGGAGGAGATGTGAAAGACCCCAAAGAACCCCCAAAGGACCCCATCGAAGAAAACACCTATCCTATGTTGGTTCTCCCGTCGCGTAATATATTTTTGCCAAGTTTGGTTGAAATCGGTCCAGTGGTTTAGGAGGAGATGTGGAACATACATACATAGATACATACATACAAGGGGGGGTGTTGCCCCTTAGGAGTGAAAGTTTTTAAAACCGTTTCTTAGTGAGCACCTAAGACCTATGATGAAGCTATGTTCAAAGTTTCATTGATATCCATTCAGTGGTTTCAGAGATATCGTGATCAGTGAGTCAGTCAGTGGTATTTGGCTTATATAGATGTAGATAATATATTATATTAATAATATATATATTAAAGATATACCTTATATATATTATTTGTGTTATTACTTAACATTAAAAATTATGAAATTTAAATAAAACTAATGTAATTTATCCCTATTTATTACTAAAAACTTTATGTAACTGTTTACAAAACTTAATCTAAATACGCTACATTTTTGTCCAACCTAACGATTTAGAAAGTTTAATCTAAATACGTTATGTTTCTGTCCAACCTAACAGTTTAGAAAATTTAATCTAAATACGCTATGTTTTTGTCCATCCTAACTATTTACAAAATTTAATCTAAATACGATATGTTTGAAAAAATTTAACATAAAACTTTGCTTATACCTTGTAAATGGACTAAAATAATTGAATTTCCGCAATTGGATTCTGTTTCTCTAACGATCGGCAAAAAAAAATATATAAAACTGAAGTAAATAATGTTAAAGTATATTAAATAATGTAATATAAATTATTAATTAAAAGAAATAGTGAAAAAACCTTTGCAATTTAAAAATAAGTCCAAAAATCTAGTAAACGGATTTACTAACGAAGCGCATTGTTGAAAAGCTAGAAGCCTACTGAATTCAGCTGTCAGTGATGGGAATAGAAACAAGTAATCCCCACCATGTACGAGTCATTCAAACCCAACAAGGAGAAAAGTTAGAGCACTCCTTACCTGACGCCCTCCCGTAAGTGGCTACATACAGCAGGGCCTCAGGTGAGGACCATTCGCAGTGAAAGGGTTAAAGAGTTAATAATTTGAAATTTCTAACCAATGTTTAATTATATTTGATTAAAATAAAATTCGAATCAATTGGAAATTGATACTAATTTCTAAGCTGTATAGGAGAGTGTGGGCATAATATCCATATGTTGATGAGAGAAATGCTATAGGAAACCCAAGATAAAGGTACGTACTTGAATCATGTGTTTTAGAGATGGGTTTGAAAGAAAACATAGGGATGATGTGTTGACTCCTGAAAGTGCCCCCCAGAATGAGGTTATGAGAAGAAGACTTAGGTTTGGGATTGTGCATGTTGGAATTGTAATAACTTTTTTAATTAATTACATGTAGTTATATGTCACTTGTGGGGGTATTAGCTGACTGACAAGATAATGGTTACTTTCGCTGTGTCATCGGTTTGGCTCAAGGTCAAATTGATGTAACTCAAGTTACATACTATCTGTCTATCTGTACCCTCTGGTTGTTACAGCTATTACTCTATCCCAGTGGTTAGACTCCACTAATTCCTATACAGGAGATTCTATTCTATCATGGTGTTCTAAGGCAATACACATTCCTTTGTTCCATGATCTTGGACGCTCATGTCAGTCATCACTACTCAACCTTATCCATATTATCATCTGGAAGGAATTTCTTATTGGCTTATTTGTAATTTGGTTTTGTGTAAAGGTTCTGGCACTACCTCATAAATAATCAACCTGTATAATATTGGAACTACTCTTCAAGACACCATTCACCTCCTCAAGTATCCACATGTCTCTTCCATATACCATGGCTAACTCAATGCCAGAGTTCAACCTGTAGCATATTCAGCCTAGGAGCTATCCAATCTGCTTGTTAGTAATGTGCCGGGGTTTGAATTTCCCAGCGTGGTTAGATTTGTTCAGTGCGGCCAGAGCAGTTGGCGGCAGTGCCACTAATGCTTTTTGTCAACGCTTTGGCGATGCGATCGAGTGAGCTGCCACTATCTCAGCTGATGGCAGTGCTCTGTTCGCAATTAGGTTAACCATAAGCGTATTTTTGCAAATTGGGACAGGTTGTTTTATTCAGGATGTGGGACCAACTAATCCATGCCTCGTCCTCATTTCTCTGCTAGCCTTCGAGCTGAACGTTCCACTGGTCTGACGGCCCAGAATTTGTGTGTAGATCTTCTTACTATGCGTCTGTAATCTTGTAGAGATGTTCAGGTTAGTGTGGATTTAATTATATTATTCTATGTATATTTAATTATTGATTATGTGTTATGATTGTGTGTGTGTGTGTGTGTGTGTGTGTGTGTGTGTGTGTGTGTGTGTGTGTGTGTGTGTGTGTGTGTGTGTGTGTGTGTGTGTGTGTGTGTGTGTGTGTGTGTGTGTGTGTGTGTGTGTGTGTGTGTGGCCCAGACTCATGTAAAACTTATTTTATTGTAAAACTCTTGTCTTGTAAAATTTAATCTACTCGTTACTTCATGTTTGCGAACAATTGTTGCTTGTTAACACTTATTCCGATAACGTTAATTGAAATTAATTACTATAATCTAATGAAGCTAAACAATATTGAATTAATTAAAGCGAATAAGGTGTTAATAAAAGATTATGAAAGTGATTGCGGTGTTTGTGTTCCGAGGCAAGAGAGTGTTATGTGTAGGTGTATTAACTGGCAGCTAATCCCCAAATAAAAATGTTATAGGGTCCCTGCACCAGCCAGGAGAAAGGGTAAAGAGTGGTAGTCACATTAACACCGGTGACTACCCGCAGAGCAGTGCACCAGAATGCTCCCCGAAGCCGTCAGACCCAGGAATGCTGAGCCAACCGAACACACCGAAGGACCCAGATATGCCCGGAACGAGAGCCAGTGGACAATCATCATGATCCAGGGACAATTTGCAACACTCCTAGTACACTGTTCATCACGGTACCACTTGAGTTCTTCTCCACAAAATCACAGGTGGGAACGTTTTAATTATCACTCTTCAATCAGCATCAACTCCATAGACCGGCTACCCTTGTGTTCACATTAAATATCTGTGTTAAGAACTTACAATATCTCAAATCACAAGAACTCAAGTTGTTAAAAATTGTAACTGACTACTCTGTAACTGGTCTGACATACACCATGAGGGAGTAGTTAAATTGTTTTGCTAGAGTATGATTTCCTCCCTTAAACTATTTCAAGTCTGATCTGTATTACCCTTATTTATTATAATTAATGTGAAGGGTTATTCATGTTTTCATTAAGGGGTGGGGTTAACTTAATTGGTTCATTATTTCAACTGTAAGCAAGTTCGCGTGTTCTCCCTCATGGGGTATGCTGGTCTGCACATTAATGTATGTATAACTTATGTCTATTTTTGCAACAATATAAATTAATGACTTTATGTAAAAGGATAACATACTGGAGCGTTGTGTCACCAAATAAACTTAACAAATTTTGTTACTTGTTAAAAGAGTGTTGATTGCAAATCCTGTCACTCTGTTTGGGGTCCAGCACACTTTTCGCTTCCTCTAGGTTTGCTAACCTAGTCTTAAAATTTATGCAGTAATACTAACTAATACTGTAGATCTTTCATTCTAGTAGTGTTAATATAGTACAGGGTAACTCAGCTGTTCATCATTATTTCAGTAACTGTTGTTTGGTATCAGCTGTTGTTGCAAATGAGTTTTCAAATAATTACAGCATTAGGGTTACAACAGGTTACAACAACATTATGATCCAAACATTTTGATGTAGCCTACAAAGTTTATATATATCAGCTTGCAGTTGAATATGTTATGCATTTGTCATTTGTAGAAAACAGGACTGCTCTTAGACTGAACACAGTATATAGGTCTAATATACTTGATTCATGAGAAGTTATAGCTCTCTCATTTAAAGTGTTACCCATCCACACCAAAGCAGCTGTTATCCTGGTAATTAATTTTTTCTCACATCAGCGTAGTTACTAAAAAAAATATGTCATTAACATGTTTCTTCACACGAAAGGGTTGGTTCGATTGAAGGTGGTAACCTGCGGTCGATGAATACTAATTGTGGTAATTGGAAACAGTAATCTCATCTTACTAATAATGTAATCTGACTATTCCATGATGTGATCCAAGTCATGCATAAAGACCACTTCCAAGAAGTGCTACGCAAGTAGGAACACATTAGTATATCAAAAGCTTCAGGCTGTTTTAGTAATACATGAAATAACATGATTTGGTACAGTAGTACATGTTTCTATATGTCACTTAAGCAAAGTCCTACACCAATAGTAGAATGACAATACAACAAGTTGGCTTCATTGAAGGTGATAACTTGCAATTGGCTACTGATTGTGTATCTCATTTTCATCCATCCAGCATATTCTTTTTTGAGACTTATGAGTATATGAATTTTGACATGAATGGGTTACCAGCTCATCGATTTTAGAAGAACAACATGGGTTTCGGAGGGTAAGGTCCACAATTGATAATATCTTTATGTTAAAACAAATAGTGGAAAAAATTAAATTTAATGCAGAGACACATATTGCGTTTGTTGGTCTTGAAAAAGCATTTGACAGGTTGGATAGAGCAACGTTATGGAGGATAATGAAGAGAAGAGGATACCCTATTCATTTAATAAAGGTAATTAAAAGTTTATACAGTGGAGTGGAGATACTGATAAAAACTAACAAATTATCAGAACCCACTGAAATAACCCAAGGCATTTGGCAGGGTTGCAGTCTTTCTCCTGTTTTATTTAATACCTATATAGACGATGCTATAAGGAAATGGAAATTGGACACCACCAAAGGATTATACTTGGGGAAAGGATTTTATTTAAATATTTTAATGTATGCAGACGATATTGTGGTCATCCAAGAGAATGAAAATGACCTCCAAAGGTCATTGCTTTATCTTACTAATATTTTAAGAGATTACAATCAAACCATTTCCTTTTCCAAAACAAAAGTTATGGCTTTTTCTGGGACAAATCATATTAGAACAAAGATTATCATACAGGACTCACGAATAGAACAGGTGCCAGATTTCAAGTATCTCGGGTGCATCATCACATACCAAGATGATAAGGAGGTTAAAGCAAAATTAGTCTCTTCCAGTCGCTTTGAGGCTACATCATTAAACACTTAATGAAGAAATCAAGGAAAGAGACACAATTCAAATATTATAATGTAATGCCATACCTTAACTACTGTATGGTAGTGAGACTTGGATTAGAAAGGGGAAAGATATATCTAGAATACAAGGAGCGGAAATGAGGTTCTTGAGGGCTGTAAAGGGTTGTACCAAGAGAGATCTTATCAGAAATTATCATATTACAATGGAGCTAGACATAGCTGAAAGCTTAAATGAGAAAATCTCCTGGTACAAACCAGAGTGGCAGTTACACATAGAGAGAATGGATCCAACTAGATTTTCAAGAAGAGAAGAGTGAGAAGTCCCTATAAGTGATGGTTGGATGACTTCAATTGAGACTGGAACAGGCTACTAGCCTAAACTATAAAGGATGATGACAACAACGAAGATCTCATACTCATGGACTGAATTCAGCAGTGTGATTTTACTAATAGGACAATCTGATTAGCACAAAGAGGCATTACAGTACTTCAATGAACACATTATTATATCAGAGCATTCCACATGTACACATTTTTACCATGGTGTCCTTACTAAGTTTTGCTTCACTCACACTTGTTTGGGAAAATGTAGCATAAATTTCATATCATAAGACACCATCTGGCTAGTCCTTATTTGTGAAATGATAAAATGATATTTCTCAGGCACGTGGTAGGGTATACTCTCCATGATCATAGAAGAAACACAGATATATGGCAGGAACTGAATATTATGAATATACTCAACTGGATTGCCCAGTATCAGCTGAATTGGTGGGGACATCTTTGCTGAATGGATGACTGCCGTATCTCCAAATAACTATGGAACTATAAGCCGAGGGGACGAAGACGTGTGGGATGTCCAAGGAAGTGCTGGAGTGACCAGCTCTAATCTTTGCCTGTTTGAGACCAGAACAAACCATCCTTGGTTTAATCCTTGCAGATGATGATGAAGATATAACATGGCTTTGATTTATTGGTTTAAAGGCAGATGATTTAATGCTTGTGCAACAGTAGTGATAATTAAAAAGCTTATAGTAAAAAAATAGATGGACAATATGTTCGATTGTATTTACTCTAAATAACTAATGATGAAACAATGCTGTCAAAACTCATTAATAGTAAACAGTAATGCAACCACATGTTTTAAAAGAGTGTACTGATTTGTTCAATATATTAATGTTTCTGTAATTTTTATTTAAAATTATATGCTTTTATACTTTTTATACTGATGTGTGTGTGTGTGTGTGTGTGTTTGGTGAGCATACACATGCATGTTGTAATAACTAATTATTTTATAATTAATCTACAGTTTAATCTGCAGACGATAAAAAATTAATGTGTATTTTTAGCTAAATACTTAATAATGAATGTTACTATACTGGCAATAAACATTGTATCCAAAAATACATTGTTAATGTTTTTAATTCTGCTTATAAGTTTCTTACAATATATTATAACAGAATAATAACTTTGTTACCATTAGTATTATACAAATAATTATTTTATCTTGCAAGCATTATAATTGCCTGAACACTTAAATGCTTAGTATTTATAATTTTCACTTAAATTTTGTTTAATCTTTCATTTATTATAATTAATTATGGTATTAGTTGTATATCCCCCACGGTTTAATCACTGCTGTACCGATTTTTATATTTGTAAAATCTGAAAATGTATGGGAATATAGTATACCAGTAATGACAGTGCTTGCCTACTGGCGTAGAGTTTGCAGGTTTACACACTAAAAGTAACGTGCATTTTTTTAACTCCAAGTAACTTAGCTTGTGAAAATTAGTGTCTGGGAGAATATCCTAGGGTTATAATAGGCAGGTGTACCATATCACTGGAAGCACAATACAATCCTTTTTAAGATAAATGGCTCATACTGACAGTTCACCCTCCTGTGAAACTACTCAGTTACCTTGGTTAGTAAAGAAAGAGCTATTAATATTATGAAATTGTATATGAATGAATGTTTAAAGTCATAAATACAGAATGACAACTGTATTATAAACTAAACAGCATAAGACAATGGATTATGTAGCCATAGGTGGTCACCAACTGTTGTCATGAAAATATTATCAGACGATTCTAATATTATGTGAATTTCTGTTATTTGATTATTTTCAATCTTTACAACACATAATGATAATGTGGTAATGGACAAGATGAGTTGGAGTGCACAAATGAGTCTAGAAATAAATACCCAGTGTACGAAGCAAGAAAGTATGCGCAATGTTGATGTCGAAAATGAAGTTTCAAGGAGAGGACGTAAAGAAAAAAAATGGGGTTGTCGGTACTGAACAGGGCTGTAGTTGTCCGTTTACATGCTCGTACCCTTCACTTCAAGAAAGGTCATTTTTATGGCCATTAAAAAGGTGCATCTATTGTTAAGAGGGTTTTACAGTAGACCTACTGCGGCTGCCCCGTCCAGCAGATTGAGTGGCATTTTTTGTTGCATATAACTTTAGTTCGTTCAAAAACATTTATTTTATTATTATATAATATTAATAGCACATGATTATATATAACATTATATAATATATTAATGTAAATATTAATACAGTTTTGTAATAGTAATAGTAATAATAATAATGATGATCATGATTAATTATTCATTGGCCTAATTTAACACAAAATAATTACTTCATATTTTTTATAAGATAAATTTAATTTTGTAAACACTAAAGAATTCGCTATTTTATTTTTTGTTATTTTTTGAGAATATTCAGTTATTTTATTCCAAAATGCATATACGTTATGACTGTCTAGGTTTACAGTATTCCAAGTGCTCAGATTATCCATTATATGCTGCTGGTTACTCAGTATTATTCTGATGCCACCCTCCCCTTTTCCCCCATTACTCCTACATTCAGCATTACTATTTTTGCTCATAAGTGCAACACATGAGATACTATAAGAATCACGAGCAGCTATGTTTGTATTTAAAGTTCATAATCACATTCAAAGTTTCAAGAGTTTATATTATTTTCTGTGTTGTATTTTAAAAGTATTAATTCTTTGAGAAATTACGTGAGGGACAACGGAATAAGGAAATGTATGACAGACTGAAACATTACACGCAACAGGATTGAGTGTTTGAAGTGTGGGGTAAAATGTATCTCAACAAAGGTTTTAATAAAAATGTGATATACAGGTGCGGGACAAACCAGTGTAGATCAAAAAAGAATCTGCGAGCGAGACAATACGTTTCTTGGCATAGGGCAGAATCCAACAGAACCCGTGTAGTTTGTTTTATTTGCATGGATTTTTAAATAGCCAATTTCTATACTTACAAAAGAAACCGAATTAAATGCGAAAAGGAGAAGAAAATTAATTTCCGAGTTTTGGAAAATATCAACTATATTTTTGTCTCAAAACAGTACAAAAATTGGTGGTGTTGGTCACACAGTGGTAGGCTAATAGATGAAAGTGTGTTCCGCAAGAGAAAGTGTAACGGGGATCGACTGGTGAAGATTCGGTGGGTAATCGGAGAGATAGACAGAAGGAGTAAAAAATTCTTCCTGAAAGATGTAAATAAACGGGATGCTAACGTTTTGTTGGATGTAACTGAGAAAAACATTCAGTCTGGAACTACTATAATTACGAACATGTGGAGGAGCTACAATTCTGTACAAAGTAACGATTGTACTCATTTGCGAGTTAGCAGTCGCTGAACTCTGTAATACTGCAGTGACATGAACATTCATACACAGAACATCAAGAGCCACTGGTCAAAAATAAAAAAAAGACATGAGGCGATGGGTAGGAAGGATCCCGGTGAGGTCCTTTGAAAGATGTCGCAGTCTGTGTAATAATGTTATGTGAACAAAATTAAATTTCTCTTATCCAAAAAATTACAGAAATATTTTAGTTCTAAATTAGGCCTATAAATAAATAATAATCATCATTATCATTAATAATGGTAATAATAATAAGTATTAACAATAATAATAATAATAATAATTATTATTATTATTACTATATACCGAAAATATTATCATTAATATATGACATAATGTTAATAAAATAAATGTTTTTGAGCCAACTAAAGTTACATGCAACGGAAAATGCCACTCAATCCGCTGGATGGGGCCGCCACAATAGATCTACTGTAAAACCCTCTTAACAATAGATGCACCTTTTTAGTGGCCATAAAAATAACCTTTCTTGAAGTGAAGGGTATGAGCATCTAAGCGGACGACTATGTTCAGTACCGACAACCCAAAAAATGCTTGACCAGTAAACATGGTACAAGGAAAGCAAGACGTGACTTGGTCTGTAGCAGCTTTGTATAAAAGAAAATATGTTAGGTTGGGCTTGAATATGGTTAGGTGTGTTCTTTTCAGTTTCCGGATGTTGTTCTGATTAGTCATTTCATTTTTAATGAATGAATGAGAGAGAGAGAGAGAGAGAGAGAGAGAGAGAGAGAGAGAGAGAGATGGGTGCAAGATAATGCCCAAAACATGTTCCAATAAAGGATAAAAATAACATCTTGAGGTAAATTTAATTATAAATATTAAATTTATTATAATAATAGATTCTTCTCCTTGTTTCCAAATTATTGCCTTCTCTTGTATATCACACTCTTTTTTGTTTTTCTTCTCTACTCCTTCAAATGTTAGATATTCACATTTATTCTGGATTATTTTTAATTCTTTTTTCTCAATTAATTATATTATTTTCTTCTAAATTTATTTATAAGTGGATCATATTTATTTTTAGAACTTTGTTAGCTTTATATAAAATTCAAATTCTTCTTTTTATTTAATTCCATAACATTTTTCATAAATCATTTGTAATAAGTAGATCTTATTATGTTTTTAAATTTTGATGTTTTTATCAAAATTCATCTCCTTTTATTTAGTCACAATATTTTTTTCAAATTAGTTGCGCAAGTTGTTCTTACTTATATTTTAGAATTTTTTTTTTGGTTTATCAAAATTCTTCTCTTTTTATTTAGTTCAAAAGTCGTTTCATAAATATTTGGTAGTAAGATGTGCTTACTTAGTTTTTAGAATTTTCATAAGTTTTCAAAATTCTTTTTCTTTTTCTGTAGTTCAAAAGTTGTTTCATAAATATTTGGTAGTAAGATGTGCTTACTTATTTTTTAGAATTTTTTGTTATTATTTATATTCATTCTTCATAATACTTTTTTCTGGAGGCTTGGTTGTACACTCCTTTAACTCTTCCGGAAACTATTTCTTTCAGTTCGTATGTATTATTATTTTTTAAATTATCTTTCTTATTATTATATTTTCTTTTATACCCAGGATGGAGGATTTTCTTTATGTCGCTCAGTTGCTCCTCATTTCATTTGTAAGGTTCAGTTCCTTAAATAATCTTCCTTCATAAAACCCAGTTTTGTTTCTTTGTTTATTATTCATATCATTTCTTTGCAATGGTATTTATATCTCGTCTCCTTCACCATTGTTTTTCGCAGTAGTCGGTTATCATGACATCCGTCCCTTTTCTTGATGGCGTGTGGTATTTGAGTTAACCATGGTCCATCATCTCGGTTGCCCTTATTTTCCGGATGACCATTGTCTTCATAATTATCCCAGTACTTGTGACATCTCTGGTTTCCACCTGGTACTTCATTTTCCCTGCGGTTATTCTGTCGTTTGTTTCAATTTTTCTTGCTGTTATTTCTTCATTTGCTGCAAAGCTTATTTCAAGTTTTCTTTGCATAATTGTACCATATGGTTCATTAAAACAGGGTGTTACTGGTCCATCAATGAATAATGATCTCATTGATATTTTAACACATATTGCTACCCTTGTAACGTATTCCCGCGTTACAAATCCAGGGAACCCATCTTAACTGACCTCTGCCAATTACATGGGCTGCCTACGTTGTAACGAACTGTATTCAAATCAAATTCACTGAACAAATTACTTACTATCTGTGTAAGGAAGCAAGGGAAGGTATTTTACTGATTTATGCACTCATCTTCTGGTGTAACAAGACGACTTCTCTTTATTTAACAGCAGTTACTGACAGATCCCATGACATCATTAATTAAACTAAAATATTTAAATATTATACTTCTCATAAAACTTTGGGATCAAATTGATTCTATATTCTTATACCTCGGATCCGAGTTAACTTTCTGTTTATTTATAGTAAAGACTTCTAATTATTTTCAATTAATTTTATAAGCTTGCAAGACTTCTTTAACCATTTGAAGAATGGTACTATTACTTGGAATGATAATAAGTTACATTAACATATAAAGCGTTACAACGTATGATAATTGAGTTTTTACAGTAAACTCTTAGATTTACTCTCTTAATGTTTACATAAAATTAATCGTCTTTGAAAAGTCTCTTTTAGAAGTGTGTAGTGTAACAAATAAATTAACTCTCGATAGACAGGCTATCGAGTCACCTTTAGAATGGAATGTAGAAACCTCGTCCTGGGGTGTCCGTCTTGGGAGTCCTTGTAGTCGGCGTCCTCATCCAGATCATGTCTACGTGAAGAGTAGGTCGGATGTTCACAGAGGAGATTGAAGCTTCTTTTGGTGTAAGTATTTGTAGATTCTCAGATGTCCTAAGCCGCGTCTTATGCCTGGTATACGTGTTTCTATGAAGTTCCTGCAGATCATATCTTCGGGAGTGATGTTGAATATGGAGTTACATCTTGAAGGGAGTCGTCATCTTGCTTCACACTATTTATGTTGTAGTGTGTTACATATTCTGTCTTCTTGTTACCTCTTATTTATAGTTATCGGTACATGACACACGCTTTTAGCAGTGGTAGTTAATATACTACATTTTAAATTTAAACAAATAAATTAACAACATTTTGCCAGAGCTTTCGCTCGTACGTCTGCACTCAGTGAAGTCAACATAGCGAGAGAGAGTTTTTCTGCTCGCTTCAACTGGTACTTAACAAAAGGAGAAGGGCAACTACTCCGCGACAATATAGTCCCTACCTTTATTCAAGTTAACATTTTTATTATCAAAAACTATGCCTTAATTATACATATATAATTTAAGTGAGTTATTTTAACGACTATTTGTGTCTTCAGATTTCTAATTATAAACATTATGATTTTTATCTTATTCTAAATTACAGACGACTCGGTAGACACGTCGAGTCCGGAATTAACAGGTCACCGCATGATAACAAGCAAAGGGTTAAATATGACAATAATAACTTTTTACAATTTGCCCTTTTTATTAATGTTTCTTTGGACCTCTTAATTGCTTCACATTCTCATACTGAGTACATACAGGGGTTTTAAGTATTATAGTGAGATTTAAAATGGCTTAATCGCTCGCAAACTTAATTTTTAATTTTTTTTTTATTTTACACTTGCTGTTACAATTTAAATCGTCACATACTCCACCGCTTAATTTTCACGTTACGGTTGCCTTTTTTTTTTTCTAACGCACAATTGGAGACTGGGAGTATGTTTGATGTCAGTGTGTGTAATTTCTTTCACATAGTTATTGGTTAGCGTTATATCTACTTGCTTCTTCTCCATAACACAATATATTTTTATATATTCTTATTAACTATTCTTTTTTTTTTACATACTATTCACACTTACTATTTACAAAATAAAACACAAAACTCTTTCTTATCTCTATCACTTAAATCTACTACCGGTTTTTTCTTTTTGGTTGTCTTACTCTTTCTCTGTAGAGTAATTTTTTAAAACTTTGCAATTTAGAATTCTATCTTGTTTTCATTGAGTACTAGATAACTCATCTAGTTAATGAGTATTAGTTCTCATTAATGTATGCCTCGCAGAACTGGATCTCAGGTTGATCAGGCCTCATTTCCAAACTCTACGTTTAACATTTTCGACGGTTTCAGAAGTATAATTTACTTCACTACCTAGTATTCCCTTTTCTATTTTGGGTTATACTATTACGTCTCTTCTTCTTATACAATTTTAGCTGCGAAATATGCGTTCTCCGCACATATTTTAGAGTCGCAGGTTCGTACAGGGCTACTGTAACTGGAGTTAGGTACTTCTGGATTCGATAAGGGCCACACCATCGGTATGATAGTTTAGAGGTGGTCTTATCAATCGCACTACTAGTGGGGTGAGTCTTATACATTACTAAGTCACCTACTTGGTACCTAATTGAATTGTTATGATTACCTTTCTCGTGGTATTTTCTGGATTTCTCTAAGTTTGCTCTTAAATTAGAGCAGGCTTTATTCCATATTCGCTTTATCTGCTTATCCGTTATTTGCGGAGGCAGCAGGTCGTGTATATTCCATCTTGTGGACAAAGGGTAGTTTGGTCGGTATTTGTACAGTAACTCAAACGGGGTCGACTTGTGACCTTCGTGATAAGCTGAATTAAAAGCGTATTGAATCCAGGATAGGTTTTGGTCCCACGACGTGTGATCGTTCGCATGATAGGCGATTAACGGCAGATTTGAGGTTTCGTAGATACCTTTCAGCAATATTGCCTTGCGGTCGATACTCTGTAGTGGTTATATGGTCTATTCCTAACTTGAAACACATATTCCTAAATTCTTTCGCTTTAAACTGTGGACGATTATCTGATACTATACGTACCGGTGTACCGTAGTCTTTAAATAATCTTTCCTGTAATATTTTTACAGTCGTCGACGCTAATGCTCGTCGCATGGGATACATCCAAACAAATTTGGTGAACGAATCTACACAGATGAGTAACATTGTATTTCCTGATTTAAATCGTGGATATGGACCTGAAAAAGTCTAAATAAAGTTTAGAGAAAGGGGTCTTAGGGATTTCTGAAATTAATTGGCTTACCTGACTGTTTCTTGCCGGTTTACTGAGAGCGCATAAATTACACTTTTTTACGAAACTAGCTATTTCGCTGTTCATATTGTTCCAATGATATTCTTTTCGAATGCGATGTATGGTTTTATTGATTCCCATATGGGCTCCAATGGTAGATGAATGGAAGTACTCCATCAGCATGGGCTTAATCATATCTGGGGCGATTATTCTTAGTTCCTTTCCATTTCTTATTTTGTGGCATAGTATACTCTTACTTAATACGTATTTCTCGGATTTAATACCTTGCTCAAGTTGTTCTATAATCGGTTTCAGAAGAGGGTCTTGTTGTTGATATAGAGCAATGTTGGTAAAGGCAAGGGGAAATTCAGTAATTACGGCGTTAGCAAGGGCTGTTTCCGGATTCTCCTTGTTTCCGGGAGTATCTGTGGGCGACTGGAACATACGGGACAGGGTATCAGCAACTACGTTTTGTGTACCTTTAATATGCTGCACTTTAAATTTGTAGCAGTTTAACCTCAATACCCATCTTCCAATACGTCCTAACTGTTTAGGGTGATTCAGTAACCAAGATAATGCTTGATTATCAGTTTCCAAAAGGAATTCTTTATGTTCTAGAAAGGGTTTAAACTTCTCAAATGCAAAAACAATGGCTAAACATTCCAATTCATATGCGGAATATTTTCTTTCTTGGTCGCTCAAGGTTCGCGATGCATAACTAATAGGTAGTCTACTGTTTTCTATCTCTTGATAGATGACTGCACCTAACGCTACACTAGAACTGTCGGTCTGCACTACGAAAGGTTTTGTGAAATCTGCTAGTTGCAATACTGGGGGAGATATGATGCTTTTTTTGAGTTGTTCAAACGCATTTTGGTGTTGTGCGCTCCATTCAAACTTCGCTCCCTTCTTTCTTAAGGAATTCAGTGGTGCTGCTATTTCGGCAAGATGGGGAATATACTTGTGGAAATAATTTACCATTCCCAAAAATCGGGCTATACCTTTTGCATCTCGTGGGGGTGAAAATTCTCTAATAGCGCGGGTTCGTTCGGGGTCAATGCTTACCTTTCCATTCGCTTTCACGATGTGACCTAAGAATGAAAACTGTGAGACGGCAAAACTTACCTTCTTTGGGTTAACAGTTAATCCTGCTCTTAGTAACCGAGATAACACTTCGCGTAGATGTTTAAGATGTAGTTCCATAGATTCGCTGTATATAACGATGTCGTTCAAATAGTGGTACACATATTTAAATTTAATATCGTGAAATATCCTTTCTAATAGTCTACTACATACGGAACTTCCTTGAGATATTCCAAAGGGTACTCTGGTAAATTGGTACAAGTTAAAAGGAACTGCAAATGCGGTTAGACGTTTTGATTCTTCAGAAAGGGGTATTTGGTGAAAAGCTTGATTCAGATCCATTACCGTAAAGACCATAGCTTTAGTGAAATAATGAAAGGCACTATGGATGTCCGGAAGAGGGATTGATTCAAATTCTATTCTTTTGTTTAATTGCCTGTAGTCCACAACTAGTCTGTGTTTATCTTGACCTTTTGGTACTAAAAAGGAGGGTGAAGAATATGGGGAGGTAGAGGGTTCAATGACTCCTTGCTCCAACAACTTGTTGATATGGTTTCGCATCACTTCCATCTTGGGAGGCGACAACTTGTACGGAGGTAGGCGTATTACTTTCTGATCGCTCAGATTAATTTTATACTCTATTAGGTTAGTGAGTCCTAGTTTAGGTGTAAGAACTGAGGAAAATTCTTTTATTAATTTCAGTATTCTCACTCTATCTCTTCTTTCTAGATGAGATAAATCTGAGTCTTGGTGTATTACATGTGCAGTAGATGAACAACTCTTTTTCTTTTTCTCATTATTACAATCAAATTTAAATTTCCGGGTACGGTCGAATCGGAAATAATATTTTTGCTCATAGATGTCAAGAATCATTCCAGTTTTACTAATAAAGTCTGCACCTAATATTAAATCAGGTCCTAATTCCTTACATACTAACATTGTAAACGTCCAGGTTAGGTTCTTGAGTTTAACCTTAACGGTAATGCGCGGGTTTATGATTATATTACGTTTGTCGGCGGTAGCACACTTTATATTCACCGGTTGACTCCGTTTTACTAGATGGTGTTTCGCTAATTTGTCCGCTAATTCTTGGCTGATTAAAGTTCTACTAGATCCCGAATCAATTAAGGCGATGGTGGATGTAACGCCTAAGTCAACTCGTATTAATGGCAATAGATTTTTAGTCCAGTTACACTTATTAATCGCGTTACATTTTTCACGAAATTGTCTCACATAGGGATCGATTTCTTTCGAACTTCTTTTCCTTCCACGTTGGTTATAAAATATTTTATTATTATTAGTTTCTCTGCGTTCACCAGATTTCGAGTAGCTGCGGAAGACACAGGATTTCGGGTCTCGGGCCTTACATGTTTTTTTGGAGTTGGGTGATTCCGTTCCAATGGCTTACTCTTGCAGTCTTTTCTTATGTGTCCATATTTGCCGCAATTATAACAGATGGGTTTATTGTGAGGTGGGTACTTAGTTTCCGCTTTATACGGTGTTACACTTAACTTACCAGATTTGCGCACATTGTGAGGTCTACTGGAAACTTGCCTTTCGTGCGAGGTTGTTACATCAGGCACTAGTGCTCGCAATTCATTTCTATTAGTTCCAGCGGTTTTCATTGCTTGTCGATTTTGATCGGAGTACCATACATTTGAAGAATGGATACTGCACTGTTCTAGATCAGCGATTGTATTGGGTCTATTTATCAACGATAAACGGGATCTTTCTTCAGGTGACAGTCCTATTAAAATGGTGTCGACCATTTGTGTCTCATTCCAGTCTACACGTAGTAGTCGAGATGACTCCCTGATGTCGGAGATGTAATGAGCTAATCTCTCCTGATTTCCTTGTACTCGGAGTACCATCTTTCTTTTTATTTCTTCATAAATACCTATGGGGATAAAGTATTTTATTATAGAGCTATGTAGCTCTTCTACTGGAAATGTAGAGGTTAGAGCTTCTAGGACACGATTCTTTAACAGGGGTTTAAATTTCAGTAACAGAACTTGCAAAATTTGGCAGTCATTCAGCTGCTGTAGATCTTTTATCTGCAGAAGATAGCTAATGAAAGTTAGTAGTTTGGAGACATTTAATCCATCTGTGTAAGGGATTTCAGTTAAGATTTTCTCCACAGGATGAGTCATTTTACCGTATAGGTCCGCGTTATAGTTCATGGTCGTCATTCCTTTCTGAGAACGATTTGATTCATTCGGGGTGGTCAATTCATGATTTCCGGGACGAAACTGAAAATGCTCGGGAGGAGAGGCATGTAAATCTTTGACTAACTTAAGCCATTGTCAAAGAGCGAGTGAATGAAATTACTGAACACAGGATGTTAGAGTAGTGTAGGTGGTAAACATCTGTTTAGGGCGTATCTGGAACATCTGTGTTGTGATGGCGAGGGGTGGGGAGTGTGTGCATGAGACAAGGGAAGGTCTGGTGTCTTTAAAAACTAAATACAATCATGAATGCAAAATATAAAATTAACTGAACTAAATATAAACTGAATGCAAAATTTAAAATAATGATGAACATTCAAAATAATATAAAATAAACTAAACTAAATAACAGATTTTAATAAAGGGGATACACAAAATTCAGTCTGTTCATTGGTTAAATTTTTGTTATTTTTTATTGCTTTAATTTTTATAACAAAAATTTAACCAATGAACAGACTGAATTTTGTGTATCCCCTTTATTAAAATCTGTTATTTAGTTTAGTTTATTTTATATTATTTTGAATGTTCATCATTATTTTAAATTTTGCATTCAGTTTATATTTAGTTCAGTTAATTTTATATTTTGCATTCATGATTGTATTTAGTTTTTAAAGACACCAGACCTTCCCTTGTCTCATGCACACACTCCCCACCCCTCGCCATCACAACACAGATGTTCCAGATACGCCCTAAACAGATGTTTACCACCTACACTACTCTAACATCCTGTATTCAGTAATTTCATTCACTCGCTCTTTGACAATGGCTTAAGTTAGTCGAAACAGCTGTCAGAGTTAATTAAAAAATTTGTGAAACTTACCAAGTGTTTTTATATATTTTACAAAACCTTTGTATTAATATGTTTCACCAAGTGCCCAACGAGTCATCAATTAATATCGCAAATCTTTATCGGTATTTTGCTCTTGGTTCGCTTGCTCTTGCGATACGGCAGGTGAGTTCCGATCAGTGTTAGGCGGAGGTAGATCAGTAGTAGGTGATTGTACTGGGGAGATGTGTAATTTCTTTAAGGACTTCTCTATTTCGTCCATCCTGAATGAGTCGGATTTTCTTCTTAAGTCATTAATAATTGTGGGTAAGCGGCGTAGAGCTTCGTCAGCTAGGTTTTGTACTTCAAGAGGTATTTCCGTGAGATTAGGCCAGATCAACAAATTTTTCATTCACCGGGTTAAATGCTCTATTCTCTGGGTAGTCCGCAAAATTATTGCCGGAGATTTCTCGTCTTGGAGGGTTTGAGACAATAAGGTAAGCTCACTATACTTGGCATTACAAATTTCTCTTTCGCTCTCATAATCGAGTTCGCTTAGGTAGTTTAATTGCATGGGTGTATCAAATCCACATTTGCGAATTGACCTACGTAATTCCGCGACTGTTACATTCGCATGGGGTAGTCCACGCAAAAGAGCTTCGTAAGACAGCTCGTCTTTTAATAACAAATCTGGATTGAATTGGGCCATTTTTTTTTTCTAACACATTAAAACGTACTTAAAATTAATTCTACAACACTACACATATATTACACATATATAGGATAAATTCTTAAGTAAATAATTTGCACAAATTAGAAAAGAACAATTTCTCTTCTAAGGGAGAGACAGAAATTCCACACACATATTTTTTCAAGGTTAAATAGCCAATCAGCTGTTTTCTGGAATGTAGGTCACCCACTTTATTTAGTTAACAAAGGTAGGCTGAGTGTGTCAGTGAGAATGGGGTTTTTACTTTCACGTATTGTTCTCTACACAATGCCACCGAATACATCCTGAACAGGCCAGAACTGGCGGAAGGGGAGCGAGCTGGCACGCATAGGGTGAATCTTATTCAACAATGCACACTTCTTCAATTTACACTACTATTACGCTTTATAACCTTTGACTCTATTCATTCATGTACTTTCCCCAATTAAATCAATTAGTTATTTTGTTCACAATTTCAAATTACAAAATTCTTTCCACGTAATTAACTGGGTCTACATTACGCAGGAGCATTATTATTAACAAATTTTTGTGACAACAGACATATGTTCGTGTATGTCTAACATATACTATGCAGGAGTATTCAAGAAACAACAGGTCTTGGATTGTCATAAAACAAACCTGTTAAAGACTGATCAGTTGACCAAACATTACAAGTCATGTATGCAAGTAGGTACATGCATATATCTTCATTCAATGATATTTCAACTTATACTGACTATCATTTACGTATGTTTTGAGATACGTAAGATATGAGATATGTTTTGAAAATTAAAGTTACCTTAATTACATTCTCTGAGTGCATAGATCAATAACTGAATGGCGTGAGTTATTTTGTTTGTGACACTCTGTACACAGTTACTCTTACAAGACAGCAACAACACAATACACAATTAATTATTATTTACAGCTCATCAAAGCACAACAAAGCACAGCAAATTATATAACAACAGCACAATACCTTTTACTAAAAAGAAAGCAGAGTGGCACAATTTTGTTGCGTCACGATGCTTACAAAACCTTTATATAAATTAGCAGAGTGGCGCAATTTTGTAACGTATTCCCGCGTTACAAATCCAGGGAACCCATCTTAACTGACCTCTGCCAATTACATGGGCTGCCTACGTTGTAACGAACTGTATTCAAATCAAATTCACTGAACAAATTACTTACTATCTGTGTAAGGAAGCAAGGGAAGGTATTTTACTGATTTATGCACTCATCTTCTGGTGTAACAAGACGACTTCTCTTTATTTAACAGCAGTTACTGACAGATCCCATGACATCATTAATTAAACTAAAATATTTAAATATTATACTTCTCATAAAACTTTGGGATCAAATTGATTCTATATTCTTATACCTCGGATCCGAGTTAACTTTCTGTTTGTTTATAGTAAAGACTTCTAATTACTTTCAATTAATTTTATAAGCTTGCAAGACTTCTTTAACCATTTGAAGAATGGTACTATTACTTGGAATGATAATAAGTTACATTAACATATAAAGCGTTACAACGTATGATAATTGAGTTTTTACAGTAAACTCTTAGATTTACTCTCTTAATGTTTACATAAAATTAATCGTCTTTGAAAAGACGCTCTCTTTTAGAAGTGTGTAGTGTAACAAATAAATTAACTCTCGATAGACAGGCTATCGAGTCACCTTTAGAATGGAATGTAGAAACCTCGTCCTGGGGTGTCCGTCTTGGGAGTCCTTGTAGTCGGCGTCCTCATCCAGATCGCGTCTACGTGAAGAGTAGGTCGGATGTTCACAGAGGAGATTGAAGCTTCTTTTGGTGTAAGTATTTGTAGATTCTCAGATGTCCTAAGCCGCGTCTTATGCCTGGTATACGTGTTTCTATGAAGTTCCTGCAGATCATATCTTCGGGAGTGATGTTGAATATGGAGTTACATCTTGAAGGGAGTCGTCATCTTGCTTAACACTATTTATGCTTTCGCTCGTACGTCTGCACTCAGTGAAGTCAACATAGCGAGAGAGAGTTTTTCTGCTCGCTTCAACTGGTACTTAACAAAAGGAGAAGGGCAACTACTCCGCGACAATATAGTCCCTACCTTTATTCAAGTTAACATTTTTATTATCAAAAACTATGCCTTAATTATACATATATAATTTAAGTGAGTTATTTTAACGACTATTTGTGTCTTCAGATTTCTAATTATAAACATTATGATTTTTATCTTATTCTAAATTACAGACGACTCGGTAGACACGTCGAGTCCGGAATTAACAGGTCACCGCATGATAACAAGCAAAGGGTTAAATATGACAATAATAACTTTTTACAATTTGCCCTTTTTATTAATGTTTCTTTGGACCTCTTAATTGCTTCACATTCTCATACTGAGTACATACAGGGGTTTTAAGTATTATAGTGAGATTTAAAATGGCTTAATCGCTCGCAAACTTAATTTTTAATTTTTTTTTATTTTACACTTGCTGTTACAATTTAAATCGTCACACCCTTGTTGTTTCCCATTTACCTCTGGTCCATTCCAAGTGGTAAGCTAATGTTTTGTGGTAAACCATTTCTGAAATTACTTCAATTCTCCTCCTATAATTCCTAGAATTCATGATGTCTTTATCATTGGTAATTGGGATATTATTGCCATCAATTAACCCATGGTTCATCATCTCCAACTCTTCCTTCGTTTTTATTAAATTCCTTGGATACATTCTCCTTTTCCTTGATTCCCCTTCCCTTTGTTTAATATTTTCCTGGTTTTGGTTAGTTTTAATTTCAGGTACTACCACTACTTGTTCCTTCATTTTATCATTTGGTACTTCTTCCGTTCTTGGTTTGCTATCATTTTTTATTTCTTTGGTCCTCTCATTTCTTAATTCTTCTCTTAATAATCTGTCCTCTCTCATTTTCTTAATGTCCTCGTCCAGTTTCTTATTCTGATCATCTAGTTTCTTATTGACCTTTTCTATTTGGTTTCTCCATTCTTCCTTATCCGCGGCATCCATGTCTTTCATTAAACGCTGGAACAATTCCATTATCCTCTCCGTTCTCGTATCTTCTTTTTGTGTTGGTTCTGGCATTTTTGTTTGTTGTTGTCGCCTTTTCAATTTTCCCTCTCTGACTTGATAACTGCTGCCTAGCTCCAATTAGGGATTGGGCAAATTGTAGTGGCCTGTCAATCGCTAATTAAAGCCCCTCAGTTGTGCGCCAATTTGTAATGAAAACCTGGTTGTGGTTACAAGTATAATAATTTTTGTTTATATTTAAAAATAATGTTCGTGTTAAAAAAAAATGTTGTTTATAATTTTTTTTTATTATATAATTAATTAAAAACAATTAATTAATTATGTTCTGTGATGTTCTGAATCGTTTATTTATTGTTTTAATTGTTTCATTGACTTTTCGGTATTTTTAAATTCTCTTGCCACTTAATAGATTCGTCTCCAAGAACAATCGATTTGTTTACTTTTCTTATTTGGAGGTTATCTTCCTTCTTCGTGGTGAGATCCTGGTGGTTACTTCTATTAAATTTAATTATTATATTATTTATATTCTAGGAATGAAAAACTGTAAGTATGAAATAAATAAGAAATTTTATTAACAATTCAATATCTTTTGACGCTTTATCGATTTGTCAATCGATTCTCAGGGTGTTGTTTTATCGTACAATTATTTATATCAGGATTCTTTTAGCAGTTATTTTATGGTAAGTCAGAGAAATAAGGGTTAAGTTTATCAAGTATAACAGTACAAATATATCACCTTAAAAATTAAAAATTCAGATATAATATTTGATATATAATGGTAAGTAAGCTGTTGTCAAACCAATCCATAGTGAAGGCTGTGTTGAGTTGTATTGTGGGGAATCAATGATGGCTGCCTCTCGTCTATAGTTGGAAGTCAGTCTCACCTCGCTGATTCAAAGTTTAAATAAAGATGCTTTTCCTCTGAATTTACATCATGGTGGCTGTAATTCTTCCTTCTTGTGTTGGTGGAGTGTCTCTGGTTCAGTTTTGGTGTTGTACTTGGAAAAAAAGTGTAGTATTAAGTCAAGTTCACTTTTGTCGGTTAGGCGTATGTTTGCACTTTTATGGTTAAGTGTTATTACTGTTTTAATGGTTTTAAATGTGTAATCACTGGTGTTCTGTTCTGTATAGTGTTAGTTGAATGTCTGTAAGTGTTTATTTCACTCGGTCTCCATTTAAAATATGTTTTTTGTTGAAACTCTCGTTCGTCACTTTTAGGCTTCGAAAATGTTCGCCATTACGGTTGTAGCAAATAGGTTAAAGTTTTTAAGCACACGTATCAAGTGTATCATTCCACGTTCAATAATCAACTAATTTACTTCCTCCTTCCTTGGCCAAAGTCTTAGCCAAGACAATATTATTCAATGCATTGTTCCAAATTTCTATTGCATCCTGTGGATGTGATAAAGTTACATTATATAACTGATTATATTTTTGTTATTCTTCAAATTTATTAGCTATTAACTACTTAATCTTCTTCTTCAGTTCATTCTGCGTAATTTGATACCAAATAATGTAGTTTTATTAAGTTTTTAATCTAAAATGGTAATTTTTCTTCATTTTGTTATGGTAATTTTTAAATCCAACTTCCTGTCTTTGTCTTTCAAATGAAGCCATATTATAAGTTATATTATTGATTATATTAAATTTCAGATTGTAATAAAAGGTTTATCTTCCCTTAATTTCTTGCAATTAGATTAATCGGTTATGTTTTAAAATATTATTCAGTAATATATGACTCCCCTCTCTAAATTTTGAGTTTTTACATTTCCATTTTTAACAATAATTCTGGATATAATTTTACAAAATCTTCCTTACTTATTTTTCTAATTACATGATTTTATTACTAATTTACCTTATGTAAATTCCTTCAGTTTAAATGTATTTCTATACTTATTTAATCAAATTTGATGCTGTTTTTAGTTTTTAACATTTGGCCTAGATTTCTAATAGTTTTTACATACAAAGTTTTTTTTTTTTAAATAATACATATTGATTTATACCCTCTCTGACTTTCATTGCTATTGTGACATAGATTGACATTTTCTTATTTTAACAAGTTAACAATTAGTATATGGTTCATACTATTAATGCATAACATATAAATCAAATTAACATTTTCTTATTGTAAACAAAAATAACAATTAGTATATGGCTCATACCATTAATACATAACATATGAATCAAATTAATATTTGTCTTCTCAACTCAGACATTGTATACTTATTGATTGATAAAATACACAAGAAATATTATAAATAAGGAATGTTAGATTCTGACATTTAAACTTAATTGTTTCTAACACCTTATTCTATACAAACAAACATAATTATTATAATCTTATTCTATATTTCTTAAACTAGGTTTGGATATCAGTTTTTATCTGTTTTTTGGGGTAATGATACCTTGTCACTTCACTTTTATTATAGCCTGCTCTGTTTTATTTTATTCATTCTAATGAATGTTATTTTAAAAAGGGTGGCAGTTATCTACTAAAAACACATGTATTATAGGTCATGATAATACTCTATTTACATTACTCATGAACACAAATTAAATCACTTTAAAGTTGTAGTATTTCATCATCTACTCAGTTTGTGAACACCAATATTGGAATATAAGGTTTATTTTCTATAACACTAAAACTTGCACTGATTCTCTATTTATTCCTTGATTCTAATTCAAAATAGTTATATAGTTTTACTAGAATCAAGAAATCTATTTATAGATTATAATGAAGATTTGTTTTTGGTGTTATATTATTATCTCACATTGGTTCACTTTCAATTCTTACTCTATACACTTTTTGGCTTACATTTATTGTACATGTGGTTTTTACCTTTGATATTTTGTTATACTTTGATTTATTATTATTATATTTATTTAGGGGTTTGGTTTTTTATAAGAGCATTCCTTCTTCATGTGGATGCTGTCTTGTTCTGGTTTCTTCATTGATTCCTCCTCTTCTTCTGGTTTCTTATAAAATTATTTTCTTCATCTTCTAGTGGATGTTTCTTCATTGGCCCCTTCTGTTCATCTTGTTTCTGGGTTTCTTCCTTACCTACTCCTATCCTACCTGGGTATTACCTGTTTTCTCATATTTAGCTTTTAAATTGGTTTTGATGATTCATCACTCCTTGTAACATTTATTTTACATGAACTTTTATTTTAATCAATGATTGTATTCCACGGTGGTTTTTAATTAATTCTTTATTTTATTTTGCTTTCTCGGATTTAATTATGTTATTATTTTATTTCTATGATCATTTTACCATTCATTTTTATGGGCTTATCTGTCATGCTACAATATGAATATTATATTAATGAAGTAGAAATAAAATTGAATAAGAACATTGCCGCCAATTTGCAGAATATAAATAAGATATAGCTAACAAATGACAAAACAAAACAGATTATAATTAAGATTCAGGAGGAAGGTGATAACCAAATGAATCAACATTACAAATTAATAAATAATAAATTGTATCGAAAATGGAAAAAACCAATGGAAATGATATATTCCCAAGGAATTTAAAATCGAGCTAATCCAAGAGATTCACCAGATATATGGGCACCCTGGGACAAAGAAGACGCTACAGTTGCTAAGAGAGTACTTCACTGTGGACGCCATGTGCCGAACAATAAGCCAAATAATAAAATATTGTGATATTTGTCAAAGATGCAAAGACAGTGGGAACAAACTTATCACTGGAGAAACACGTCCAATACTACCATCACGAAAAGGTGAATTAATTAGTATGGATTATTACGGACCTGTATCTAGTGGTGGAGTAAGGTAGCCTATTTATTAGTTATGGTTGATAATTTCAGTAAATACGTGGAGTTATATATTGCAAAGGACACTGCAATAAGGAATTCTATAAAGTGCAACAAGGAATCCGTGTACTAATATAGCTGAACACTGGAATAGGCAATTAGGGAACCTGTTTAGAATCTTCGTTCGAGAAAAACACACCAAATGAGCCACTTCTATCAAAATTATAAAAGCGTGTCTCAATGAAACCCGTCAGGATACCATCAAGGTAACACTATATGAGGCACAATTTGGAACAAGACCGACTAGAGATTGGGAAAAATACATAGATCCCACAGTGATCAATACCGAAAAGGTAGTTATAAGCAAAATACAGTTGCGTATAAAGGAGAGAGGAGAAAGGCAAGCCGCTCGAATCAATAAATCAAACAAAATCACGAAATTTGAGGTAGGAGATAAGGTCCTAATATGGACACAAAAACTTTCAGATGCAGCACAAAATATAATTTCAAAATTTTCCGCTTTATATGAAGGTCCGTATGTGATCACGCGTAAAATTGGGAACGCCACATACCAACTACAAGAGTGCACGAACAGCAATGTAATATGTGGGGTTTTCAATACCAGACAACTAAAAAGATATCATTCAGACAACTTAGCAGATGACTGAGATACCTTTAAAAGACAAATGATTTGTATAAAAATTTGTAAAAGTATAAGACTAAATTAGCAATTAGTGAAATATAAAAGTTTATAAATGAATCATGTGCCATGTATTATAATAAAGGTAACTAATTATATGATGTTAAGATAAAATTTTGGGTAACAAATGTCTCAGTGAATCTGCATATTGTAACCAGACGAGTGTATTACCGATAATTATCTTCGTCTTTATTCGGTTAAATTATATTTTAAATTTTATTTTTATTTTTATTTTTGTTTATTTTATTTTTAATTAGGGTTCGGGTTAAAATTTTATAACCATCCACATTTAATTATTTCTTACTCTCCTCTTAATCTCAATCGTGTAGTAGAATTTAATTTGAAGAAATGTTTTGCGTTAGCTGATTCGATTTGACAATCGATTCGTAATATGAGAATTACCTACTTCTTCGTTTCGCGCAGCTGATGTTATTCTTCGCAAGTGTTCCTTCTTCTATACCTGAAATTCTTCTAACTTACTTATTTTTATAAATAAAATGCAATTAATTGATAATTAATCTCATTTAATGCAAATTGAGGAAGTAACCGACTCTCGGGTTGATATTGTGATTCCCGGCTCGACTCCTCACTCTCAGGTCGATTACAAACAAATGTTATTTAAATAAAATTAATATAAGAATGATAATTAAGTGATAAGTAAGACAAAATTGATTGACAAAATAAGCATTAAAATACATACAAGTGACTTGCATACCATTGTAAAAATGCATGCTAAGTAGGAAGAGATTGTACTTTGGAGTTCAGATGCAAAGTTAAGTTATAAGTAGGCATACATCTGCGAAAATGGAACTTGATGCACTACAAGTCCAGTAGTTGTAACAAAAGTGACAAGAAAATTCAAAGAAGAGGAAAAGATTAATGCCTGATTGAATAGAGCACACAGATGTGTTGAGAGTAATGAACTGTCCCACATTCCACGCCAATCTATAAATGTACATGGCAGAGGTTGTTTATACAGAAGTACAACTTTCACACTTTATATGGCAATATTTAGAATAACAGCTTTGTGTCACTATGAATCTTGGATTCTCAATAAAATGCAGAGGAGGCACTAATAAGATGTAAAAGGAGGGTAATTAAGATATTGTAAGGTAGGAAACACGGGATGGTTATGTGAAAAGAATCAATGATGAATTTCTACAGTGAACAGAAAATAGAATGGCATTAAAGTTAAGAAGACTGCAATGACTACCTCGTTATGGATATAGCTGAGAAAACACAGTGAAAAATAACCAAGAGTGTACTATACGAGAGTGATTTGAAAAGTTCGTGGCCTACCATAGCAATGAATGTGTGGCGTTTCTGTTTTTTACCACATCGTGATGCCACGTTCACCCCATGAACAGCTGTGAAGCGTCAAGTCATAACCCCGTCACTTACCCCGTTGAGGAAGTCTGATTCTTCTAGGTCCTCAAAATAACCGTTTACTGCCTCTTTCAGCTCGTCATCTGAGGAAAATCTCTTCCCCCCGAAAATTTTTTGAGGTTTGGGAATAGATGAAAGTCAGGTGGCACTAAATCAGGTGAATAAGGCAGATGGTGCAATAGATTGTATTTCAACTCGACGATTTTTGCCATAGAGACAACACATATGTGAGGGCGTGCAGTATCCTGATGTAAAATGATCTTCTTTGCTAAACATGGTCTTTTCCCTAGAATTTTTATATTTAATTAGCCCAAAAGGTTAGCGTGATACTTTCTATTCATCATTTGACCCTTTTCAAGGCAATCTAGTAACAATATTCCCTTAGTATCCAAGAAAAATGGATCCATACACTTTCCAGCTAACAAAATTTATTTTTCCGTTTTTGGAGGCGGCAAATCACTATGCATCCGTTGTTTCGACTGTTGTTTGGTTTTGTTCAGTGAAGTAATGGACTCAATTTTCATCAGTTGTAACAAATCTACGAATACAATCTTTTGGATTTTTCTTAAAACGGTCCAAGTAAAAAAAAAGGCCATAAGGTAAAACTTTTATGTTTTTACCCATAAAAAACTTTGTGTTCTGAGTCGGTAGTGATTTAATTATATTCAATATTGTTGTTACTGATTAATAATGTTCAAATTAAAGTCCATTCTCACTTATTGACTACTACCTACATCATTACATTAATATTCAATATAAAGGAATATAATTTAAATTTAATATGTTTATGAAGACAAAGAAATTGTACAAACAAAGGAAGGATACACAAACACATGTGCAGAGATGTGTGTGTGTGTGTGTGTGTGTGTGTGTGTGTGTGTGTGTTTTAATACCTTTATTTTATCAGCATGCTCCATTAAAAATAAAGTAATACTACATGCTATATATAAACTTATTATAAGCTAATTCTCAATACATATAAAGACAACTCCATTATTACAACAACAAAACAACAATTACAAAGATTCAAAATAAACAAGAAAAATAAAAATTAATCAATTACAATGATACAATGAATTAGTACTACATTATTAACATATTAAAACTGTATAATATATGTATGTATGCATGATGAAGCTGTTCAACCAATATGTAAGTTAATTCATAATAATAAACGCATACAATGATTCAAAATAGATAGACAAGCACAATAACAATAAACACTACAAACAATCAAAATCAATGTTACTAACATATTTAATAAACTGTCTAACATATTTTGAAGTCAATTCACTTCTATTTGGAGGCCATCATTCACCACTCGTTAGTACACTATTTTTGAAAACCCGTCTTTCTTCATTCAACATATTGGACTCATATAACAAATGTTCCACTGTTTGGTCACTGTCATTACAGACACATATTGGATCATCTTTTATTTTAAAATGATAGTAGTAGGCTCTAAGCCTGCCATGACCAGTCACCATTGTGGTAAAATTAGGAGACAGAGCAAACCTTGAGGACAGTCTGTGCTTCACACAAGGGAAAAACAACTTAGTCAGCATTCCATTTGATGTTTGTTCCCACTCACTTTGCCACTCCATTAGGCTCACCTCACGGAGTTTGTTAATCATTGCACTTTTTGGTATTCGTTCATAGCACACCATACTGCTACTAGACACAGCTTCTTTAGCCAGATTGTCAGCCAGTTCATTACCATAAATACCCACATGTGCCCTAACCCAACCAAAATCAATTGACCAGTTGTCCTGTCCGCCTTTAAACTTCTTAACTTATTCCTTATTTCTTCTATCAAGTAGTTATGATTCCTTGAGCTCCTAAGTGAGTCCAGAGTTACTCTGCTGTCGGTGTAAACAGCTGCCGTTCTCAAATTAGTTATTGGACGTAGCTTCAAACAAAGATACATTGAACACACAAAGGCACTCCACTCCACTACAGAATCCACCTTTGCAAACCACCTCATTGAAGCAAACCACACATACAAAAACATCGACAATAACATGAACATTCTATACGTACACACAAAAGGCTGAAAACTAGACACTCTAGAACAATTGGAAATATACAAACACACGAAAACAAATAAAAACGACATCCTAAATGAACAGACGCAATTCAAATCACACGCATTATATGAACATATCACACCTCACACACACAACATCGATCTTTCAAAAATCGATTTCATCGCCAACAACAAGAAGAACAGTGCTACCAACGGCAACCTCTGAAGAAGCTTTTTAAAAGTGAAAACCAGTTCAGATTGTAAGGTAAAGCTTTTACGTTTTTACCCATAAAAAGTTTTGTGTTCCGAGTCGTAGTGAAATAATTATATTTAATATAATTTAATTTAGCTATCCTTTCCAGGGCCTTCAAGACTGCCAATTGCTCAGCCTGATTATTAGAGCACCCAACACCCAAATTACACTGCATCTCATATTTGAGCTCACCATTAACAAACAAGGCTATACCCGACCCAACCCCATTGTTGTGCTTACTGCCATCTGTATATGCTTGTACTGTGTATACTTTACTTTCATGGCTCGAGTTTATAATAACTGTATCTGCCGGATGAGGCCATTCCTTGAACAGAATTACTGTGTCTATCAAAATATTAGCACCATCACAACCTCTAGCAACTCTGTAAGCACTAACGATCTCTCTCAACTTTATTATTATTGGAGTCAGTCCTGATAAAATGCACAGAGCTTCATGCGACACTGTACAAAAAGCCTTCGCAATTTAATATTGATGAGACGTTGCACTCTTTTGAACTTCATCTGTTTACTTTTCCTTTCTAATGCATCTATCCATACGGGTGCTCCATATGATAAAAGGGAGAGAATTGCCCCCTTATATATTGTTTTAAGTGACTCATGTCCCAACCCCCAGTTTAATTTTGCAGACCTTGATATCATATGAATCAGTTTTGTACACCTCTCGACCACATACTGGATATGCTCATTAAAATTGAATTTTGTGTCAATAATGAAACCCAAATATTTTAACTTATTAACTTGCTGAAGTTTGTTAGAATTAAGGTAAATGCTTGATTCTGAAGTCTTTTATGAGAAATCAAGAGTATTTTTAATTTTTGTTCGTTAAAAGAAACTTTGTTATTTGTAGCCCACTTTGAAATTTTGACCATCTCTAAATTGGCATAATTTTCAGCTTCTAAGAGAGACTTTCCACTTGTTAACACAATTAAATCATCTGCAAAAGCTATAACTTTTGTACGTTTAGTGAAGTCTAAATTGAGCAACGAGTTATACTGTATGTTCCAAAATCCTGGCCCACAGCAAGATCCCTGAGGACAACCTTTACTGACATCCCTCTCCATTGATGTATTGTGAGTAGATAGAATAGCCATTCGTCCACCAAAGTAACTGTGTGAGAGACAATACAAGTTCCTAGGACACTCGAATTGTTTAAGAGTATTCAAAATACACTGCCACCATGCTGCATCAAAAGCGCCCCGGACATCAAGACTAACAAGAACAACCCCTTTATCCACCAAACATCTTTCAACAAATTCCTTAACTGCCATAGCTGCGTCCACTGTAATTTTCTGGGGTGTAAATCCATACTGATTAGACTGCATTAAATCTTTAGAAAACACGTGGTGCATAATTCTGTTTATAAGTAGTTTTTCCAATACTTTCGCTCCTACATTCAATAAACTGATAGGGCGAAACTGTGAAACTTCAGTACTGTTCTCCCTGCCCGGCTTAACTATTGGTACTATTTTTGCTCTTTTCCATAACTTAGGAAAGACTCCTCTTCTCAGACACTCATTATAGATTGCTGTTACAAACCGAGGAAATTTCATAAAAACCCGCAATAAAATGCCACTTGTTATTCCATCCTCACCAGGACACTTCTGAGGATTCATGTTTTCCAAAACTCGCAAAACTTCTTCCTGTGAAAACTCTCTGTCATCTTGTACACTTATTGGATCCTTAATCTGATTCCTAATATCCCTATGATACTCATTATCCATTATGCCGTCATCCACGGGAATAAAGTATTCCAACATACAATTCTTAGTACCTTCCAAATAAGTTGTGAAGGAGCCATCCGGTTTTTGTAAAGTTGTTAAAGTGGAAGACTTTCTCATTTTTCCAGCTGCCAAGTGATAAACCGCATTCCAGGGATTCACTGATGTTGTTAAATTACAATATTGTTTCAAGAATATATTTTTTTCTCTTCTAATACTTGATTGATACTTCTTCTTTTCCTCAAAGTAGTACATTTTCTGACATTCTCTCAGGACATTGTTGTTTCTAGTCTTTTGGTATCTTCTTCTTAATGTATTAATTCTTTTACACAAACCGTGAGTGTATCTGACCACCACGGAACCGATCTGTCTCCAACAGTCTTCTGTAATGTTGTATGCTTCTTAAAAGACTTTTCACATGCTGTCTTTATGGTATCCTCAAATTTTTTCACGACTTGATCCATATCTGTTACCTCCGAAACCTTATATTGTAATACAATGTCCAGACTTCCTAAATCATTATTGCACGTAGAAACATACAATTTTTTAAGTATTTCTTGAAGCAAATTCCGATCAAAAGCTTCATAGTTACCTTCATTGAAGACATATCGCAACCCCTGATACTGAAATTCTGCAATATCATAATTTCCATGTACTATATTGAAAATAATAGTTCTATGGTCCGAACAGCTCTCTTCTTCACTGATCTTCCAGTCCTTGACTAGAGAAACCACCTGATTATTAACTATAGTTAAATCAATATTACTTTCACCATTCCGTGATTCAAAAGTTGTAAAATTACTTTCATTATTCATTAAAAACAGTTGGTTTCCCATCAAAAATTCTTGTATTGCCCTACCTCTTCTATTGGTCAACAAATCATTCCACATTGTTGACCTGGCGTTACTATCGACAGCAATCAAAACGCCACTTCCCATTCCAAAACTAAGAACACTTTCAATTTTATTAATATTAATTCCGACATCATCATCCATACCAAAATACATGCTCGCCAAAAAGAAGTTTTGACCATCATAAATTAAATGTAAAACGACAGTATCTTCATCTGATAATTGGTTAATCATTAAACATGTAATTCGATCATTCATAATTACAACTGCGGCTCTCTGTTTACCCGTACCAGCAGTAAACATTCTACAATTCCTTGGTATCCCGACAATGTTATTTAAAATAACATATGGTTCTTGAATAAACAAAACGTCCACCCTTTGTTGTCATATTATATCAACAATGTTATCTGTTGCCTGTCTGGAATACTGTAAATTGATCTGCATCCATCGAATTATGTTGTTCTTATCTAGATGTGTCGACTTTGCATTAGCAGTCCATAGAAATGGCATTAATAATCAATGTTCTGTTTATAGTTCCATATCAGTTGTTGCAAACAGAAACAGCTCTTATCGAAGGACGAATGACGCTCATTAACCTTATTATCCTTTATATGCTTATTGTAATTAATACAATTGATACATTTAAACTCATTAGTTGATGCTTTACATTCACTCAGCTTATGGTCAACAGCACACAAGGGGCATGTAAGATCCTCTCTGCACTCCTGAGCTTTATGGTTATACCCACTACATTTAAAACATCGCTTAGCAACCAGATAATCATCCACGTTGTATAATTGGCACCCGATTTTTAACCTATTACTTAAAAGCTTTTGTCATGTTTGGGGACTAACTTCAACTACAAGATTCCTTATCTGTCGTTTATTTTTAAAAACAAGATTAGGTCGCAAGTATTCTTCATGTAGATTTAATTCAGAGTTTTGCAGTGTAATAATATCCCTAGCATTTTCTATGGAAATATCGTCCGTTATATTGTACACAATCATTTCAGGATTACGTAGTTTAGGGACCAATGCTTCCTAAATACTTACACATTCCTCACTAATACCATTGGTAATAACGTCAATATCATTTTTACTACAAGATTCTATAACAACTCTACCGTCCCTAAACGACCTTACAGTCCCTATTCTGACTTTCATTTGTATTGGATTAATTTTTGATTTTAAAACAGCTTTAACTGATTCAGCCGATTCGTTAAATTTAGATTTAACGACAACTTTAAATTTCTTATTTGAACCCTTCTCCCTACTACGCGCAACATCAGAATAAAGCTTTGGAGTTTGACCAACAGGTGGCGTAGGCTATACACGCACCAACAATTCCTTCATAAAAGATACTCTTTCCGTTTCCCTTTTCTTAACCTCACATTCCAAAATGTTAATTGTCTTCCCTTTCTCTTCCAAAACATTCATAACACCTACAAAAACTTTTCTAAGCGTACTCACCGACTTCAAGATGTCTCTCTTTAAATCATTCCGTAAATTACCACTCTTCTCCGTCACACTCACTAAGTTTTCAAGAGCACAAGCAAATACAGCATTCACATCGTCCACCATTTTTCATGTCCCCGTGTGTGTGTGTGTGTGTGTGTGTGTGTGTGTGTGTGTGCGTGCGTGCGTGCGTGCGTGCGTGCGTGCGTGCGTGCGTGCGTGCGTGTGTGTGTGTGTGTGTGTGTGTGTGTGTGTGTGTGTGTGTGTGTGTGTGTGTGTGTGTGTGTGTGTGTGTGTGTGTGTGTGTGTGTGTGTGTGTGTGTGTGTGTAATAAATATACTACTATTTCTTTCATATATTTTCTTTATTATATCTTATTTTAATATAAAGGGTTAATACAAGTACTAAATGGTAATAAAACAAATACATGCATCAAAACTTTATATTAAATAAAATTTGAGATGTTCTAATTATTAATCTTGTTATTTGAATTAGCAGTCTCTGCAACTCCAACTTCATCATGCTTATTTGCTAACCTGCTAAATGTCATGACCTAGGTCATGATTTAGGACTTGAAAATGGTGGAAACACTGAAAGGCCTCATCCAGAACATGACATTTAGCAGGTTAGCAAATAATCACGATGAAGTTGGTGTTCTAATTATATTTATAAGTTTTCATCATGCAAGTTTATAAATTTTACTAATGTACACTTTATTATATCATTGCAGTTTTTTTCTCACATATCTCTTGTTTAGACAAATTTTATAAGAAAAACAAAAAGTTGTCAGAATACATCTCAAGTAAGAAAATATATTGTGATAGTAGTGTTTTGATAATAATAATTTTTAATGTTTCAAGAAAAGGAACTGTTCCTGTGTGTGTGTGTGTGTGTGTGTGTGTGTGTGTGTGTGTGTGTGTGTGTGTGTGTGTGTGTGTGTGTGTGTGTGTGTGTGTGTGTTTACAAACTGAAAGCACATATGTAACATATTTCATACTACCAATTATTTTTTTACATCTCAGCCAATAAGCTGAAATATAACGTCTTGTTTTATTTTATAAATTGTTACTATTAATATCATGTGAAATTAAGAACTTAAAAAACTAGGCATGTTTGCACTTCAAAAATGCATGCTCTTAATGGAAGTTTGTGATACCGTTTGAAAATCAACAAATTACATTGATACATTAAATAATATTGAAAAACTAGCACTAATAGTAATAATTTTGCTGAAAGGTCTTGACCTATATAGAACATATATTTATGTAATCACTTAAAATATATAGATTTGTAAAGTAATCAACATTTCATTTCAGATTCCTCAAAGTAAATAAAACTCAGTCACATCCAATATAAATTTTTTTAAATTGTTAACAATTGTATAATATAAAAACCTTTTACCCAATTATTACTTCCATGTTCCTTAAGGAAATTGAAGTATGGTGATGGCAAAAAAAATCGTGTTTGAGATTATTGCATATTCTGATTGTACTACACTCAAAACATGAAAAAAAGTCATTTTTCGAAAAGTGTCTGTGTGTGTGTCTGTCTGTGTGTCGATTTTTTTCTATGGCAAACGATAACAGCCGCAAATTCAAACAGAATCAAATAATTTCTTGCATACAGTCCTGATTTGTAGAGTACTCAAAACCTATTGTTTTTGGTGAAGATCGGTTAAGGGAAAGGGGTAGTTTACCTGCAACAGTTTTTTTTTAATCAAGGGTAATTTTTTTCTATGGCAAATGATAACAGCCGCAAATTCAAACAGAATCAACTACTCTTTTGTATACAGCCCAGAATTGTAGATTTCTCAAGACCTATTGCTTTTGGTGAAGATCGGTTAAGGGAAAGGGGTAGTTTACCTGCAACGTTTTATGTTTTAACAAGGGTATTTTTTATGGCAAACGATAACAGCCGCAAATTCAAACAGAATCAAGTGATTATTTGCATACAGCCCTAAATTGTAGAGATCTCAAGACCTATTGTTTTTGGTGAAGATCGGTTAAGGGAAAGGGGTAGTTTACCTGCTACGTTTTATGTTTTAACAAGGGTATTTTCTATGGCAAACGATAACAGCCGCAAATTCAAACAGAATCAAACAATTTTTTGCATGCAGCCCTGATTTATAGGGTACTCAAGACCTATTGTTTTTGGTGAAGATCGGTTAAGGGAAAGGGGTAGTTTACCGGCAACGGTTTTTTATCAAGGGTAATTTTTTCTAAGGTAAACGATAATAGCCGCAAATTCAAACAGAATCAAATAATGTTTTGCATAAAGCCCTGAATTGTAGAGTTCTCAAGACCTGTTGGTTTTGGTGAAGATCGGTTAAGGGAATAGGGTAGTTTACCTGCAACATTTTATGTTTTAACAAGGGTAATTTTTTTATGACAAATGATAACTGCCGTACATTAAAACAGAATCAACTATTCTTCTGCATACCTTTTTGAATTACACAGAACTCAAGGTCTGTTGATTTTGTTGAAGATCGGTTAAGGGAAAGGGGTAGTTTACCTGCAACATTTTATGTTTTAACAAGGGTATTTTCTATGGCAAACGATAACAGCCGCAAATTCAAACAGAATCAAATGATGTTTTGCATACAGCCCTGTATTGTATAGTTCTCAATACCTATTGGTGTTGGTGAAGATCGGTTAAGGGAAAGGGGTAGTTTACCGGCAACATTTTATGTTTTAACAAGGGCAATTTTTTATATGACGAACGATAACTGCCGTAAATTCAAACAGAATCAATACGTTTTTACATACCTTTTTGAACTAAAGAGAACTCAAGGTCTGTTGATTTTGTTGAAGATCGGTTAAGGGAAAGATGTAGTTTATCAGCAATGTTTTATGTTTTAAAAAGGGTAATTTTTTTATGACGAACGATAACTGCCGAAAATTCAAAGAGAATCAAATAATTTTTGCACACTTTCCCGAGTTGTAGAGCACTCAAGGTTTGTTGATTTTGGTGAAGATCGGTTAAGGGAAAGGGGTAGTTTACCTGCAACATTTTATGATTTAACAAGAGTAAAGTACTTAATTTTTATAAATAAAGTATCCTGATAAGAAGCTCATAATAATCCACTGTAGAAACGTAGATGAAATATCTATAAATGAAGAGGTTATGTGAACGGGGTGGGGGTAATTTTCTATTATTAAAAATTATAGTTGAAGGTGGAGGGGAGAATTTTTTATATGTGTACTACGTTATCGGCAACAAAGAAGTAGTTTTTTGTTAAAATTGCTTCCCGGGCTGTTTAGCCATAGTCCAATGTTTTCTGCAAAACCAGACTTTTCGGCAGTGCCATCGACTGCCATCATCAGTGAAAATCGAGTGCGAAAACGTGAGGTGGTATACGTTAGTGACCTCAGCACTGTGGTTAATGCTGAAGCAATAAGTAGAAAGACATAGTTTCTATGGAAATATTTCATTTCAAATATGATTTTAAATATAAATCTTAGAACATGGAAGTCATGTATGGTTCTCCATACCGATATTTTTTTTCTCGTGTAAGAATATTAATATTTCCTTACACATTGAACTGATGTATAACTTCATTTGGGTTTTTTAACATTCATTCTACTTCTTTTAGTAAATTGTGACTTATAAGTCTTTTAAATTACCTGATTATAGAAAATCATAATCAACCAAACAATTTTACAGTCTATTTTCTGTAAAACATATGTCACACACAGGTGTTAACACTCTCATAGATATATTTTAGCTTTTGAGTTTTTTTAACATACACTTAACATATGTGGAAAGAGAAGAGGATACTGAAACAAGAAATTTATGAAAAAAATGACAGTTCTTTTAAAGTATACTGAAAATTTATTATTTTTGGAGATAATGAAGTATGGCAATCAATCAATCATTAATCTACTTGTTTAATTAAATTAGTAACAATTTTTATTTGGGAAATAATGGTAAAGAACATTTTGTATAAATTCTTTTTCATAATTCTGGTAACTTCTGATTTTAATGTTTACATCAAAATGTTTGTATTATTAATATTCATGCAACTTACCTGCATGTTTAGAATTGAAAATTCAGAGGAGAACAGTATCATCAAGAATAAGCCAAGAAAAATGATATTACAAACTTTTCTGTCCATTTTTGGAAAATTCAAGCCAAACACTTTGGATATTGCCTGCATTAATATAAGTTTACTTCGCAGTGTGAAGGAGTCAAGGGACCACCAAATAAATGGCCTTGTTTTATTTAATTTGATTTCACATACTGGTCATACGTATCTATATTTGTGCACTGCTTATGCAATCATGTTATCAGATCAGATCTGATATCTAGGTGTAATTATAATAGTTGGGCAAAACCAAAACAGCAAGCTTTAATCTTGTGGTTAGGGTGGTCTAGTGACTATAATAATTAAAAATATAATGTACTCTATAGAAATGTACATTTTGTCACATCATTAAATTACTCTATTTCTCTTGTTTGTTTTTTTTACTTTATTTTTATAATAATGAATACAATTGTTGTGGAAGAAACAGGAATGTGACAGGAGCGATTCAACAATCAAGGAACAGTGTTATTTTTATGAACTGTCACTGTGCTATATTTGTAATCACAGTTTCTATTCTTAGATAACATGGTTGTTATTTTAAATTTGTGTTATTTCATTGCTGACTCAAATGTATAAAAAACGATCTGTGCCGAGGCAATTTAAAATTTAAACTTCTCGGCAAGTTTAAGTTAAAGTGAGGCAAGTTTTTTTAAACGTGATTCACTCCGCTCGAGACTGGCGGGCTAGATTGATAGGCCGTGGCCTTCAGCGACAATGTTATTTAGTTAAACTGTCGCCGTGACTTTGTGTGGCAACATTATTCAGGAGGCCGTGCCACGCTGGGGCGAAGTAAGATAGCAGCGGCGACTAAATCGAGGTTGCCGCCGGTGACCGGCGATGCAATAATGCAGGCCGTTTTAACCTTGTAGTTAAATGTAACTCAGCTGATTGCGGTTGGACAATTTGTAACAAGTTTTTTCTGGACCGTCCTGTGTTCCTGGAATGTGTGATCACCTCTCATTTTTCTTCCATCGTGGAAGAATTTTTCACTTTCGACATGGTGAGTTGGTGCGACGGGTTGGATGCAGACTTCTAGATCTATCATGTGCGAGTAGAAAAAAGTAAAGTGTCTTAGGGTCCCCGCCCTAGTTGGGAGAAAGGTTCATGGATGGCGACTACAACGCCTCTCACCTCTGCAGAGCTATGCTAACATGCTCCCCCAACGCCGTCGAATCCAACCCAGGAACACCAAGGAATGCCCAGGAATACACATCTATGCTCAACCACTACCATGAGCGAGAACTTCATGTAAAGAAGTGAGCAGACTCCTCTACTGACCAGGACCACACCAGCATCCATCATATGTATCACAGGACTCAGTAATTATTACAAACGCAGGTGGGAGAAATCCAGTTAATTCTAATTGTCATACAACAACACTATACTGATTTCAAGGAAGAAATGGACATATATATATATATATATATATATATATATATATATATGTCCATTTTTAACATACACTTAACATATGTGGAAAGAGAAGAGGATACTGAAACAAGAAATTTATGAAAAAAATGACAGTTCTTTTAAAGTATACTGAAAATTTATTATTTTTGGAGATAATGAAGTATGGCAATCAATCAATCATTAATCTACTTGTTTAATTAAATTAGTAACAATTTTTATTTGGGAAATAATGGTAAAGAACATTTTGTATAAATTCTTTTTCATAATTCTGGTAACTTCTGATTTTAATGTTTACATCAAAATGTTTGTATTATTAATATTCATGCAACTTACCTGCATGTTTAGAATTGAAAATTCAGAGGAGAACAGTATCATCAAGAATAAGCCAAGAAAAATGATATTACAAACTTTTCTGTCCATTTTTGGAAAATTCAAGCCAAACACTTTGGATATTGCCTGCATTAATATAAGTTTACTTCGCAGTGTGAAGGAGTCAAGGGACCACCAAATAAATGGCCTTGTTTTATTTAATTTGATTTCACATACTGGTCATACGTATCTATATTTGTGCACTGCTTATGCAATCATGTTATCAGATCAGATCTGATATCTAGGTGTAATTATAATAGTTGGGCAAAACCAAAACAGCAAGCTTTAATCTTGTGGTTAGGGTGGTCTAGTGACTATAATAATTAAAAATATAATGTACTCTATAGAAATGTACATTTTGTCACATCATTAAATTACTCTATTTCTCTTGTTTGTTTTTTTTACTTTATTTTTATAATAATGAATACAATTGTTGTGGAAGAAACAGGAATGTGACAGGAGCGATTCAACAATCAAGGAACAGTGTTATTTTTATGAACTGTCACTGTGCTATATTTGTAATCACAGTTTCTATTCTTAGATAACATGGTTGTTATTTTAAATTTGTGTTATTTCATTGCTGACTCAAATGTATAAAAAACGATCTGTGCCGAGGCAATTTAAAATTTAAACTTCTCGGCAAGTTTAAGTTAAAGTGAGGCAAGTTTTTTTAAACGTGATTCACTCCGCTCGAGACTGGCGGGCTAGATTGATAGGCCGTGGCCTTCAGCGACAATGTTATTTAGTTAAACTGTCACCGTGACTTTGTGTGGCAACATTATTCAGGAGGCCGTGCCACGCTGGGGCGAAGTAAGATAGCAGCGGCGACTAAATCGAGGTTGCCGCCGGTGACCGGCGATGCAATAATGCAGGCCGTTTTAACCTTGTAGTTAAATGTAACTCAGCTGATTGCGGTTGGACAATTTGTAACAAGTTTTTTCTGGACCGTCCTGTGTTCCTGGAATGTGTGATCACCTCTCATTTTTCTTCCATCGTGGAAGAATTTTTCACTTTCGACATGGTGAGTTGGTGCGACGGGTTGGATGCAGACTTCTAGATCTATCATGTGCGAGTAGAAAAAAGTAAAGTGTCTTAGGGTCCCCGCCCTAGTTGGGAGAAAGGTTCATGGATGGCGACTACAACGCCTCTCACCTCTGCAGAGCTATGCTAACATGCTCCCCCAACGCCGTCGAATCCAACCCAGGAACACCAAGGAATGCCCAGGAATACACATCTATGCTCAACCACTACCATGAGCGAGAACTTCATGTAAAGAAGTGAGCAGACTCCTCTACTGACCAGGACCACACCAGCATCCATCATATGTATCACAGGACTCAGTAATTATTACAAACGCAGGTGGGAGAAATCCAGTTAATTCTAATTGTCATACAACAACACTATACTGATTTCAAGGAAGAAATGGACATATATATATATATATATATATATATATATATATATATATATATATATATATTGTAGCATGACAGATAATCCACTTAAATCAATTACCAGATGATCATTAGTAAAAATCAAGTATATGGAATATCCAGAAAAATCCAAATGAAAACCAAATAAAAAGCATAATAAATTACCATTATAACAAGAAAAAGTAAACATATAGAAAAAATCTGCAACTAATATAATTGTACAACAAATTTAAACCCCAGAAAACTAAAATTAAAATAACAATAATACCCAGGTAGGATAGGAGCAGGCAAGGAAGATACCCAGACCACGTAAACCGACAAAGTAAACAGACCAGTATAAACAAAAGTGTATAATAACGAAATGGTACTGAAGAAACAAGAATGAAGAAAGAAGATATCTAAAATAAACAAATATACTTAATGAACAGAGACAAGTGAAGATCACATAGAATAAAGGAAGTGGAACACGACCTATACCCAATAGAAACCCCATAGGGAGAAAACAAAAACCCCAAAAGAAAGTAAATGTCACAATAGAAAGTATAACACCCAAACAAACCATAAGCTCATGTAAAACAAATAAAAACAAAAAGTGTTTAAAGTGCTAAGTAGAAGTGCACCCAAAAAAAAGTTATTGTATAGTTTATATAGACAAATCTTAACAGTTCCCCCATGGTTAAACAATTTGATATTATACAACTATGAAAGGACTAGTGATAATATCAAGAAATAACCAGGGACAAGTGCAAGTTATTAGATTATAATAAATAAACTTGGAGAAGGTACATGAATTACTGTACAATTAAATAACTTTAAGTGTTTTTAAATAGTATCATGAATGATATTTAATCAAGTAATATGGTGAAGGAGCAATGAATACTCTTTCTAATAAAATGCCACTGTTTATATGAGAACATTCCATAGAATAAATAATATAAATAGATAGCTTGGGGTTAGTACATAAGGTGATGGGGAATACATCCCTAAAATTAAGAAAAACCGATAAGACTGTAACTAAATAGTTTTAAGGGAGTGTTAAACATTTAATGGAACAAAATATTAGGTTCCAGTTTCCATATATTAACTCTATAAATAAGATTTAGAAGTAGAGATTAATACTTGTATTTATCAAATGTTATTTTGTTTAGTAGTTTGAATTAGGAATGCAATATCTGAATGTAGATACCATTCCTAGATAGTTAAATGTTTTTTATAAGTTACTGTAAGTAATCAGTACAAAAAAGGTATGATTCTAGATACCAGATTTAATATTAAATAATTGTTATGTTTTAATTGTTTAAAATCAATACTCAATGTTATAGTAGTAAAGGAACAAATTATTAATGAATATTATATTAGAATAGAAGGTCAGAAAAGGGTATAAACTAACTGTACTATTAAAAACTTTGCAAGTAACAACAGATAAAGTCTAGGCCAGATAGTAAATTTAGACTACATTATAATTGACAAATCTAGTCCTATAAACCAACTAAACTGATGAAATTTATGTAAGATAAACCCACCATATAGTAATACAATGTAACTTATACTTTATAAAGATATTGTTAGAAGATAAGTAAAATTATAAATAAAAATGGAATGTAGTAACTAACATTATAGAGGAGGAGTCATAGATAAATGAATTATATTTAAAAACAATAATTAATGAACTAAATTGCAAGAAATTAAGTAAAAATAGACAATTATATCAATCTTAGATTCAGTATAATAATAATTATATCAGAAAAAATGGCTATTATCTGGTCAAGGACAGGAAACACATATTTGAACCTACTATTCCAACATGAAGGAAATATAACTTTTTTAAATGAAAACTTTGTAAAACTATATTAATTAGTATCAAAATAAGCAAAATAGAATAAAGAAACCGAATATGTATTTAGTATTTCATACAGTTAATTAATAACGAAAATATTTTCCGTGTATAATGTATTCAAATAAAATGTATCGGAAGCTAAGATAATTTGAAATAATGTATAATATATATTAAATTGGCTAAGATTTTCAGGAGACGAAGGAAATGAGAACAGTTAATTATTATCCGTTGAAGCAAACACTTAAACGAGGTTTTGCTCCGTATAACCTATACGAATGGCGTGCGATAATTGAACCGAATTCAGTACAATTGTGTAATTTTTTTAATTTGAATTTTTAACGTGTGAAGCAGTGAAAACAAACAATAAACAGTGCATTACAGATAAACAGAACCACACACGCCTAAATAATTGAAATAACACCACTACAAAGAAATTTTACGGACGAAACAAAAAAGGTTAAATACGACACATTTGACCAAAGTGAGATAGACATAATAACACAAATTTACACCAAGTGAACTAATAAACACTACACCAGGAACACTCAATTAACTTGAGAACTAATATACACAATTACTGAGATGAATAAACGGTGAAAGGACATCTTTATTGGAAGAAATATTCATCAAGGTGGTAGACGTTTAACTGCGCATGCTCCTGTCGGCCATTTTGATTTTTCATCATTCTCATCGAGGTGGAGTAAACGAATTTCTAGACTGCATTGGTTCGAAATATATACTATATAAACTTCCTATATTAATTAATAACATTGTAATTGTTAGTTTTAAGTCATTTCTAATTGTAAGTGTTATACTTTCTTGGCCCTACCCTTCTCTGGCTATTCTAACATAACCGTTAAAAGAACATATTTGATATACACAGTTAATGTAAAGTTTTTTGTCGACCGGCCCTGAGTACGAGTCGATACTGTTGTCAAATATCGATTATTATCGATATTTTTTAATAAATTGTTAATAAAACTTCTATTTATGCAATTTGGTTGAATTTTTCTTTAAATATACTTAAAGAATAAGTTAACTCAAGGACACGGAGTAACCAAAAGGCGGTATTTATGAAAATAAAGAGCGCATTGAAGAAGAAGAAGAGCCATCTATCGACCAGTACCGGAGTTAACCAGATTAACTTAAAAGTGATTTACAGAAAGTGACACCACTACACTCTCAACCATAATACAACTAAAATTTTAACAACAAACAATAACCACAATTAGTTCTTAAATACTAGTAATAAAAAACACGACACAAATATTTTTCAGAACAACAAAATTAAAAAATATAAAAGAAAAAAATTTTTATTCATTTTCAAATTATAACTTTAATATTTTGTAACCACGAGTAAACGTTACAATATATATAATGTAACGTAACGAAAATATGGTCCCCTACGTTACATAAAAAATTTATAATTCTCAAACTAAAAAATAACAAAATATAATTGTCCGTAGTAATAAAAGGTCAGAAAAATAAACCATTATTAAATAAATAAATAATCCCCAAATAAGAATACAAGGTAAAAGAAAAAATAAGAATGTTTATAAATACAAACTATTAAGTGTTCAGTGAAAAGGGTAAACGATAAACATAGCGACAAGTAATGTGAAACATAACATAGACAGTTTTAGAATAATTAATGAATTGACTGAGAGGAGACTAATTAATTAGTGCATAATTTATTTTATAAAAATGTGCATGTTATGTTTTATCATGTTGTTTTATTATCATGGTATTTATGTTGTTTTTTGTATGTAGCAGGTGAAGCAATTGTTTTAAGAGAATATCAATTAACTGATGTTAATTTCATTTTTATGTTAACAAATATATCACCATAGAACTGGTGTTAAACTTTCTAAGATTAAATATTTTGTATACATGTACTTATTTAGTATGTGGATTATAATTGTAAACTTGCCCAGAAAGGTAATAATTGTTAATAAGATACCAAAGGGTTTATTGTAATTACATTATAAACAAATGAAGTGTTCTATACTAATATAGGTAATAATAAATTAAAATCAGAATGAGATAAAAATGTAATGATAGGCCATAAACCAGTGACATTTTATAGGAAGTCAGGTCAGAAAATTTAGGTAACAAAATTTGTAAAAACACTAAGTGTAATGTAATGAGTTAGGAGAAATCAATAGTAGTTATTGATAGCAGATAAGTAACTTCAATTAAAATAAAATCTTAAAATGTAATAGAACTATTATGCCTAAAATTAATATTTTGTAATGAGAAAATAGTACTTGTTAGACTAAGTAGATTAAGAGGAAACGATAGCAAAATGTGTATAATTTAATAACAAAAAATATGTAAAGGTTTAATATGATATAATGTAACTTTAGTAAGGGAGTATTTTATTAAGTGCAAGAACATTGTTTAATTATGGTTCTAGGATTATAAATATTATCCAATAAGAGAACAAAGACTGGTTGTCAAGGACGACAAAATGGAATAAATTTTGTTTATTCGATTATTGAATTGTTATCCATGAATGAGGACAGTTTAGATTTTATGAACAAAAAAAAATGAGAAAATTATATAGAATAAATTAGTGAGTCAACAAAATTAAATAATAACTAACAAAAGGAGAGCTTGCTGACTTTTGACGGTCATATATAAAAGAGTACAATTAAGGCTATCAATTAAAATTGACAAAAGTCTAAAGGAGGAACTTTACCAATTAAACCCAGTAAAAGGAGTAATCATTAAATTTAAATAATAGACAAATGAAGATGAATAACTACCTGAATGAATTAAAGTAATCCAGTATTCTAAAGGATGAAAGAAGAAATTAAAATTGTACTTGAACCTCACTTTTCATGACTCAATAGAGAGAACATATTCTGACACCAAATACAGTGGAACCCGTAACCACAAGAACTGGACATTGGCGAAGAGTAAGGATTGGCATTTCTGCATCATCCCAGGACCAAGACACCAAACTTTATTTCGAAACTGGAGTGAAGACTGGCGAGGATTTATACATCTGTATCTTGGCGTTGATCAACCATCTTGAAGCACGAGGTTATCTGGGCACGGCCATTACAAGTAACTGTGTCATCGGACGGTAAACTCTACTTATTTTAAATATTAATTAATAAGAATTTAGTAATAGATTGTAATACCTTGTAGTCCTATTTTTGCATTTTCTGACCTTACTAATAGTCAAAAGAACCTTCATACCCTGTGTTTAAGAAAAACAATAATAAATAAAAGTAATATATAAACCTGAATTCGATAATTAATCAATTCATTCCAGTACGATCGATTTTTGTATTTGAGTGAAGGAAGAACATTTGTTTTCAAAGAAAAAATATAAAATAAAGAATCATTCTTGAAATTGGCGATTTCTTATTATTTGTATAATATTTAGTGCATGTTGAATGAGTTGTAATTTATAGAGAGAGTAATGTGAGAAGTACAGTAAGCGGAACAACTAACTACAATAACCAGCTGACTGTGAACCACAGCGCTAGCTCGCGGACAGCTGTTGAATTCCAAGAGAAGAGAAACTTATTTAAGAATTTTACTCTCCTCTCTCAACACTTGATGCAGACTAGGCCTGAATAATAACCATAGAATTACCCAATAAATCAACTGGTGTTGAACGTTATTATTGCAGAATGTACTAAATTATTATATAATATTGAGATTTCTTAATATTTGATTAATATCACCAATTGAAAAATATTATTTCTTCACAAATAACCTGACATTGTGGTGCTTAAGAGAGACCACTTATCACTTCAAAAATATTAAATAAACATAAGACGATCAATTTAAATAATAACAAAACATTTATTAAGAAAAAAAAACATAATTGGTTTACAAATTGGCTCACAACAGTGGAGTTTAAGATATAATTATATATAAGGTATATGATAAGATCGGAACTTGGATAAAGGTTTAGTAACAATATATATTGTAACGCAAAGATGTGTACGTGTTCTTGAAACTGTGTATGTTGTGTGTTCGCCTCACACTGGTGTCGTTACTTCAATGTTTTGCGCTAACGAAGTCCGCAGCGATGTTTCAAATTACCAGTACAACGGGAGTGGAAACCTTACCTGTTTTTCTATAGGGGTTTATGAATCCCGGGTGGCACCAAATTGTTTATCTAAAACAATTAAATTAATGAATAATGTGATAAAAGTGTTTTAAGCTATGACGGCCGGGAGTATTCGAATTTGTTCCTGCCTTCTTCTTACTTGTTCATGTTTTTGAATTTAGATTACTTTTTATACATTTAAAATGAAAATTTAGGTCATTCAATATTTGGCGTCTAATCTTGATGAGCGTCACTTTGAGAGTACTATAAATTAACGGAAAATTCGTAACCAACGGTCTGTTGTCATGGTTACATGTTAATTCTGATTGGTTAATCTTGTCTTATAACCATTGTTATCAAATTTGAATTATTATTCAAAATAGCTGTATATCTTCTGTCTTCCTTCCTGAGTATTAAATATTATCACTACTGTTATTATTTCCTTTCAAAGGTTGTTTTGATACCCCATAAGGTTGGGTTCTATAAGATATTAACGTTTGTACAATTATGTCACTATTTGTAAATTACATTTTTTTTTAAATTTAAGTCCTTATTCTAACATTTTTCTTTTAATATGATTTACAAATTATCCTTGTCTGGTTACTCGCCTTGGATTTGTTAAATTCCTTATTGATTTTATACAATTTGCAGTTATTTGTTTTTGGCAGTTAGGCATTTCATAGGCCTCAGCAGCCATTGATTATATTTACTTATTTTATACAGATTATGTCTCATTTTATTTTAATGTGTTTTGTTTTGTCATTATAATTGGTTGGTTTATTTGTTGATGTGTTTTGGAACTGATTTTATACTATTTGTAGGTTTCTATTATTTTCTACATCATGGCTTGTTAATTATTCCCTAACTGATTTTTTTAATTCCTTATTTCTTACATAATCTCTATCTTTAATCCATGGTAACACCAACTGTTTACCTTTCATGGGATTCTCCCTTTTAAATACTAGTGTATACAATTTAACTTAATTTTATTAATAATAAGATTCTTATTTTAATATTAATGTTATCATCACTATTCAGTGTTCATTACATGTTATTATCTGTTTACTCCTAATACTATCATTAATAACATTATTAATTATTAATGTGGTTCACTATTAATCATTTAGAGTTTGTTTATAGATTATTAAGTGTTTTTTCCTATTAATATGGTTTCTAATTATTTTGGGGTTTTACACTTTCACTTTTGCACTCCTTAAATGTTTATATTAAGTGTTTATTAGTGGGTAATCCCTATAATTACTTTTTCTTTGTCACTTAGTTGATTTTATATTCTCACTATCTCACTCTCTCTCTCTCATTACAAATATTATGTACCTTATTAATAAGTTTATGTCGTTATAGAGTTTTTTGTTACATCTAACTCTAATTCTTGGGTTAGTGTACTTTTATTTTTTCACATTACCTTATTGGGTTTTATCAAATCATTTACGTTTATTTTTCAATCGATAATAATAATTATTTTATATATTAGTTTGTTATTGGTTTCGTTCCAATATTACTTTTGAGTGTACCATTTCTCCTTTTCATATTCTATATTATTTGTCCGTGTTTTCTCATTCAGTTTCACTTTATTTCCTTTATACTTGGTTAGTTTAATGTTCATTTTCCTTCTTCAACTTCATATTATTTTGTTTCATTTTATTTTGGTTTTCCTCTTCTCACTTGGTTTTATTTCATTTGGTTGTATGGAGTCATTCACTTCCTTTCGATTGGTTTTATTCTTGTTTGGTTTCGTTGTTCCCTTCTTCTTTTGGTTCTTTTTATTTGGTCAATCACTTTCTTATTTGGTTTCGTTTTTTCCCTTCTTCTTTTGGTTCTTTTTATTTGGTCAATCACTTGGGTTAGGTCATGTCATCGTTTGTCGTGTCATTGTCATTTTACTTTCATTATATTAAACATTGTATTTTATACGAATTACTTTTTTATATTCATGATTCATCATTTTTATCCCTGGTATTGGGGTGGCTTATTTGTGTTGTAACAATATATATAATGCGACAGTACAGATAGGTGCTATACTGAGCATGGAATATAAAAATTTAAATATACATAATAAATTGTAAAATAATTAATAATGTATTATAAGTAAGCATGTCAGGGATTGCAAGCTTGGCTCAGACAAAAATATGGACAGGTGTTTCGACCTGAATCGACTTGTACACGCACACAGATGTAACTGAAAGTGTGTACAACAGAATCTTGCATGTGTGTGTGTGACGCAGGTCTATGCAGGTGAGTTTGCCACCCCAATATGAATAATTGCATAATTACTGTTTTTCCATAATTATTCATAAACTATAAATAAGGAGTAAAATCCAAAGACACAATAAAATGTAATAAAATTAACTAAATACTCTGTACGAAAACCACGTGAAAGGAACACACCGTACGAGTGTAGTGGCAAAATAACTGTGTACAGATCGAAAGGGTTAAGTTACAATGTCCAAAAGTACAGTGAACATGTGTAGTGAAAATAGTTATAAGATGGGTATAAGAGTATACTTACAGGACTCTGCAATTTGCAGAAATATAAGAAACAGCGAAATTGACGAGGAGTGGGGGAACAAAACCCAGAGACAATTTCAGACATGTTGATTTCGTACAACTGCAGGTGTTAGCCAAGACGTGGGTATAAATAGGACACACACGCTACAGTTGTATCTTTTTTGATCACCCACAGTTGCAGCGGGAGCTTCTGCCCGTCTGCACGGAGTATTTATTTTTTTGTAAATAGTTTCGTCCTTTCAGTTACATACACCTATGTAACTGAGTTGTAAATACAATCACTTTTAATTAGTAACAGAATTACACGAGAAGAAAATCCATATAAGATGATCAACTGACGTCCGAAGCAGCACGAAAAGAAGTAACATGAAGTTCTGGAGAGGCGACGCTGGACAAGAGGAACAGTACTGATGTCTGGAAACGACGCTGGACAAGAGAAACATTACTGAAGTCTGGAAACGACGCTGGACAAGACGAATTGATGCTGGAGTTCGAGACGAGGACGATTACAGATGGATTGATTGCGATTGAGTATGATTGACAACAATAAGGTGATAAACAACTTATTTATCTCTTAGTCGAACAATTAACTCAAAGACAATTAAAGACATTATTGATTTATTTTAAAGTTAAGACCCAATGTTTCATGTAAATATAGAGTTAAAATGGTAGATATTATCGAAGTAAGATTAACATAAACAAGAGCTCAAATTAGTATTGAAATGAAAAGAATGCAAAGCATTTAATAAAAAAAGTAGAGTTTTATAAATCAGTACTGAAAAAGAAAGATAAATTCAGTAGCTATTAATATGTTGAATTTCGTTACAATATCTAAAAAAAGAGATATTTCAGCATTGATATTTAGAAGCACACTAATTGTCTGAGGAGTCAGGAAATTATATTTTAATAAAGTAATTATTAGAATAGAATATTTAGTCAGTAAGGATGTATACAGCGTAAGCCTTATGGCATAGTAACAAAGCAATAATGAATGTTTTTAAGTCGAATCAAGTGCCTTGCGCACAATTTCATTATTACTAAATAAATTTGAAATACCATTACAAATTACATAGGGTTATTATTACAGATACACCTGAACCCCAAATACATACACGCCATTATAGGAATGTTATATAAACAGTATGAGTTAAATTAATGTACAGATTAAAATACAGAAAGAAGGGTAATTTGTCACCTTTTGGCGTCCCAAAGAACGTGGGACTCCACAAATTTAAAATGCACTTAAATGTTGGTATTTAAAATGTTGCAATATATATATATATATATATATATATATATATTGTAACAAATATATTCGGGACGGCTGTCTTATTCAAGCCCCGCGATGGGCGCCAATCTGTAACGAATAATGAGGGGCGTCCGTCTTATTTATAAGCCCCACGATGAAAGCCAATCTGTAACGAAGACCTGTAGTCATCTCTGTATAAAAGATGTGTATGTGTTATGTAGTGTGTTCGCCTCACACTGGAGTCGTTACTTCAATCCTTGCGTGAACGAAGTCCGTAGCAATGTTTTAATTACCAGTACAACGCAGTAGTAACCATACCTGTTATTAAATAGGGGGTTGTGAATCCCGGGTGGCGCCAAATTGTTTATTAAAACAATTAAACTTATTAAATAATATTTTAAAAAGGTGTTCTCAGCGATGACAGCCGGGGCATTTAAATTTGTTCCCACCTGTTCAGCCTCCTGAATCGAGTAGGTAGTTTGTCGAATTGCAGCGTGAGCGCTGGCCGTCAAATCTATTTTCGTTAACAAGCACAAATAATACAATACACTCCCTATGAAATAAAAACAATGGTTACACTCTGTACTAGTTATTTTAATGGTTGATTTGTAATGTTTCAGTTTGACAATAAAATTATACTTGTTGATTAATAAATCTGCACCGACATTAGTTTTGAGACGTTTTTCGCTAGGGTTGACGAATCGATTTTGTAACAATATTATCAGTCCAGCATGGCTGCTGTTTTGTTAGTGGATTACTGTATTCGTTCAAAATCTGGAGTTCTTTTGATTATAAGACAAATATTTTCTATGATTACAATAAAAAGTACATTACCTACCTTATATTATTTTGTACTTAAATAATGTAGTGTTTGGTTATAATTTGTTCTGTGGTGTAGTTAAGTGTGTTTACAAAGTTCGTATTCGATCAACAGGTTATATTCTAGGTTAACAAATTTTCAGTGTTTTGTTTTTCTTAATTAATCTTTGAAAGAGAATATTCGGTTTATAGTGAGAGTTCAAATTACTTTTAGAAATATTTAAAGTGAGTTTATTTTTGGAATTTGGGTAATTCAAGGATACTTATCGAATCAGACGACTTGATATAATCAATCATTGAGTCGTAATTGGATTGGGCTGCAATCGTATTCAGTTTTCATTAATCTTGGGGCTTAAGTATGTCTTGCGTCCTTTTCATGTTGGATGTAGTCATATTTTCATTTAATATCCTGGTAAAATGGTCCTTGGCATCAGTTAAATGTTCTGGTTGTTCGTCTGCTTCTTATTGGTTCATCGTTTGGAATTTTGTTTACTTTTTTGACATATTAAATTAAAAATTTGGCCGTTCAAAATTTGGCTTCTGTTTTGCAAGAGCGTCACTTTTCGAGTAACAATATCCAACCGAAATTTCGTAGCTAACGGTGGTTGTCAAGGTTACTAATTAAAATTATCTTGTTGTTGCATCCTCTTCGTTCACTTATTAATTTAATAATATATATAATACTTTCGCTTATGAACTTACTGTTGTCACTTCCCAAACGTTTCAAGATGTTGTTTCTCTTCTTCAGTGGGTTGAGTACTAACTGTCGATTACAGAATAACCGTTACGGAATGGAGTGTGTGGTGGGGGTTGATGGTGGGAAGGGATTGGCGCTGAGGTTCTAATTATGTGTGTGGATCAGTGTGTCAAATAGTGTATGTGATTTGTAATGTATCTGTTCATTTAATATGTTGTTTGGTTGTAGTGTGTGATATCTGTATATTTCAAATTGTTCCGCTGTGTTAGTTTTCTACTTTTTGGTAAGTAGTGTAATATTTCCATGTTGTGTTCTATGTTTGTGTAGCTGTGGTTTTCGTTATGTAAATGTGTGGCAAATGTGGAATGTATGTAGTTTGTGGTGAGGGCTTTTAAATGTTCAGAAAAACGGGAAGATCTTTTTCTTCCAGGTTTTCTGAACATTTAAAAGCTCTCACCACAAACTATTCATATTTAGCTTTTCCCCGGATCTGGGTAACCATTTGGTATTTAGTTTTTAAACTTTAAAAATTAATTATATTCAATTCAAGATATTAGCTTGCAAGACTGTTACTTTTACCTTTACTTTTACTTTTAAGTTTCATTATTATTCCATTTGAAGAATGGTATTAATTATACTACGATACGTTAAAATCTAAACTGTTACAATTGCAAGAAGCCTGAATGATTACAATTAAATTCTTAGATTTAAATTTTTATATTCTTATAAAGTCAATCGTCTCTGAAAGTCTCTTTAAGAGAGTATTGTGTTACAATTACTATTATTATTATTCCTCGATAGACGTGCTATCGAGTCACCTTTAATTTGGGATGTAGAAGTCTCCTCCATATGGTTACATCTTGGGAATCCTAAGAGCGTCGTCCTCGTCTACTAGAGTTGTAATTCTGATGATTCATGTCTCCAGGCAGGATGTTGTGAAGAGTCGTCAATCGGAGAAGATAGCTGTTATAGTTATTAACACTCGTACTATTGGTTGTCACATATTTCTTCTTGTTACAACGTTTTTTAATTTTTCTTTTTCTTAACGTTACATATTACACTCTTTTGTAGCAGTTAGTAAAATACATAAGAATTAATCCAAACTAATAACCAATCACATAACATTTCAACAGAGCATTTCGCTCGTGCGTGTGCACTGCTTGGAGTCGTCATAGCGAGAGAGAGATTTTTCGTACGCTACCCTTGGTACAGGACAATAGATAGTGGGGTGTTTATTCCGCGAGAATATAGTCCCGGTCTCTCTCTAAATAAAACTTTTTATTTATACAAACTATCGCTAGATAAAAATACATCATTTAAATTAGTTGTTTTCGTGACTATCTGTGTCTTCAGATTCTTTAATTATTAACATTATTTTTCTATATTATTTTAATTACAGAAGACTCGGTAAACATGTCGAGTCCGGTATCAACAGGTAGGCGCCTGATAACAAGCAAAGGGTTAAATGCGACAATAATAATTATTTACAATATGTCTTTTCTTTACCGTTTCTTTGCCCTTATTAATTACTACTTCCATTCACACTTAGTACCTACATGTTTTTTATTATCATTGTGAGATTTAAATGGTTAATTGTTCGCAACTTAAAATTTTTTTTTTTATTTCTTTATTTTTTTATAATTGTCACAATTTAAATCGTCACATACTCCGCCTCTTAACCAACACCGACTCCGGAAAATTCGGTTAGATACGTACCGAGAGTATGCTTGGGGAGTACAGTGTTAAATTTCTCTCACCCGTTTCTAGCTGTATGTAATTACTAACAGCATCGGTCATTCTTGACTTGCTGATTCTTACTATTTATACATATACTTCATATTTTACACACTAATTCGATTACTACATAAAATTCACACACTATAAAAGTATTTTCAACATTCTAAATTTTCTTAACTCTACTACTTATGACTACTACCGGATTTTTCTTTTTCTTGAGAGTTTCTCTAGTTATAGAATTTACTCTTTAATTACTCCATTTTTTTTTTATTATTGGATGTCAGCTGACTTCTTGCTTTGCTCTACTTTCGATGAAGAGGATTCAAGGTTGATCAGGCGTCGTACCTACTTATACGACAAGGTAGCCAAAGGTTACTTAAGTACTTTTGCAGTTGAGTACTAAACATTGTCTTCACATTTATTTATTTAATTGCCACTCTACTATTTTCTTCTTCAAGATAACGTTTTATCTGTGAAATATGTGTCCTTCGCACATATTTGTGAGTAGAGGGTTCATACAGAGTTACAGTTACCGGAGTTAAGTATTTTTGAATTTGATAAGGACCGCACCATCGGTATGATAGCTTGGAAGTTGTCTTATCGACTGCACTACTCGTTGGGTGCGTTTTATACATAACTAAGTCTCCGATTTGGTACTTTACTTTATTATTATTATTATTCTTTTGCTCGTAATATTTCCTTGACTTCGCTAAGTTTGTTCGTAAATTAGCACGCGCTTCATTCCATATTTTCCTAATATTTTTATCCCTAATTTCAAGGGGTAATAATTCATGTATTTTCCACTTTGTGGATAATGGGTGGTTAGGTTTATACTTGAACAATAATTCGAATGGGGTAGACTTATGTCCTTCATGATATGCCGAATTAAAGGCGAATTGTATCCAGGATAGGTTCTGGTCCCACGAAGTATGGTCGTTAGCATGGTAAGCTATTAAAGCAGATTTTAGGTTTCGCAAATACCTCTCAGCTATATTACCTTGCGGACGATACTCTGTAGTGGTAATGTGGTCTATACCTAGTTTGAAACACATGTTCCTGAATTCCTTAGACTTAAACTGTGGTCCGTTGTCCGACACTAGATGGACTGGAATACCGAATTCTTTGAATAATCTATTCTGTAGAATGCTTACTGTTGTCGTAGCTAAAGCTCGCCGCATGGGGTACATCCAGACGAATTTACTAAAAGAATCTACGCAAATTAGTAACATTGTATTTCCTGATTTGGAACGTGGGTAGGGTCCAGAAAAGTCTAAATAAATTTTGGAGAATGGGGTAGCAGGAATCTCAGATATTAACTGACTTATTTGGCTGTTTCTCGCTGGTTTGCTGAGTGCACACAACTTACACCTTTTTACAAAGTTAGCAATCTCACTGTTCATATTTTCCCAGTGGTATTCTCTACGAATCCGATGTATGGTTTTATTTATTCCCATATGTGCTCCAATGGGGGAAGAGTGATAATATTCCATTAGCATAGGTTTAATAATATCTGGGGCGATGATTCGTGAATATTTTCCGTTCGCTATTCTACAACATAATACTTTCTTACTTAATAGGTATTTTTCTGACTTGTTTCCTTTTTCAAGTTGTTCGATAATCGGACTCAAGCGTGGGTCTTGTTGTTGATAATGGGCTAAATCCGTAAATGCAAGAGGAAATTCGGTAATTAACGTATTAATAATCGGTGTCTCTCTACTCTTGTTTTCGTAATTATTACTACTCGGCTGGAACATACGTGACAGGGTATCGGCAACTATGTTTTGGGTGCCTCTAATATGTTGTACTTTGAACTTAAAACAATTTAATCTTAATACCCATCTTCCGATACGACCTAATTGTTTTGGGTGATTTAGTAGCCAGGATAAAGCTTGATTATCTGTTTCTAACAAAAACTCTTTATGTTCTAAAAATGGTTTGAACTTCTCAAACGCGAAAACGATAGCTAAACATTCTAATTCGTAAGCAGAGTATTTCTTTTCTTGGTCTGTCAGGGTGCGTGAAGCGTAACTAATTGGTAAGCGAGAGTTATCTACTTCCTGATATATTACTGCACCTAGGGCGACACTTGAACTGTCTGTTTGCACAATAAACGGTTTAGTAAAATCGGCTAATTGTAGTACAGGGGGTGATATGATGCTTTCTTTTAATATCTCAAATGCGGTTTGGTGTTGCTCATTCCACTCAAATTTTACTCCCTTCTTTCTCAAAGTATTTAGCGGTGCTGCAATTTCGGCTAGATGTGGAATATACTTGTGGAAATAATTTATCATTCCTAAAAATCGGGCAATTCCTTTTGCATCCCGCGGTGGTAAAAATTCTCTGATAGCACGGGTGCGCTCAGGGTCTATGCTTACCTTTCCGTTGGCTTTTACGATGTGACCTAAAAAGGAGAATTGTGTCACAGCAAAATTTACTTTACTGGGGTTTACAGTTAATCCAGCTTTCTCTAATCGGGATAGTACTTCACGTAAATGTTCAAGATGTTGTTCAATTGACTCACTGTAAATAACAATGTCATCTAGGTAGTGATACACATATTTAAACTTTATGTCATGAAATAATTTTTCTAATAATCTGCTACATACAGAACTACCTTGGGATATACCAAAGGGTACCCTTGTAAATTGGTATAGGTTGAAAGGGACGGCAAAAGCGGTGAAACGTTTCGATTCTTCCGTAAGGGGTATCTGATGAAATGCCTGATTCAAATCCATAATGGTAAAAATTTTTGCTTTCGTAAAATAATGAAAAGCACTGTGGATGTCGGGAAGTGGTATTGATTCAAATTCTATCCGTTTATTTAGTTGTCTATAGTCTACAACTAATCTATGTTTATCGTTGCTTTTGGGTACTAAAAACGCGGGGGATGAATAAGATGACGTAGAGGGTTCGATGACTCCTTGTTCTAACAGTTTATTAATTTGGTTCCTCATTACTTCCATTTTTGGCGGTGATAACTTGTATGGGGCTAAACGTATTATTTTATTATCGCTCAAATTTATCTTATACTCTATCAGGTCCGTCAGTCCTAACTTTGGGGTGAGGACATTGGAGAATTGATTTATTAACTTTTGTATGTTACGTCTATCGTTACCTTCCAGATGACCTAATTCACATTCGTGATGCTTTACATGTGAAGAAGTAGTGCTAGTACTTTCTCTGTTATTTGAATTATCCTCCAAGTTATATTTCCGTGAACGATCGAATCCAAAGTAAAATTTCTTATCATGAATATTTAGAATTATTCCTGTTTTACTGATAAAATCAGCTACCAATATTAACTCGGGTCCTAATTCGTCGCACACTAACATTGGAAAATACCACGTAAAATTTTTAATTTTTACTTTACATGTAATGATAAGTTTTATCATTAAGTTTTGTTTGTTAGTGGTTGAGCATTTAATATTTACAGATTGACTGCGTTTAACTAAATTATGTTTAAATAACTTATTGGCGAGGTCATGACTAATTAAACTTCGCGTTGATCCGGAATCAATTAAACCAAGGGTGGATGTTACACCAAGGTCTACTTGTACATAAGGTAATTGACACTTACTGAAATCACACTTATTAATAGCGTTACATTTATCGATAAATTTTTTTACATAGGGGTCTAGTTTTCTTTTGTTATTATTATTAATTTGTTTTATTTTATTGACTCTCAGGGGTTTACCTTTTTTTACGATGCTGCGGAAGACACAGGGTTTCGGATCTCCCTGCCTTACATGTTTTTTGGATAATGAGTTTTTTGATTATACTGTTTCTGTTTACAGTTGCTACTGAGATGTCCGGATTTTCCGCAGTTATAGCATACATATTCTTTACGTTGGGTCTCACAGGTTTCCTGTCGCGGTTGAGCCTCCTTGGACTTACCATGGCCATAGGTTGATCTTCGAAATGGTTTTCTTTCTCGTAGACTTCTTGCGTCAGAGACTAAGGCTTGCATTTCTTTTCTATTTTGTGTAGTGGATACCGATGCATGTCTGTGCTGATCTGCGTACCACACATTGGAAGAGTGAATACTACATTGTTCAAAGTCCGCGAACGTAAGGGGTCTACTTATTAGTGCTAAACGGGAGCGTTCATCAGGAGATAAGCCTACTAGGATAGTATCGACCAATTGTTTTTCAGTCCAGTCGACTTGTAGTATACGTGACGATTCACGGATGTCCGCAATATAGTGGGCCAGTCTTTCATGAGCTCCTTGTACCCGAAGTACAGTATTTCTTTTGATATCCTCATAAATTCCAGTGGGGATAAAATATTTGATTATTTTCGTGTGAAGTTCTTCTACTGGAAGACTCGAGTTTAATGTTTCTAGTACACGATCTCGTAATGGTGGTTTACATTTGGGTAATATTACTTGCAGTATTTGCCGATCGTTTAATTGTTGTAGATCTTTTATTTGCAGTAGGTATTTGATAAAAGTTAACAGTATCGTTATACTTAACCCATCGGTGTAAGGAATTTCATTATTTTCTCTACTGGGTGGGAAATCTTTCCGTAGAGGTCAACATTAAAATTTACGTTTTGTATTTCGTTCGAAGAATTAGTGGTTGCATTAGGATTAGCAATCGCATATTGACTAGTGCGAGTACGTTGAACGTTAGGGGGTGGGGGTTCTAACATAGTTAAGGTATTTAATTTTCTACTAGGTAATTGTTCAGGACTCAGTTGTATCTTAGATACGGTGGGTGATTCGGGGTTCGAGGTGGTGGGAGGGAGTTCTACAATAGGGGATTGACCAGGGGAGATATATAATTTTGTAAGTCTTGCTCAATTTCCTCCATTCTCGATTCATCTGACTTTCGTCTTAAGTCGTTAATAATTATGGGTAATTGGCGTAATGCCTCGTCTGCAAATTTCTGCACATCGGCGGGGACTACGGTGACGTCGGGCCAGCTTAATAAATTATTTAATCGGCGGGTTAAATGTTCTATACGTTGAGTAACGCTCAAAAGTTCCGTAGGTGATTTCTTTTCCTTAAGGTTCTGAGATAATACTATCAGTTCCCTATATTTCGCATAACAGGTTTCTCGTTCGCCGTCATAATCGAGTTCACGCAATTTGTCTAACTGCGAGCTTGTCTCAGATCCGGATTGGCGTAATGATTTTCGTAATTCAGACACGGTTACATTCACGTGTTTTAGACCTCGTAAAAGTGCTTCGTAGCATAGCTCATCTTTTACTAATAAATCAGGATTAAATTCAGCCATTTTCGTAAAGTGGCTAGAACTAATTATTCTACTATTTGTATTTACTACTATACAACGCTATATCATTTTACACAAACATAACAATATAAATAAATCGTATTCTTACACATTTATTAATAAACAATTAAAATGAGATGACAAAGGTTGTCATTTTACATAGGTAGAGAGAGAGAAATCTCACACATGTTTACAGATGCGTACGGCAAAAGGGGGAATCCGCGGCAACGACACACAGGAAAGGACACGCTACTTATAACAATAGAGCTAACACAGAGGGTGAAGTGATAGTTTAATTCCGCGATGGGGGAGTCTCACAATGACAATATACACACTTACAGGAGCGGACAAGAAATCAACCGGTCTGATATTGTTTACAAACAGACGTGTTGTTGAATGAGCTTTTGACAAGCACATACCTGATGTTATATCGAATACACGGGGCGTCTTTAGTCAATATTATGTTCATTGCTATATCTAAATAATAATTAAAATTACCTATTTACAAAACTATAATAATAACTATTATCGTTTAATTTTATTTAAGATTTTAGACACATTTAAAGTACATGAGTAAATAAATCAACAGATTATGGTCTGGGTTAATTGGCACAACAATTACTGCTTAATAACACAAGTCACAATTTTTTTTTTTTTTTTTTTTTTTTTTTTTTAATTAGCAGCAAAATTTTAACTAATTAGCAGAGTGGCGCAATTTATAACCTCTTCTCTTGAGTTAAAACAGAGGGAACCCAAAGTAATTGGTTCGGCCAATTACTTCAGGCTGCCTTATTCGGGACGAGCTGAAATTTAAACAGAACAACACACAGTAAATATAAAAGGAATCATGGAAGGGAAAACTGTTGATTTATGTACTCAGTATATGTGTGCAACAAGAAGATTTCCCTTTATTAAACATTTAAAATAAAACAAATGACATTTACTCAAAAACAGATCCCAGTACATTATTAATTAAATTATTAACTTGTTTAAATTGCTTTATATAGACTGTGGGATCACAACAAATTATATTTAGCTTTTCCCCGGATCCGGGTAACCATTTGGTATTTAGTCTTTAAACTTTAAAAATTAATTATATTCAATTCAAGATATTAGCTTGCAAGACTGTTACTTTTACCTTTACTTTTACTTTTAAGTTTCATTATTATTCCATTTGAAGAATGGTATTAATTATACTACGATATGTTAAAATCTAAACTGTTACAATTGCAAGAAGCCTGAATAATTACAATTAAATTCTTAGATTAAAATTTTTATATTCTTATAAAGTCAATCGTCTCTGAAAGTCTCTTTAAGAGAGTATTGTGTTACAATTACTATTATTATTATTCCTCGATAGACGTGCTATCGAGTCACCTTTAATTTGGGATGTAGAAGTCTCCTCCATATGGTTACATCTTGGGAATCCTAAGAGCGTCGTCCTCGTCTAGGTCTGGTCTACTAGAGTTGTAATTCTGATGATTCATGTCTCCAGGCAGGATGTTGTGAAGAGTCGTCAATCGGAGAAGATAGCTGTTATAGTTATTAACACTCGTACTATTGGTTGTCACATATTTCTTCTTGTTACAACGTTTTTTAATTTTTCTTTTTCTTAACGTTACATATTACACTCTTTTGTAGCAGTTAGTAAAATACATAAGAATTAATCCAAACTAATAACCAATCACATAACATTTCAACAGAGCATTTCGCTCGTGCGTGTGCACTGCTTGGAGTCGTCATAGCGAGAGAGAGATTTTTCGTACGCTACCCTTGGTACAGGACAATAGATAGTGGGGTGTTTATTCCGCGAGAATATAGTCCCGGTCTCTCTCTAAATAAAACTTTTTATTTATACAAACTATCGCTAGATAAAAATACATCATTTAAATTAGTTGTTTTCGTGACTATCTGTGTCTTCAGATTCTTTAATTATTAACATTATTTTTCTATATTATTTTAATTACAGAAGACTCGGTAAACATGTCGAGTCCGGTATCAACAGGTAGGCGCCTGATAACAAGCAAAGGGTTAAATGCGACAATAATAATTATTTACAATATGTCTTTTCTTTACCGTTTCTTTGCCCTTATTAATTACTACTTCCATTCACACTTAGTACCTACATGTTTTTTATTATCATTGTGAGATTTAAATGGTTAATTGTTCGCAACTTAAAAATTTTTTTTTTATTTCTTTATTTTTTTATAATTGTCACAATTTAAATCGTCACAATACTGGCACATGTGCTCCCTTCAATTATTTGGGTTTTTCTAAATCTTTTAGTTAACATATTTATCAACTACTATTTATTATGATTTATCTCAAATATAATTTTAATAATTCATTTGACCATGTTAGTAAAATTCACATTTTTAAATTAACTTCATGTCAACTCCAATCAGAACAGTTTAACTTCAACTACATTATTTAAAACAAATTTTTATATAATCACACAATTCAAAATAAAATTCATTATTATCTCTTGTTCATTATTTTAGTGAATACCATTTAGTAAATATTATTATGCCATTTGTTCTTATTACAAACATACGTTACCTATAAGCTATACTGTACATTACAACAAAATAATATTAACACAATACATTTATCATTAACACATTTATTTACAAATTTCCGTCATGATTTTCTTGTGTACCACACTTCAATACATAAAGCAGCCAGGTCATTACCATATACTAAAGTATTTAAAATGTCCATTCATTGTGTTTATATTCAACCTCCATCGTCAAAAATTAGTCTTTTTTGCACATGACACTTTTCAATTTTATTGATACGCCACATATGGTTATTTTTTGTTTTATAACCACAAGAACTTATTTTTTCCATTGTACCAAAATAATACCTAGGGTTACCCCCTATTATTACCTCATCAGAAATCAAGTCGACATTAGTGTTTTTTATAAAGTCTCCGTCAGTGTTTATTATTACCATTACATCATTATTACAGTATTCTGCTACTACCGGTACATTAACTCTCCCCACAGGTAAATGTTTATCATCATCAACTACAATATACTCAGTGTTTACTATAATTCTCTTAATATTCATAATCTCTCTCAACTCTCTATAATCTCTATTTAACATAAATATTTCTATTTCTCTCTCTCTAATTCTCTCATCACAATATTTCTTACAACATTTCACATTCTCATTCCATACAGAGGGCAACACAACATTATTACAACATCTGGCTTTTCCAGATACACAAAATAATTTCTTTGACATTTTAAAGACCTTTTGTCTTCTACAAAAACTAGCGAGGAACCTTTGTCCTCCAACAATACTGGTGAAACTTTTTCTTCACCTGTCTCACAAGAAAAATTTGCCCTCTGCCCTACATACTCTACATTTAAACTGTCTTCACGCTCTCTCTCATTCTCATCGGCATTTGCTAACAACACATCATTGCTAAACTCTACCTTACCACTTATCTAATATAATCACAAGTAAAATATATTTTTGTTTAAAATTAACAATTTACATTACATGACATTTCTAGTCTTGGTGGTGTTTTAACCTCATACATTTATTTCTTAACTTTCCCTACCTTGACCTTCATTAACATAAAATAATAAGTACAACTAAATATTTACTTAGTCACTTAAATTAATCTATTTACACTTAACGATGTTGTCATTACATGAAAATAAACAATTCACATTTTAGATTTACCAAAATTACATAACTTACCATTTTAATTTCATTTTCAAATTCTATTTACTCGTGACCTTGTTACATTTTATTATTACATAATAAATTTTATTACATAGAGAAAATTTTGTTTGAACACACTGCCTCACTAAAATTATTTATTTACACGCCTAGGCAATCCACAAACTAAACATTTTAACATTTATTTATTTATTTATTATTATCACATTTAAAACTCATAAAATCATTTAAATTCTCATAAAAATTCAATTATGTAACATTTTAACTCAATCACAAATATTTAAACATCTCCAATTATTTTAATTAAATTAATTATTGAAAACCCAATATATTTCAATTATTATCAAAACAATTACAGTTCATTAATTACTGTCTTCAAAATTATTCTCATTATTTGTTTAGTCTGTCCAAATATTATTATTATTATTAAAACAATTTCTACTACATACACATATTGTTTACATAACATTTTACAATACCCACAATTAATTTCACTATCAATTATTTACAAATTACTCGTCATTAATTATTCAATTTATCACACTTCATTTTCCAAGTCAGCAGGGTCATTACCATAAATTACAATATTTAAAAATTGTCCATTCACTCATTTTAATTTCAACCTCCATCATCATACACCATAATCACATTTTTATAACATAAATCATTGTCATCCACATACAATTTGTTATTATGATTATTATTATTATAATAACCCATTAACTTTATTTCATTCATTATGCCATTATAATTTATAGGCGAATGTAATAACTTACACTCGAGTCCCAGTTCGGGCGCCAATGAAACAATATAAATTTCAAATATATATTACTCGGGTCCCTGTTCGGGCGCCAATGAAACAATATAAATTTGTTCAAATACTAAAATACTCTTACCTTCGGGTTTTACTCCAGAGTCGTACAGACGAACACAGCTGCAGAAGGATTATTTGAGTTGAGTGGTTAGAATATAATAACACAGTTTATTCTGGCTAAAACAACTTATTTGGATTTTATTTAATGTAATGTTTTACAGTTATGCAATAACGTATCAAATTCTATGCTGGTTAATTACTACATTGATTAAAAGTTTTCTGTTTTTTGTTTTGTTGAACGTAAACAACATATAAAGTTATCAGTACCGGTATATCAAACAATAACGAAACAATTCTTATGATTATTATTCTTAAATGGCTATAACAATTTTCTTAATCTTAATAATGACCCAGTACTTTGTCGCACTCACTCTTTCATTCTTTTTTACATTTTTATTTTCTAACCCCTGTTAATAGAGCTCTGTATCTGTAAGTATTTTGTATATTTATAAAATTGATTTGGTTGTTTCTGAATGGTACTTAACCAATCCACAGCGTTCCAGACAGCTTCACCACCGTCACGTGTTACTCACGGTATCACTCATCACTCCGAACTGTTATTTCAACAATTTATGAATTTATTCACTGTCACGGTATACTCCGCCTTATTTAGTTTACCATGGTTTCAAATTACACTTTTGTAACATTTTGTCAGCCGACTTTATTTTGCTCGAGCACTTAGGTGTTGACCTTTATTAATGCGTTACAGTTGAACTGTTTTTATGTTTTTTAATAGATAGGCCCATTTACTCTAGGCCTATCTTGCACGCCCGAGGCCACTATTTTGTAATACACGAACTGTACTGTATGCTGCTGCTTACTACTGTTGGCTGTTGCTTCTATGGTGACAATCTGCATACTGTGATTCACAAGAACTGCTGCTTACTGGGGTGGTTATGCAATATGTCTAGACTGTTGTTTAGGCTGACTGTGTGTTGCTGGTTAAGCTGAGGCACATCACAGGTGAAGTCTGACAATTTGAAAATTAACTGAATTGATATAAAATTAAATTAAAACTGGGGTAGCACACAATTCTGTACCGTTACAATTGATGTTATTAATCAGTTCAGTTACTTCTGTCAATGTTATTTGTGTGTAGCGAGTCGAGTTGTACCTTTTCTTACCATTTACGGGCAAACGTATCTCTCGGCGTTTGGTTTGAATATTGCCGCCTCGCCACCTGATTGGCGCACGCCGTCTTTCAGTGTCGACTTCGCTAACTGTGATGTTTTGTTGTTTTCACTTTAATAATTTTCTATGTATTAGCTTATTTTGTACGAATCAAACATACAGCGTTGCAGAACAATAATATTTATTAACCCTTTAATAATTTTCAGTTATTTAGTAGTACATTATTTTATCTTACCACCGGCTTTTACAATTGCTCAGTTGGCATGCTCAGTTGTCTGTATTATGTACACGCCGCTTGGCGAATAACGTTTGTTTACAATAAAATGTTTTACAGGGCGTATTAATAAGTCCTTTTGGCTACAGAAGTATTGGATTAACGGCTAAAATGCACAAATTTATAATAATTCTTAAAACTAGGTACACAATATTTAATACATTAATACATTCAAGTAAATAATCACCAATGAGAGTTAGTATATTTTTTGGTTAGGATTTCGACAACAAGTTATGTTTATTAATTATTTATTATAGCTCAGTTTAAATGGTTATTAATTGATTAAAGTTAATAATAGTGATATTATAAATACTTCCAGTTCGTGTTCAAAATAGTGATCAGTGAAGTAAACATTGTGATTTGTTATTATGGATAGAAAATTGGGAATTCGTTTTTTGTGAGATTATTGTTTTATACTCATCGGTTCTCGTTGGGGCTTCCTCGATGCTCATCTGCTTCTTCCGGATGGATCTGGTCGTCTTCTATTCTTCGGAATTTCATCAATCTCGTTCAGACGGTTTTTTCTATAAAGTTCGGCTTCGTACTCATTCCGCAGTCGTTTGTTTTCTTGGGTTGAAGTAGGTCACTCCTGGTCTTCCTTCAGGATGAGTCGTCAGCTATGATTCCTGAAGTCTTCTTAATTTCCACGGATAATTTTAGTTTGTGAATATTTTAATAATAAATAGATTATTAGGTGTTCCATGGACTGCTATTACTATCTTTCTTCCTTACGATTTCAGTCAAAATTTACTTATTTATGATAAAATTTGGGTTGAGAGCTGCATACATCCGCCCTCCGTGTCGGTCAATAATGGATTAACGAAAATTCAACGGTTTTTTGGCAATAAATTTCGGTTGCTATGGTTACCTAATAAATTATGCTAATTCTCATTGGTCGTTAACTTTAAGTCATTGTTATATTCTAACGTCTTATTTTAGTTCAAATCTATAAAATATCTTCAAATTAAGATTTCTTTCTTATGTTAGTAGCTAGATTTATTACATGAATACCATTGTTCATAATTTTTGATAAGGATCATTTTGATACCCCTCATGGTTACTTTTGAGTAGCTAATCACATTTTTGTTATTTTTCGTATTTACATTTCATTTATATTTTATCTAAAACTGGATGTTATTTATACATTTTGGTATTAGGTATACCCACTTAACTTGTTTAAACATTTGGTATATTCTGATTTGATACTGGACTATTGTTTGTTCTAAAATTTACAAAATTCTTCATTAGCTGTTAGGCCTAGAACCTAGATTTTCCAATACTACTATCTAACATTTCTTTGTAACTCCATACCTTTATATTTGGTACTTTAAAACAATTTTTTAACAGAAACAAATAATAAACATTGGTGTTTCTAACTACACCTCTTATTATAACAATAAACATTTTCTTGACAGGTTCAAGCCTGAAATAAACTTCTAACTACCTTTCTGTTTCCTTCTACTATCTGGTTCAACTGATAATTCATTACATTAGATTGGTTTTTTAAACAATAATAACACTCTTATTATACTACTATTAAATTGTACTTTACACAATATACTCTATTCCCTCATTCCTTCACTATAAAACAGTGTCTATCTTTCTTGTTTACCTTTCATTCCAATGACTTAATTTCTATCTTATTTTATAATTCTTATTAACTATTGCTTAACTTAATTACAGTATAATGAGTTCATCTTATTTACTAGCACAAAGTTTATCACAGGTCCTTCAGTTATTCTAATACAGTCTACTAACTAAAATACTTTTTTATGTTCACCCACTACACTTTTTCCTTCATGGAAGGTTTTTTATTTATTCACTTTCACTTATTATATGTAACATGCTATAACTGCATGTCACCACTTTTGTATTAATACACTCTTTCTTCCACTCACTTGATATTATTCACTAGGTTGTTTATTTATGTTAACATCATCATGGGGTTACTGGTTATAAGTATTTATTTTATTTTCCCTTCACTAATGATCACTTTTGGTTATTAACTGTGGCCTTTATTTGCCTCAGGGTATGATTTACTGGTTTTGATTATTTTTATCACTATTCATTTGGGTGTGTTTATTATTAACTCCCTATCTTATATTTATAAGTACATTCCTTCATTAATAAAATATACATAACATTACTATCTTTCTTATTTGTCATTATTACCCTAGGTACATCTCATCTATGTTCTAACTACATTAGTGCATTTGTTAACATACATTTTATGGTCATTTTTAGGGAATTACAATGTTTGCTATCAGTTTCTTGATTACATTTAGTTCCTGGTTCCTTCTTCCTTGTTCCATTGTTCTTCTTGTATTTATCCAATCTATTGAGTCAAGTCATCGTCAGTTTATTAGTCATTTGTCATTTTGTCATTAGGTTATTAATCTCTGAGTTTATAAGTTTTTGACCTTTATTCTTGTCTTCAGCTTCTTTGTTTTATAATTAATTATCAATGTATCTTCACTACCTTATGTCATGTTACAGTAGCCATTATTGGTATTTACTTATTTCGTACAAATTACATATCTCATTTTAGCCTAATGAGCTTAGTTTTGTTATTATAATTGGTTGTGTTATTTGTTGATGTGTTTTGGATCTGTTTTTGTGTTATTAGTATGTTACTATTATTTTATACATCATGAATTGCTAATTATTTACTATCTGGTTTTCTCGTTTTCTAAGTCATTGCTTTACTTTCTTACTTATTTAATTTGCCAATAATAACAATGTGGCTATTATTTACTATTTTTGATCGCACAACATACAACATCTAGGCCTATGGTCTGTATAATTCCTCCAACCATATCCTGTTCATAAATTATTTTATTTGCTTAAACAATTATTTAACAATTATTAGGTAATATTTGTTTACAGTTCATTTCATTTTATATTATTTTTTGGGTGATAAACATCACACTTTTTGAACTTACTTAAATAATTATCCCTTATAACATGGGGTGTTTATTGATTTGTCTTAACTTCTTATTTTTTAAATAATCTTTACCTTCACTCCATGGTAACACTATCTTTTCCTCTTTCATGGGATTCTCCCTTTTAAATACTATTGGATACTTTTAATCTTAATAATGAGATTCCTTTTTTAATTAATACTGTTATCATCACTCTTCAGTGTCATTACATCTTAATTAATTGTTTACACTTAATACTATTCTTAACAACTTTCTTAATTACTAATATTTTTCACTGTTAATCCTTTAGTGTTTCTTATTGATTTATTAAGTGTTTATTTTTTTATCCTTCACTATTTTTCATAACACTATCATTTACTCTATTCTTATTTATTCACTACCTTCACTTTTAAATTATCTATTGTTTATTATAATTTATTTAGTGTTTTTTCTTTATCACTTTACTTTGGGGTTTTTACACTTCCACTTTTGCACTTCTTAAATGTTTTTGTTTTAAGTGTTTCTAAATGGGTAATCCCTATAATTACTTTCTCACTACCGTACTATCTCTTTCATTACAAATGTCATTGACAATATTAACAATTTTATGTCTCTATTGATTTTATCATTACATCTAACTATAATTTGTGGGTTAGTTTGCTTTTATATTTAACATTCTTTAATTGAGTTTCATCAAATATCATTTACCTTTATTAATTAATTGATAATAATATGTATTTATTACTTAGGTTAGTTATTGGTTTCTTTTTCAATATTACATTTGAGTGTACCATTTCTCCTGCTTTTATTCTTTATTACTTGTTTGTGTCTTATCATTCGATTTCCTTTTTATTTATTTCCCTTTATCTTGGGGTTGTTTCTTTTTCATTTTTCCTCCTTCTTCACCTCCAGTGTATTTGATTTATATCTTGGTTCTCCACCTTCTCCTTTGGTTTTATTTTATTTTGTTGCATTGAGTCATTTAATTCCTTGCTTTGTTTCCTTTTGTTGGGTCAATCACTTTCTTATTTGGTTTTATTCTTGTTTGTTTTTGTTGTTCACTTCTTCTTTTGGTTCTTTTTATTTTGTTCAATCACTTTCTTCTTCATTTGGTTTGTTTCTTCCCTTCTTGTTTTGTTTCCTTTTGTTGGGTCAATCACTTGGGTTAGGTCATGTCTTCGTTTGTCGTGTCATTGTCTTTTTATTTTCTTTATATTAAACATTTTATTTTATATGAATTATTTTTTTATATTCAGATTCATCTTTTTTATCCCTGGTATTGGGGTGGCTTATTTGTGTTGTAACAATATATATATATATATATATTGTAACGTAACAGAAATACGGTCCTCGACGTTACATAAATAAAATGATAAAATTTAGAATAGGGAAGAAAATATATTAATTTTCCACACTTATAAAAAAAGGTCAGAAACCCAACCCATGATTGTTTAAATGTAATAAGAATGCAAGGTAAAAAAGATAAGCAAATAATAATGTTAATAGTAATAAACCTCAAGGTTCAGTGAGAGGTAAATAACAGACATTGACACATATTGTAAAAAAAAAACTAATGTTGACTATTTCAGAATAATTGATGTTTTTAAAGTAGATGAGAATGAGTAAATAGTGTATGACTTAAGTTACTCAAAAATATTTGTTATTAATTGTATCGCGTTATATTGTTATCAAGTGATGTTATATTTTGTGTTATCATGTGAAAGTTTTTCTGTTGATAGAATATCAGGTAATTAAGTATTATATGTTATTAATTTACCGTTGTAGAGCTGTGGTTGAACTCAGTAATTGAGTACTTATTAATTTCATTTTTTATGTGTTATCCATAGGTCACGATAAAGCTTTTGTTAGATTTTATAAAGTTAATTATTTGTATACATGTACTTAGATAATAAGATGATTATAATTGTAAACTTGGATAAAAAGGCTATAATTGTTAACAAGGTACCAAAAGAGTTTAATACCACCATATCATAAATAGATAAAAGATTCTATAATATTGCAGATAGTAACAAGTTAAATTCAGAAGTAGATCAAGGTATAATGATAGGCCTAACAACCAATTACATTATATAGTAAGTCAGATCAGAAAGGTTAGGTAAAGAAATTAGTAACAAATACTAAATACAATCTAATGAGTTAGTAGAAGTTAATAATAATTAATAATAACAAATAAATAAACTCAAATTAAACAAATTATTATAATGCCATAGTGCAAAGATACCAATAGATAATGTTTGGTAACGGAAAAATAATATTTGTTAAAATAAACAGACTAAGAGTAAAAGACGGCAAAATATATAAGAAATAGTAAACAAGCCATAAGTAAGATTATATTCGGATATAATGGAAATTTAGAAAGGGATTATTTTGGTGAGTGGAAGAACATTGTATGAAAGGATTATAAAATAACATAATTTCGAATAAGAATAAAAAAATGGTTGCTAGGGACGACAAAATATATAGAATTTGTTGATTTGATTATTGAATAATTTTACATGAACGAGGAGAGTTTAGCTAAGAGATGCTCAGTAAAAAATTGATTTAATTTAAATACCAAGTACTGAGAAATTTAAAATAAAAGAATGATAAATTGCAATAATTTGGTCCACTAACAGTTAACCATATTATATAATTGGACAATATAAAAATGATACACAAAGTAACGAAAAATAAGGAAGAACTCGGATTGCCAAATTCCTGATAATGAACAAATGTTAAATTAACAAAGTAACGAAACCAGAGAAATAACTACCTGCATAAAGATATAATCCTCTAAAACAAACGAAACGAAAATAACCACCAAATTACATTGGAACCTGCCGTTTACACAATCCAATAGAAAAACGTAATTGGATTCGAATTTCGTCGAAGCACGTAACCACAAACTCGGACATTGGTGAACAAAAGGAGCGGTATTTCTGCATCATCCTAGGACCAAGAATTAAACGTTATTTTAAACTTTGAATGTAGACTAACGGGACCAAATTCATCTGCATGCTGATCTGTTGTCAAGACGAAAGGATTATCTACACACGGCCTCATCGAGTCACGATGTTGAGCGGACGGTAAAGCAACAATTATTTTAAATATTATTTAATAAAACTTAACTCTATATTGTAATACCTTGTATTCCTATTTATGCATTTTCTGATCTTACTAACAGTTGAAAGAACCTTCATGCCCTGTATTTAAAGAAATATAAAAATCATAACTGAATTTAATATAAAACCTTGAATCCGATCAATAATCGATTACTTCTGACTTATAGCCTTTCGTATCTAACGTAAGAGAACTTACCTTGTTGGACAAAAAATATTAAATATTAATAAAGAATCATTCAGAATTTCAATATCTTCTCATTTATATAAGATTTAATGGAGTGTGAATAAGAAATAAGATAAGTAAAGAGTGTGAACAATAATGACCGTACGTGGTGGGCTAACCTACAAATTTCCCTTGTCTGGGAACCACAGCGCTATTCGCGGACTTCTCAGGTATTAAAGAGAGGAGAATTCAATAAAAATTTCTGCTCCTCTCTTCAACACAGAATAGGCTTGAGCGGAATTTTCGAATTACACCCTATACACATAATTTTCACTCACATTAACACCATTATATTAAATAGAGAGATAAAGGAGATGTAATTAACAATATTACTACACATACTAAATTAAGATACATAAGAAATTGGCTCATTAATACAAGAGAGGAATGAATTATATTATAAATTGGCACTAATCGGATAGAGGTTTAATGAGGAGACAACCGTTAAGTAATAATATATATATATATTATAACAATATAAATGTGTGTCGTTGTTGTTTTTGCAATGTAATGTTTTCTGTGTTTAATGAGCACCTACCTGCTGTCCGTTCTTGCGGAATCTTCCGACTATGGGCATGTGGATTTTGGATTTGAATTCGCAAGTAGGTTAACTCAAGTGTACAACAACGAAACACTAATTTTGTTATAATTATAGTGAAGAGTTTTGTGAGGTTGGTTGGCTCCGTAGTACGGCAATAAAAATACAGTGTGGGGTAATAAAAATCCGGGTTTATTATACTAAACACACATAAGAATGAAAAACTTACAGTTACTATAATTCTTACTACCTAGAACAGTAAATAAAATTTAGTATGATATTTTCTGAATGGTTAGTATTCTTCAGCAAAAGAGCTTATTATTTCGAATTATATTACTTGTATTTCTCTTGATTTCAAAGAAGTTAATTTCAAATAATTTACTTAATGCATTTAATTTAATTTAATTTAATTAGCAGTGATTTTAAAATGATTTTAAATTACTCTAAAATTCTTGTAAATATTCAGAAATAAATTAGCAGTGAATCTAGTTCAACTTGGCTTTATTTCAAGTGATTTGACTCTTGTATACTGCAGTATAAGCAATCAATTAATTCTCTACTAAGATTTGTATAGCGCTTTTCTTTTAATCTATTATCTAATTCTTAGCTAGGGCTTATTAGTTACTCATACATGCTATACAGATTATCACAATTGAATATTACTTACTACTTTAGAGTCTTTGATTTAATGGCATCTGAATTATTTGTTTTACAATGATTTTAAAAAAAGGAAAAATTGTTCTTTTAGAAGTGAATAATTTTTTTTTGACTTCCCTGGTTCTGAAGAGGATGTAGAGATGCTCCTGGAATCCTTCGCTGTCCTGGTCCAATCTGCTAGAGACAACGATCTACTGAGCGTCCTGGATTTTGGTGATGAGTTCGGGAATCAGCAACACTCTGCTCCTTCTGCAACTGGTGATAGTTTTACGTCTGTAGTTTTAGCTGCTACAACTGCGTCAGGCTCCTCATTCGATTCACGTTCCACTTCGGCGTGTGTGTCTCGTCATGGGTTGTCGCTTTGCTCTCAGTTGTTCTGCTCGTACTACTGGATATAGACGGCCTCTTCTGTCGTACTCTTGAAGTAGTTTCTTGTAGTGTAGTTGATCTCTTGCGTGCGTACGCCAACAGTTAATGGATTGCGCGATACGCTTAGTTGATGATAAGAAAGAGTGTCTTGAATGGTCGCTATTATTACGAGTCGTTACAGTTGTTCTGTTTGAATAAGATGATCGTAATAATGCGTGTTGACACCTCAAGTCTTCACAGATGTATCTTCACAAAATGTGTGTTACTGAGACTATTGAAGATGTACGTGTGTTCCTCTTGAGTACTGGCAGTGGAGTGTTTTGTCAGCCGAAAACTCCGCGTTAGCTCCAATTTCTTTGAATGATTTGATTGGCTGACCCACTCTCCCTTCTACTCAAATTTTGTGGTCACCTCATTCCGTGAGAACAAAATTGATTCCCACAGTCTGAGAATTTATATTATTTTTAATATTTTTAACACACCGGATTTTCATTCCCGGTGCGGACGTCCGGTCGCAATTTATATTGCGATTATCTTGGCTGCAAGCCAAGTTATGCTAATTCTAAAATATACATTTGGTTGTAAATTATTATGACTATTACATATTAAAAGCTCTTCTGTGTAGCTCAATTACTAAGGAAGTTATTAACATAAAATCAATTATCTCCCTTAATGTTTAATTATATTAAATAAAATTTTCGTACACCCTATTATTAATATTTCGGCAAACATTTTGGCTATTCTAGATTTTTCCTAAATTTACCGGTTTCCGAAATATTAATCATTGAAAGTTTGGGCATGGCCCTATTGGGGTTTATAGTGTGTGTGCGTTATGTAACGGCAGCTGGCATTGGCGTGTGCGCCTGTACAATGCGTTGAGATGCACGCTACATTATAAGAGTTGCGTTTCAACGTTTTAAATTTGTTTAAACATTAATATAGTAAAGCTTTAACATATAACTCAAAATCAATGAGATTTGGTGACGTTATAATATATATATATATATATATATATATATATATATATATATATATATATATATTGTAACGCCACAGAAATGCAGTCCTCAATGTTACATAAATAGAATATTAGCAAAATAATAAGTAAATCAATATTTAACTCCCATGATAATACAAAGGTCTAATAACTACATTTATAATTATATATAAAAATGAATAAGGATGCAAGGTAGAGATAACAATAAAAAACAAACCTGTAAAATAGACAATAGTAAGAAATCCATGTTCAGTGAAATGTAAATAAATATCTTATACTGATAAGAATTGTAAGAAAGAAACTAGTACAGAAAATGTCAAAGTAAATGACAAGGAAATTAGATAAAAGCGATACAATAATTTACACTATAGTAATAGTAAGTAAGGATTCTGAATTAAATGATGTTATTTTGTTACCATGAATGTTATGTTAAAGTTTATGTTATATTATGCAAATTACTTGTTGAATTAATGGAAAGTAATGAAGCAAAATGTATTATTCGATTACTGTTATAGAAGGGTGTAGGAAAGCAGTTAATTAGTGTTAATGGATCTCAATTTTATTATATGTGATCCATAGATCAAGATAAAATTGTTATTAGTTATGAAAAGAATAATTATTTGTGTAAATGTTAATAGTTAAGGTTTGATTATATGTATGAACTTATGTAAAAAGGCTATAGTTGTTCACCAGTTATAATCAAAGGTAGGTCCATATACAATAAAAGGCCTAACAGCCAATAACACTATATAACCACTCATAACATAAAGGTTAGGTACGGAAGTTAATAATAATTAATGAATACAGTTCAAGGAGCAAGGAAAAACATTTGATAAGTAATAATATATAATAAACCAACTCAATTTAAACAAATAATGATAATGCCATGATATCGATTGATAACGTTTGATATCGAAAAAATAATAAATATAAAAGAAACAGACTAAGATCAAAAAACCAGCAGAATATATGTAGAAATTAGTAAACAAACTATAGATAAAGTTATATTCCGATATGATGGAAGTTTAATAAGGAATGGAAGAAAAATATATGAAATAATCACTATATACAAAACATTGAAAAGGAAGAAAAATAAATGTGTTGCTAAGGACAACAGGAATGAATAGAAGTTGTTGATTTCAATTATTGCCTTTTATGATCTGAACGTGATGAGATTAAAAAACCAAAGAAATGTTTAATGTAATTCAAATACTCTAAATTATTTTGATACATTTACAAGCCACAAAATTTTAACGATGATTGTCTTGACTTATGCCAGCAAAGTTTAACCAAATTATATCATAGTACAGTATCACAATAATAATAAATAACTGAGTTCCACAAGGAAGGACTTGAATTGTCCAATATCAGAAAAAGAATTAATGAAATATTAATCCAATATAAAGAGTCAACTGTGTAACAACTAATAATACACACCACATTGGAACTCCTAACCTTTTAAATACATGGAACATCACTAGTTACTTCATACGATAGAAGAACGTATTTGGATCCAGAATTTGCAGAAGAACAACCACCAGTCTGGCCGTAAATAAACCAAGGGAGCTGTATTTCCGAGGTAACCAGGACACGGATTCCACTTTATTGAACCGAAGAAAGGAATATCGAACATCATATCCATTCTGAGCGACGAGGTTAACAACCAACTGCCTACCCGAGTTGCTTCGTTCTAGTCTGGTAAATTATAATTGTATAAATCATATTAACAACACAACACTTCAAATTTGTAATATCTTGCATTCTTATCTATGTATTTTTAATCTTCCCCACAGTTACAAGAACCTTCACACCCTGAACTAAATTAATTATAAAAAACAAATTATATAACTGAAAATAAAATAAAGTATAGGACCGAACAATAATCGATTCACGCAACATATAGCCTTTTGTATGTCAACTAGAACCAATCTTATTTAATGTTAACGGAGTGAATAAATAAAGAAACCTTGTATAATTTCAAAATGTTATTATTTGGGGTATTATTTAATGAGTTGGGAATAAAAGGTAACTGACTAAGTGTATAATAATTGGTTACTGTAAACAGTGAATTAACCTATAAGTTTCGTTGTCCCGGAACTACAGCGCTTGTTGCGGAATTCTCCGACACCAAAGAGAAGAGCATTAAATACAAAATTTATATAATTCTCTGTAAGGTATACTAGGGCTGAGCAAGATTATAAAATAAAACACTAATTATTTAAGTTACAGTCACACTAACATTGGTATTTTAATTAGAGAGATAAGTTAATATTAGTTAACGAGATTCCTATATTCCCCAACTCCAGATATCTCAGAAAGTGAATTAAATTAACACAATCAAAGAGAGGAGAGACAGAGAAGCATACCCATTCTTATTAACAAATTGACTTACATTGCGTGACACGAACAAGACGTACGTACTCGTTAAGTAACAAATTGACGCCGGCAACATTGGGGCGGAAAGAACGAGAAACCCGCAATACGTCGTCTATTCACAAATTGTCTAACAACGTGAGGCGGTAGAGAAACATAAATTCAGATAGATTATTAAAATAAATCAAAACACACACAAAGCAATTGGTCTATTCACAATAAATATTGCGACAGTACAAATAAGTGATGTACTGAGCATGGAATATAAAAATTTAAATTTACTTAATAAACTGTAAATAATTAATAATATATTAGAAATAAGCATGTTAGGGATTGCAAGAGTGGCTCAGACAAAAATATGAACAGGTGTTTCGATCTGAATTGACGTGCACACACACACAAATGTAACTGAAAGTGTGTACACCAGTATTTTGTTAGTGTGTGTGAATGCAGGTCTCTGCAGGCGAGTTTGCCACCCCAAGATGAATAATTGCACAATTACTGTTTTTCCGTAATTATTCATAAATTAGAATTAAGAATTAAAATCCAAAAGCACCATAAAATGTAAATAAATTTACTAAATACTGTGTACGAAAACCACGCGAAAGTGACACACCGTACGAGTGTAGTAGTGAAATAACTGTGTACAAGTCGAAAGGGTTAAGTTGCAATGTCCAAAATTGAAGTGAACATGTGTTATAAAAGTAGTTATAAGATAAGTATAAGAGTATACTTACGGACTCTGCAATTCGCAGAAATATAAAAAATAGCGAATTTGACAAAGAGTGGGGGAACTGACGCCAGAGACAGTTTCTAACATGTCGATTTCGGATCACTGCAGGGTGTCGACCAAGACATGGGTATAAATAGAACACGCAAGCTGCAGTGGTTCTCTTTCTTGAATCATCAGTTACGTACAAATACGTAACCAAGCTGTAAGACAATCATTGTAATTAATAACAGCATTACTGAAGAAGATCCATTAATGATTCGACACTAGACAAGAGAAGAGTTCCATAGCGATACAACGCTGGACAAGAGGAGAGTTCCATAGAGATACGACGCTGGACAAGAGGAGAGTTCCAGAGAGCGATATGACGCTGGACAAGAGGAGAGGACGAGAGAGAGAGAGAGAGACAGCCGACGCTGGACAAGAGGAGAAGAGAGACAACCGACGCTGGACAAGAGGAGAACGAACACCGATGGAACAAAAATGATCGAGTATGATTGATGACAATAAGGTGATAGACAACTTATTCATATCTTAATCATACACAGAATACAAAGACAGTTAAAGACATTAATATTTTATTTAAAAATAAGAGCAATATTTCTTGTATAGTAGAGTTAAAAATCATAGATGTTTTAGAAATATGATTAACGTAACAAGAGCTCAAATTAATATGATATAAAATGATTACAAAGAATTTAAATAAAAACAATTAGTATTTGAGAAAACAATACTGAGAAACAATAACTATTAATATTTTGAGTACGTACAATATAGAAAAAAAGATTTAAAGATTGATTTTGAAACATATTAATAGACTGAGTAGTCTAAAAATGAGATTTTTCTTTTATGTACTATTTAGTAGCATAGAATGTTAGTTAGTAAGGATGTATATATTTTAAGCCTTACGGCATAATAACAAATAATAACTAATGTTTTAAAATCGAAGTCAGTGCCATGTGCACATATTTTTTTTATAGTATCAAATAAATTTTAATTACCGTTTCAATTTACATAGAGTTCTTATTGCAGATACACTTGACACCCAATTTAAATGTTATATTGTTTAAAGAATTTGTCTATCTTGAACGTGAGATCGTTCACACCTATTTATGTATATGTAACGTTGCCTAATTTTGGTGCTCCAAGATCGTGGGGTTCCACAAATTTAAATGAAATTAAATTTGCAAAATTTGTCACGTTATATAATTTGTCGCCCTGCACGTGGGGCCCGACATGCCTAAATTTATGTACAAAAATTTGTGACATAAATTGTAGCTCATGAATGTATGACCCGATACCCATCATTTAACTATTAAAATTTTTTTTATGTAGCTAAATGGTTGCTCTAAAAAATATAAAGAGTGTGTTAAATGAAAAATGTATAATATGTAATTATTATTTGTATTAAACAGTAACTGAATGTAATGTTAATTGTTGTGTAATCACACAGCTGGCGCCCACAAAAAAATATTGTTTTCTATGTAACAGGTGTAACTGTAATGAGTATTAATAATAACTATTAGTAAAAATACAGAAATAAATAAATAAGTAGGGAACGGTTATCAATAATAATTTTTAAAGAATTACTATTAAATAAATATTTTAATAATAATACTTCGACATGGCAGTATCAGGAAGTATTAGTATGGAGGCAATCATTAAGGTGATGGGAAACCTTATGGATGAATATGGAATAAGACAAAATGTATGTGCTAGATTAGATAGACAAATAGAAGAATTTAAAACTGATAAGTCACTATTAGGTGAGAAGGTAAAAGAATATAATACAATACTAAGAGTAGGAGCAAAAGTAGAACAAGATATCGTAATTAATACTGCGCACTTAGTACCTACGGATATCGACAATAATATGCGTATAAAAACACGCAAAAGTAATGGTAAGATAGCACTTGATAAACAAGCTATTAAAGTAAAGAAAAAACTTGAAGGAATGTTAATATTTAATAATTATAATTCTAGTGAAATACTTAACACTAGGGAAGAATATAACGTAGGATATCGACAGGCATACCTTATTGATAGAAATATCCAACTCGCTGTGCAAACTCACAGTAAAACAATACATGTGAAACACATAAGACACCACACTTACGGAGATAAATATCACTGTAGACCTAACAAGAAACGTAGTAAGTTATCTAGACGAAACACTACGCAAAATTGTGGTAAATATGATGTTAGATATACGCACGATAATTATAGTAACGATAATTATATCTGCAAGTATGAGAATTATGGTGAGTATTATCATAAACGACGAATGAAAAAACCATCGACAGCTATTCACGTCAGTTCACTCAACCAAACTAGGGACGAGAGAAGTGAGAAAGAGCGAAGCATTTGTAACGAGAGAAAGAGGGTAGATTTTGTGTGGCCGACAGGCAAGATGAAAACATTGCTCAATGAACAGGTGACTTCTACGATAAACACAAACGTCGAAGCTATGCAACGGAAAGGTAACGAGGGGATAATACAATGGAACGCGGATGTTGTTTACACGAGGGTGAGAACAATAGTAAACGCGGCGACTACGCTACAAAGGAACAATATGCATCCGGTAGACTATGGACAATACAATTGTTATAAAGAGGGGTGTAAGATCGAACTACACACTGAACTCAATACCTGAATGGAATAAATAATTATTTTTAAATGAGAAAAATAATATAACTATTAATTATTAATAATAAGAAATAATATGTGTAATAATATAAGAGGGTTAATTAAGAAATGTATTAGTGATGGTAAGGAATGCTATTGTAGAGAAATATTTAAGAAAGTAATGGTAAAAGATGTTATTGATATGATATAAATATGAAGAAATGATTAAGATGAGCAATAATTGCCATAATTATTAGAACGGCTGATCAAGCGAACACTTATTGAAGATACAAGGACACAGAAGAAAGCGAGAGTGAAAAGTCATAAGGGCAGAGACTACTTAGGATTAAGGACTTCGAGAAAAATATCGTTGTTTTCCAAGACAGTTCCTCTGTAACCGATCATGCGACACACTACAAGCTAAAAGAGTATTCTGTTACGGAAGTGTATTTCAAGAAAGTAGTAACGATCAGAAAGGTAATGTTAAAGAAATGTAATAAAAGGTAATGAATGTTAATGTATTGTATAAGTAATGTATTAGATAAAGTAATGTCATGTTAAGAAAAGAGCTAAGGAAGATTAGAAGCGAAGATAAGAATGTATGAATTAAGATAATGTAAAATTAAGGACCGAATGTACACACATAAGTAGGACAGAACACATTCATCGTATATGATGAGATACAGAAGAAAGAAATTGGTAAATTCCACGCAACGTCATTTGGGAAGTTCTACACATGAAAACAGAGGTCAATGAAACCAGTTAAATCAGCTGTTTGTTGAAGCCACCCTACTACAAGGTCACGAGCAGTGAGCGTACGAAGAGGGGAGGTAAGACATTTATATACACTCCAATTAAGGGTGAAATGATGAATATTATTCTTTATTATTTGTTACATTTTTTTTTTGCAAATAATAATAATAAATAAATTTAAAAAAAAATTATAATAAATAAATTTATTACATTTTTTTTGTTACCAAGCAGAGGAATAATGCGACAGTACAAATAAGTGATGTACTGAGCATGGAATATAAAAATTTAAATTTACTTTATAAACTGTAAATCTATATCTATAAAAATGAATGTTTGTTTGTTTCTTTCTTTGTCCCGTATGCGTTCCTATACCATTCATCCGATTGCGATGAAACTTCGGTGAGTTGTTGTGCGCACGCCCGCGAAGGTTTATGAATTTTTTTCGATGGGGTCCTATGGGGGGTTCTTGGGGTCTTCCACATCTCCTCCTAAACCACTGGACCGATTTCAACCAAACTTGGCACAAATATTTTATGCAACGGGAGAACCAACATAGGGTAGGTGTTTTTTCGATGGGGTCCTTTGGGGTCTTCCACATCTCCTCCTAAACCACTGGACCGATTTCAACCAAACTTGGCACAAATATTTTACGCAACGGGAGAACCAACATAGGATAGGTGTTTTTTTCGACGGGGTCCATTGGGGGGTCCTTTGGGGTCTTCCACATCTCCTCCTAAACCACTGGACCGATTTCAACCAAACTTGGCACAAATATTTTACGCAACGGGAGAACCAACATAGGATATGTGTTTTTTCGATATGATCCTTCGGGGGGTCCTTTTGGGGGTCCTTTGGGGTCTTTCACATCTCCTCCTAAACCACTGGACCGATTTCAACCAAACGTGGCACAAATATTTTACGCAAAGGGAGAACCAACATAGGATAGGTGTTTTTTCAATGGGGTTCTTTTGGGGGTTCTTTGGGGTCTTCCACATCTCCTCCTAAACCACTGGACCGATTTCAACCAAACTTGGCACAAATATTTTACGCAACGGGAGAACCAACATAGGATATGTGTTTTTTCGATATGATACTTCGGGGGGTCCTTTGGGGTCTTCCACATCTCCTCCTAAACCACTGGACCGATTTCAACCAAACTTGGCACAAATATTTTACGCAAAGGGAGAACCAACATAGGATAGGTGTTTTTTCGATGGGGTTCTTTTGGGGGTTCTTTGGGGTCTTCCACATCTCCTCCTAAACCACTGGACCGATTTCAACCAAACTTGGCACAAATATTTTACGCAACGGGAGAACCAACATAGGACAGGTGTTTTTTTCAATACGATCCTCTGGGGGGTCCTTTGGAGTCTTAAAAAACTAACTTATTAGATCTGGTTACTATGGCAACCCAATGGAATAGATTCTGTTCTAAATATATTATCGCATTAAATTGAAGACCACGCGAACAAAGTCTTTATATATTATATATATATATACAAACACTTTCTTTCTTTGAGTGGCATTGCAACGCATGCCGGGTACTCGCTAGTAATTAATAATATATTAGAAATGAGCATGTTAGGGATTGCAAGAGTGGCTCAGACAAAAATATGAACAGGTGTTTCGACCTGAATTGACGTGCACACACACACAAATATAACTGAAAGTGTGTACACCAGTATTTTGTTGGTGTGTGTGAACGCAGGTCTCTGCAGGCGAGTTTGCCACCCCAAGATGAATAATTGCACAATTACTGTTTTTCCGTAATTATTCATAAATTAGAATTAAGAATTAAAATCCAAAAGCACCATAAAATGTAAATAAATTTACTAAATACTGTGTACGAAAACCACGCGAAAGTGACACACTGTACGAGTGTAGTAGTGAAATAACTGTGTACAAGTCGAAAGGGTTAAGTTGCAATGTCCAAAATTGAAGTGAACATGTGTTATAAAAATAGTTATAAGATAAGTATAAGAGTATACTTACAGGACTCTGCAATTCGCAGAAATATAAAAAATAGCGAATTTGACAAAGAGTGGGGGAACTGACGCCAGAGACAGTTTCTAACATGTCGATTTCGGATCACTGCAGGGTGTCGACCAAGACATGGGTATAAATAGAACACGCAAGCTGCAGAGGTTCTCTTTCTTGAATCATCCACGGTGCAGCGGGAGCTTATGCCCGTCAGCACGGCGTATTTATTAATTTTTTTATAACAGTTTAAATTTGCCAGTTACGTACAAATACGTAACCAAGCTGTAAGACAATCATTGTAATTAATAACAGCATTACTGAAGAAGATCCATTAATGATTCGACACTAGACAACAGAAGAGTTCCATAGCGATACGACGCTGGACAAGAGGAGAGTTCCATAGCGATACGACGCTGGACAAGAGGAGAGTTCCATAGAGATACGACGCTGGACAAGAGGAGAGTTCCAGAGAGCGATACGACGCTGGACAAGAGGAGATGACGAGAGAGAGAGAGAGAGACAGCCGACGCTGGACAAGAGGAGAAGAGAGACAGCCGACGCTGGACAAGAGGAGAACGAACACCGATGGAACAAAAATGATCGAGTATGATTGACGACAATAAGGTGATAGACAACTTATTCATATCTTAATCATACACAGAATACAAAGACAGTTAAAGACATTAATATTTTATTTAAAAATAAGAGCAATATTTCTTGTATAGTAGAGTTAAAAATCATAGATGTTTTAGAAATACGATTAACGTAACAAGAGCTCAAATTAATATGATATAAAATGATTACAAAGAATTTAAATAAAAACAATTAGTATTTGAGAAAACAGTACTGAGAAACAATAACTATTAATATTTTGAGTACGTACAATATAGAAAAAAAGATTTAAAGATTGATTTTGAAACATATTAATAGACTGAGTAGTCTAAAAATGAGGTTTTGCTTTTATGTACTATTTAGTAGCATAGAATGTTAGTTAGTAAGGATGTATATATTTTAAGCCTTACGGCATAATAACAAATAATAACTAATGTTTTAAAATCGAAGTCAGTGCCATGTGCACATATTTTCTTTTATAGTATCAAATAAATTTTAATTACCGTTTCAAGTTACATAGAGTTCTTATTGCAGATACACTTGACACCCAATTTAAATGTTATATTGTTTAAAGAATTTGTCTATCTTGAACGTGAGATCGTTCACACCTATTTATGTATATCTAACGTTGCCTAATTTTGGTGCTCCAAGATCGTGGGGTTCCACAAATTTAAATGAAATTAAATTTGCAAAATTTGTCACATTACTTTAATATTTATAACTAAATTTACCTCAAGATATACTTTTTTCCTATTAGGAACATGTTTCGAGAGTTCTGTTCTCTCATCTTCAGCCTTCGCCATCTTGTTTCTGGTGAAGTATTTGTGTGTCGGCTTCTGGATGTTATTAAGGTAGTTTGTTGGTCTTTGGTCTTTTAAAGTTGCATTATCGTGTGTGGTTGTGGTATCTGTTTTTGTATTTTGTGTATTTTCGATGTTGAGTGCTTTGAATATTGTGTCATGTTTTGTATTAGTTTGTGTGGTATATATATACAGACTTTTTAAATATTAATAGTAAGCAACATTTTGTCAAAACCTATCCTGTGTATACATGTTTGCTATTTTATTATTAACTGTTAAGGAACATCCATTTATCATTTTATTTGTCTACTTCTCATTGCTGATAGTATTGTTAGGGCTTATTGATGAACACTAAATATCTTACCTATGCATGTATATCTATTTTATCAAAAAAAAATGAACAAAAGAAACTGTTATGGCAACATAAGATAATAACATAAGAATTATGAATTCAATAACATCAAGAATTATGTTCAATAACATTGAATATAAGAATTCAATTAGGTAACTGATGTATTGATAATTGCTATTTTCAATTAATTCAATTTATTGAGGAAACACTAATAAACAAGCTGTTATTGTTGAATAAGCGTTTTATTGCATGTCCTGCCACAATGGGTTCCAGCACATTTTTCTTCCGTCTAGGTAAAATGCCTAGTTGTAAATTTTAATGTAACGGCCGTAGCCGTTACAAATGGTAGGAGAGCGTGGTTCCATCTATGTGTGCTGCTCAAACAGGTGGCAGGACTTGCAAAGCAATTTGAAAAATAAAGTAAAAATTTTCTGGTGATTAAAGTAATTAAGGTAAAAATAAATTTCCTGGGTCTGGAAAGAGGGTGTAATACCATATGTATGTATGGGTGTGGATACCAATTTTGGAGTGGATGGAGTTTAAAAAAAAATTGTATTAGTGTTTTTTTTTATGTCTTTGTGAATTTAGAATGTGTGATATTGTGTTGTAAGTTGGATTATTATTGTTGTAATTGTTAGTGCAAAGTGGGCCATAATGTTATAATTAGTTCCTTATTCAAAAGTTGTTACTAGCCAGTGTAGACCGGAAGTGGTGTTTAATTATAGAGTGGGAATCAACTGGGCACGTTCCCTTGTAAAGTTGTATTTATGTTTGAACCTCGCCTGAGAAATTTTCTGCATGCTTTCGTTCTGTCAGATTTTGTCCGAGTTGGCCATTGTTATCTTTCAAATTTCATACTTATATAACTGTATACACAATAACTGTCTTTTACATAAATATTGTACAATTACGGGCGCCATGTTGAAAAATACCAACAGCTGATATTACATTTACTTTACGGGCCAGACTTCGTGTTAAGCGAACGATATGATAGTGGTAAGTGTTATCTGAAATAAATACTCTGAAATGGTTATCAAAAAAAAACTTATTATTATTAGCAGAAAGTTTTACATATATATGTGACTCTACCATGTGCCAAACACGCACGTTACTAGGCTTCGGGGCCTATGTATATTTAATTAAACATCCTGAAAATTGAACCTTGGAAATATAATAAATATATAACAAACATATAGTAAAACCAAAAACACATTTAAGATATATATGTATGCACAACCCAGCACTTAGAAATTGTACACTCGCCCTCTCACTCTCTCTCTCTCATTCTGGTACAATTACTTTTTAATGAGCTCATTTTATTAAAATTTTAAAGACTTACTGTATTGAATTTACTTTGAAATTTTTATTTTGGTCATTTTTGTGAAATTAAGTTTGATTAATAGTATATGCTGTTGTTGGAACGTTCTCACCAAATTTATCGTACAAGTCTCATCGCACATCTAGGGTCGTCACTATCTGCACAATCGGTAAAGTTTTACTCCGCTTTACGGCCCCACCGTCGTGTCGGCCCACGAAAACACCTCGGACTGATTCTATACGCGAGATTCCTTATGGACGATCCATCGGCCGATGACACCTATACGATGACAGTCTATTAACGTCCGTCACAACATTTTCGATATTTTATACCGTTTATTAACCATTTTTAGTGGTATAAAAGTTAAAATTCACTCTTCGTGAAAGAGTTGCCGGCCGGCTGCGATCACGTTCCCTGTTGAAATGACACAGATTCTTTGTCACAAATGTCTGAGGTGGGGTGAAGCTACGTCACCCGGCTATTGTCTGGTTGTTGACAGCATCGTGTTGTTTATGGAAATAAATTCCTGGCCGCTGACGTCATTAAGGATCGTCGCTTTTATGTCAATAAATGACATACTATTTTTTGTGAGGCTTCACGTTTTTTGCTATGAAACAGTCCGAATCCTGGCAAATATTATATAGTCCACTCACGGTATATTTATAAAGATTATTAACTGTTTATTTAATTTTGACCAAATTACTACAAATGAAGGAATACAATATTTATGGTTTTTTATACCATATTTAGGTTGATTAAAAATTGTACCATAATTGTACCATTACAAAACCCCCTCAATGAAAGATTTTGTGTCGAAGCATAAAAACTTTCATTGACCCTTTCATTCTTCCTAAAGGGATCAGCCAGGATAGGTCGCCACAACCCCCTTACAATTTATATAAAAGATAATAATAACTCCCCCTTGGTCTGATGATGATGACAGTACCTACATGACCTTACTGGACTTCTCCTTCGAGATCCCAACACCATAAGGCCACTTAGGCTCATAATGCCCCAGCTCTGACGCGCTGGCCAGCTCAGGACCGCTGTCATATCACCAAACACTGAAACAATAAACGAAAAATCTCAAAATAGTGACTTGATGCACTGGGTTTGCTTGATATACCACTAAAATCTAGTTATAAAACTTATACTACTAAAAACGTAACTCCCAAGAATTATATAGAATTTCCTTTCTCAATATGGACTACCCTGAATTAATAAATTGTTTCGATTTCCATCGATAATATTTACCTCTTTCCATTTTATAATTAGTATAATTATAAAAGAAACACATTGATATAAAAGAATTACATTATAATTGAAAATATGGAAATTCCCCTATAAATCTCCCAAACATGGAGGAAAAAAATTATAGAAAAACAAAATAATTAATAAATCTGTATGGTATTATTTATTCATAAATCTTATTGAATTGTTAAATTAAAATTATTATTATTATTCTTATTATTATTAACAGGTAATAGTTGGCGCTGTTAATAATATTTACCCCTCATTCTCCTCCACACACACACTATTGCCTATGCATGTTAAAATTTCATAACATAATACATAATACATGATAATACATTGATACATTAATTATATTAACACATTTAATACATTGGAATGGTTAATTCATATTTAATCTGATTAAAATTTGCATTATAAGATATGCACTAACATTTGCATAATTTATTTAAAGTTGCATTTAAGTTAAAAAATTACAATTTCAGTTAATTAATTACTTAGACATCAATTATAATTATTAATTTATAAAATTCATTTCAAATTTATTATTAATATTCATATTATTAATATTATTATTTCATTATTCATTTTTCATTACCTTTCTATTCTGAGTTTTCTACCTCACTAACTACCTAACCTTTCACCTTCTATCATTGTTTAATCTGGATGACTCCTATATTCACTATGCTTTTATTTATTATAATCTTACTCACCTTCTTCTAACTGACCACCAAATTTACCTTTCATGACACCAATATCTCAATTATAAACACCTTTACTAATTTCATTTAAATCCTATGGCACCGCTCGTCTTTGCACAGAGATGGGTGTTCCCTAACTGGCTATATACATTCATAATATTTTGCCCTTCCAAAATTTCGGCAAACACTCCCTTAAACTACGCTATTACCTGCCACAACACTATAAGTTGGCTACTCCTTATCACCTCACCCCCACTACAACATATCATTAACAACAAATATATGTTTATACCTTTACTTTATTCACCTTTACAAATAATCACGAACTACTGTGTCCCTAAATATCTAATAATTCTCTTTGTATTATTTACTTCAAAATTCTTAACTATCTAACTCCCATGTCATTAATTAATTAACTCACCTACCTTTATCTATACCCAGGCTCTATCCCTGTTTAAACACTTACTGTAATCATTGACAATTGTCTTATAAATTCATCTCTCACCTACTCATAACAATACCTCTCAAAATTCAAATATATATATTCTTACTTATTACATTATTATTCATAAGGAATTACCTTCATTACCAATTAATTAATAATTTGACTTCATTAAAAACTTTCTATTAATTAATAATTTACTTCTGTTATAAAGGTAGCACAACTTTCTTTTGTACTATTTTAATTAAGTAATAAAGAATGATTACTCTTTAATTGTTATTCCATTATTTAAAAAAAATATTATTATTAAACATGTTAATTATTAAAATACATAATAATACATACTGGTGTACATAAAATATACCTGTAATACAACATCAAAATTACATAAATACATGGATATATAAATACATATAAAACAATGAAAAATATACACTCCAACTCATTATTTTGTTATTTATCAAACTCAGTCCATAGCAGTCCAATTCAATACCACTGTTCACATATATTTAATGTTCATTACACAATTGAAACACTTTACCCTCCATCGTTGAATAACATCCGAATCTTAGGTCTATATAATTTATTTTTTAATAAATAAATTTTATGATTAGAAATATTATATTCATATATCAGACAACTATCCAATAAATGTATCAAGTCACGATCGAGTAGGGTTCCGTTTATCTCAGTAATGTCATATGTTATTAATTGGTTATTTATTTTATAATTATCCTCATAATTTTTTACCACAGGTAAGTACTTAATACCATTATCATCATTTATTGTTATTTCAATTTCATTGTTACTATAAAGTAAGTGTTCATTATTTTCATATACCATATCTATGCCTAACCTTTCTGCCAATTCTCTGTAATTTCTATTTACTTTAAAAAATTTTATTACTTTCTTTTTCTCACAATATCTCTCTATACTTTCTTTCTTAATACATTTCTCTCCATAACACCAAAATACACTCTCTCTCTCCAAATATGCAGGGGTCCCTAACATAAAATTATTGCACCACTTATTAGGTACACAAAAACACCAAGAAACTTTATTTGTAGACCTATCGTCTCCCAAATATAAATTGAAGGAACTCTTATCCTTACAAAAAATACGTGAAGACTTTTCTTCACCCCCTAACACAACATCAAAAGAAAATTCTACCCCCTGCACTCCTTGTACAAAAATACTTTCTCTCAACTCTCTTTCTGACTCAATATACTCAAACACTTCATTATCACTCATAATACTTTCATTATCATTTTCTAACATTATATTCTTACTACCTGTAATATTCTTACTATCTGTAAATTCATTATTCACATTATCATTGTTGTTTACGTTATTAGTCAGTACTTCATTTTTCTGGGTACTATTTACCTTCTGGGTTTCTAATTGACTTAAATTCTTGTCTAATTTTGTGATGACCTTGTCAAACTGCTTAATTAGCTTATCGTGACCTATTTTAATTTCATTTTTTAGTTAATTGAAATTAATTCTAATTTTATCATTTTGCTCATCAAATTTGTTATTAAAACTACTTTGAATCTCTTTAATTTCGCTTTTTTGAACATCGAATTTAAAATTCATATCTTTAAAATTGCTACACATCATGTTATATAGACGTGTTAACATTTCGTCTGTTTTGTTTTCATGAAGTGAGATGGAGGTTACTTTTTCTGTCTCTACATTTTCGGTCGTACTCGCCTCGCCAACCTGACTAATTGGGGTTAATTGAACATCCATCTCACTCATAACTGTTTCGTCAGTGAGGCTGACTTTTTCAGTTTTATCTTCATTAGTATTCATGTTTGCAATTTATAATACAGGCATGCATCCAATAGTATAACCTAACTTCGTAAAATTTGGTTATGTTTACGTATTAAAATTTCTTTATTACCTCAGATAACTCTTTCCACTCTCTTCGTAGGCTTACCCCACATAAAATTATATTATATAGAGTCCCTGTTCGCAGGCGACCATATGTTATCTTTCAAATTTCATACTTATATAACTGTATACACAATAACTGTCTTTTACATAAATATTGTACAATTACGGGCGCCATGTTGGAAACTACCAACAGCTGATATTACATTTACTTTACGGGCCAGACTTCGTGTTAAGCGAACGATATGATAGTGGTAAGTGTTATCTGAAATAAATACTCTGAAATGGTTATCAAAAAAAAACTTATTATTATTAGCAGAAAGTTTTACATATATATGTGACTCTACCATGTGCCAAACACGCACGTTACTAGGCTTCGGGGCCTATGTATATTTAATTAAACATCCTGAAAATTGAACCTTGGAAATATAATAAACATATAACAAACATATAGTAAAACCAAAAACACATTTAAGATATATATGTATGCACAACCCAGCACTTAGAAATTGTACACTCGCCCTCTCACTCACTCTCTCTCATTCTGGTACAATTCTTTTTTAATGAGCTCATTTTATTAAAATTTTAAAGACTTACTGAATTGAATTTACTTTGAAATTTTTATTTTGGTCATTTCTGTGAAATTAAGTTTGATTAATAGTATATGCTGTTGTTGGAACGTTCTCACCAAATTTATCGTACAAGTCTCATCGCACATCTAGGGTCGTCACTATCTGCACAATCGGTAAAGTTTTACTCCGCTTTACGGCCCCACCGTCGTGTCGGCCCACGAAAACACCTCGGACCGATTCTATACGCGAGATTCCTTACGGACGATCCATCGGCCGATGACACCTATACGATGACAGTCTATTAACGTCCGTCACAACATTTTCGATATTTTATACCGTTTATTAACCACTTTTAGTGGTATAAAAGTTAAAATTCACTCTTCGTGAAAGAGTTGCTGGCCGGCTGCGATCACGTTCCCTGTTGAAATGACACAGATTCTTTGTCACAAATGTCTGAGGTGGGGTGAAGCTACGTCACCCGGCTATTGTCTGGTTGTTGACAGCATCGTGTTGTTTACGGAAATAAATTCCTGGCCGCTGACGTCATTAAGGATCGTCGCTTTTATCTCAATAAATGACATACTGTTTTTTGTGAGGCTTCACGTTTTTTGCTATGAAACAGTCCGAATCCTGGCAAATATTATATAGTCCACTCACGGTATATTTATAAAGATTATTAACTGTTTATTTAATTTTGACCAAATTACTACAAATGAAGGAACACAATATTTATGGTTTTTTATACCATATTTAGGTTGATTAAAAATTGTACCATAATTGTACCATTACATCATGACTTGTTCGACTTCTGCATACCATGTTATCCAATGACCTTCTGGTTTTGACGTGATTATGTGGTTCATTTTAATTTGAGTATTGAGCAATTGCTTAATAGGGGAGTTACCCCGGAATAAATTCTTGAATTAAATTTTGTTTGACTAGAATGCGTGACTATGGTCAGGCCAGGCACCCTTCTCATTGATTTTATGTATTGGTTTCAGACATGATTTTTCATTTTATAAAACTCTTAGAATTTTGAGAAACTTCTGAAAGGACGATTAATGCTTATACTTGTTTGTTCGGTGTTATGGTTTGTAATTATTCTGGTGTTGCGTATATTGTGTGTTTTTATAGGTGTTTTCTTACCAGTGATATTTACGGCATCAGTGTTATATGTTTTCTTGTTCGGAATTAGAGGAGCTTGCTCTGCTTTTCGGATTATTTTTTCCTTTCTCTTGCTTCGTTAGGGGACCCTGGGATCACTTGAAGCTATTCAAGTTCTTCCGTTCTATTGTTGAGATGTGGTGTTGAATTATTGTTTTTGTTCTTTTTTGCAATTACGGAAAGTTGATGGCCGACACAATAATTAGATTTGGGTGGTATCATATGGAGCGTCGGTCAAAGATGTTCATTGGTAGTAGTTGTTCATTTGAAAACGATTGGGCAAATTTGCTTGGATGGAAAGTATTTTAAAGTTGTTTGTCGGGTACTGTGTTGACTTTTCTTTTCTTGAACAGTTTTGTTTGTGGTGCAAATAAGTGATGTGTTATCCGTGGTAAAATTGGTCAGACTTGTTGAATATTAATTATGGTGAAACGGTTTTAAGGTACTCAGAGAAAAAATGGCTGCTAATAAAAACCACTCGATAAACAGAAATTGGTCAATACCTTCCCAGTTGTTTTAGCGTTTGGTCTGATACATGCTGCATTCTCACGTGGTCTCCCGTCGGGATGAGGTTGGGCAATTCTGGTTGTTCTGTAAAGAAGTTTACCTCCCCCTTTACTCATGTATTAAGGTTAGTTAATAGATGGATCAATTTGGAGTTAAAATTCGCGTGCCCTCGGTCGATCTCCCACTGCTTTCTTTATCGGGGCTAGCCTCCCTAGTGTAGGGGAGATGACCACCCATATATCAAGGTTGAATTTGCCTTGTTCGGTAGTATATGAGTGGTCGGTCCAAGAGGTGGATAGTGATTGAGAAGGTAAGCACTCACATATCAAGGTTGTAATACCTTGTTGGGCTTCTGGCATGAATATGTGAGTGGTAGTAGGTAGTGTCACCAGTGAGGGTGACGTGGGGGTGGCCCCCGTGTGATGTTGTATGTGGGGGAGTCATAAGGGGTTTTGACTGTTGTTTGGTCCTGAAGGGGGATAGATGTTGTCCTGTTTAGCTATTGATTTGGGGTCTCAGTTTTGTTTGAGTTTAGGAGGTCAGAACTCAGAGGAGCTAGCCCGATTCTTGCCTTTCTTCTTTTTCTTCTGTTTCTTGTCGCTGTATGCAGACCAGGGCCCGGTCAGCATGCAGTACCACATACTTATACATATACACACTCAGGCACACATACACACACACTCCAATTCTTCCTTCTTCTTGTTTCGTTTTCTCTCTGAGCCTCTGTCTTCCTAAGAGCGGCATATTGTGCTGAGATTCCCCAAGGCAGCCAGGAGATCTGTTTGTAATGATAGGCTAGCCAAGTGGCTACGGTTTGATTTTTTCTGGGGAAACCAGGTTGCCCTTTTGGGGTGAGGGTGTGCCGAGGCAATTTTAAATTTAAACTCCTCGGCAAGTTTTTTTAAACGTAATTCACTCTGGTCAAGACTGGCGGACTAGATCGATAGGCCATGGCCGTCAGTGATAATGTTATTTAGTCAAACTGTCACCGTGACTTTGTGCGGCGACGTTATTCAGGAGGCCGTGCCGCGCTGGGGCGAAGTAAGATAGCAGCGGCGACTAAATCGAGGTTGCCGCTGGTGAGCGGCAATGCAATAATTCAGGCCGTTTTAACCTTGCAGTTAAATGTAACTCAGCTGATTGCGGTTGGACAATTTGTAACAAGTTTTTTTCTGGACCGTCCTGTGTTCCTGGAATGTGTGATCAGTTCTCATTTTTCTTCCATGCACTGATGTGGTGAGTTGGTCCGACAGGTTGGATGCAGACTTCTAGATCTATCATGTGCGAGTAGAAAATAGTAAAGTGTCTCAGGGTCCCCGCCCCAGTCGGGAGAAAGGTTCGTGGATGACGACTACAACACCTGTCACCTCTGTAGAGCTATGCTAATATGCTCCCCCAATGCCATCAGATCCAACCCAGGAACGCCAAGGAACACCCAGGAATACACATCGATGCTCAACCACTACCATGAGCGAGAACGTCATGTGAAGAAGTGAGCAGACTCCTCTACTGACCAGGACCACATCAGCATCCATCATATGTATCACAGGACTCAGTAATTATTACAAACGCAGGTGGGAGAATTCCAGTTAATTCTAATTGTCATACAACAACACTATACTGATTTCAAGGAAGAAACGTACATATATATATATATATACTTTTTAAATATTGATAGTAAGCAACATTTTGTCAAATCCATGCTATTTGGTATCCAAGCCACTATATGTATATCAATAGTAAAATAGTTTTACATTTTTTTCTTTTCCGTCTGGTGGCCTTTACCCTTTATGAATATCTACGCGTTTCGGGACATATGTCCCATCATCAGGAATATCCCTTGGTGAAGTTCATCAATTATTAAAATATTAAAAACAACTTTATATACAATTTTACACACATCACATTAAATATAAATATAAAGACAAAAAATATATAAAAACCCCCAAACGTGAGAACACACGCGATATCGCTGGTGCGCACCACGAAATACTATAGTCGACTATCGATATCGACCAGTGATATCGCGTCTGTTCTCACGTTTGGAGGTTTTTATATTTTTTGTCTTTATATTTATATTTAATGTGATGTGTATAAAATTGTATATAAAGTTGTTTTTAATATTTTAATAATTGACGAACTTCACCAAGGGATATTCCTGATGATGTCCCGAAACGCATAGATATTCATAAAGGATAAAGGCCACCAGACGGAAAAGAAAAAAGGTAAAACTATTTTACTATTTATATTTTGTCAAAACCTATCCTGTGTATACATGTTTGCTATTTTATTATTAACTGTTAAAGAACATCCGTTTATCATTTTATTTGTCTACTTCTCATTGCTGATAGTATTGTTAGGGCTTATTGATCAACACTAAATATCTTACCTATGCATGTATATCTATTTTGTCAAAAAAAAATGAACAATAGAAACTGTTATGGCAACATAAGATAATAACATAAGAATTCAATTTGTTAACTGATGTATTGATAATTGCTATTTTCAATTAATTCAATTTGTTGAGGAAACACTAATAAAAAAGTTGTTATTGTTGAATAAGCGTTTTATTGCAAGTCCTGCCACAATGGGTTCCAGCACATTTTTTTCTTCCGTCTAGGTAAAATGCTTAGTTTTAAATTTTAATGTAACGGCCGTAGTCGTTACAGATCTCAGTAGATTTATTGTCCATTGTGAAGGAACTTTGTTATTATATAGGCCTTACACTGTTTCGTTACGGTCTGTAAAGAAGAATATGAGTAACATCAAGAGTGCCTGCTGAATTTTAATGGTGTAACAATAATTGATTCCCCATTTGTATGCCAAATTAGACATATCTGAAGTTATTACCAACGAGATGAATTTAGTAATGAATGACACCATTTTGTTTTGAAACTATTTGAGTATCAGCGAATTAAAAACAAAATGTGTACTGTGCAAGTCCAAATGGATTCTAAGTTGGTTTTAAAAACAATCAATTTTATTGTAAATTAATAATAATTTAATCTCACTTGATAACCACAGTTTGTGTCCCAGAAGCCAATACAAACTGCTAAGTTCTCTGTTTAATTGCACATGCTTTATCAGATATTTTTTCTACATGAATGCTCAAATGTCTAAAACCCTCTGATAATAGAATTGGGTAACTGTTTAATATTATTGGAGGACACGTTCATTGACTTTTATTCACCTTTTTATAGTGTATTCAACTGTATAGAATATGATATCCTACTTGGCATTGAGCAACTAATGCTTTTGCTGAATTGTCTGCAAGTGTTTTACATATGTTACCAACATACAGAGTATCGGCCATGTCCTTGAAGAACTTCAGCACCAACAGAAAATAGTTGTGACATTGTGTCTTCAAATTTAACTTCTAGGTTTGAATTTATCGTACATATAATGTATCACTGTTATAATATATTCAGTATATTAAGGTTCACCATAAATCAGTTTCACTATTGATTTGATATTTAGTAGGAATAAACCTGTTTTAGTACCAAGCCACGTGTCCGTTAACTATATGAAAAATATATTGTACTAACCATCTGTGACTTCTCGTATATGATCCTTTCCTATTGCGACATGTTTCGGGACACTTGTCCCATTTTCAAAGCATAAAATTTGTAGCACATATCATTCACTGATATACTTGTTAAACGTTAAAATCCATGCGTTATGATGACCACAAATAAGCACATTTTAACACAACGAACTATATTATTTTTTTGTAACATGAATATGCACATTGGGCAAACAATGAATACTGCGCAGTGACCCGCCGCGCATTAACCACAATTGATTCTTGTTATCTTAGTATCTCAACACGGTGTTGTACAATATACTAGATTTGTATAATAACTGGTCATTCAAAATGTGTGGCTTAGTACTAGTGTCCCTGAACACTTTGTACACCTCAAATTCCTAGAGTGCGTTCATATAACGACCCCTACTGCAAAAGTGGAGGGGTTTTTAATTGGTTCCAAAATCGGTGTAATTATGATTTTCATTAATAAGATGTTTGGCGAATTTTGATTTGATGTTAGTATCTCAACGCGGTGTCGTACAATATATTAGATTTGAATAATAACTGGTCGTTCAAAATGTGTGGCTTGGTATTCAACTGTATACGCTTTCTATGTGGGCCAGACAGGCCGTGGTTTCCTCAAAAGATTTAACGAACACAAACCACCCACTATCTGTCGCAACTATGATACCATCAAATCAAAATTCGCCAAACATCTTATTAATGAAAATCATAATTACACCAATTTCGGAACCAATTTAAAACCTCTCCACTTTTGCAGTAGGGGACGTCATATGAACGCACTCGAGGAATTTGAGGTGTACAAAGCGTTCAGGGACACTAGTACCAAGCCACACATTTTGAACGACCAGTTATTATTCAAATCTAATATATTGTACGACACCGCGTAGAGATACTAAGATAACAAGAATCAATTGTGGTTAATGCGCGGCGGGTCACTGCGCAGTGTACACTGTTTGCCTGATGTGCATATTCATGTTACAAAATATAATATAGTTCGTTATGTTAAAATATGCTATTTGTGGTCATCATAACACATGGATTTTAACGTTTAACAAGTATATCAGTGAATGATATGTGCTACAAATTTTATGCTTTGAAAATGGGACAAGTGTCCCAAAACATGTCGCAATAGGAAAGGACATCATATACGAGAAGTCACAGACGGTTAGTACAATATATTTTTCATATAGTTATTGATTTGAATTGATATAACAAAGAATTACTGGTACCTTACATTAGAGGTACATTTAAAAGACCAGTGTTGGGATTATCTGTAGCAGCATTGATTGGAAGGTTACATTGTAATTATAAATTTAAATAGATATTGGTATAGAAGAAACACAAGTAGACAGTATGGCTGGGTAACTAAGCAACAGGTTTACACTCCATTAAAAAGGTTATGCTGTCTGACTAGATAAGTGAGGACCCCCTCCCTCCAGATCAGTTTTGTCAATTTCCATTTTTATTATAAAACCCTACAGTTACTAAACATTTATTTCAAACTTAAGTCAAGTCCCAATTGTCTGGTGTACTGGAGGTTATGAGACTCATGTTTAATCCATAACCGTGTGCAATCTGCTCAGTTTTTTCCCTAACAATCATATTGTGTGTAAAATAAATTAAGTTTGAAAGAAAAATAAATGTGTAGTACTGAAATCTACTTATACCAGTACTGTTTATTGAAGAACATACCTTTTATTCTCTGATACTTGGAATAATAATAAGGTGAAATACTAAACGTTAATGAAAATGACTTAAGTTACAGGTAATACGCTTATGTTATATTTAAATTTGTTTAAAATAGCTTGTAATTGATTTTAATTTTTGTTGCCAGCTTTGTTAAATTAATGGTTAAATTTTGTCTAATTGGCTAATTTTGTTCATTGGATGATTGGCAGACCTTTGTTTTGTGAGAGATTCTTTCCTCTCTTGACTTCTATCATTTACTCTTTTTATAGTATTTTGAATTCATTTTCGTGCATTTCATCTTGTTCTGATCTGCCACATTTAAACAGCAAACCAAAGTCAGGAGTCGGCTGTGTTGAATCTACACTTGACATGTACCAAGAAAAATAACATTTTACAACAAGAATGTATCTTATATTTATTACAGTGTTTTGACAGATTTCCATACTGTTGTCTGCAGATTTATAAAATATTGTTGAAGCTGAAATAATAAAATATGTCATTAAGCACCCCCCCCCACACAAAGGTGTTAAAATGAACATTTATTGGAATACTTATTAGCAATTTTTTAGGTAAAGCCCATGAAAGTTGTAATGAAGAATAGCTGTAAAACCAAACACAATGTTGTGTTTAAAATATTCAAACACATTCAAAAATGTAGTACATGGATAATTCAAAGGGAGGAAGCAAGAAGTAATAATATAAATAAAGAAGAAAAGTCAATTAAATCAGTCTTTCTCTAAATGATGCCACAAATGAATTCAGCATAGAACTTCAAAAAGTCTCTACTCAGTACTACAGTGCTTGTTAGTGACTGTGCAGTCAATATGACTACAAGATGGTATTGGAAAGTTACCAGACTTAGCCTATAAAAATGAATTTCCTTACTCTTTTATAAATGGCCACTATCACCTTCAAAATAGTTCTTTGGGAGTGTATACTGTATATAGATTCTAGTGCATCTTCCACTCTTGAAAAACATAGACAAAGCAGCAGCATTCATTATTACAAAAGGTGTCAAAGCAACGGCCTTCCATCTTCAGTTTCATTTTGTGAAACAAAGCAGTCATGGTGGGGCTACATCCAGTGGGTATGGATGTTATGGAACAACTGCCATGTTGTTTTTTTATAAAAACTGTGTTGTTTTGAGGAACATGTATTGTCATGGTGTAACAGTCAGTTTTGTTATTTACACAATTCCAGATAAAACATCACAGTAAAAGTCAGAATTCACCATAGTGCCAGGTGGAATAAATTCTCACTGAACAATGCCTTTGATGTCAGAGCACACGGTGAGCTTGCATTTTGTTCTGCTTCTGAACTGCTGCTCATTCTTCACTTTTAGTGCTTCCACTGCAGTAACTGTAATTTTGTCTCTGGTTTGTGGCTATAAAACCAACTTTCATCTTGGTTTGGACCATAGAGATGAAAGTAGGATCAAAGCTGTTATGAAGCTCATGGCACATATCAACACACCACTGCTTTTGATCGAATGACAAGACCTGCAAGGCAGTCTTCCATAGCAACACAACGCATGCCTAAATTTTCAGTTAAATTTTTTTGGCGGGTTCCATAACCTATTCCAACAATGTCACACAATTCATAGATTGTTTGGTGACAATCCTCATGGATGAGTTTGCCAGTTCTTTCCACATTTAGTGGTGTTTTCCTTGCGGAAGGTTGTCCTGGATGACCACTGTCTTCAACTGGCAACTGTCTCCCTCTTGAAATGAGCCTGTCACTCAATTTTATAGATTGTTTTAAAATGATTTATAGGTTACAAAATCTGGACCTGGGGGCTATTATATGAAATGTTACAGTGATTAATATTTTACAATTTTTATAATACCAGTATTACATTCCTTATATTGATATATTGTTATTTATAATTATATATTATTTTTTTAATTAATTGATTATCAGCTTTTGTTATAAAACAAATAAACAATAATAAGGGAGATAGTTAAACATGCACTTCACCTGAATGAACATGTGCATGTGAGTGTGTATATGATCCAAACAAATTTGTTTCTTATTCATGTGGTTTTAATGTAGTTATTTTTCAAAATTATGATTGTTTCAATACTAAAATTCTGTATCATAATGGTTTCCCCAACTATAATGTATGGATCTGGACAATAAGCCAGATAAGAAGAGTTGAGACAGCAGTAATGAGACTTGTAAGACCATTGGCTAGGAACAGAGAGTGTGACCTGAAATCAGAGGAGAACTGGGAGTTGAGATCATTACAGAGAAACTGGAGGAATAAGAACAAAGTGAGAAAAAGATCAGTGTTTGAAGATCATAGTCCTAAATTATATATATCTTTAAGACGTATAAGCCACACAAAGAAAAAGAGTTGGCTGCCATTTGAAGAGGTGGTTATAACAGTTGTATACAAGTATACTGCATGAAATGAGAACAGACACAATTGTCTAAGCTGATGTTGGTTGGTCACTAATGATGATGACAGTGACAGCTCATGATTAGTGAAATGAATGGGGCATACAATGGGCCACATCTAAGGGGGAGGGGCACAAATCTTTATCAATGTCATTATTATTTGCACAAACTTGTATAACTCTGAATTTTGAATGTTATTTTTAATATTAAAAAAACAGTTATACCAACGCCTTTAAGCAATTCCCACCATAATTATTATATGGTGGTATTACATACCCACTCTGAGTACACTCTATTATTTACTTTTATTAAGGATATAATTAAATAATCAGGCTATATAGAATTTCAAAAATAACTATAATCATGTGATGACATGATTAACATCATAAACATTATAATGACTAAATTTGTATTTTGTTACTATGTATACTAAAAAGCATAAAACTTACCAAGTGTATAGTAGCACAGCATGTTATGGTGATGAAATAGCATACAGTTTACTAAGTAGCTCCAAAGTTAGCATAGTTATGTGGTGTTCCGACAGTATTCACAGACTGTATGCTACAAGAAGGCTATGCATGCCCATTCACACAGTCTCTCTCTCTCTCTCTCTCTCTCTCTCTCTCTCTCTCTCTCTCTCTCTCTCTCTCTCTCTCTCTCTCTCTCTCTCTCTCTCTCTCTCTCTCTCTCCCTCTCCTGGAGAGTGACAGGATGGTGTAAGACATCATCTCCAGCGTGTAACACAAGAGTAGAAAAAAGGATCAGTGTATTAAAGTGACAATTATAGGTTTTTAAAAATTATAGTTTTATTTACAGGTCAACAACTAAGCTCCTCTGTGAGCCATCATCTGTACTATTGTCATCACCACCTTCGTTCCTAATCTCAGACATTTCTGCGATAATGGTAACATTCTCATCTCCAGTCTGCTCCACCTCGATGTACTCTTTGTTAATGTAACAGAATGCCGCTGTGCTGATAATTGCGAGAGGTGTTAAGATTGCAAGGTACGTGCAAAGAAACCAATGACCTCCAAAACAGTAAAAGATGGCAGTGGTTACTCCCTGAAACAGTAAAGTATAAATAGAAGATGATTAACTTGAATTGAGGCATGAAAGTTAACCAAGCACAAGTATTTGTTATATTTTAAGACCTTGGTATTTTTAAAATAGTGTTTCTGTTAAAAAGATTAAATATTTTTATTTTGGTTAGTGAAGTATTGTTACCGATAAGAAAATGCCAACTCCCACAAACAGAGTTGTCAAGGTGATTGAAACTATTGTCTAGGCCATTAGGTAATGGTCTAATATTATGATGTAACAAAAAGCTGTCTTCTGTTTGCCACCTTGGTCAGCCTCAGAAGTTGGTTGTAGAAGAGCATGCATTTGTCTAGTGGAGGCCATACAGTTTTGTTTATGGAGACCCAGGTCCTGTCCTCGACTTGTTGGTACTTTCCTCAGTTGCAGAGGGAGGTGACTGAAATATTTAAGCACGGTGATGTAAATATCTATAGATGTGAAGGTCGAGCAGGGCTGTAAGGATATGTATGATGAGACGTCATTGAGGTTTACATGCTATGAGCTACTGGTAAGAGATTGTGCCATGTGGTCTTGTCCATAAACAAATTTTTCACTATTATGGGCTATTACAATAGCATGCTCATACTAGCTCACACTAGGAGAGTATTTGCTGAGGCTATTTCCAGGAATGAACTGATCCTGACTCTGACTCTGGGCTGTGTGGTTGTGTATCGCAGAGGTGCAGATGAATTTAGGAATCTGAGTTCTGAGCTATCTTATGGAGCACCTGCCTCATGGCACTGCTCAAGTATGGCGATCTTTTTCTGTAGCAGGCCTTGAATAGATGTGTAGTGACTGACTCTGGGCAGTGTGGTTGGGTGTCGCAGAGATGTACCACAAAGGAATCAGTTCCACTGCCTTCAGGAGCTCCTGTCCCATAGGACGATTTGCTCTGTAGCAGGTCATTCTCAGCTGTTGTGCTAGCCTACACTAGCACAGTATACACTGAGGGTGTTTCCACTAATCATCTGGACATATATGGAACCTGCCCAGACCCAGCCACTAGAAGACTGTCTGGGAACCCCACCGCATGTGCATAAAATCAGCATGCAAGCTGCCTGAAGGTGTCATCTAAGGACCGGACGCCAAGTCCTCTCCTTAGAAAGCGAGATGAGGACCGGCAGGGGACTTTGGCTGCTAGCCGAAGTCCCCTATTGAGGACACTTTGCAACTTCTTGGCATGTTGGCAGGCAACCCCAGACCGGGCAAGCCTATGTTAAGACCAGCACCAAATACACGCCAGCGATTATTTTGCCCAGTTTCCTGGTCATGGCTGAGCTGATCAGGACTGGAAACAGTAAGATCAGATGGGTGGATGCTTGTTTGAGAACTCTTTGAGTGTGGGTACACCAGATGAACTGATGGTCGAGGTACTTCACCTCATTGGACCAGCGAAAGTACGTCCTACTGATGCGTAGTTGCTTAAGTGGGTTCTTCCCTTGCTTAGAAAATAGGATGGCTACACACTTGGTAGCATTTAGAGACACCCTCCGGTTATCAGTCCAGTCCCCGAGCAAGTTGAGCTGGCACTGAGTTGTAAGACGGCTGTAAATACACCCGTGTATGCCACAAATAGGGTCACCTGGACTGCAAGCTGTCTCAGCACATCATTGACATATAGACCGAGAACCGAAGAGGGCCAAGAACACTACCTCGGAAGAGACAGAATCCCATACTCTCACTCAGAAGGTCCTCTCCATCAGAAAGCTAGCGATCAGATGAAGGTAGCAGTCTGGGAGCTGGACTTCCCTAACCTTGAATAAAAGCCTTAATGCCATATGCTGTTGAAGGCTTTCTCTACATTTATGAAACATCCAACAGTCTGTTCTCTCCAACACCTGATGTCCGTGATGTATTCCACCATTCTTATCATCAGCTGATCAGTGGTGGAATGCCCCACACGGAAGCCAAACTGTTCGGGGACCAGCACGTCAAAGTCTATTAGATAGTCTCGTACACAACATTATATAAGACACTCAAAAACCTTGGATATAGTGGAAAGTAGGCTGATGGGCCGGAGGTTGTCGGGGCAGGAAGCATCCTTTCCCTGCTTCGGGATCACGAAGACTGTTGGCTTTCACCATTTCTTGGGAAAATATTCCTGTCTAAGACATGCGTTGAACAGGTCAGTCAAGAATTGGGCTCCAGGATCTGGGAGAAGACGTAGAGTGGTGTTCGAAACACCATCCAGACTTGGAGCTTTTTTTGGCTGAAGTTCAGCAGAATAGATGTGAAGAGACCCTGACCATCAATAACTACAATGAATCCTAGTTTATTCTTTAGCGGGCATTAAGACACCTAGTTTCTGCTCCTCTGAAAGTGGTGTCAGAGGACCAAAATGTGGTAGGTATGACCAAAATGCCTGGCGTTTCATGGATAAATGAAAATATTAGACCACACCTAATAGTTAACAGTTCCAATCACTATTGTAAACCATCTTTACAGTTTTTGGATTCATAAAATTTATAAAATATATGTTGATTTCTATTATTTTTTTAACTGTTTTAACCTTTTGTATGTTACTTCTTAGATACTGGACTTGATATGTTATATACTTGTAATATCGTAATGCATGTGCAGCAGTAACAAAGGTGTCAATGGAAAAACTAAAAGTGACACGTATCACTAGATCAGATTTCCACCTTAGTACTGCTGTAAGCAGCACGAACAAAGGTATCAAAGAATTAACTGAGATCAATTCATCAGAAATTCAATCTCTAGGTCAAGTTTCTATGGGATTATTGATAATTGGTATGAATATACTATTTGCAGTTAGAATGCTAATGTCTGTTACAGACTTCTGTTAAGCAATTTGTGAATGACAGAATGTTAACAAACTCCTATTAATAATATTATAATAATTATGGATTCATAGTTACTTACCGTTTGAGCGAGGTTAACTGTTCTCTGTTTACATTTTTGTTCAGGCGCCATGTTGGTGTTATCAACCTTACGTATTTGATATTATTCGGGTCCAAGGTTCTTATAAGCGAGGCTGAGACTGAACGGTTACCAGAAATAACGGACAATGACAGCATTTGTGTTAAAATAAATGTTTTTTTTTTTATTGTATCATATTTGCATAATTTGTCTTCTAAACATCAAAATGGCTACAGGCATATTACATAAAGCAAAATGGCGTTCCTACTTCCGCCCCTCTACACAATTAATAATTCTTTTTGATTACCCTACATATTAATTTTATTTCCCCAAAAGATTTTAAAATAAGCTGCAGCTCGACTAAACTGATCATTAAAACTTTAACATGACTTCTATAAACAATTAAATAAGGAACACAAACCAACGCTTCATGGCGTCTCGCCATTTTAATATTCGGCCTTGCATTTACTCAACTACACACACACTCATTCGTTTTCTTTAAAGCATTAACAATTTGGATTGAATTGATCTTTGAAAATTGAGCTCAAAACTTATTTTGATATGTAAAAAGGGATTAGTGCACTTTCCTGTTACTGATGTGGCGTAGTCCTTTTTGGGAACCTCCTCTTCGCCGGCTTGTGTTTTTCTTTTGTTGTTTTATTGCATACTGACGTTAGTGATGTTTGTTACTGCACTGAATTTACACTCTGTTTACATTTTTCTCACTAATTAAAATATTGTTACATTTTCTCTGCAATTTGTAGTTTGGCTGGTATTAGTTGCCGGATGACCTTTTGCCAGGTGTTGTCGTCTCGGTTGTAGTATGAAGACTGGGGCGGATGCAATGTCCATTATTTCGTATGTGTGAATGCATCACGTCATTGTTCTTTTGTTTCGAACGGTTCACGCCCTGTTTCATGTCATTGTTTGTTACGTCATTGTTATATTTGTTAATGACGTCCCGCCTTCTGGACCAATGAAAATTGATATTAATAGTCAGTTTGCACTTATAACGCCATCGTGTATGCTCAGCTCCACACGTCCGCTCTTGACCTTGAAATCGTTTCGCTCTGCTGAAATCTGCGTCGTTGTCTTTTTACAAAGGTAAATCGTTCTATCTATGTGTGTATGTGCAAAAATAATGAAATACAATAATTTGATACCACTCATACCATAATTCCGATATCAGAGTTTTCGTACTGGCACAAAACCCCCTCAATGAAAGATTTTATGTCGAAACATAAAAACTTTCATTGCTCATTCACACGTTTTCTAAAAGGATCAGTCCAGATATGTCGCCACAACCCCCTGTAGTGTTAACATAAAAGAAATCTAATCACTTACCCTTGGTCCAATGATGATGCTCGTACCATCTGACCTTACTGGACTTCTCAGGAGAGATCCCAACACCATAAGGCCATTAGGCACTTAACGCTCCTGTTCTGACGCTCCGGCCAGCTCAGGACCGCGGTCACAACACCACCAAACTCTGAAACATGCAATACAAATTTTAAAATAGTGGCCTTATCCATTCCCATATCCACAACTGATGTCTCCCCTTAGATGCATTGGTTTGTGTTTTGAGGCATTGGTTTGCTCCATTAATAAATTTTCAAATAACAAAACAAGATTTAAGATAGAAAAACCCTCTCCATTTTTTAAACATTCCTGCATTTGTAACAGCTCTCTGACTCCAGTCAACCATAATTACTCTCTTTACCACATGAAAATACATTCTTATCCTAAGCAGAAAGCAAATTTTAACCTTTCTAAGCAATAACCACTAACTCTACTATTTTACTTCATATAACCTTGAAACATATACCTATCATGGCAAACAACTTCAAAACTCTTTATTTTCTTTACGCATTTTCTTTATTCTTATTTTCTTTGCAACAGAACTAATTCATTTTTCTTTGTTCAGAACCACTATTCTCTTTATATCTTTAACACATTAGCAAATTTGCCATCGCTACCCCCATAACGACCTCCTAGCCACACACACTATTGTACCATCAACATAATAAAAACATAATAAAACATTGTACATTACACATTAAACACTAACATTGAACAATTCACATTACTTAATTCACATTTACATAACTTGTAGCAAAACTTTACAACATTATTACTATCAACTCTCTATTAACTTTTAAATTAGTTAACATTCATTAGATTCTATACAAAAAATTTTAAATTTATCTTTACCTTTCTGTTACATCACCTTTCTACTATGAATTTTCCCTTTCTAACCCTTTTATCCTTATTAGTTTGGGTGACTCTCTGTTATTCATTATTCTCTATCTTATTTTGGCATTTGTCAATCTAACCTTACTCACCTCTTTTTTACTACTAACAACCGCTTCTAACCATTAACATCTTATGACACCAATATCTCTATAATAACCCCCTTCACAAATCCCATTTAAATCCTCTGGCACCGCTCATCTTTTGTACTAGGATGTGTGTTCCCTACCTGGCCATATCCATCCCTAACCTTTTGCCCTCCACCAAATATCGGCAAACACTCTAACCCAAAATTGCTCCGCCTGCCACAACGCTGCACGTTGATCACTCCCTACACCGGATCCTTACTACAAAATGTCATCATCAACAAATATAATTACCATTCACATTACTCACCTCTCTACATATAATCACTAACTACTGTGTCCCTAAAATATCTAACACCTCTTTATATATTATCTGTATCTCAACATTCTTATTTTCACTAACTCCCATTAACTCTATTTAACTAACTCCAATGCCCTTATTTATCACTATCCCCAAACCTCTTTACAACATTTCACCTTAATATACCACTAGAAAATTCATCACTCATCTACTAACAACAATACCTCTCAATATCCAAATATATCATATGTGTAATCATTTACTAACCATTAGACTCTGAATTCCATAATTAGTTAAAATCATTATCAAACCTAATTACTTATTCTTTAATATTTAAAATTCTACAGTACATGGTTTACATAACAAATATATAAAATACACAACAGCAAAAATACACAAATACATTGACATTAATATACACAAAACTATACAATCCACATTATCATCTTATCATTTACCAAAAATCAGTTTATAAGCAGTCCGTTTCAAAACACTGTCCACATAATTAAATGTTCATAAACACAATAAAATATTTACCCTCCATCGTCGAACAATAATCTTATCTTAAAACTATATACATTGTTTATTATTAGATATTTTATCTTATCATTATACATGTACCAACTATTCAAATTTTTATCCTTTTCCGCAAATTCATATAACTCATGATCGGGTATGGTTCTGTCACCTTCGGTATAATTAATCATAATTAGGTCATTTATAAAATCATTATTTCCCTTATCTCCTACTACTTCAGTTTTATTACAAGGCAAGTATTTACTATATTTATCAATCATCTCTACTCCTAACCTTTCCATAAATTCTTCATAGTCTCTACTTATCTTAAAAATCTCTACCTCTTTCTTTCTGTCAATATATCTCTCACTATCACACCATCTCTCTCTCTTAAAACATCTCTCTCTTTCTACATTTGCAGGGGACACTAATTCACAACTATTGCACCACCTGTGAAGTGCACTACAAAAACCAAGGACAACTTTATTTGTAGACCATATGTCTCCCAAATATACATCGAAGGCACTCTCGTCCTTCCTCAACACCTGTACATCACCCCCTACTTCATCATTAAGGGAAAAATCTACCCCCTGCAATTCCCTTACAATTATACTCTCTTTACACACTCTCTTTAAACCTTCAAAACACACTATCATTTCATTATTATTATATTCTATTCCCCATAAAATTTCCTTGTCGCTACCCCTGTTTACATAATCATTTTCTAATATCATACTTTTATTTATATTGTTACAATTCTCTCCCCTACTTACCTTGTCATCTTTGTTCAATTCTAATTTGTCTATTCCTCTCTTATTTTATAATTCTATCTTGTCTAACCGTGTCTCTATTTCACTTAATCTTTTATCATAATTACAGCTTTGTTCTTTAATTTCTTTTTTGATATCGTTAAATTGTTCATCAAACTGGTTTAATTTATCATTTAATTCATTATTCTGTACTTTCATTAGCTGAAAGGTCTTCTAATGACACTTTATTATTTATACTATGTGTTGAGTTAGCTTGTGGTTCATTTAATAACAGCGACTCTGTTGCTGTATTATGTATGCTAATGCTTTCATTATCTGCCATTTTGGAGTTCTAAATATATATTTGAAATATTACTGTATACTCTACTTAACATAACCTAATCTCTCACTTATCGTGTCACACCTTGATCTAATAACCGTTCTGCCTCTTTTTGCCAGCTTATTTATATAAACTTTATTTATATATTGTCCCTAGTTCGGAAGCCATTTGTTAACAGACTAAATATTAAGTCCCTAGTTCGAGTCGACATTTGTTAACAAACTTACTTTAATAATATTATAATAATTATGGATTCATAGTTACTTACCGTTTGAGCGAGGCTAACTGTTCACTGTTTACATTTTTGTTCAGGCGCCATGTTGGTGTTACCAACCTTACGTATTTGATATTATTCGGGTCCAAGGTTCTTATAAGCGAGACTGAGACTGAACGGTTACCAGAAATAACGGACAATGACAGCATTTGTGTTAAAATAAATGTTTTTTTTTTTATTGTATCATATTTGCATAATTTGTCTTCTAAACATCAAAATGGCTACAGGCATATTACATAAAGCAAAATGGCGTTCCTACTTCCGCCTCTCTACACAATTAATAATTCTTTTTGATTACCCTACATATTAATTTTATTTCCCCAAAAGATTTTAAAATAAGCTGCAGCTCGACTAAACTGATCATTAAAACTTTAACATGACTTCTATAAACAATTAAATAAGGAACACAAACCAACGCCTCATGGCGTCTCGCCAGTTTAATATTCGGCCTTACATTTACTCAACTACACACACACTCATTCGTTTTCTTTAAAGCATTGACAATTTGGATTGAATTGATCTTTGAAAATTGAGCTCAAAACTTATTCTGATATGTAAAAAGGGATTAGTGCACTTTCCTGTTACTGATGTGGCGTAGTCCTTTTTGGGAACCTCCTCTTCGCCGGCTTGTGTTTTTCTTTTGTTGTTTTACTGCATACTGACGTTAGTGATGTTTGTTACTGCACTGAATTTACACTCTGTTTACATTTTTCTCACTAATTAAAATATTGTTACATTTTCTCTGCAATTTGTAGTTTGGCTGGTATTAGTTGCCGGACGACCTTTTGCCAGGTGTTGTCGTCTCGGTTGTAGTATGAAGACTGGGGCGGATGCAATGTCCATTATTTCGTATGTGTGAGTGCATCACGTCATTGTTCTTTTGTTTCGAATGGTTCACGCCCTGTTTCATGTCATTGTTTGTTACGTCATTGTTATATTTGTTAATGACGTCCCGCCTTCTGGACCAATGAAAATTGATATTAATAGTCAGTTTGCACTTATAACGCCATCGTGTATGCTCGGCTCCACACGTCCGCTCTTGACCTTGGAATCGTTTCGCTCTGCTGAAGTCTGCGTCGTTGTCTTTTTACAAAGGGAAATCGTTCTATCTATGTGTGTATGTGCAAAAATAATGAAATACAATAATTTGATACCACTCATACCATAATTCCGATATCAGAATTTTCGTACTGTCACAAGAATAAAGTTAGAATGTTTACAGTTGTCAGTTGTGAGTAATATATTAATACCAAAATGAATTTGAAAATGGAGATTTGTTTATATTTGGTCCTAATGAAATAATAGTATATGCAAAATGAGTAATATACACATTGATTTAATGTAAAAAATTCCTGTTTCCAGGATCGTCAGACAATGTCAAATACAAAACAATATATCTAGAACAAAAGGAGCCATGATAATTAATAGCAGTTGTCCTTATCTGATACAGTTAATAACTCCAAATTGTGAAAGCAGAGAAAAATTATTACATGAGGGGGTGAGAGAAAAAAATTAATGTGATGCACTAAGCAATATGCAGTAAGTGTTGGTTCCTGCAATAGCATAAACTTCCTAGACCTCACCATACAAAACTAGAACACAGACACAAATTCAGTATATACAGCAAATGCACTACAACTGACACACTAATACACATGTCCTGCAATCACCCAACACAAACAAATTAGCTGCCTTCAGAACCATGATACACAGAGTAAACAACATCCCCCTAGATGTAAAAGAGTATCAAGACAAATTAAACACGACCAAATATGTAGCAGACACCAACAGATACAACAGAACAATAATTAATAAACTCCTACACAAAACAAACAACAGACAAAGACAGAAAACAACATATTCATAACTAAATATAACTATTACATTAACAACTCGGAACACTAGGTTTTTTATAAGTAAAAGCATAAAGTTTTACCTTACAGCCTGAACCGGTTTTCTCCTTTAAAAGGCTTCTTCAGAGGCTGCCGCTGGTAGCGCTGTCCGTCTTGTTGTGGGTGACGGAATCGAATTTAGAAAGATCGATGCTGTGTGTGTGGGGTGAGATACGTTCGAATAATGCGTGTGATTTGAATTGTGTCTGTTCGTTTAGAATGTCGTTTTTATTTGTTTTTGTGTGTTTGTATATTTCCAATTGTTCTAGAGTGTCTAGTTTTCAGCCTTTTGTGTGTACGTGTAGAATGTTCATGTTATTGTCGATGTTTTTATATGTGTGGTTTGGTTCAATGAGGTGGTTTGCAAAGGTGGATTCTGTAGTAGAGTGGAGTGCCTTTGTGTGTTCAATGTATCTCTGTTTGAAGCTACGTCCTGTCTGGCCTATGTAGAATTTATTGCAATTTGAGCAATTTAGCTTGTAAACACCGGGTAGATCGAATTTGTTTTGTGCTTTGTGTGTGTGTTTTGATAGTGTGTGTTCTGTTTTGTTAATAGTTTTGTAAGCGATTGATTCTGTATCCTGCTTTTTTGAATTTGTGGGCTATTTTTTCAGTTTCTTTGTTGATGTATGTTAGTGTTATGAATTTGTTGTTTTCTGTCTTTGTCTGTTGTTTGTTTTGTGTAGGAGTTTACTGACTATTGTTCTGTCATATCCGTTAGATTCTGCTAGATATTTTATCGTGTTTAGTTCGTCTTTGTAGTCTTTTTCATCTAAGGAGATGTTGTTAAGTCTATGTATCATGGTTCTGAAGGCAGCTATTTTGTGTTGTATTGGGTGATTGGAGGTGTTGTGTATTAGTGTGTCAGTTGTAGTTGGTTTTCTGTATATACTGAATTTGTGCCTGTGTTCTAGTTTTGTGATGGAGAGATCTAAGAAGTTTATGGTATTGTTGTGTTCGTATTCAGCAGTAAAGGTTATGTTTTTATGTATTTTGTTTATGTGCATTAGTAACTGTTCACATTGTCTTTTGTTTCCCCTGTATAGTATTAGAATGTCATCAACGTATCTGTGCCAATATAGTATTTTATGTGAGTGTCTGTCATAGTTTGTGAGTATTTTTGTTTTTTCTAAGTGTTGGAGGAAGACTTCTGCTAGAATGCTGGATATGGGGGAGCCCATGGGTAAGCCATCGTCCTGTGTGTAGTATTTATTGTTATAAGTAAAGTTGTTTTGTTTTGTGATAATGTTCAGTTTCTGTTATTTCGTTAATAAGTTCGTCTGGTGTGTTGTTCTGTTTGAGCTTGTTTTGTATGATTGTGATTGTTTCAGAGATTGGGATGTTTGTGTACAGGTTTTTAATGTCAAAGGAGGCTGATGTGGCATTATGGGGGATGTGTATGTCTTTTATTTTTGTTACTAGGTCTGTGTTATTTTTTACTGCAATGTTGTTGTCTGATAATTTTGTCTAGATATGTTGCGAGTTTGTGTGCAGGGGCATTACGGTAGTTGATAATGGGGCGGATCGGAATATCTTCTTTATGGATTTTGGGAAGCGCTTGGAGGGTAGGGGCTGATGGTCGGATTTGTTTCTTGCAGGGCTTTTGTTTGTGTGTCATTATGTGTTTGGCTTTGTTGACTAGTTGTTTTACTGTGTTTTGGTATCTTTCGGTGGGGTCGTGTTTTAGTTCTGTGATGTTGTTCTGTTCCATGAAGTTTTGTACTTTTTTGTGTAGGTTGTCTGTGGGGATGATTACAGTCGTGTTACCTTTGTCTGCTTTTACAAATGTGATATTCTGTTTGTGTGCCTTTTCCCTCAGTTTGATGGCTGTGTGTATTTCTGAGTTGTGGTTGTTGTTGTCTGGTGTCTTATGTGCTCCTATTATATTGTTTATATTATGTCTTAGTGTGTCTTGATGGTCTGGTGCTGTGTTTTGTATATTTGTTTCAGTGTCAACTTGAGTTTTGTGACAACAATACCATAAACATCTTAGACCTCTCCATCACAAAACTAGAACACAGGCACAAATTCAGTATATACAGAAAACCAACTACAACTGACACACTAATACACAACACCTCCAATCACCCAATACAACACAAACTAGCTGCCTTCAGAACCATGATACATAGACTTAACAACATCCCCTTAGATGAAAAAGACTACTGTGCTGAGTCAAATGATTCAGCGCGAGTTTATTGGCTTTTTTGACGGTAAAGACAGTACCAAATTTAATGTAATAAGGAGTGCTGCTCTCTACCCGCGGATAGGAGAGGCTACCGTTTTCGAATTTTCACCGTTTGATTGGTGTTTCCATCTGCCGAGTTTTTCCAGCAGTTTTAAACAACAGTGGTGCAGCCTGGTGAGATTTTCGTTACCCAAACGAGGGAGGCGTTCCGTTTTAGTTTGTCTCAAAATGGAAGCCTAACTCACGACATCGTAGAATATCTCTTCGGTGGAGAGTTTAGTGTGAAAATCTAGCGTCGACTTCTTTCAAATATGAGATAAGTTTCTTAATGACTGCGGGTTCACTGAACAGAGACAAGTCCTGCTAATACTGAACGAAATGACATCTTAAAGCTCCACACTCGACACCGAAGAGAACAACAAGGCCGCAGCAACATGCCAATCATGAGATCGCCACGCTATAAATAAAAGATCATCCTTCTGGGCACATATAAGCAGGTGAAAAATATCCATTTATATTCACACGTAGAATCAACATGGCACCAGTTATACATTCATTTGGATCCCCAATTGATGGGACAGTTTAGTGTGAACACTAAGTATTAATTGTAAATTTCAATACATGTATAGTAAATTGTCAGTTCAGAGACTGACATGTCTACAACACAAAATCCAACTTAGATTTCCACTCATTTCTTTATAGTACTTTCGCTACAGATTTAAAGTCAGTTTTGTTATTAATATTTTCTCAAGTTTAATTTACTCTGCATTAAAACATATATTTTCTCTTATTTTTAAAATCAGGTTAGGTCATTTGTATAAAAGGATTACTGGGGAGGTAGGTGTTATTTTAAATTAGTTTCAACCAAGCTGTGCCTGTCGAAACACTTTTCAACTTGTTTGTCGAAACAAGGTTGTTGAAACAAATTTGTTGAGACTGGTTATAAGTTGAAGAAACATGTCCGTCTCTGACACACACACAAATGTATTTTTACTTCCATATTCCTTAAGGAATGGAAGTATGGTGATGGCAAAAAAAATCGTGTTCGAGATTATTGCAGATTCTGATTCTACTACACTCAAAACATGAAAAAAAGTCGTTTTCCGAAAAGTGTCTGTGTGTCTGTCTGTCTGTCTGTCTGTCTGTCTGTGTGTCTGTAGATTTTTTTTCTATGGCAAACGATAACTGCCGCAAATTCAAACAGAATCAAATAATTTTTTGCATACAGCCCTGATTTGTAGAGTACTCGCGACCTATTGTTTTTGGTGAAGATCGGTTGAGGGAAAGGGGTAGTTTACCTGCAACGGTTTTTTTTAGCAAGGGTAATTTTGTTTGTTTGGCAAACGATAACAGCCGCAAATTAAAACAGAATCAAATAATGTTTCGCATACAGCCCTAAATTGTAGAGTTCTCAAGATCTGTTGATTTTGGTGAAGATCGGTTAAGGGAAAGGGGTAGTTTACCTGTAACGTTTTATGTTTTAACAAGGGTATTTCCTATGGCAAACGATAACAGCCGCAAATTCAAACAGAATCAAAAGATTATTTGCATACAGCCCTAAATTGTAGAGTTCTCAAGACCTATTGTTTTTGGTGAAGATCGGTTGAGGGAAAGGGGTAGTTTACCTGTAGCGTTTTTTTAACAAGGGTATTGTCTATGGCAAACGATAACAGCCGGAAATTCAAACAGAATCAAATAATGTTTTGCATACAGCCCTGATTTGTAGAGTACTCAAGACCTGTTATTTTTGGTGAAGATCGGTTAAGGGGAAGGGGTAGTTTACCTGCAACCTTTTACGTTTTAACAAGAGTAAAGTACTTGAAAATTTATTTAAACTTTTTGAAACAATGGTAATTGTTAAAAATAAAATAATTTTGTTGCCAGGCAATAAAATTATAATTTTTTCATTTTAATGTAATATAATATTTTTCATTTAATACAGCAATAAAAAGGCAGGTAAGACACAGCCTGGCTGTTTGGCTGAAAATGATTTTAAATATAAATCTTAGAATATGGAAGTCATGTATGGTTCTCCATACCGATATTTTTTATATAAGGTGCTAATATGGTGCAATTTTTTTCTTTACATTAACTGGCCCTATTTTAGTCTATATAAATTCTTTATATTAATCATGGTAACTGGGGGGCGTTAATTATTTTAAATAATTTTATTTCTTACCTTAATTAAGTATTTTAGCACTTAGCCACTTAGGCACTTCTTTTAAATTTTTAATGTCCTGGGGACATTTGTATGCTATACTTTATTATACACATGACGTGCAATTAACCCACACCATGGGGGTACATTTATAGAAATAAATCTTTAATCCTAATTGGGATTCCTATAAAGAAGAAGTTTAGAATTTATATACTCCAGAAGGGTAATATAAAAAAAGGGCGTGGCAAGAGACCTTTATGTATTTGTATACTATTGTATATGTAATTTGTCTTGTGGAACGTGTTATGTCTGTATATTTCTGTGTACATTTTGGGGGATATATATATATATATATATAAATATTATGCATTGCTGTACTTTTGGTGGGATATAGGGATTTTATTTATTATTAGGATTTATATACACCAGTAGACGAGTATTCTATCTCAATAATCGTGGCTGATCATTTCTTTATGAAAATTAATTATTTTATTTAACAAGTATAGTAAGTGTCACCTTTAAAGTTCATTTAAATTGGATGAATAATTATTTTAATTATTAATAGTAACTGTGAATGAAATTATTTACCTTCATCAATTTATATAATGCATTTTAAAAGAAACATATGATATAAATTTTATATTTTAAGAAATAGTTTAATGGGAGTTTTATTTTGAGGTTAATGATTATTTTACATTTTCAATTCATTGATGGTGACATAGCAATTATTTTCATGGACTCGGTTAATATTTTTCAGGTGGCCTTGTTGAGAGGGTATACTTCTTTAGTTAACCATTTAAAAGGGGAATTCTAAATCACTGTTGTTTTTTTATTATTAATATTATGAGATAGAATAATAAAACCATTGTTAATTATTTAATTCTTGAGTTTTTATTGCAAGTCCCGTCTTACTGGATCCAGCGCAATTTTTAGCTTCTCTAGGCCTTAGCCTAGTTTTAATTAACTTGTAACCCCTCTTTACAAAAAGAAATATTCTTTTTGTTTTAACTACTCAAAATGAAGTAGGGGTTCCATTTGGTAGCAGAGCGCGCTTACGACAAGGGTCCTGTGGGTGTGACGGGGCTTGCAAACTTAGGAAATATTTTAAAATTTTCACAATGTTTAGTTCGTAAATAGAACTTAGAAAAATTTTCAAGGCCCTATATCCCAAGGTTGAAAATATTTTGTTAGTTTTAAGGTTTGAAACATATGTATATGTACTTGCCCGCCTTGCATAGTGAATAGTGCCACGTGGTAGGAAATTTTAGAAGGGGAAATCCCTGGGCAAGACTTATCGCAGTCGGTGCTTAATTAGTTTGAGTTTACCTTACCCATGTTTGGGGAGGTGTTGCGGTTTTTTGTGATTAGGCGGTATGGCCCGATCGGCAGTCGGTTTCTGCCGATAAATGGTAGCCGGAGGTAACCTAAGAAATGGTTAAAATAAATTTTCGTTGGTCGGTATTTTGTTTTTCGTGTTGTGTGTGTTGTGTGTGTGTCGCGTTCCTTTTGTCTGGTGTAATCGAGTGTGAGCTGTTCAGGTAGTGGGCTAGTTCTCGCATCGTTAGGTGGACCCGCAGTCTACTCTTTGGAAGAACAGTACTTGGGTTTTTCAGATTCTGATTAGTTAGAATAAGTTTTAAAGTTTTGTTGAGTGTGCCGACCGCGAAGTGAGATGACTTCGATAAATCCTGAGTTGTTTGTTAGGGAGGAAATTGAGTTCGAGCTCCGGGCCCGGGGTAAAGAAACCCAAGGCAATGTCCAAACCTTACGGCAGCTGCTCCGTGAAGCGCTGACCGCGGGAGATGCGCTCTCCAGGGTCACTGTCACTGACCCCGAGAGTGAGTGGGAACGGTGCACGGAAAAGTGGGGTGAGCTGAAGGAGTTGGCTCAATCCGTCGAAAGTTTGGAGGAGAGACCGGGATGCTCTCTCGTTGTCCGGCGGATCCGGCAACGTATGCAGCACTTGATTCATCGGCTGCAGAATTTACTGGCACAAGTCAGTGAACCGCCATATATAATACCGCCACCATATAATATAACAGAAATTATCCAGGAGATTACCTCGACCCTCCAAGGGTCACCACTGGTAAGAGCATCCACCCCAATTCCGGTTGTTGAGGAGTCCGTGATCTCAGCGCTGAACACTTCTTCATACAGAGAAGTAGAGCCTGTACGGACTGGTTCGGGGGCGGCAACGTACAACCACCTGCCCAACCCACTTGCCGATATTATTAAACAACTGCCAGTCGTGGACGGACTGGAAGCAGATAAACTACTCCCGTTTTTTAAGATAGTCTTTGAATTAAAGGACTATCCGGGTATGCTGGAGCGAACGGTGCTCGAACTCATCTTCCCCTACTGTCGCGGTACCATGGCTGACAGGGTGGCGGAGGTAATGCGACGTAAGGAAGGTGTGGATGAGTTCCACCGGGTGGTGCTGAGGGCGTTCGTACCCAGTAGAATGATGGAGCAATTGCGCCATCGGCATTTTTATAATGTACAGGCACGGGGCGAAACATTGGCCCAGTATGTGCTGCGAATGCGCCAGGTAGCGCGTATTCTGGGAATGGGCATGTCGGAGGAAGAGGTAGTCCAACACATCCTCGACGGCGTCTCTGCCGACGACCGTCTGCGATTAGTTTTTGCACAGCGGCCGCAGTGGTTTACCGACCTGGAGCGACTCTGCGTTATGACGGAGACCATGCAGATGACCGACCAGGCGAGCGGAAACAGTAGACGAGCCGAACCAAGACCTCAGACATCGGAAGGGGCCAGAGAGCCTACCTTCCCCCGACAGGCCCAGCCAGCTCGAAATCGTCAGCAAACAAATCCAAAGACTGTGATTTGTTATAATTGTAACCGCCCGGGACACGTGGCGAGAAATTGTATGCGAGGGCGCGCGCGACCAGCACCACCTATGTCTAGACCAGCGCCAAAAAACTAAGTAGACAGGGGAAGATATTTCGGAGGATGTCTTCCCCCCGCTTCAATTCTGTTCAACTTCCGTCGACCTCCAGGCAGCCGTTAAAAGCCCCATCTTCAAATTTCAAGGTCCAGTCCGCTACCTCGCAACAACTTTCTGTATGCCCCTTTCTGTCGCTCGAGGTAAAGGGGGGTCAGCTCAGAGCCTTAGTTGACTCCGGTTCAGCCCGATCCATCATTTCATCTCGGGTACATGCGGACTTTGAACAACAGGGTTTAATTATAAGGTCAGAAAAGTCATCTGCTATATGCTGGACGGCATCCCGTGAAATCTTGCCTATCTCCCGGGTTACTTCCTTTAAGATCAAAATTGATGGGTTTTCTTGGGTGTGGTCTTTTCTGGTTTCTCCTGCTCTGGGAGTGGATTGTATCATTAGTGCCGATTTTATCGCAAAAAGTGGTCTCGTGCTGGACATCCAAGCGCACCAATGTTTTTTTAAATTTAATCGGGAGGTTTTAATTCCGTTCCTTGGGTACCAGGGCGCTAAGCCGGGTATCCAAGAAGTAGCTTGTCCCGATTCTGCACGAGACCATCTCACTCCATCCCAGCAGACAGACTTAGATCATTTGTGTGAGGAATTTCCCGAGGTGTTAACTCCTACTTTGGGACTCACACACCTGCTGGAATATAAAATCAGTCTAACAGATACGAAAATAGTGAGGTCACACCCGTACAAGTTTGCCCCTCCTAAGATGACCATTCTGCGAGAGAAGGTTCAAGAATTATTGGACCAAGGGGTGATTGAACCTTCTCATTCCAGCTATGCCAGTCCAGCATTTTTAGTGCCAAAGCCTGGTGGCAAACAAAGAATGGTAATAGATTACAGGAAGTTGAACGCCAATATCGAGGTGGATTCTGTTCCCCTCCCAGATTTACATTCGGCCTTTGATTGGTTCAGTGGGGCCAGATTTTATACCATTATCGATCTGAACGCGGCCTATCATCAGATACCTCTTGCCAAAGAAAGTAAACCATACACAGCTTTTTGTGTACCCTGGAATTTGTACCAGTACACAAGGGTTCCCATGGGTTTGGCTGTGGGGGCCCAGACACTTACTCGCGTTCTTGACACTGTCTTTCACGACGTCAAATTCCGTTTCATCTATAATTATCTTGACGATCTGTTGGTGTATAGTGAGACTTTCGAGGATCATCTGCGGCATTTAAGAGAGGTGTTGGGTCGTTTAAGAGAGGCTGGCCTCACTGTCAATCCCGAAAAGGTTCGTTTCGCCCAAGAGAGTATTTCTTTCTTGGGCCATTTAATTTCATACAAGGGCGTGACGGTAGACCCTGAGAGGACACAAGGCATCCGTGACTTTCCTCCGCCAAGGGATGCGAAAGGCATAGCGAGATTCGTCGGTATGATAAATTTTTATCGGCGTTTCATACCGAATATCGCTGAAATTGCCGCTCCCTTGAATGAACTGAGGAAGAAGGGGGCAAAGTTTTCATGGGGGGAAAACCAACAGAAGGCTTTTGATACCTTAAAGGAAGCCATCATTTCCCCACCGGTGTTGCGGATGCCCGACTTTTCAAAGCCGTTCATTTTGCAGACGGACGCGAGTTCGGTTGCGCTCGGAGCGGTCCTTTCCCAGGTTATTGACGACGCTAGGCAGCCTGTGGCTTTTATCTCACGCACGTTGACCCAGCAAGAACGTAAATCATCCGTTTATGAGCTAGAGTGTTTAGCTGTTGTATACGCTCTAGATAAGTTCAGGCGTTTCCTGGAACATGCTGAGTTCCTGCTCGAGACCGATAATCAGGCTCTCTCATGGCTTCTAGCTCATCCCCGGCAACTGGGTAAAATTGGTAGATGGGTGGTGAAAATCTCATCCTTTAAGTTCACCGTGCAACACATCAGGGGATCCCAGAATGTGGTTGCAGATGCCTTATCCCGTATGTTTTCCCAACCCAGTGATGCCCAAGCTGAGCAACCCTGTTCCGTTCTTCTCGATTTTCCGTTAGCCTTCACTGATGTGTTACCCCATCAGTTAAACGACGAAGTGCTGGGTCAAGTCATCCAAAATATTAAGCAGGGTAACGTACAGGCCCCTTATTTCTTGTCCAAGGGAGTCCTTTGCTGTCGAGAAAGAAAAGGACGAGCACCTAAAATCGTGCTGCCTAGCAAATTAGTGCCCATGGTCTTCAGTTATTACCATGATTCCCCAATCGGAGGCCACAAGGGAATTTCGAAGACCATTTCCAGTATTAGGAAACATTTTATCTGGAAGGGCATGGATAGAGACATCGCGACGAGAGTAAAAAACTGTCATCTGTGTGGCTTGAGCAAGCCTGCCCAGAACACCAAACTAGGGTTGTTATCGTCTGAGGTGGCGAGCAGACCAATGGAAAAGTTATTTATTGACTACGTGGGGCCGTTCCCCCGTAGCAAGTCAGGTAATGCTTACCTGCTTGTTTGTGTAGATGCTTTTTCAAAGTTTGCCTGGCTACTGCCCTTACGGCAGGCAACCGCTCGTTTGACCATCAACGCTTTACAGAACCACCTTTTTCAGCATTTCGGTCTTCCGACCATCATTGTCTCGGACAATGGTCCGCAATTTATTTCAAACGAATTCAGGCGTATGTGTTTCGCCAGTGGCATCAAACACGTAACCACTTCCCCTTATTATCCACAACCGTCCCATGCGGAGAGATTCAATCGGAATCTCCGGTCCGCCTTGATTGCTTATCACGCTGAGCAACAAACCACCTGGGATCAGAATCTGAAGTGGTTAAAATTAGCCTTCAACACGGCCAGACACGACAGTCATCAGGCCGTGCCCTTTGAAATTTTGTTTGGATTCTCGCCCGCACTCCCGTTGACCAACCTATGGGATATCGAAGATCTTCTGCCGCGGGAGCCCAATAATAAAACTGCGGAGAGATGGAAAATGGCTCGGAAGAATTTGCTACGAGCGGGTCCGTCGGCGTTATAATCAGGGGCGTATTCCAAACCCCTTCCGGATTGGTGACTGGGTCTATTGCCAAAGCCACCCACTCAGCTCTGCCGCCGACAAACGTGCTGCGAAGCTATGCTACCGTTGGTCGGGGCCATACCGAATCATAGGATTTACGTCACCGGTGACGGCCCGGCTGGGCGTACCGGGAGACAAACAAAAGTTGTTGACAAGCCACATTTCCAAACTTAAACGTTGTCGGGGGCTATCCAAAACGTTCGAAGGGGGATAGTCCCCGTAAAGATAGGACGGAGGTCCAGGTTAAATGTGGAAGTCGTGTTCAGGCGAATGGGGCGAGCCTCAGGAGATCGGAATATCTACGTACGTAGGAATCTTTCTTTGGTCTTTAGCTCTCTCTCTTGTGCTGTATGCGGACTCTGATCAGGTCAGCATGCAGCACCCGCACACTTACATAATACATATCTTCTTTCGTTTTCCTTTTGAATTCTGTTCTCCTGAGAGCAAGCTCAGCTGAGCCAACCCAACCACGACGTCCACTGGTATCTTTTGGGGAGAGGTACACTGCAGGGTACCCTCCTGGCATTTAACGTTGGGGCAACTATGTTGCCCTTTTGGGGTGAGGGTGTGCTGAGTCAAATGATTCAGCGCGAGTTTATTGGCTTTTTTGATGGTAAAGACAGTACCAAATTTAATGTAATAAGGAGTGCTGCTCTCTACCCGCGGATAGGAGAGGCTACCGTTTTCGAATTTTCACCGTTTGATTGGTGTTTCCATCTGCCGAGTTTTTCCAGCAGTTTTAAACAACAGTGGTGCAGCCTGGTGAGATTTTCGTTACCCAAACGAGGGAGGCGTTCCATTTTAGTTTGTCTCAAAATGGAAGCCTAACTCACGACATCGTAGAATATCTCTTCGGTGGAGAGTTTAGTGTGAAAATCTAGCGTCGACTTCTTTCAAATATGAGATAAGTTTCTTAATGACTGCGGGTTCACTGAACAGAGACAAGTCCTGCTAATACTGAACGAAATGACATCTTAAAGCTCCACACTCGACACCGAAGAGAACAACAAGGCCGCAGCAACATGCCAATCATGAGATCGCCACGCTATAAATAAAAGATCATCCTTCTGGGCACATATAAGCAGGTGAAAAATATCCATTTATATTCACACGTAGAATCAACATGGCACCAGTTATACATTCATTTGGATCCCCAATTGATGGGACAGTTTAGTGTGAACACTAAGTATTAATTGTAAATTTCAATACATGTATAGTAAATTGTCAGTTCAGAGACTGACATGTCTACAACACAAAATCCAACTTAGATTTCCACTCATTTCTTTATAGTACTTTCGCTACAGATTTAAAGTCAGTTTTGTTATTAATATTTTCTCAAGTTTAATTTACTCTGCATTAAAACATATATTTTCTCTTATTTTTAAAATCAGGTTAGGTCATTTGTATAAAAGGATTACTGGGGAGGTAGGTGTTATTTTAAATTAGTTTCAACCAAGCTGTGCCTGTCGAAACACTTTTCAACTTGTTTGTCGAAACAAGGTTGTTGAAACAAATTTGTTGAGACTGGTTATAAGTTGAAGAAACATGTCCGTCTCTGACACACACACAAATGTATTTTTTTTATATAAGGTGCTAATATGGTGCAATTTTTTTCTTTACATTAACTGGCCCTATTTTAGTCTATATAAATTCTTTATATTAATCATGGTAACTGGGGGGCGTTAATTATTTTAAATAATTTTATTTCTTACCTTAATTAAGTATTTTAGCACTTAGCCACTTAGGCACTTCTTTTAAATTTTTAATGTCCTGGGGACATTTGTATGCTATACTTTATTATACACATGACGTGCAATTAACCCACACCATGGGGGTACATTTATAGAAATAAATCTTTAATCCTAATTGGGATTCCTATAAAGAAGAAGTTTAGAATTTATATACTCCAGAAGGGTAATATAAAAAAAGGGCGTGGCAAGAGACCTTTATGTATTTGTATACTATTGTATATGTAATTTGTCTTGTGGAACGTGTTATGTCTGTATATTTCTGTGTACATTTTGGGGGATATATATATATATATATATAAATATTATGCATTGCTGTACTTTTGGTGGGATATAGGGATTTTATTTATTATTAGGATTTATATACACCAGTAGACGAGTATTCTATCTCAATAATCGTGGCTGATCATTTCTTTATGAAAATTAATTATTTTATTTAACAAGTATAGTAAGTGTCACCTTTAAAGTTCATTTAAATTGGATGAATAATTATTTTAATTATTAATAGTAACTGTGAATGAAATTATTTACCTTCATCAATTTATATAATGCATTTTAAAAGAAACATATGATATAAATTTTATATTTTAAGAAATAGTTTAATGGGAGTTTTATTTTGAGGTTAATGATTATTTTACATTTTCAATTCATTGATGGTGACATAGCAATTATTTTCATGGACTCAGTTAATATTTTTCAGGTGGCCTTGTTGAGAGGGTATACTTCTTTAGTTAACCATTTAAAAGGGGAATTCTAAATCACTGTTGTTTTTTTATTATTAATATTATGAGATAGAATAATAAAACCATTGTTAATTATTTAATTCTTGAGTTTTTATTGCAAGTCCCGTCTTACTGGATCCAGCGCAATTTTTAGCTTCTCTAGGCCTTAGCCTAGTTTTAATTAACTTGTAACCCCTCTTTACAAAAAGAAATATTCTTTTTGTTTTAACTACTCAAAATGAAGTAGGGGTTTCACTACAAAGACGAACTAAACACGATAAAATATCTAGCAGAATCTAACGGATATGACAGAACAATAGTCAGTAAACTCCTACACAAAACAAACAACAGACAAAGACAGAAAACAACAAATTCATAACACTAACATACATCAACAAACAAACTGAAAAAATAGCCCACAAATTCAAAAAAGCAGGATACAGAATCGCTTATAAAACTACTAACAAAACAGAACACACACTATCAAAACACACACACAAAGCACAAAACAAATTCGATCTACCCAGTGTTTACAAGCTAAATTGCTCAAATTACAATAAATTCTACATAGGCCAGACAGGACGTAGCTTCAAACAGAGATACATTGAACACACAAAGGCACTCCACTCCACTACAGAATCCACATTTGCAAACCACACATATAAAAACATCGACAATAACAGGAATTTTCTACACGTACACACAAAAGGCCGAAAACTAGACACTCTAGAACAATTGGAAATATACAAACACACAAAAACAAATAAAAACGACATCCTAAATGAACAGACACAATTCAAATCACACACATTATTCGAACATATCTCACCCCACACTCACAGCATCGATCTTTAAAAATTCGATTCCGTCACCCACAACAAGACGGACAGCGCTACCAGCGGCAGCCTCTGAAGAACCCTTTTAAAGGAGAAAACCGGTTCAAGCTGTAAGGTAAAACTTTATGCTTTTACTTATAAAAAACCTAGTGTTCCGAGTCATTAATGTAATAGTGATATTTAGTTAAGTAACGGACATGTCATGGACAACGAAATCCAAGAAATTCATAACACTAACATACACCAACAACCACACTGAAAAATAGCCCACAAATTTAGAAAAGCAGGATACAGAATCTCATACAGAGCCACAAACAAAACAGAACACACACAAAGAACAAAACATATTTGGTTTACCTGGTGTATAGAAACTAAACTGCTTCGGACGTAACAAACTCTACATAGGTCAGACAGGACATAGCTTCAAACAGAGATACTTTGAACAGACAAAAGCACTACCCTCCATCACCGAATCTACTTTTGCAAACCACCTCATTGAAGCAAACCGCACATACACAAATATAAACAGCAACTTGGATTTCTACACATACACACACAAAAGGCCAAAAACTAGACACTCTTGAACAACTGGAAATATACAAACACACAAAAACATATAAAAACAACATCCTAAATGAACAGACACAATTCATATTCCACACACCACTATTCGAACATATCACCACACACACACACACACACACACACACACACACACAACATTGGTCTTTTGAACAACAGTGCCGTCACCAAGAACAAGACAGACAGTGCTCCTTCCGGCAGCCTCTGACGATGTTTGTAATAAGCGAAAACTAGTTCAGGCTACAAGGTAAAAGTTTAACATTTTTCAAATAAAAAAATTTGTTTTCCTGTTTTCCAAGTCAGTAGTGATATATTTATGTATAATCAACATGTTAATCAACGTACATGTCATAAACAACAAAATCAGCTAATTTTATAAGTGTGGATGAACAAGTATATTTCAGGTGACGATAGTTTATTCGTGCATCTATCTGGACTACAGAACAGAGACAACAGTCTCCAACTTTCTTCGGTTATAGGTTACAATCAAATAGCATATTGTCCCTTGTCTTGTAATTTTATCAAGTTTTTTTTAATAGATCACTATAAAAAATACACGTGCTTGAACTGTTTCATGAGCAGGAGTTACCGCACAACAGATATATGGAGACAAACACATGGTTCACAGGTTACTAAGCAGAGAAAAGATAAAACAAAAGCATTTGTCAAGAGTTAACAAACACATTTGTAGTATGTGACGAGACCATCAATAGGAAGGGTTGATGTGTATTCTCAGTTCAGTTATGATATCACTGAGTAGAAAATATTTGTTGGTGGGGTTAAGATGCTAGACCAGGCACACCCCAATATTCAATAGTTGTTATTGTAGTTGTTCAGAAATTTGAAACTTTATTTGATATGTGTAACTGATTCAGCTAGATATACAACTTTGTGTGCCCAAATATATAATGCACTCTGATGTACAGTGGTATATATTCTGTCCAGAGAATGTCAGTGTGCTCGAAGTGTAGCGTTGAAAAAGGAGAATCATAATGAACTTGTGGAGTGTTGAGTAAAAACATTGTGGAGAGAAGGAAATAATCTTGAATTGGTCGCACTCTTAGAGACCCCTTATGTGGATTTTTTTATCCAACTTAACACCCAGGTATTTTACACCTCCTTGGTACTAATCATTTCTGACCTAACCTGTTTTACCCAACATGTTTGGATGGATTTGGTGTCTATTGAAAGAACTACATTCATCTTTTCTATAACCAAGGGAAGACTGTGGTCTTCCAGCCAAGTCTATAACTTGGTTGAGTCTCTTCTTTGCATCCTCTCCAACAACCACCATAGTAATGTTGCCTGCTTAGTCGATGGGGTAGGCATCTTCCAGCATTTCCATGTGAAGATAGCGTAGTAGGAGATATTCAATAAATCAGGTCCCAAAATAGAACCCAAAGCAGCTAGTGCTCTGATCCCCCTTATGTGAGGGCCCCCTGTTGTGTCACAGGTAGCCTCTATCTGTAAGGTAACACTTGACAATCCACAGGATATAATGCAGTACCCTGAAGATCTTGTTCTAAAGTGTAGGACATTCACGTCAATCAGTGCAGACTTTAAGGTATATTTCACATTACATTGAAGGTATTGTCAACATAACAGTTCATTAGGTGTAGTGGTAATAGTGGTTACACTGTTGGACCACCTGACAGTTATCAACCACTTCCTCCACAGCTGTGATTATAGAATGCCCTCTTGTAGACCCATGCTGCCTCTCAGAAAGCTCTCCTTTGCTCAGTGTGGCCTCAGCAACCTCTCCAAAAGTTTACCTACTGTGTCCAAGGCCTTATTTTGATTGAGATAAGGCCTCTCTTTTGATTGAGAGTATAGATTGCCTTTTTCCTTGCTGATTAGCGTGAGAATTTGCATATTCCATTACTTATAAAAGACAATCCTCAAACAGGTGTTGTAATGGTCAGCAACAATTAGAAGCAGAATCTTTAAATCACCTTCACCATCGCCACAGGTATGACATTAGGTCTGGGAGCGGGAGCTGTTTTTATTCTGCACAGCCTGTACAGTTTGTATTCTGCAAGGAATGTATAGAATATAATAGATTGTCTTTGATAAACAGGGGAATCATACAGGTCTGGGAAGACATTGTGCTCCCTGACAAGCTGGATCAAGAAGAATGCATCCATGATAGTGTTATGACGGTCTAATTGATTGTCATATGGTACAGTGGTCATCTTTGAGTTTGGTTTGGTCATTGTATGGTTTGAGCAGTCATTGTTCACATTGTTGCAGCGCTCGTGAACTTCTGAATTGTTTTTCTGCACCCATTGTAATGGCAATGTGATACTGGGATCTTGTGACTACAGTGTGATAGCATAAACCCAATAATGTAGTGGGACGCTGACTTGGTAGCTTCAAACTCTAGGGCATGAACAAGAGCTTCTGAGCTATTTTGGTGTCTTGCCATTCGTAACACTTGCTGAAGTTGACAATCTCCGATACCATCAATAAATGTCTGCACCACAAACCTCATTCGAAAATCTTCCGGTGCTTCAGGATAGGCCAATCTAATCAGTCTGTCAATACTTGCCTCAAACTCGTGAAGACTCTCCCCGGAACATTGTCGTCTTGTTCTTAACTGAGCGTAGTACACATCTCACAAATGTTTATCACTGTACCATAATTCTAGACCTTATCAATTTGTCATAGATGGTCTGGCTGTCAGGTGGCACTTTCTGTAGTAGCTCTGTGGCAGCTCCTTTTAAAGCGAGAACGAGTGAAACTGCCTTGTCTTTCTCTGTCCAATTATTTGGAAATGCGGTGGCTTCAAATTGCCTGAGGTACATTGCCTAGTGTGTGCTTCCATCAAAGCTTGGAGCCTTGACATGAACTGTCCCAACCGCAAGCAAGGTGACTTTCTCTATTGTCTTTTCTGTCTTTATCATTGGTACAGTATGTTCAGAAATTTGTTTTGGTTGTATCTTCATGAACTACTCAACTTCACTTTTAATTTGTTCTCTTATGTTTGCCATTGAGTTTTCTACTGCAGATATTTTATTTGACATGGATTCTTCTATGACAGATAATTTTGTAGACATTGATTCTTCAACACTCGAGACAGATTTTTCTACTTCAGCTATTTTTAATGTCATTGATTCTTGTAGCTTCAATATTTTAGTACAGTAACTTGTTTATTAAGCTAACCTTGTAGGGGACCCACTTCTATGGTACTATGCTCTTGCATCTGTTTCTGCTCCTGTATTAATGCTTTGATGTCTTCTGTTTCAAATTTCCATTCCTCTGCCTCCTGCTTACGTTCTTCTTTTTGGCATCCTTCAGATTCCAAAATTAGTGCTTTATGCCGTTATTGTGTTTCCAACATTAGGGCTTTCTGTCATTCCTCTGCTTCTTCCACCTCATGTCGGCATCATTCCTCTGTCTCTAACAGCACCACCTGGAAATTTTCTATCATCTGACTGGCATCAATTTTTTCAATTAATTACAAATTACACTTGTCTTGTACATGTGTCCACTGTTAACGGTTCTGTCGCACTTCTGACACACTGTTACAACAGTCTAACTGATCGTCGTATGGTACAGTGGAAAACAAAATACAAGACACCAATTAAATCACTAATCACCAGCTTTAATTATCATAATTAAACAGTTTGTAGTCAACAAGATAGTCTCTTACAAAAAATCAAATAAAAATTGTTCACACACAATAAAAATATCAACTAATAGAGTCCCGCACAATTATAAAACACATAACACTTTGCCACAATACTTCGAACCGCACTAGAATAAATTGCCACTTAAACTGAAACTAAGCGCCGCTGAAATTCCAGAATCATACATACTACGGGTCAGCGCTACATTTGAGCATAATTGCTTGCAACACAGTGCGCGGCTGGCGAAGTCTGGAACAGTCTGGCTAACGCATTTTGTGATCACATACACACACAACATTATAGCCAAGAAACACGTAGCATGTTCTGTAATGTCATAACAATAGCCTCCAATTTTATTGCATGTGGCAACACCAATGGATTATTTAATCCGCAATTGGGGTTGGATTAGCTACCTCTGCTCAGAATTTGCACATGACAACCTTGTACCCTTGGTCTCATGGGTCATTGTTTATATCCTGCCAGGTATCCTCCAACATTTCCCTTTTGCTCTTACTGATTGCTCTTTTAAGTTCCTTCTTTATTTTTCTGTAATTGATGAGAAGGATTTCATGGAGGCAGGCCCGTGTATGTGGGGCGGACAACACCGACACATGTCAGGGGGGGCCTTGACGTGATAATATTTATAATGTGCTATAATATTTGTATGTTTCAATAATTTATATTTGGAAAACATCCAAAATAATATTAAAAACATCTAAAACATAATACACAGCAAGTATTCTAAATGGAGTTATCCGGGCTGTTTGGCCTTGGTCTAGGGTTTATTGCAAAACCAAACGTTTCAACAGCTACATTGGCTGCCATCATCAGTGGAAATTTAAAAGAAATCCAAGGCCTCCTGAATGTAGGGTGTTTGCATCAGACCCACAGTACTGTGGTAAAGGCCACCCACCGCTTTGTTCATGGTTTACATTACTTTTTTATGTGAGAGTTTGAAGTACATGTTTTTTAATGACCTGAATGTAGTTAAGTAAGCTCTAATTGATGAAAAAATAGACCAACACTGTTGTTTAATGCCAGTATGGTTTAGAGGCAGTTCATATCGTTAAAGATAATGTCAGGTTGTGTACATAATGCAGGTGCACAAAAATGTTCACAAAAAAGAAACTGAGGAAAAATTCAAGAAAGAACTTTGAAAAATAAAAAACCGGTAATAGGTACCGGTAGCTACTTTTACTATAAAGATAGTTCACATCTTCAGCATCAACATCCACATCAGCAGAAATAGAAATGTGTAAGCCTACTAAAAAACAAGTAAATAATAACTGGAACAATTAATAATTTAATGCACTTTCACTTGTGAAAAAACTTACTTTTTGTTATCTTGTTGGTACATCCTCTTCGTTCACTTTTTTAAATATTATATATATATATATATATAAACTTTCACTATGAACAACTTACTTTATGGTTTTATTTCCCAAACATTTCAACGTGGTATACGTCTTCTTCAGTGGGAGTAAATACTGAATGTCTTTACAGAGTAACGGTTATGGACTGTAGGTGTGTGTGGTGGGGGTTGATGGTGGGAGGTAATTGGCACTGGGGTTCAAATTGTGTGTTTGAATCAGTGTATCGAAAAGTATGTGTGATCTATAATATAATTGTTCATTTAATATGTTGTTTGGTTGTAGTGCATGATATCTGTATATTTCAAATTGTTCTGCTGTGTTTAGTTTTCTACTTTTAGGTAAGTAGTGTAGTATTTCCATGTTGTGTTCTATGTTTGTGTAACTGTGGTTTTCATTTTGTAAATGTGTGGCATATGTGGAATGTATGTAGTTTGTGGTGAGGGCTTTTAAATGTTCTGAAAATCTAGAGGAAAAAGATCTTCCCGTCTGGCCGATGTAGAATTGGTGACAATCATTGCAGTTTAATTTATAAACCCCTGTTTTGCTGTATGTGCCTGTGTCTTTGTTAGTATTATTTATGTGTTTCCTAATGGTGTTGTTAGTTCTGTAGGCTACTTTATAATTGTGTTTCCTAAATGTGTTAGCAATTTTGTGTGCATTGGAATTGTAGTATGTAAGTGTGATGTATTTACTGGGTTGTGTGCTGTTGGTTTGATGTGTTTTACTTTTTGTGTTTAGGATGCGTTTGTGTAGTTTGTTTATTAAATCGGGATTGTATCCATTTTTGACTTACTTTCACAACTTTTAACAACACTTTGCAGTACAAAGATTGAATATATATTTTCTGCATGATCTACATGACAGTCTTGTGAAATAAATACAGATGTTGAAATCAGTGTGTGTGTTTCAGCTGTAGCAAAAACACATGAAAATAAATGAGTTCTGATGCATCTTCTCAGTGAGATCTATAAGCTCAAATTACAAACATTGTTTCCTGAACTGTGTGTTGCCCTTAGAATTTTTAACACCTTTCCTGTGACTGTTACTTGTAGTGAGAAAGGATTTAGTAAATTATCATTGATCAAGAACCATCTGAGGTCAACTTTGGTCAAGGGAAGCTTAATAATTGACCTATAACATCAATAGAACATGAACTTGTATCTAAATGTGTTTTATTGAGGTGACTGATAACTTTTTCAGCAGTAAACATAAAAGATTCAGTGTTTGGTCTACCATTCTTCAGTAGTGTTGTGTAGAGGGCCAATAAATAAATCAAGTGACAGTAAATTTCAAATTATTTTATGTCCTTTCACATCATGTTAGTTTTACTGAGTTGTATGAATGTACACATGAGTTTTGATCAAAAAGTTGCAATTTTTGTTTATTTGAAATATTATGTCTTTATTTATCTATATTTACATTGTCCCCTTCAAAGAAATCTCCATCAGATATAACACACTTATGCCAATGTTTTTTTCCAGTCTTCAAAACATTTATGGAATGCACGTTCTGGTATAGCCTTGAGCTCAATCAGCGATTTTTGTTTTATTTCTTCAACACTCGCAAAACATTGTTTTTTTTTTTTTATTCTCAGAAAGAGTGAAAAGTCACAGGGGGCATTTCTGGTGAATACAGTGGTTGTGATATCATTACGGTCTTATCTTTGGCCAAAAATTCTTGCACAAGCAGTGACATGTGAGCTGGTGCATTATCGTGGTGCAATTTCCATAAATTATCTTTCCATAAATCGGGACATTTTCTACGAATAGCTTTATGCAAGCAACATAAAATGCCCAAATAGTAAATATCACTATAATATTGACGACTCGGAACACAAAGTTTTTTATAAGTAAAAACGTAAAGTTTTACCTTACAGCCTAAACCGGCTTTCACCTATATCGGCCGGTTTAGGCTGTAAGGTAAAACTTTACGTTTTTACTTATAAAAAACTTTGTGTTCCGAGTCGTCAATATTATTGTGATATTTAGTTAAGTAACGGACACGTCATGGACAACGAAATCCAAGAGCCCAAATAGTATTCTTTACTGACCATAACACCTAATGGTAAACATTTATGAAACACAATACCATGATAATCAAAGGAAACAGAAGAACGTTAACATTTGACTGAACTTGTGCTTTTTTCGGTCTTGGCTCACTTGAGAGCTTCCATTGAAACGACTGGGCCTTGATTTCGATGTCATAGCACCAGTTTCGATGATTTGTCACCAGTTATAATGCGTTGGAGCAATGTTGGGTCATTAGTGACTTCACTTATCATTTTCTCAGATATTTCTTTACGGTGCAATTTTTTGCTGACAATTCAACAATTTTGGAACTATAAATTCAGCATTATAGTTTATTTAATTATTTTAATTTCTGCATTAACATAACAATACACTGTACTTCAAACCACTGTTGAGGACCTGGAAATATATTTAGCTACAGTACATACCTTTATGAATTTGTATAATGCCGCGATTTCTGCTTTCTTATCATGATACAGTGTGCCTAACAATGTGAAGGTCTGTACAGTGATAATGGAGTCTGTGATGCCATATGTGGCATGACAATTGCTGGCACTTGTCTCATGCCCAAAACATCAGTAAAAATAGCTTGCATGATCCATATGAAATCGAGTTATACCAACTTCTTCAGCAATTTCTATAATAGTGATTCGACAATTAGCAATGATTTTCCCCTTTACTTCTTCAACTTTTGATCGATCGCTGATGTTCTTGGTCTTCCAACTCATTTTCAACTGATCCATAACCGCTTTGGAAGCATTTGTACCATTCATAAACCGCATACTACACTCACCAAAAGCCTTCTGCAACATTGTATCTTGTCAGAATATTTTATCTCATTTTGTACACAAAATTTAATACATGTTCATTGATCCTGCACTATAAAATATTAGAAAATTGCAGAATACATCAAAACACAATTTACTCAATTAGCTGTCAAATCTGAACTAGGCTTTCTACATGGCTACAACTTTAGATAATTGTTACAGACATGTGCCTTCACACAAAAAATTTTGATTTGGTAGTTTCTAGTACGGGAAATTCAAAAGTTGCACAAACTTTTTGATTAAACCTCGTTCACATATGTTATAAAAGCACATACACACACAAACCCTGTGTACTTACTAAATGAAAAGCATGAAAATAATTTATTGAGTGGGCCCTCACACAAACAATTTGTCTGGGGGCCCATGAAATTTATGGGCAGTCCTGATGGCCCAATGGAGGGGAGTACACTACGCACAGCATTGAAGTGTTTAATCCTGCACACTGTAATAGTACTGTTCAGTAGGCTCTTCACAAACACTGTGTATAATCTTTATTAATGTACTAAAATTATTACTTCAGCAATTTGTTGCATTTTTTAAATTTAAATAATGCTCATAACATTTGTAGGTTTAAACTGAAACAATGTCTCTAATTTCAGTACAGTATAGTGTGTTACAGTTTATAGAAATTATAATACCAATCTATACATAGACCCACAGTAGGCACAGTACAGTAATTGAAAATACTGTACATACTGTGCAGTGTTATGATTTTTGAATAATTCAGGTTTCATATACATTTTTTGGGAATGCATTATGTACAAATGTGCATTATGTCTTGTAATTTAACTTTACCAAATTTATTCTTGTTAAAAGTTTTATTTCTAACTGAGTACTGATGAAAATTACCAAACTAAAGTAAGCAATTTAGTGAATAATTTTTAAATACATTGTTTCTAATTGGTTTAGATCTTTTTTGGATGTCTATGACAATACTTCTGGGTGTTTGTAGTGTACAGCATGCAACAAATGTCAGCTGTACTACCGAATGTAACAAAAGATTCCGATTCTGTTATTTTTATTATAGTTTATTTAATTATTTTAATTTCTGCATTAACATAACAATACACTGAACTTCAAACCACTGTTGAGGACCTGGAAATATATTTAGCCACAGTACATACCTTTATGAATTTGTATAATGCCGCGATTTCTGCTTTCTTATCATGATACAGTGTGCCTAACAATGTGAAGGTCTGTACAGTGATAATGGAGTCCGTGATGCCATATATGAAGCTGCCCAATAGTGCCACATATTCACTGAAAGAAACGGTTTGTGTTAGTAATGATGTCAGTACTTCTCTTCTTGACAATACTCCCACTAGCACTGCTGCCAGTAATTGCTACCATTAGTACTAATTATATTGTTATAGACATCCACAAGAATGTAATGAATTTATAATAATTTGATAATCACTAACAATCTGTGCTTGTCTTTGAGTGAGCTAATTTGGTTAAATTAAATGGAAGAACATTGTTGGTTCAAAAACCAATATGTAGATAAAAATTTAATAATTTTTGTAATTAATTATAACAATCTAACAACAAACAAAAAATAAATACATAAGGAGAAATGCAATATTAAGACATCATAACACAGTTATATGTTCTGAAACCTTATATGCATATGAATGCTTGGGAGTATTTTCATAGAAAAATAGTAAAAGGAAAAAACAAAATTTATGGGCCAAAACAAAAGATTGTAAATTTAGACTAAAACCAAATGAAGAAATTTACTGTAAACCTTCCATATAGAAGTGTGGAAGGGAATATTATTCAGAATGGAAAATAAAAGATTAGTGAAACACATATCTGAATATCTAAGAAATATGAAAACAAAATTTAGTTGGCACAAAGAAGTACAGAAAGATTTAGAACAGATTTCAAATACCAAAAAAAAAAAAAAATATATATATATATATTATAACGTACCAAATCCCATAGATTTGGGGTTATATGTAGAAAGTTTTAAAAATCAAGTATAAAATAAATTTAAATCGATAGAACCATATCTCGCGCTGTAGCGAGCATTCCAAACAATTGTAAACGCACAGCGGATACGTTCCGTTGGCGTTATGTAACAATGCACACACACCGTTATAAATTAGGGACACGCCCTAACTTTAAAAAATTAATACTTTGGAAACGAATAAATATAGGCAAAATCCAAAATAGCCAAAATGTTTACCGAAATATTAAGAATAAGGTGTGCCGTTTTCATTAAATATAATTAAAGAGTTAATTAGCTAATTCATTTTATTTAAATAACTTCCATAGTAAGTGAGCTAGGGAGTTCAGATTTGGATATGTTATAATTGTAAAAATTACGAATCAAATGTATATGTTAGATTAAGCATAACTTGGCTTGCAGCCAAGATAATCGCAATACAAATTGCAACCGGACATCCGACCGACAATTGGTTCCGGTGTATTCCAGAATATTAAAAATAATAATAATTCTCGGACTGTGGGAATTATTTTTCGTTCTCACGGAATGAGGTGACTAAATTTCAAGTAGAAGGGAGAATGTTTCAGCCAATCAGATCATTCTAAAAATTTTGAACAACCATTGGTTTCGGGCTGAACGCTCTTCACTCTTCTGTTAACGTTCACGCAGTCAACACAGACTCTTCTGTCAACACTCAACCTGTAAACATACTCTTTTCTAAGGATTCAAACCGTGAACACACACACACACACACACACACTTCTGTAAAGATTCAACTTCTGAATAACTCAGACACTCTTCTACAACGACTGGACTGTGACGGCGTCTACGTGTGATAGTCTTATTCATCAACAAATAAGCGTACAGCGCACACGCATCACAAAGTAAATAAAAAGCACGTAGAACAAGATTCACGGCTAATTTATTTAAGAGTATTTTAAAAGCATTCTGAAATACTAAAATCAGTATTAAAGTCTTGAAAAATCATTAATTAAATTATTTCAAAAATTTAACTTTAAAAAGTAATAAGAAACAAGTTCATATAAATTCGATTTATAAGCTTTCCTTTTGAAAGCTAATATTCATTCTAAAAACATTGATCAAATTACTCATTACTCTTTAGTGCGTAAGAATTACATTAGATATAAGTTTTTCATTTTATGTGCTATTAGAATAATAAACCCCAGTTTTATACCCGACACTGTTTTGTTATTGCTGTACTCCAAAATCTACCAACATCACAAAACTATTCACAATTATTATAACGATACACTTGTATTTTGAATTAACCTACTTGCGAATTCAAATCACAAATTCCTACGGCCCTAGTCGGAAGAAGAAGACGCAAGAACGCACAGCAGGTAGGTCAGTTCACACACCACAATCATTCATTTATACAAGTTAAGTAAAGTTATAAATGTCGCCCAGAACTTGGGGCTTCCCGAAGTTAACGAAGTTTAATTAGTTATAATATATAATTTTTCAATCACTTCTGCTACAGTTCGTTTCTTGATATATATATAAAGTATTTAAAATTTATAATTATATTACCTCAAGATGTTCTTTTCCTTATTTGGAACATGTTTCGTGAGTTCCTGTTCTCTCATCTTCAGCCTTCGCGATCTTGTTTCTGGTGAAGTATTTGTGTGTTGGCTGCTGGATGTTATTAAGGTAGTTTGTTGGTCTTTGGTCTTTTAAAGTTGTATTATTGTGTGTGATTGTGGTATATGTTTTTGTATTTTGTGTATTTTCGACGTTGAGTGCTTTGAATTGTTTTGTATTGATTTGTATTTGTTCTGGTATTAGTTTGTTTTGTGTTTTATGTTTGTATATTTGTAAATTTTCCCAAATGTTCATTTTGGTGCCTTTGTGTGGTATATGTTTTATTAGTGATACATTGGTTATGTTTGGGAATTCGTGTCCTGTGTTTATTGCATGTGTGGCTAATTTGGATTTATATATTTCTGGTTTTTTGTATGCGTTTAGGTGTTCAAAATAACGTTTTTTCAGCTGTTTTTTTGTTTGTCCTATGTAACATTTATTGCAATCTTGGCATTCAATTTTGTATATACCATTAGTTGTTGTATTATCTTTGTTGTGTGAGCTATTTAGAATTTGTAATTTATTTTTATTAGTTTTGTATGCTATTTTTATATCTGTGTTTTAAAATAGTTTTGTCATTTTATTATTTATGTATGTGAATGTGGCCCATTTTTTGTTGTTTTTATTATTTATGTGTTGTTCATTTTGATTGATTCTTAATTGTTCAGTTTTTATTTTATATTTGATTTTATTTTCTATTTTGTTCACAGTATTTTTATTGTATCCATTTTCATAACCTATTTGGTATATTATATTTCTTTATTTGTCAGTTTCTTGTTTGTTTAGGGGAATTTTGTACATTCTGTTAAATAGTGAATAGAATTCTGCCATTTTATGTTGTGGTGGGTGGTCAGAATGGTTAGGTATAATGATGTTAGTGGAAGTTGGTTTTCTATATATTGCATATTGTATGTGGTTGTTGTATCTTGTGATGGTTATGTCTAAATAGTTGATTTTGTTATGTTTTTCTTTTTCTTCTGTGAACTATATTTTAGGATGTATGTTATTGATTTGTTTCTGTATGTTCTCTGCATTTGTGTTTTTGTTATTTGATACATATAGTCCATCGTCTACATATCTTATCCATATGCCATTTGGGTCCTATGATTTTATAATATTTTGTATTTTTGTGTCTATGTGTTGTAGGAATGTTTCTGATATTTATGCTTGATAATGGTGATCCCATTGCTAAACCTTCTTGCTGTTGATAAATTTTGCTATTAAATTAAAAGTAATTTTGTTTTAATATTAATTGGAGGCTATTTTTTATTTCGGTTATATATTGTTTGTTTTCATTTTGTTCTTTAAGTTTGTTTATTATTATGTCTATTGTTTCTTCTACTGGGATGTTGGTGTACATGTTTGTGATGTCATATGATGTGAAAAATGTATTTTCATTTATATTTATTGTTTTTAGTTTGTCTATTAATTCGTATGTATTTTTTATGTTATGATGGGTATTTGTTAGATGGTTATTTTTTAGTTTTTGTGCTATTATTTTTGCTATTTTTTATGTAGGAGCTTTTTGAAGTTGATTAATGGACGTATTGGGTTGTTTAATTTGTGTATTTTTATTAGCCTATTCATTTTAGGTGGTTCTGGATTATTATTTATATATATGTCTGTATTTTTCATGTTGAAAATGTTTTTAGTTGTTTTTATTAGTTTTATTGTTTGTTTAAGATAGTTTTCTGTTGGGTTTTTGTTTAGTTGTATGCAATTATTATTGTTGGTGAAGTCTTCGGTTTTTTTAATGTAGTCTGCTTTATCAATGATTACTATTGCTTGACTTTTGTCTGCTTTAGTTACTATTAAATTATTGTTCTTTACTTTATTTTTAATTTCTTTTATTGTTTTATTGTCTTTCTTTTGTTTTTCATTTCGCTAGTGATTATTTTTTTAATTATATGTGTTGCTTCTGTTCTTTTTTCTTCTTGTATATTGTCTTTTATTAGGTTGATGGCAAATTCTGTTTCTACTATTAAATTTTCTAGATTTTTGTTTGCATTTTGAGTTATGTTAGTTTTTGACATTTTGTTTAAATATTCTGTTTCTTTTTTGTTAAATTCTGTATTGCTAAGGTTAATGGTTCGAGGGTAAAATGCGTGTTTAGTTTTGTTTTTTTGTTCTTGATTTTTGTTTTGTTGTTTTAATGTGTTGAGTTTTTTGTTGATTGTAATAGTCTTTTGGTTTTTTCAAATCTTATTTTATTTTCTATGTTATTGTATTTATTATTCCAAATGATTGGATGTAATAAACTTGTTAGCTCTAAGTGTAGTTTGTATATTACTAGTGTTATGCTATTTTTTTTACTGTATAATTGATTAATTTCGTTTTGTATTGTATCATGACAGATAATGCCAATAATTCTGAATGGTAGAATGATCATGAAAATAAAATAAAAACACTGTTAAATCCGAGAAAGCAAAATAAAAAATTAATTAAGAACCACCGTGAAGTACAATCATATATTAAAGCAAAAGTTCATTTAAAACCAATGTTACAATGAGTGATGAATCATCAAAATAAATTTAAAAACTAAATATGAAAGAGGTAATACCCAGGTAGGATAGGAGTAGGTAAGGAAGAAACCCAGAACAAGACAAGATCCACTATAGAAGGTGATACATTTATAAGAAATAAGAAGAATAGAAAGAATCAATGAAGAAAACCAGAACAAGACAGCATCCACAAGAAGAAGGAGTGCTCTTATAAAAAACCCCAAACCCCAAAAGAAACTAATGAACATAATAATAAATAAAAGTATAACAAACTATCAAATGTAGAAACCACGTGTAAAATAAATGTAAGCCAAAAAGTGTATAAAGTGAAAGTGAACCAATGTGAAATAATTATATAATGCCAAAAAACAAACCTTCATTATCTTCTATAAATAGATTTCTTGATTTTAATAAAACTATTTAGAAATAAAATCCAAGAATGAAAAGGGGAAAGTGCAAGTTTTGGTGTTATAATAAATAAACCTTAAGTGTTAATATTGCAGTTCACAAACTAAGTAAACTGTGAAATATTACAACTTTGAAGTGCTTATATTGTGTCTATGAATAATGTAAAATAAAGTATTATCATGACAGGTAATACATGTGTTTTTTAAATAACTGCCACTCTTAATTATACAACATTCAGTAGAATGAACCAAAATAAAACAAGAGCAGGCATATATAAAAAGTGAAGTGACAATTTGGGGTATCATTACCCCAAAATCCAACAAAAAACAGATAAAAACTGATAATAGAACCTAGTGTAAGAAATAGAGTATAAGATTATGATAATTATGTTTTGTTTATGTAGAATAAGTTATTAGAGACAATCAAGTTTGAAAATGTCAGAATCAACTAACATTCTTTATTTATAAAATATTTATTGTGTATTACAAAAAATAGTTAAGTATAAAATGTCTGAGTTTGAAAGACGAATGTTAATTTGAATTATGTGTTATGTATTTAGAGTATAAATTATATACTTATTGTTCTTTTGTTAAAATAAGAAAATCTTAATTAATGTCATAATAGCAAAGAAAGTCAGAGAGGGTATAAACCAACATGTATTATTTAAAAAATTTGTATGTAAAAACTGTTAGAAATCTAGGCCAAATGTTAAAAACTAAACAGCCTCAAGATTGATGAAATAAGTACAGAAAAACAATTAAACTGAAGGAATTTATACAAGGTAAATAAGTCATAAAGTCATGTAATTGGAAATATAGTTAAGAAAGATTTTGTAAAAAGATAGCCAGAATTATTGTTAAAAATGCAAATGTAAAAACCTAAAATTCAGATAGGGGAGTCATATATTACTGTATAATATTTTAAAACATAACCAATTAATCTAATTACAAGAAATTAAGTGAAGATAAACCTTTTATTACAATCTGAGATTTAATACGATCACTTATATAACTTGTAAGATGGCAACATTTTGGGAAAAGGACAGGAAGTGATTTTTGAAACTTATAAATTTCAAAATGAGGTAAAAATAGCATTTTAGATCAAAAACTTAATAAAACTACATTATTTGGTATCGAATTAAGCAGAATGAACTGAAGAAGAAGATTGTGTATTTAGTAGTTAATGAATTCGAATAATAGCAAAAATATAATCAGTTATATAATGTAAAATTCTCACATGCACAGGATGCAAATAATTTTGAAACAATGGATTGAATAATATTAATTTGGCTAAGACTTTAGTTGAAGACGAAGGAAGTAAATTAGTTCATTATTAGATATCGAGAAGCACACTTGACGAGCGCTTAAGCAAAGTTTAACCTAATTGCTGATACATTAATGGCGCATTTTTTATAAGCCGAGATACGAAAAACGCGAGTTTTGTGAAAACACACTTTAAGCGCAAACACTATTGATACCCTGAGAATCGATTTACAAATCGATAGAGAGTCGATATAATAACTATTTGTTAATAAAATTCCTTATTTACTACAAAATTGAACATTATTTATTCCTAAAAGATAATTAGCATAATAAGTAATTCTAATTGAGCTAACTACCAGAATTTCAACACCAAGAAGGAAGATAACCTCCAAATAAGAAAAGTTATAATTTGATTGTTCTTGGAGACAATTCTATTAACTGGTGAAGGAAATTTCAAAATACAGGAAAGGACTCAATTCTTTTAAAACAAATAATAAAAAGTGCTAAACACCACAGAACATAATTAAATAATTAATTTTAAATTTAAAAAAAAATTATAAACAAAATTTTTTTTATTACACAAACATTTATAAATTAACAAATTCATCTCAGCAATATATTGGTAAGTTATTACAGTATCCATAACCTTTGTGTTTTTTGTACAATCATGTTTTTGTTGTTTGTGTTTATGTTGATGTATTTAGGTGTTAATTTATGTTTTTGGCATTGTCTATTGAAGTATATATTCATGTTTGTATTCATTAGTTGTTTTTTTTTGTGTTTGAAATTTGTTTAATGATTTGGTAATGTGGTTATATGGAGTTGTGTTTATGTTGTTCGTGTGCATGTTAATGTATATTTACGTAATAGATAATTTGTTTTATATTTATTTTCCGTTATTTGGTTGTTGAATTCACTTAATATTGATGTTCACTTCACTATTTTTTCACATTACTTTTGTTTGATAACATCACGTTTCGTTATTGTCTCCTTTCACTGTATACAAAATGCAAACAAAAATCTAAAAAATTTAATAGTAGAAACAAAATTTGCCATCAACCTAATAAAAGACAATATACAAGAAGAAAAAAGAACAGAAGCAACACATATAATTAAAAAAATAATCACTAGCGAAATGAAAAACAAAGATAAACAAAAGAAAGACAATAAAACAATAAAAGAAATAAAAAATAAAGTAAAGAAAAATATAATTATCTTGTTGATTCATCCTCTTCCTTCACTTTATTAAATTTATTAATATATATAAACTTTCACGTATGAACTTACTATTCGTTGTCACTTCCCCAAACGTTTCAAGGTGATGTGCCTCTTCCTCAGTGGGAGTAAATACTGAATGTCAATTACAGAGTAACCGTTATGAATAACCGTATTTATTCCCACTGAGGAAGAGGCACATCACCTTGAAAGGTTTGGGGAAGTGACAACGAATAGTAAGTTCATACGTGAAAGTTTATATATATATTAATAAAGAACAATAATTTAATAATAACTAAAGCAGACAAAAGTCAAGCAACAGTAATCATTGATAAAGCAGACTACATTAAAAAAACCGAAGACTTCATCAACAATAATAATTGCATACAACTAAACAAAAACCCAACAGAAAACTATCTTAAACAAACAATAAAACTAATAAAAACAACTAAAAACATTTTCAACATGAAAAATACAGACATATATATAAATAATAATCCAGAACCACCTAAAATGAATAGCCTAATAAAAATACTCAAATTAAACAACCCAATACGTCCATTAATCAACTTCAAAAAAGCTCCTACATAAAAAATAGCAAAAATAATAGCACAAAAACTAAAAAATAACCATCTAACAAATAACCATCATAACATAAAAAATACATACGAATTAATAGACAAACTAAAAACAATAAATATAAATGAAAATACATTTTTCACATCATATGACATCACAAACATGTACACCAACATCCCAGTAGAAGAAACAATAGACATAATAATAAACAAACTTAAAGAACAAAATGAAAACAAACAATATATAACCGAAATAAAAAATAGCCTCCAATTAATATTAAAACAAAATTACTTTTAATTTAATAGCAAAATTTATCAACAGCAAGAAGGTTTAGCAATGGGATCACCATTATCAAGCATAAATATCAGAAATATTCCTACAACACATAGACACAAAAATACAAAATATTATAAAATCATAGGACCCAAATGGCATATGGATAAGATATGTAGACGATGGACTATATGTATCAAATAACAAAAACACAAATGCAGAGAACATGCAGAAACAAATCAATAACATACATCCTAAAATACAGTTCACAGAAGAAAAAGAAAAACATAACAAAATCAACTATTTAGACATAACCATCACAAGATACAACAACCACATACAATATGCAATATATAGAAAACCAACTTCCACTAACATCATTATACCTAACCATTCTGACCACCCACCACAACATAAAATGGCAGAATTCTATTCACTATTTAACAGAATGTACAAAATTCCCCTAAACAAACAAGAAACTGACAAATAAAGAAATATAATATACCAAATAGGTTATGAAAATGTATACAATAAAAATACTGTGAACAAAATAGAAAATAAAATCAAATATAAAATAAAAACTGAACAATTAAGAATCAATCAAAATGAACAACACATAAATAATAAAAACAACAAAAAATGGGCCACATTCACATACATAAATAATAAAATGACAAAACTATTTAAAAACACAGATATAAAAATAGCATACAAAACTAATAAAAATAAATTACAAATTCTAAATAGCTCACACAACAAAGATAATACAACAACTAACGGTATATACAAAATTGAATGCCAAGATTGCAATAAATGTTCCATAGGACAAACAAAAAAACAGCTGAAAAAACGTTATTTTGAACACCTAAACGCATACAAAAAACCAGAAATATATAAATCCAATTTAGCCACACATGCAATAAACACAGGACACGAATTCCCAAACATAACCAATGTATCACTAATAAAAATATACCACACAAAGGCACCATAATGAACATTTGGGAAAATTTACAAATATACAAACATAAAACACAAAACAAACTAATACCAGAACAAATACAAATCAATACAAAACAGGACACAATATTCAAAGCATTCAACATCGAAAATACACAAAATACAAAAACATATACCACAATCACACACAATAATACAACTTTAAAAGACCAAAGACCAACGAACTACCTTAATTACATCCAGCAGCCAACACACAAATACTTCACCAGAAACAAGATCGCGAAGGCTGAAGATGAGAGAACAGAAACTCTCGAAACATGTTCCAAATAAGGAAAAGAACATCTTGAGGTAATATAATTATAAATTTTAAATACTATATATATATATATTGTAACAAAGTAACTTGGTGACCTCCTTTTTATTTAAAGCCCCACGATGGGTTCGTCAATATGTAACGAAGTAACGGGTGCGTACCTGTTAAAATGTGTTCACACTTGTTTATTATGTGTATTAGTGTGAATGTAGTGTGTTTGCCTCACACCGGTCGTTACAATAATCGTAGTCACTACTGGAGTCTGTAGCGTTGTCAAAATTACCAGTACAACCTACCTGTTAATTCATAGGGGTTGCGAATCCCGGGTGGCGCCAAATTGTTTCTATCAAAACAATTAAAATAGTTAAATTATAAGATGATACGTGTTATTAGCGTTGACCGCTGGAGCATTCAAATGGTTCCCGCCGCTATACAGGTTGCCGTCTTGACCACTCGTGACGAGCGCTAGTTGGTTATTGAATAAAACTTGCTAACACACATATATTCTACAACATCCTATGAAATAAAACGATAGTAAGACTCTGTACGGTAAATTTAATACAAATTCAATCATTAATTAATATGACAAAAGGATTATAAATAATTTGATAACAAATTGTTCCGGCTTATAACATGAAACACAAATATCTCAAGGTTGGCAAATCGATCTGAAAACAAATTATTTCTCTGCCGCTATGGCTACAGTTTACATACAATATATTAATCTGTTCAAAATCTGGGGTTCTTTGGATTATGAAATAAGACATAAACATTGGTTACATTAAAAAAGTACACTACCATACCTTATACGTACTTAGAAAGTATAATGTGTTTTTTACAATTTGTTCGGTAGTGTCGTATTCTTGTTACAAAGTTGCACTCTAATGCGAGGTTATATTTTGGTTAACAAAATGTTTTTACGTAAGTTAATTATGCATTAAAACCTTTGAAATAAAATTATATTTGTTCAATAGTGAGAAATTTGATCATTTGAGAAATATTTATAGTAAATTGGTATTTTGGGAGAAAGGAATTTATTCGATACTTATCAGTTCAGATAGTGTTGATATGTCGTCATCTGGGGTAGTGGATATTCTGCAAATTTGGACTGGTTTTAAGCTTCGGACATCTTTTTCAATCTTGTCTTGGGATTTCTGTTAACTAATTTATTGGTATTTAGTTCCAGGACATCATTAAATCTTAGTAGGTCGACATCTATTCGTCTTTGGTCATCGTGGTTAACTTCAGAAATTTTCGTAACTATTTAAAGTAAAATTTCAATCATCACAATTTTGCGTGCCGCTTACCCACGTGTCATTTCTTCAAGTCTCATAATTTTAACGGAAAATTAGCCTTCAACGGCCCGTTACTATGGTAACATCACTCCCTTGATTGGTTAATTCCTCTTTCAAAAGCATTGTTAAGAGATTTGAATTTTTATTCAAATTTATTAAGTATTTTCCTAATGGTTTTATTCCTTTATAGTTCCTTTGGGGTAATAAATGATATCACTATTATCTTTCTTTCCTTTCAAAGTTTACAATGATACTTCATAAGGTTATATTCTGTTATACATTGTAACAGTACATATGTCACCACATCCACCTAAGTACTGAAAATTAATTTAAAGGCCACCACTAGAAAAAATACATTAAAAGATCTAGAATACCACCAAGTATACTAAAGAAAAGTACCATAAGTTTGAATAAGTGAAGCATCATTGAAAGGAATTCACTAGTAAATGCACCAAGAAAGAAGAAAAGAAGAATAAAGACGAGACGACCGACATACTATACCCAATAGATCAGTAAGAAGGACACAACACAACAAAAGAAAAAAGAAAAATCAGTGAGAAAGACACAAGACAACAAAAGAAGAAAGAAGAGTCAGGGAGAAGGATACAACAAGGACAACTTCAAGAAAGAAGAAGGAAGAAACAGTGTGAAGAAGACAAGTGAAAACCTCATCATGTATAAAATGAACAATAGTGAGGAGGAGATCAGTGAAGAAAGAAGAAGGAAGATAACCAGACCAAACACAAGAATAAGGGAAGAAAATTGATGTATAACAAACTAACATAAACATTGAAAGAATAATTGTATTAAGAAGAAGGAAGAAATGTTAAATAATTATGTGATATAAATCCCTAAGCTGTATAGTAAAGTCAACACTGACAACAACTCATTTAATGAACACATTTATTGTTTATGTGAAACACATTATAGTAAATAAGGATTAAATATTGTAAATAAAGAGTCACAAGCAACCTGAATGAGGACAAGATTAGTTTATGATAGCTAAATGATGTGTAGTTATAGAATAAACAGAGGAATATGCAACCAAAATAGTGAATGACCAATTGTACAGTGGGAATGATGTACATACAAACTCACTAATTAACAACAAATAAGATAATACAGGAGTAAACTAAATGTGAACTATTGATAACCAATAACCAATGTACAAACATGAAACGAAAACCAGTCGAATAGACTAAGATAGAAATACACAGCCATAAACAACACACTAATGTTTACTGAACCTATGACATAACCTAATCTGGGCATTCAGTTTCCAATAAAACTTGATAAAAAATGAATCAAAACAATGTTAGACCAAAATGAAATGAGCTAGGAAGTAAATAGAGCATATAAGGAATGTTTTGTACACGATAGCTAATAGTATAACAGGATATAAAAGCTATATTTATGTAATACAAGTATGACCAAATGCTGGTAATGGCAAAGTGACACTATGCAACCAAAATTATGTAATAAACACATTGTACAAAGAAAGTAACCCAATTAATGATTTGATGTCAGACAGAATATTATTCATATGAGTAATTGCAACCAAAATAACCATTTAAATCGTTTATATAAATGTAATTATAACTAAACCATTATGACAAGTAGCTGCAAGTAAAGTTTACAGCAACCAAACCTTGCTAATAACAGGGTCAAATGCAGAGTGGACTGCATCACAATAACGATAAGGTCCTAGTGACTATTTCAGTTATCAATTAGAAAACAATACAACTAAAATGTCTATGATATTATGCATACTACCAAGTAACGCCATATAGGCATAACAAGCCTGATTCATAAGTGATAGTTAAGGCATTAAACAAATAATGTAGGGAAAAAGAACACTGTCAGTAGTGACTTAACCCATCAATATGTAATTACAACATGTTAAAAGCTAATTAAATACTCTTATTACTGAGTAATAAGCAAAACAAAAATGTATGACAATAAGTTTAAGTGTGAATCTATGAAAACGGACATAGTATTAATATTAGGACATAGTTTTAAGGGAAAATTGTACAGTAGCTTAAGAATGAGACATTACAATAGAAAATAAAATAAAAACCATGAAATATTAATAATTAATGGTTTAATGGACAATAAGCATAAATGCTAAGTGCTAAGTCAGCTAACCCTAATCAGAAATATATGATAAGGGGACTCAAATTAATCGTCTTTCAAAAACACGAACAATGAGAGTAAGCACAACACCCTCAGTACAATTATAAGAAAGATATTAGACTTTTAAAAATAATTGTATTGTGCTTAGCCCTTCCGCGTGGGCGTGTGAACCAGAATTTGTTAATCTTGTTCCCAAAGACCGACGCTTATGATAGCGTCTATTTTGACGAAGTCTACCGTAAATAAACGAATAGGAAAAAACTGACCAATCAGAGCCTATAAAAAATCCGAAATTCATCATTCCAACCGAGGAACCACATACAGTCTTTTAACAAGAGCGAAGCGGACTGCACGCTCGCCGACGCCTTAGAAAAACGTGCGTTTGACAGCAACACAGCGTCAACCATATTAACCTCAAAGTGAGACATAAATTACCTACATTGAAGAATCAGTGCAGTATATTTACAAGTGTACTCTACTCGGAGTTTATGCGCATAGGAGTGTGTGCAGTGTTGTGATCAAGTTTAAATAATTAATTAATAAATTTTAATTAATAAAAAACAGTGTTTATAACTAAAAAAGTGTAACCCTTCGAACGACGAGAGACGCAAGTATTCATAACCACAAATATAATGATATGATTAGTTTATAAGCATAATAACTGAACGCTAAAAGCGATAAAACTTGAAATATAGAAACAATTAAATTCCCTATCCTCAACAGAAGGGAACTGATAAAATACAAATGAACAATGTTGAAATTGAACGTTCTGAGTAATGACAGTTTTAACTATTTGTATACAATAAATACCTAGGATAAGTAAAGACATTGTAACATCAATGAAGAGTATATGTGCTCTTATGCTATCAGTAGACTAGAGTATGAAATATTTTGTTCCTAAATTCAATGAATAGTTTTCGCCGGAGTGCGATAACTATAATAAATAAATTACCATTACCTGAAATAGGAATATCCAATTTCACAGATGATTATAGTACCTGATACTGGATTATCACAATTACTATTAATTAATAATAAATAATTCACTACTTTTAACCAAATCAGGTTGCACTAAACAATATGTAAAGCATGTGCCTAACTATGAACAGTAGTTCATATTTTATCTTTTTTCATTAATAATCATTGAATTTTTATTTTATATGTTTGTTCTAACCGTAGCTATTATTTCAAATAAGTGTATTTTGCAGTCTAAAAGAACCTACTACTTTTATTATTATAATCATTATTCAATTTTAAAGTCGAACATTACGACATAACCTATATGTTGGTCAAAACACATTGTATTACTAACCAGAGGCAGTCATGCCAACTTGAGCTCATCATTTGTTTTAGAGTCAATGTTCACTTTTAAAATATTAATTGTTAACCAAAAAGAAGAGCAAAACGCCTTATTGTATTGAATTTCACTGTGTGTTATTTGAATAAATTACCATTATTATTTTTTAACGGTGAAAGAGTTGACTTTTATTGTATCAGTAAAAATACAGCTTAGAGGAGAAAAACGAGGCGGTTGGTACCATGCTGAGAATGCGAATTATTCAAATTGAATGGTTCCATGTTTTGTTTACAACCGCTCAGATCAATATATTTACAATCTTATACAATAATACTATACAGGAGTTATTATGTGTACCATGCCTATGTTTGTGTATGTTAGTGTATAGGAAGAAACAACTGATCTCCTCACAACCGCTGATCAACAAAGTGTCAACGGAACGTCAAGTGGACATCCTAACAGTGAATATAATACATAAAATTAAACTATTTAAACAGACAGCTAATACGACGAAAAAACAAAGAGTAAGTACCGACTTATTCAATCCTGGATTCAACAATAGGTTGAATTGAGGGGAATAAGTCCCTAAACGGTAAAATAATAATAAAATTTGATATTGAACAATAACGATTAGCCGAGAGCAAGACCCATTAACAGTAAAAGAACCCTGAGACTACTATTCAATAATAATAATTAAATTATAAACGAAAGACGGGAAGACCGTTCAGTTATAACATTAACTTTAGTCTAAATATGTGACATTTGATAAATTACATATTTTTCTTAAATTAAACTTTTATAATAACCTTTCCGTTTTAAAATGATTTACATATAATTACTGGCCATTTACTGGTCTTAGATTAGTAAAGTTTCTTGCGAAATTGTTACCATTGACATTTGAGTGTGTCTGACAGTTAGATGCTTTCATAGCCAAGATTAGCCATGATGGTTTTTTGGTTGATTTCTTTTAAATTACATTTTGAATTCAGCCTGATGGGCTTCACTTCGTTGTCATGTTTGTTTGCGTTGTGTGTTGATCCTGTTTGTGTTTTAATCATTATTCAATACATTTTTCATTACACATATTTTAAAATATAACAATTAGGCTTATGGACTGCAAGTTCCCTTCAGCCATATTCTCTTCATAACATTGAACCAAACTATTCTTTATAAGTTACTAGTTATTGTTAGTTCTAACATTAATTCCTTTCTTTTGTTACTACTTTGAGTGATAAACATAATCACTTCTTGTAAATTTATGAAAGTTATTTCCCCTTTCAACATGGGGTGTTTTATTCATTGTAGTCTTAATTTTAAAACAAAACCTTATTTCTATACTACAATCTCCTCCATACCATGTTATTATTACAAACTGTTTTCATCTGGGCTTTCCCCTGAATAATATTACATGCTTCTTTTATATTTATTTGAAATATTACTTTTAATTATTTTTAATTATATAAATGTTCACAAGATTACTCAAATCATTGGTTGTTAGTCAATGTTTTATAAAGTGTTCTCTTATTTACTATTACATTTTTATTGCTTAACACTACTATTTCCCTGTATCACCTTCACCTTTAATTAGTAGAGGTTCATCACTGATACACTTTCACTATTTTTAGGGTATTTACACTTTCACTATTGCACTTTACTTTGGTTCACTGTTTGTATTGAGTGTTACTTAATGGGTAATCCCTATACTTTTCTCCTATTATTTCTCACTATTTCTTTACAGCATAATATTTATCATTAATAATATTAGGTTATTTATTTTTCATTAAATCTAACCCTCCTAATTGTGTTAGTGTACTTTTCTACACTATGTTACTTTACAATCGTCTTGTGTCTTTAAAATAGGTACATAAGTTAATTCAATTATAACAATACTATTTGTTTCATTAATGGATAATTATTTGGGGTTTATTTACAGTATTCTATCCTTGAGTCTATTATTTCTCCCCTATATATGTGTGTTGGTTTCCCCTTGGGTTTAACCTGTCTCCTCTTCATTCTTCCTCTTCTTCGTCTTTTGCAATTGTCTTCATCTTGGTTCGGTTCTCCTCCTCTCATCTGGTTTGATTTCTGTTTAGTCGTAGGGATTTGTTCCCTTCCTTTGATTCTTCTTTAGTTCTGGTTTCTTATCTTCCTTTGTTAGTTCATAATTGTTTGGTCAATCACCTTTTTTTTCTTGAGTATGTTTCGTGGTTCCCTTCTTTGTGTTTTTGTTGTTGGGTCAATCACTTGGGTTGGGTAATATCGTGGTTCGTCGTGTCATAATATTTATATTTTATTCATTTTTAAACATTTTATTTTATATGAAGTATTTTTATATTAAGAATTATCTTTTTTATCCCTGGTACTGGGGTGGCTTATTTGTGTTGTAACATTATATATATATATATATATATATATATATATATATATATATAAGGTATAAGGTAGCACAACGAAGTTTTTACCTTGTTCTACAAAATAAGATAATATATGAAAGGAAGGGAAGAAGTCATCTAGAAGGGATAATATCAACTTAAATAAAAATTAACAGAAAAGTATTTACAATTATAAATAAAAGAACTTAACAGAACTAGAAAAGTCGATTCAAAGGAATTATAAGTAGTCAATTTATAGCCATAAAGTGTTAAAAAATAAATAATAAGAGTATCATATCAATATAATAATTAGTAGACCCTGTAAGATATGGAATAGTGAGGAGTAGCAGCCCAGAATAATAAAGGAACATGACAATTTTAAGATATGTAATAATAGTGAATAAGAGATTAAAACAAATAAATAAAAAAGGACAATTTTTAAAATAGGGAACAGTAAGGAGTAATAGCCCAGGACTAATGAATTAAGGGGAAAAAATAATACAGATACCCAAAGAAATTATAGTAACCTCTATAGCAGCAAGTAAATAATTCAAAGGAAATCAAATTATATTAGATATACCAATTTAAATGAAATGACTAGCCCAAATAAGAGAATCCAATACAATTAATAGAAAATAATGTAAAAATTAATTATAATTAAAATAGACGTGATTAAGGGGAACACCCCAAACCAGTTTCAAAAAAAAAGGACAACAAAAGACTTATTAATATAAAGTTTGAATGTATTTATTTTTATAATTATTTTATGTTATTATTGTCTGTGAATACCATACAAGATATGTTGATACTAGTAAATGATAGATGTTAGAATGTAAGAATTTATTGCGTATTTTAATCATGTTAATTACCGGTAATGTTATATTTTGTAAAGTAAGGAAAGGCAAAATAATAGTTCAAACTACCCATGAATAATGGATCAAAAAATATGAAACTAATAAGATGAATTAATAATAACTTTGCTAGGAAAATTGAAAGTTGATGACCAAGACAAATTCAAATTTGACCATATAAATCTAATCAAAGAATACAAATTAATAGAACCTAGACTAATTTGATGTAAATTACCCCATTCAATATACAAATACATTATCATAATAATAACCATGACCTATAATAGTAATGAAAGGAATAAACATGTAAAATTAACTTAAATAATGATTGTACTAGAGAAGGCCTAACAGCAATAAGCCAGCACTAGTAAAATTTAAATAACTTATTAAATATTTAAAATAATAGCCAGACATAAAACGTAAATTACCAGGGTTTAATTAGTAATCAAGTTTGAGTAAAATTTTTAACATAAAACCTATTGGAAACCATTTAATATGTATTTATGTGAATCAAAATAAGGCCTATAGATAAATTTCAAAGAATGTAATTCTGAAGCTTAATTCAAACCAAACCAGATCAAATTTAGTATTAACTTGTGTAAAATAAAAACAGGAATATTGTTCTATAATTAGAATTACATAAAAATACTAAACAAATAATTTATAGCCAATTAAATGTAAAATATGACAGTTTTTTCAATAAGATTGAATTATTTGATAGGAACAGCTGATTCATAAACAATGAGGAATGATACCAAAATCTTATGGAATTTTATATATGAAGGAACAAATATCAGTTAGTTGATTGTTAAAAGCCAAACGAGACAGACGTGTCAGAATACTTCTTAGAGAATTGTGAACGGAAATTTTTGACTAACACAACCAAGATATATGATGAGTTTACAACAGTTATAAAAGAGTAGAAAATAAAGTGACTAATACTATAATAACAATCAGAGAACCCTTAAAATAATTGAAATAATACTAAATTAAACTACCACTACATATAGACACGACTGAAGAACCAAATTGAACTCAAATAACCAGACACTGAGTGAAGGGAACATTTTCGACATAACACAACTATTACCGAACCAAAATCCAGTGGGTAAATAATACTACACTCTACAACTTGTGGATATTCCAAGAACAACATCACTGAAGAGGAATTAACCAACGGAGACATTTATTTGAACGAAATCTTGGAGCTGAATTTACATCGCAGATCAACTCATCGAGGCGGCCATTGTGATTCCATTCGAAGAGGATGCTGGAAGCGTGACGAGTGATGTCAGAGAAACCAGCTGTATCGTAATATTAATATTTTATATACATTATTCTTTATTATTTTGTCTGTTTCATGAATAAGTTTTTTAATACTTGTAAGTATTGAATTCTCTTGCCTTTCCTGACTATTTGTACAGTTAAAAGAACCTTTATAATATAATAATTCAATCGAAATATTTTGAATATATGAAATAATTGAACTGTAACTTCATATCGAATTAGATTCAAGCCCGTTGCGGCAATTTCAAATAATTGTTTTGACGAATAAACTCATTTATTGTTTTAATACTGTTTCATTGATCAGCTAAGCCTTAAATTAAATTACATTAATTATTTGAGAGAAAAAGTGAACTTCTTAAGGAGACGAGCTAGCAGAAGAAGAAGAAGAAGAAGAACATATTAAATTGGCTGCTACATGCAATCGATGCGGCCTAGACAATCTATTTAAAGTAAATAACAAATAAGTTTATTCCGAACACACAGTTATTAAACAGTATTTTTTATTAATTGAACATAAAAACAAAACAATTACACCAATTAAAATTAATTAAGGACATAAAAAATAACAAATAAAAAATAATAAAATAAAAAAAATTTTTTATTAACCAATTATTATTAAAAATTATTATTTGTAATTAACATTTGTTTTATTACAAATTGGCGCTCAACTTTAGGGGCTTAAAATAGGAATTGATAGGCCTATAAGATAAGGACAAGTTGCCCAATTTCCTATTTTTAGCTTGGCAGCTGTTAACAAGTCAGAAAAGCAATCGAAATGCCAAAGAGAGCAACGTCCAAGAAAAGGGCGGCAGAACCCGAGGAGGAGATAGACATAGAGGACAAGGAGGCGAATCCAGTGGAAGATAGGGAGATCATATTAACCCCGGCGGAACCGAACCAACCCACACAACAAAAAGAGGAACAACCAGAAAAACCCATACGAACAGAGAATGTGGCAATGCAGGAGACGTTCAGGATAATGATGGAGAAAATGGAGGAGAAAATGGAAGAATTGAAAGAAGACAACCAATCCATGAGTCAGAAAATGGACGAAAACAACCAGTCCACAAAGGAAGAATTAAGTAACCAAATTGGAGAAACCAGAAAGGAAATTGGAGATACTAATAAGAAAATAGAGGAAACCAGTAAGAAAATGGAAGAGAAAATCGATGAAAATAGTAAGAAGATGGAAGAGAAGATGGAGGAAAATAATAAGAAGATGGAAGAAAAGATGGGGGAGACATTGGAAGATTTGAAAGAGGATAACCAACAATTGAGAGAAGAATTAAGGGAGGAAAAATATGGACAGATTGTTAACTCACTCACACACCTATACATCTATAAATATATAAATATGTGAATAATATATACTTTTGTTACTTACCACGTGTTTGTCACACTTCCGGTAGACACGAGCTACCCACATGTATACTACTTTTATGCCCAGGGTCCAGCGTTCTCTAAGCGAAAGTGCAGAAACAATTGGGTGGTATGAAATAATAAAACGAATTGGCATTGAGAGGTTTAAAACTTGGTTTAATTACTGCATTTTGATAATCAGTCAATTTACAAATGGTGGCTTACACCACACCCAACATGGCGGCCATTTTCTTCCGCTATTTAAATATATTTTGTTTTCAAATATTTACTTTCTCTTTATGTGTCTCATATCAAAATTAGTTTTTTACTGCAGTACTTAATTTTAATTTAACATTACCATACTATAAGACTCTTTGAAAACACAAGCCAACGGCTCTTTTAAAAGACCCGTTCACTCACGCTCTCTCTCTCTCTCTCTCTCTCTCTCTCTCTCTCTCTCTCGCTCTCTCATCACATGGTTAATAATTTTGATTTGTTACAATTTACTGTTCAAATTTTGTTTTTGAGCTCATTTTTTGATAAAGTTATTTAAAAGTGCACTTCCCTGAATGTAGAGGTTTCCTGAGATTATATGCGTTCCATGGCTAGTCTGATATTCGGCTTGCTGTTACACTGATCGGTTGGCTGTTGTCACTGAATCTACATTACTGAACTGTTATTAAATTTAGAGTATTTTCTGCTGACTTCTACATTTTTTATTAATTATAAACACTTTTACTGGCAAACTTTGTACGAGCACACTTTTAATACGTGCTCACTTCATGACGACTTGTAGCTGACTGGGCCGACATTTTGTCGTATTGTCGACAGGTGATGAGGATTAATTTTGATCAACCCTTTGTTCGAGACAGCTGACGGCAATGTTTCTCGTCATCACTATGACGTGTGTCATAATTTGTTATAACAATTTGCCTTTGTCGATCAGTACAGCCATCGAATACGTTTTGTTTTGCACGTACGCCCTTGCCCTTGAGATGAATTGTACCGATGAACTGCATCGTTTCGTTAAACATGGGGGAAGTTGACCTACCTCTGTTTTATACATGACAATACCATAAAAAAATACAATACAAAATTCTTGAATCCCATAATTATGAAAACACGCTTTTGTCCTGTTACAAAACCCCCTCAATGAATGGTGTTATGCCGAAGCATAAAAACTTTCATTGACCCGTTCACACTTCCTAAAGGGATCAGCCCAGATATGTCGCCACAACCCCCAGTAGTGTTACTATAAAAAGAAATACAATCACTTACCCGTGGTCCAATGATGATGATCGTACCATCTGACCTTACTGGACTTCTCAGGAGAGATCCCAACACCATAAGGCCATTGGGCACTTAACGCTCCTGCTCTGACGCTCCGGCCAGTTCAGGACCGCCATCACAACACCATCAAACTCTGAAACATTAAATACAAAATTTTAAACTGGTGGCCTTATTTATTCTCATATCCACAGCTGATATGTCTCCCCTAAGATGCATTGGTTTGTGTTTTGAGTCGTTGGTTTGCTTAACTTAAAATTCTCCACTAATAAAACAAACAAGATTTAAGACAGGAAATCCCCTTCTCTTTTCAACACTCCTACATTTATCAAAATTTCCTGACTCCAGTCAATATTTATCCTCTTTACCATAATAAAACATATTCTTATCCTAAACATAACACATAAAACAATTTTCTAATTTTCAAAAGTAAAAACTACTAATCATCACAGATTAAAATTAATTAACCTTTTTTCATCCGTCGTGTGTCTTCTTATTGTATTTAATTAAATAACGCGTTTCGAGGCTCAAGGCCTCATCTTCAGATTTCAGTCCCGTGTGGACGTCGTTAACACATTAAAACTAAACTACTACACATTAAAATAAAACACACTACACAAGTTAACCGATGTCTGGGTGTGCACCCTTTGCCGGCTCGCGACGCACTGCCTGCAACTCCTCTACGGTCTCGTCACAACGCCCCACCATGGATTGCTGTCTATTCCTGCTTAATATGAATTTGTACACAACCATATCGTATAGCTGATGTGATTTATAATTCAGCTGGTCATTTAGCATGTTACTAGGATTGCACTTAAACGCCCGGTATATTTCAAATTCTTCGGTTGCGTTCATGTATCGTCCCTTATTCCTAATCATCTTCATTACACAAACAAAAAAAATATAACTATTATGGCAAACACTTCAAATATTTTAATTTTCTTTACTCAGCTTTCTAATGCTGCCCCTATTTCTTTGCAACAGAATCTAACTATATTTCTTGATTGAAACCATTTCTAACCTTATCTTTTCAACATGTTAACACTTGTTATCGTCGCTACCCCTGTAATGACCTCCTAACCACACACACTATTACCATCAACATAATAAAACATTGTACATCAAACATTAACATTGTTACCTTTACATTACATAATTCACATTTAAATAACTTGTATCCAAAACTTTAAAACATTATTACTATCAACTCTCTATTCAACTTTTATTATTTAACATTTGTTATATCATTAGATTGTGTAAAAAAAATTTCAAATTTATCATTCACCTTTCAGTTACATCACCTTTCTACCATGAATTTTCTTTTTGTAAACCTTTCATCAATCCTTATCTAGTTTGGGTGACTCTCTATTATTCCTTATTATCTATATCTTATTTTGGCATTTGTCTATCAAACCTTACTACCCCTTTTTTCTACTAACAACCATTAACATATTATGACACTAATATCTCTCAATTATAAACACCTTCACTAATTCCACTTACCTCTGGCACCGCTCGTCTTTGTACTAGGATGTGTGTTCCCTACACATTCCTTACCATTTGCCCTCCACCAAATATCGGCAAACACTCTAACCCAAATTGCTCCACCTGCCACAACGCCGTACGCTGGTCTCTTGCCACGCCGCACGCTGATCACTCCTTACACCACTACCCTTACTACAAAATATCATCATCAACAAATATATTTACCATTCACATTACTCACCTCTCTACATATAATCACTAACTACTGTGTCCCTAAAATGTCTAATACTCCCTTTGTGTGTTATCTGTATTTCCAAATTCTTATTCTCTCTAACTCCCAATAACTCTATTTAACTAAGTCCCATGCCTCTGTTTTTAATAATTATCACCCCGGCTCTATCCCTTGTTAACATTTTACCTTTCTGTGATCATTGACAATTGCATTAGAAAATTCATCCCTCACCTACTAATAACAATACATCTCAATATCCAAATATATTACATGCTTAATCATTTACTAAACATTAGACTCTGAATACCATAATTATTTAAAATCATTCTCATAATTAATTATTCTTGAATATTTAAAATTCTACAGTACATGGTTTACATAAAATACATATAATACACAACACCAAGAATACACAACTACATTGACATTAATACACAAAAATATACACTCCAAATTATCATTTAATCATTTACCAAAACTCAGATCCTAATTTCAAAAAGACTGTCCACATAATTAAATGTTCATTAACACAATAAAATATCTATCCTCCATCGTCAAACAATAGTCTTATCTTCGGTCTGTACAATTTATTTTTTATTAAATACATTATATTAACATCATTAATATAATACACATTTAAATTCTTATATTTTATAAAACCATCATAATTAATAGGGTTATTACCTATCAATTCATCATACAACCTGTCACGATTGGTTATTGTCCTGTCACCTCCAGTATAATTAGTCACCACTAGGTACGTTATAAAGTCATTATTTTCATTATCATCTTCTCCTACTGCTATATCAGCTTCCACCCAAGGTAAGTATTTACTTTTATTATACATCATCTCTACTCCTAACTTTTCCATAAATTCTTCATACTTTCTATTTATCTTAAAAATCTCTATTTCTCTCTTTCTCTCACAATATTTCTCACAACAACACCACGCTACACTCTCTCTCTTAATATACCTCTCACTCTCAGAATATGCAGGGGACACTAACTCACCATTACTGCACCACCTGTGAAGTACACTAAAAAACCCAGGGACAACTTTATTTGTAGACCTATCGTCTCCCAAATATACATTGAAGGCACTCTCGTCCTTCCTCAACACATGTATTTCACCCCCAACTTCACCATTAAGGGAAAATCTACCCCCTGCAATCCCCTTACAATTATTCTTTCTCTCTGAATTATTACTATACATTAACATTTCATCATTATCATATTCAATTCCCATTAAACTCTCATTACCACTACCCATGTTTACATAATCATTTTCTAATATCATACTTTTATTTTTACTATTACAACTCTCTCCCCTACATGCCCTGTCTTTATTTATGTTCAAATTGTCTATTACTTTACTCTTCGAATTGTCATCTATTTCTTTAGTCTTATTTTGTAACATGCTCATTCTATTACTAGCATTATTCTCATGTTTTGATACTGTTTGGTCTATTGTTACAATATGTTTGGTTATGTCTATTACGTTTGATTCAAATTTCTCTAGCTTATTTTGTAAAACATTAGTTTTAATTTCTATCTGTTTATTTACTTCACATTTAGTTCTACTCTCTATCTGCTCATTAACTGTGGTTAAACATTTATTCTCTACTTCTCTATTTGTGTTTCTATTTGGTTTTGAACTGTCTCATTGATTTGATTAATTTTATCATCTAAATTACTTATTTTAGTATGGAATTGCTCATTACTGGTTTCTGTTTGTTTTTGAATACTGTCACAATGTATTTCTACTTCATTTATTCTTTCATCAAAATTACAATTTTGTTTTTTAATTTCCTTTTTATGTCATTAACTTTCTCATCCAATTGATTAAACTTATCATTAAAATTGTCTAATCTTGTATTTTGCTCATCAAACTTAATACTCTGTTCGTTAAATTTTTCATCAAAAAGTAATCTCATCAGATTACTCCTTCAAAAAGTATGCTCCTGATGATGGGGCATATGTCCCGAAACGCGTAGAATTAAATGTAGACTAAAGGCCACCAGACGGACAAGAAAAAGGTAAAACTATTTTACTAATTATAATCTCATCATTTTTATCACATCATTTTCCCCAACTCTTTTTGTTGGGGCTGGTGTCGAGTGAATACTTTCACCCATTATTTCTGATTCTGTTATACTTATTTCGTTCTTGTTTGCCATTGTAATATAATATTTGGCCAATTTTTGGTTTATATTTCAACTTAACAACAACATAACCTACACTTGTAGTAACCTATGTTGTTTATGTCTTATGCTACTTTCGCAACCTGTTTGTTTCTGATCTTTGGCTTATTTATATAATTTTTTATATTATATATAATCCCGTTCGGTCGTCATTGTTAACTCACTCACACACCTATACATTTATAAATATATAAACATGTGAATAATATATAATTTTGTTACTTACCACATGTTTGTCACACTTCCGGTAGACACGAGCTACCCACATGTATACTACTTTTATGCCCAGGGTCCAGCGTTCTCTAAGCGAAAGTGCAGAAACAATTGGGTGGTATGAAATAATAAAACGAATTGGCATTGAGAGGTATAAAACTTGGTTTAATTACTGCATTTTGATAATCAGTCAATTTACAAATGGTGGCTTACACCACACCCAACATGGCGGCCATTTTCTTCCGCTATTTATTGTTACAACACAAATAAGCCACCCCAGTACCAGGGATAAAAAAGGTAATTCTAAATGTAAATGTACTTAATATTAAATAAAATTATTAAATATAAATAAAATATAAAAACTATGACACGACAAACGACGACATTACCCAACCCAAGTGATTGACCCAACTACAGGAAACAAAAGAAGAAGGGAACCACGAAAAATAAACAAGAAAAAAAAAGTGATTGACCAAACAAACAGGAACTAACAAAAGAAGGGAAGAAACCAGAACCAAAGAAGAATAAAGACAATTAAAGGAAGTGAACAAATTCCTATAACTAAATAAAATTAAACCAGACGAGAAGGGGAGAACCGAATTAAAATGAAGACAATTGAAAATGAAGAAGATGAAGGAGAAGAAGAAGAAGAAGAAGCAGAAGAAAGAAGAGGAAACGAAGTGAAACCAAGAAATAAGAAACACCACATATAAAAGGGAGAAATGGTACGCTCAAATATAGAATATTATAAATAAACCCCAAGAATTATCAACTAATGGAAATAAATATTATTGTAAATGAGATAATTTATATATCTGTTTTGAACAAATACAGTAAAAAGTAACCAAGTAAAGAAAAGTCCACTAACCCAAATATTAGAGTAAAATATCATTAATACTATGTATAATTTTATAATGAAAGAGAAAGTGAGAAGGTGAGAAAGAGAAAGAGAAATAATTATAGGGATTACCCACTAAAAAACACTTAATATAAACAGTGAAATAGAGAATGTGTAAATACCCCAAAATAGTGAGTGTATCAGTGATAAACACCAATTAATTAAAGGTGAAAGTGATAAGTGGAAAAAGATATTATAAATAATAAACAGTTAGTAATAGATAAGAAAACACTTAGTAAGTAATTGATGAACCAATAAATGATTTAAGAGTGAGCTTGAAGAAAATTATATAGTTAAGGATAATTAGAAATAGTATTTAAACTAGAGATAAGGAAAGGATATTATGTTATTTAGGGAGAAAACCCATGTAAAAACAGGTTGTGTTAACATGGAATGGAGAAAAGAAGTAGTAATGAATTAAGAATTTAAGTATATAATTAAAAAACACACTATGTTCGAAGGGAAAATGAGTTTAATAAGTTTGAAGGAAGTGATGATATTTCTCACTCAAAATAATAGGAAAAGGATGAAATGAATGTTAAACCAACAGTAACTAATAACTTGAAAAGAATTGTTCGTTTTAATTTAATGAATAGGATATGGCTGAAGGAAGCTTTCAGTCCATAGGCCTAATTGTTATGTTTTAAATATTAAGATATAGAAAATAATCTTGACGTGTAATCAGAACACAAACAGACTCAAAAAACAACACAACCAATTTTAATAACAAAATAAAGCCCATCAGACCGAAAAGAAATGTAATTTAAATGAAATAAGTAAAATACCATAATGGCTACTTAGGCCTAAGAACATGCCTAACTGTCAGAAACACACAAATACAAATTATAACAAATTAACAAGGAAATTTACAAATCTAAGGCAAGTAACTAGCCAGTAATTATGTATAAACCATTTTAAAAGAAAAATATTGCTATAAGAGATTAAATTAAAAGAAATATGTAATTATCAAATGTCAACATAATTAGACAAAATTAATATATAATAGAACATGACCTTATGAGGTATTGTTTTAATCTTTGAAAGGAAATAAACACAATAGTGATAATATTTATTACCCGGAAGGGAAGACAGAAGAATAAAATCAATCAGAAAATATATAATAAATTTGAATAAAAATTTCAAATATAATAACAATGCTATTAATCTCGGCCTTAACCATGCAAAAGGTTTCTGTTACCATAGTTGGTTGGTACTAATTTGGTTACTAATTTTCCGTTAAATTTACTTACTTGGAAAAATGACGCTTGGGCAAGAGGTACGCAAGATTGAGATGACCGAAATTTTAATTTAAAAAGTTTGAAAAACATTTAGAAGTCAACAGTATGAACCAGTGACGAGAAGATGAAGAGTTTCAAATATTAACAGATGTCCAGGAACCAAATAAACAAAATTAAATAGCAGAAATTCCCAAGACAAATTAGAAGAAGATGCCAGCAGCCTAAGTCACCCCAAAATTGATGAATTACCATTACCCCAGAACAACGACACATCGTAACCTTCTGAACTGATAAGTATCAATTAAATACAATAATCCCCGGAATAAAAGCACTTTAAATATTTTTCACATCAATTAAAAAATTCTCACTATTAAGCAAAATTAATTTTCTTTCAAGGATTGAATAATAATAAACTTACGTAAAACAATTGTTAACTTAGAAATAGCCTCGCATTAATGTGCGAAATTTGTAACAACTATTACTACACTGCCGAACAATTTGTAAAAACACTTTATACCATATAAGTACGGATAAGGTACGGTAGTGTACTTTTTTAATGTAACCATCTTTTATGTCTTCTTTATAATCCAAAGAACTCAAAATTTTGAGAGAGTTAATACATAGTGTACAAATAGACGCCATGTCGGCCTCAGTATAACTCATTTCAAAATCAATTTCGTCAGCCCAGAGGTTTATGTTTCATGTTTTAAGCCGGAGCAGTTTTATTGAAAACTAATTTAGAATAATTTTGTCACATTGATTAATGACCAAATCACAATTAAAGTTACAGTACAGAGTATTACCATTGTTTTATTTCATAGGTAGATGTATAATATATGTGTGTGTTAGCAATTTCACTGAGCAGACAACTAGCACTCTTGCCAAGTGGACAATACAGTAACCTATACAGAGGCAGGAACCATTTGAACGCTCCAGCTGTCAACGCTGATAACACCAATCTAACTTGTTAATTATCAAATTTAATTGTTTTAAAATAAACAATTTGGCGCCACCCGGGACTCGGAACCCCTATGAAATTACAGGTAGGTTGTACTGATAATTGTGACCATGCTACGGACTTCGGTAGCGACAATTATTAATATAACAACAGGTGTGAGACGAACACACCACACTAACACTAAATACACATAAAAACAGGTGTACACATTTTACATGATACGACCGAGTCACGTTCAGATCGTTACAGATTGGCTTCCATCGCGGGGCTTAAACAAGGCGGACGTCATCTACTATTCAGATCGTTACATTATATATATTTTGTTTTCCAATATTTACTTTCTCTTTATGTGTCTCATATCAAAATTAGTTTTTTACTGCAGTACTTAATTTTAATTTAACATTACCATACAATAAGACTCTTTGAAAACACAAGCCAACGGCTCTTTTAAAAGACCCGTTCACTCACGCTCTCTCTCTCTCTCTCTCTCTCTCTCTCTCTCTCTCTCTCTCTCTCTCTCTCTCTCTCATCACATGGTTAATAATTTTTTAATTTGTTACAATTTACTGTTCAAATTTTGTTTATGAGCTCATTTTTTGATAAAGTTATTTAAAAGTGCACTTCCCTGAATGTAGAGGTTTCCTGAGATTATATGCGTTCCATGGCTAGTCTGATGTTCGGCTTGCTGTTACACTGATCGGTTGGCTGTTGTCACTGAATCTACATTACTGAACTGTTATTAAATTTAGAGTATTTTCTGCTGACTTTTACATTTTATATTAATTATAAACACTTTTACTGGCAAACTTTGTACCAGCACACTTTTAATACGTGCTGCTCACTTCATGACGACTTGTAGCTGACTGGGCCGACATTTTGTCTTATTGTCGACAGGTGGTGGGGATTAATTGTGATCAACGCTTTGTTCGAGACAGCTGATGGCATTGTTTTTCGTCATCACTATGACGTGTGTCATAATTTGTTATAACAATTTGCCTTTGTCGATCAGTACAGCCATCGAATACGTTTTGTTTTGCACGTACGCCCTTGGCCTTGAGATGAATTGTACTGATGAACTGCGTCGTTTCGTTAAACATGGGGGAAGTTGACCTACCTCTGTTTTATACATGACAATACAATACAAAAATACAATACAAAATTCTTGAATCCCATAATTATGAAAACAGGCTTTTGTCCTGTTACAAAACCCCCTCAATGAAAGGTGTTATGCCGAAGCATAAAAACTTTCATTGACCCGTTCACACTTCCTAAAGGGATCAGCCCAGATATGTCGCCACAACCCCCAGTAGTGTTACTATAAAAAGAAATACAATCACTTACCCGTGGTCCAATGATGATGATCGTACCATCTGACCTTACTGGACTTCTCAGGAGAGATCCCAACACCATAAGGCCATTAGGCACTTAACGCTTCTGCTCTGACGCTCCGGCCAGTTCAGGACCGCCATCACAACACCATCAAACTCTGAAACATTAAATACAAAATTTCAAACTGGTGGCCTTATTTATTCTCATATCCACAACTGATATGTCTCCCCTTAGATGCATTGGTTTGTGTTTTGAGTCGTTGGTTTGCTTAACTTAAAATTCTCCACTAATAAAACAAACAAGATTTAAGACAGAAAATCCCCTTCTCTTTTAACACATAAAACAATTTTGTAATTTTCAAAAGTAACAACTACTAATCATCTTCATTACACAAACAAAAAAATATAACTATTATGGCAAACACTTCAAATACTTTATATTTTCTTTACTCAGCTTTCTAAAGCTGCCCCCATTTCTTTGCAACAGAATCTAACTATATTTCTTGATTGAAACCATTTCTAACCTTATCTTTTCAACATGTTAACACTTGTTCTCGTCGCTACCCCTGTAACGACCTCCTAACCACACACACTATTACCATCAACATAATAAAAACATTGTACATCAAACATTAAGATTGTTACCTTTACATTACATAATTCACATTTAAATAACTTGTATCCAAAACTTTAAAACATTATTACTATCAACTCTCTATTCAACTTTTATTATTTAACATTTGTTATATCATTAGATTGTGTAAAAAAATTTCAAATTTATCATTCACCTTTCAGTTACATAATTTTTCTACCATGAATTTTCTTTTTCTAACCCTTTCATCAATCCATATCTAGTTTGGGTGACTCTCTATTATTCACTATTAACTATATCTTATTTTGGCATTCGTCTATCTAACCTTACCCCTTTTTTCTACTAACAACCGCTACTAACAACCATTAACATATTATGACACTAATATCTCTCAATTATAAACACCTTCACTAATTCCACTTACCTCTGGCACCGCTCGTCTTTGTACTAGGATGTGTGTTCCCTACACATTCCTAACCATTTGTCCTCCACCAAATATCGGCAAACACTCTAACCCAAATTGCTCCGCCTGCCACAACGCCGCACGCTGGTCTCTTGCCACGCCGCACGCTGATCACTCCTTACACCACTACCCTTACTACAAAATATCATCATCAACAAATATATTTACCATTCACATTACTCACCTCTCTACATATAATCACTAACTACTGTGTCCCTAAAATGTCTAATACTCCCTTTGTGTGTTATCTGTATTTCCAAATTCTTATTCTCTCTAACTCCCAATAACTCTATTTAACTAAGTCCCATGCCTCTGTTTTTAATAATTATCACCCCGGCTCTATCCCTTGTTAACATTTTACCTTTCTGTGATCATTGACAATTGCATTAGAAAATTCATCCCTCACCTACTAATAACAATACATCTCAATATCGAATTATATTACATGCTTAATCATTTACTAACCATTAGACTCTGAATTTCATAATTATTTAAAATCATTTTTCATAATTAATTATTCTTGAATATTTAAAATTCTACAGTACATGGTTTACATAAAATACATATAATACACAACACCAAGAATACACAACTACATTGACATTAATACACAAAAATATACACTCCAAATTATCATTTAATCATTTACCAAAAATCAGTTCCTAATTTCAAAAACACTGTCCACATAATTAAATGTTCATTAAAACAATAAAATATCTATCCTGCATCATCAAACAATAGTCTTATCTTCGGTCTGTACAATTTATTTTTTATTAAATACATTATATTAACATCATTAATATAATACAAAATTAAATTCTTATATTTTATAAAACCATCATAATTAATAGGGTTATTACCTATCAATTCATCATACAACCTGTCACGATTGGTTATTGTCCTGTCACCTCCAGTATAATTAGTCACCACTAGGTACGTTATAAAGTCATTATTTTCATTATCATCTTCTCCTACTGTTATATCAGCTTCCACCCAAGGTAAGTATTTACTTTTATTGTACATCATCTCTACTCCTAACTTTTCCATAAATTCTTCATACTTTCTACTTATCTTAAAAATCTCTATTTCTCTCTTTCTCTCACAATATTTCTCACAACAACACCACGCTACACTCTCTCTCTTAATATACCTCTCACTCTCAGAATATGCAGGGGACACTAACTCACCATTACTGCACCACCTGTGAAGTGCACTAAAAAACCCAGGGACAACTTTATTTGTAGACCTATCGTCTCCCAAATATACATTGAAGGCACTTTCGTCCTTCCTCAACACATGTATTTCACCCCCAACTACACCATTAAGGGAAAAATCTACCCCCTGCAATCCCCTTACAATTATACTTTCTCTCTGATTTATTACTATACATTAACATTTCATCATTATCATATTCAATTCCCATTAAACTCTCATTACCACTACCCATGTTTACATAATCATTTTCTAATATCATACTTTTATTTTTACTATTACAACTCTCTCCCCTGCTTGCCTTGTCTTTATTTATGTTCAAATTGTCTATTACTTTACTCTTCGAATTGTCATCTATTTCTTTAGTCTTATTTTGTAACATGCTCATTCTATTACTAGCATTATTCTCATGTTTTGATACTGTTTGGTCTATTGTTACAATATGTTTGGTTATGTCTATTACGTTTGATTCAAATTTCTCTAGCTTATTTTGTAAAACATTAGTTTTAATTTCTATCTGTTTATTTACTTCACATTTAGTTCTACTCTCTATCTGCTCATTAACTGTGGTTAAACATTTATTCTCTACTTCTCTATTTTGTGTTTCTATTTGGTTTTGAACTGTCTCATTGATTTGATTAATTTTATCATCTAAATTACTTATTTTAGTATGGAATTGCTCATTACTGGTTTCTGTTTGTTTTTGAATACTGTCACAATGTATTTCTACTTCATTTATTCTTTCATCAAAATTACAATTTTGTTTTTTAATTTCCTTTTTTATGTCATTAACTTTCTCATCCAATTGATTAAACTTATCATTAAAATTGTCTAATCTTGTATTTTGCTCATCAAACTTAATACTCTGTTCGTTAAATTTTTCATCAAAAAGTAATCTCATCAGATTACTCCTTCAAAAAGTATGCTCCTGATGATGGGGCATATGTCCCGAAACGCGTAGAATTAAATGTAGAGTAAAGGCCACCAGACGGACAAGAAAAAGGTAAAACTATTTTACTAATTATAATCTCATCATTTTTATCACATCATTTTCCCCAACTCTTTCTGTTGGGGCTGGTGTCGAGTGAATACTTTCACCCATTATTTCTGATTCTGTTATACTTATTTCGTTCTTGTTTGCCATTGTAATATAATATTTGGTCAATTTTTGGTTTATATTTCAACTTAACAACAACATAACCTACACTTGTAGTAACGTATGTTGTTTATGTTTTATGCTACTTTTGCCACCCGTTTGTTTCAGCTCTTTGGCTTATTTATATAATTTTTTATTAAGTCCCGTTCGGTCGCCATTGTTAACTCACTCACACACCTATACATTTATAAATATATAAACATGTGAATAATATATTCTTTTGTTACTTACCACGTGTTTGTCACACTTCCGGTAGACACGAGCTACCCACATGTATACTACTTTTATGCCCAGGGTCCAGCGTTCTCAAAGCGAAAGTGCAGAAACAATTGGGTGGTATGAAATAATAAAACGAATTGGCACTGAGAGGTATAAAACTTGGTTTAATTACTGAATTTTGATAATCAGTCAATTTACAAATGGTGGCTTACACCACACCCAACATGGCGGCCATTTTCTTTCGCTATTTATTGTTACAACACAAATAAGCCACCCCAGTACCAGGAATAAAAAAGGTCATTCTAAATGTAAATGTACTTAATATTAAATAAAATGATTAAATATAATTACAATATAAAAACTATGACACGACAAACGACGACATTACCCAACCCAAGTGATTGACCCAACTACAGGAAACAAAAGAAGAACGGAACCACGAAAAATAAACAAGAAAAGAAAGTGATTGACCAAACAAACAGGAACTAACAAAAGAAGGGAAGAGACCAGAACCAAAGAAGAATAAAGACAATTAAAGGAAGTGAACGAATTCCTATAACTAAATAAAATTAAACCAGAAGAGAAGGGGAAAACTGAATTAAAATGAAGACAATTGAAAATGAAGAAGATGAAGAAGAAGAAGAAGCAGAAGAAAGAAGAGGAAACGAAGTGAAACCAAGAAATAAGAAACACCACATATAAAAGGGAGAAATGGTACGCTCAAATATAGAATATTGTAAATAAACCCCAATAATTATACACTAATGGAAATAAATATTATTGTAAATGAGATAATTTGTATACTTGTTTTAAACAAAAACAGTAAAAAGTAACCTAGTAAAGAAAAATACACTAACCCAAATATTAGAGTAAAATATCATTAATACTATGTATAATTTTATAATGAAAGAGAAAGTGAGAAGGTGAGAAAGAGAAAGAGAAATATTTATAGGGATTACCCACTAAAAAACACTTAATATAAACAGTGAAATAGTGAATGTGTAAATACCCCAAAATAGTGAGTGTATCAGTGATAAACACCAATTAATTAAAGGTGAAAGTGATAAGTGGAAAAAGATATTATAAATAATAAAAAGGTAGTAATAGATAAGAAAACACTTAGTAAGTCATTGATGAACCAATAAATGATTTAAGAGTGAGCTAGTAGAAAATTATATAGTTAAGGATAATTAGAAATAGTATTTAAAGTAGAGATAAGGAAAGGATATAATGTTATTTAGGGAGAAAGCCCATGTAAAAACAGGTTGTGTTAACATGGAATGGAGAAAAGAAGTAGTAATGAATTAAGAATTTAAGTATATAATTAAAAAACACACTATGTTCGAAATGAAAATGAGATTAATAAGTTTGAAGGAAGTGATGATATTTCTCACTCAAAATAATAGAAAAAGGATGAAATGAATGTTAAACCAACAGTAACTAATAACTTGAAAAGAATTGTTCATTTCAATTTTATGAATAGGATATGGCTGAAGGAAGCTTTCAGTCCATAGGCCTAATTGTTATGTTTTAAATATTAAGATATAGAAAATAATCTTGACGTGTAATCAGAACACAAACAGACTCAAAAAACAACACAACCAATTTTAATAACAAAATAAAGCCCATCAGGCCGAAAAGAAATGTAATTTAAATGAAATAAGTAAAATACCATAATGGCTACTTAGGCCTAAGAACATGCCTAACTGTCAGAAACACACAAATACAAATTATAACAAATTAACAAGGAAATTTACAAATCTAAGGCAAGTAACTAGCCAGTAATTATGTATAAACCATTTTATTCTTCGTATTGTTTAAATTAGCAGCCATCCTTACTATTTCTTTTATGAATTTGCTAACTGCTATAATTTTTTATTGTTCGACTAAGCTTTTCGTCATTACTGACATCTTCAGGTCTTAAACAACGAAGTCATAGGTTGTTTAAGACCCGAAGATGTCAGTAATTACGAAAAGCTTAGTCGAACAATAAAAAATTATAGCAGTTAGCAAATTCATAAAAGAAATAGTAAACCATTTTAAAAGAAAAATATTACTATAAGAGATTAAATTAAAAGAAATATGTAATTATCAAATGTCAACATAATTAGACAAAAGTTAATATATAATAGAACATGACCTTATGAGGTATTGTTTTAATCTTTGAAAGGAAATAAACACAATAGTGATAATATTTATTACCCGGAAGGGAAGACAGAAGAATAAAATCAATCAGAAAATATATAATAAATTTGAATAAAAATTTCAAATATAATAACAATGCTTTTAATCTCGGCCTTAACCAATCAAAAGGTTTCTGTTACCATAGAAACGGGCTGTTGGTTACTAATTTTCCGTTAAATTTACTTACTTGGAAAAATTACGCTTGGGCAAGAGGTACGCAAGATTGAGATGACCGAAATTTTAATTTAAAAAGTTTGAAAAACATTTAGAAGTCAACAGTATGAACCAGTGACGAGGAGATGAAGAGTTTCAAATATTAACAGATGTCCAGGAACCAAATAAACAAAATTAAATAGCAGAAATTCCCAAGACAAATTAGAAGAAGATGCCAGCAGCCTAAGTCACCCCAAAATTGATGAATTACCATTACCCCAGAACAACGACACATCGTAACCTTCTGAACTGATAAGTATCAATTAAATACAATAATCCCCGGAATAAAAGCACTTTAAATATTTTTCACATCAATCAAAAAATTCTCACTATTAAGCAAAATTAATTTTCTTTCAAGGATTGAATAATAATAAACTTACGTAAAACAATTGTTAACTTAGAAATAACCTAGCATTAATGTGCGAAATTTGTAACAACTATTACTACACTGCCGAACAATTTGTAAAAACACTTTATACCATATAAGTACGGATAAGGTACGGTTGTGTACTTTTTTAATGTAACCAATTTTATGTCTTCTTTATAATCCAAAGAACTCCAAATTTTGAGAGAGTTAATACATAGTGTACAAACAGACGCCATGTCGGCCTCAGTATAACTCATTTCAAAATCAATTTCGTCAGCCCAGAGATTTATGTTTCATGTTTTAAGCCGGAGCAGTTTTATTGAAAACTAATTTAGAATATTTTTGTCACATTGATTAATGACCAAATCACAATTAAAGTTACAGTACAGAGTATTACCATTGTTTTATTTCATAGGTAGATGTATAATATATGTGTGTGTTAGCAATTTCACTGAGCAGACAACTAGCGCTCTTGCCAAGTGGGCAATACAGTAACCTGTACAGAGGCGGGAACCATTTGAACGCTCCAGCTGTCAACGCTGATAACACCAATCTAACTTGTTAATTATCAAATTAATTGTTTTAAAATAAACAATTTGGTGCCACCCGGGACTCGCAACCCCTATGAAATTACAGGTAGGTTGTACTGATAATTGTGACCACGCTATGGACTTCGGTAGCGACAATTATTAATGTAACGACAGGTGTGAGACGAACACACCACACTAACACTAAATACACATAAAAACAGGTGTACACATTTTACAGGATACGACCGAGTCACGTTCAGATCGTTACAGATTGGCTCCCATCGCGGGGCTTAAACAAGGCGGACGTCATCTACTATTCAGATCGTTACATTATATATATTTTGTTTTCCAATATTTACTTTCTCTTTATGTGTCTCATATCAAAATTAGTTTTTTACTGCAGTACTTAATTTTAATTTAACATTACCATACAATAAGACTCTTTGAAAACACAAGCCAATGGCTCTTTTAAAAGACCCGTTCACTCACGCGCTCTCTCTCTCTCTCTCTCTCTCTCTCTCTCTCTCTCTCATCACATGGTTAATAATTTTGATTTGTTACAATTTACTGTTCAAATTTTGTTTATGAGCTCATTTTTCGATAAAGTTATTTAAAAGTGCACTTCCCTGAATGTAGAGGTTTCCTGAGATTATATGCGTTCCATGGCTAGTCTGATGTCCAGCTTGCTGTTACACTGATCGGTTGGCTGTTGTCACTGAATCTACATTACTGAACTGTTATTAAGTTTAGAGTATTTTCTGCTGACTTTTACATTTTTTATTAATTATAAACACTTTTACTGGCAAACTTTGTACCAGCACACTTTTAATACGTGCTGCTCACTTCATGACGACTTGTAGCTGACTGGGCTGACATTTTGTCGTATTGTCGACAGGTGGTGGGGATTAATTGTGATCAACGCTTTGTTCGAGACAGCTAATGGCATTGTTTTTCGTCATCACTATGACGTGTGTCATAATTTGTTATAACAATTTGCCTTTGTCGATCAGTACAGCCATCGAATATGTTTTGTTTTGCACGTACGCCCTTGGCCTTGAGATGAATTGTACCGATGAACTGTGTCGTTTCGTTAAACATGGGGGAAGTTGACGTACCTCTGTTTTATACATGACAATACAATACAAAAATACAATACAAAATTCTTGAATCCCATAATTATGAAAACAGGCTTTTGTCCTGTTACAAAACCCCCTCAATGAAAGGTGTTATGCCAAAGCATAAAAACTTTCATTGACCCAGTCACAATTCCTAAAGGGATCAGCCCAGATATGTCGCCACAACTCCCAGTAGTGTTACTATAAAAAAAAATACAATCACTTACCCGTGGTCCAATGATGATGATCGTACCATCTGACCTTACTGGACTTCTCAGGAGAGATCCCAACACCATAAGGCCATTAGGCACTTAACGCTCCTGCTCTGACGCTCCGGCCAGTTCAGGACCGCCGTCACAACACCATCAAACTCTGAAACATTAAATACAAAATTTCAAACTGGTGGCCTTATTTATTCTCATATCCACAACTGATATGTCTCCCCTTAGATGCATTGGTTTGTGTTTTGAGTCATTGGTTTGCTTAACTTAAAATTCTCCACTAATAAAACAAACAAGATTTAAGACAGAAAATCCCCTTCTCTTTTAACACATAAAACAATTTTCTAATTTTCAAAAGTAACAACTACTAATCATCTTCATTACACAAACAAAAAAATATAACTATTATGGCAAACACTTCAAATACTTTAAATTTTCTTTACTCAGCTTTCTAATGCTGCCCCTATTTCTTTGCAACAGAATCTAACTATATTTCTTGATTGAAACCATTTCTAACCTTATCTTTTCAACATGTTAACACTTGTTATCATCGCTACCCCTGTAACGACCTCCTAACCACACACACACTATTACCATCAACATAATAAAAACATAATAAAACATTGTACATCAAACCTTAACATTGTTACCTTAACATTACATAATTCACATTTAAATAACTTGTATCCAAAACTTTAAAACATTATTACTATCAACTCTCTATTCAACTTTTATTATTTAACATTTGTTATATCATTAGATTGTGTAAAAAAAATTCAAATTTATCATTCACCTTTCAGTTACATCACCTTTCTACCATGAATTTTCTTTTTCTAACCCTTTCATCAATCCTTGTCTAGTTTGGGTGACTCTCTATTATTCACTATTTTCTATACCTTATTTTGGCATTCGTCTATCTAACCTTACTACCCCTTTTTTCTACTAACAACCGCTACTAACAACCATTAACATATTATGACACTAATATCTCTCAATTATAAACACCTTCACTAATTCCACTTACCTCTGGCACCGCTCGTCTTTGTACTAGGATGTGTGTTCCCTACACATTCCTAACCATTTGTCCTCCACCAAATATCGGCAAACACTCTAACCCAAATTGCTCCGCCTGCCACAACGCCGCACGCTGGTCTCTTGCCACGCCGCACGCTGATCACTCCTTACACCACTACCCTTACTACAAAATATCATCATCAACAAATATATTTACCATTCACATTACTCACCTCTCTACATATAATCACTAACTACTGTGTCCCTAAAATGTCTAATACTCCCTTTGTGTGTTATCTGTATTTCCAAATTCTTATTCTCTCTAACTCCCAATAACTCTATTTAACTAACTCCCATACCTCTATTTTTAATAATTATCACCCCTGCTCTATCCCTTGTTAACATTTTACCTTTCTGTGATCATTGACAATTGCATTAGAAAATTCATCCCTCACCTACTAATAACAATACATCTCAATATCGAATTATATTACATGCTTAATCATTTACTAACCTTTAGACTCTGAATTTCATAATTATTTAAAATCATTTTTCATAATTAATTATTCTTGAATATTTAAAATTCTACAGTACATGGTTTACATAAAATACATATAATACACAACACCAAGAATACACAACTACATTGACATTAATACACAAAAATATACACTCCAAATTATCATTTAATCATTTACCAAAAATCAGTTCCTAATTTGAAAAACACTGTCCACATAATTAAATGTTCATTAAAACAATAAAATATCTATCCTCCATCGTCAAACAATAGTCTTATCTTCGGTCTGTACAATTTATTTTTTATTAAATACATTATATTAACATCATTAATATAATACAAATTTAAATTCTTATATTTTATAAAACCATCATAATTAATAGGGTTATTACCTATCAATTCATCATACAACCTGTCACGATTGGTTATTGTCCTGTCACCTCCAGTATAATTAGTCACCACTAGGTACGTTATAAAGTCATTATTTTCATTATCATCTTCTCCTACTGCTATATCAGCTTCCACCCAAGGTAAGTATTTACTTTTATTATACATCATCTCTACTCCTAATTTTTCCATAAATTCTTCATACTTTCTACTTATCTTAAAAATCTCTATTTCTCTCTTTCTCTCACAATATTTCTCACAACAACACCACGCTACACTCTCTCTCTTAATATACCTCTCATTCTCAGAATATGCAGGGGACACTAACTCACCATTACTGCACCACCTGTGAAGTGCACTAAAAAACCCAGGGACAACTTTATTTGTAGACCTATCGTCTCCCAAATATACATTGAAGGCACTCTCGTCCTTCCTCAACACATGTATTTCACCCCCAACTACACCACTAAGGAAAAATCTACCCCCTGCAATCCCCTTACAATTATACTTTCTCTCTTTCTCTCTGATTTATTACTATACATTAACATTTCATCATTATCATATTCAATTCCCATTAAACTCTCTTTATCACTACCCATGTTTACATAATCATTTTCTAATATCATACTTTTATTTTTACTATTACAACTCTCTCCCCTACTTGCCCTGTCTTTATTTATGTTCAAATTGTCTATTACTTTACTCTTCGAATTGTCATCTATTTCTTTAGTCTTATTTTGTAACATGCTCATTCTATTACTAGCATTATTCTCATGTTTTGATACTGTTTGGTCTATTGTTACAATATGTTTGGTTATGTCTATTACGTTTGATTCAAATTTCTCTAGTTTATTTTGTAAAACATTAGTTTTAATTTCTATCTGTTTATTTACTTCACATTTAGTTCTACTCTCTATCTGCTCATTAACTGTGGTTAAACATTTATTCTCTACTTCTCTATTTTGTGTTTCTATTTGGTTTTGAACTGTCTCATTGATTTGATTAATTTTATCATCTAAATTACTTATTTTAGTATGGAATTGCTCATTACTGGTTTCTGTTTGTTTTTGAATACTGTCACAATGTATTTCTACTTCATTTATTCTTTCATCAAAATTACAATTTTGTTTTTTAATTTCCTTTTTTATGTCATTAACTTTCTCATCCAATTGATTAAACTTATCATTAAAATTGTCTAATCTTGTATTTTGCTCATCAAACTTAATACTCTGTTCGTTAAATTTTTCATCAAAAAGTAATCTCATCAGATTACTCCTTCAAAAATATGCTCCTGATGATGGGGCATATGTCCCGAAACGCGTAGAATTAAATGTAGAGTAAAGGCCACCAGACGGACAAGAAAAAGGTAAAACTATTTTACTAATTATAATCTCATCATTTTTATCACATCATTTTCCCCAACTCTTTCTGTTGGGGCTGGTGTCGAGTGAATACTTTCACCCATTATTTCTGATTCTGTTATACTTATTTCGTTCTTGTTTGCCATTGTAATATAATATTTGGTCAATTTTTGGTTTATATTTCAACTTAACAACAACATAACCTACACTTGTAGTAACCTATGTTGTTTATGTGTTATGCTACTTTTGCCACCCGTTTGTTTCAGCTCTTTGGCTTATTTATATAATTTTTTATTTTATATAAAGTCCCGTTCGGTCGCCATTGTTAACTCACTCACACACCTATACATTTATAAATATATAAATATGTGAATAATATATACTTTTGTTACTTACCACGTGTTTGTCACACTTCCGGTAGACACGAGCTACCCACATGTATACTACTTTTATGCCCAGGGTCCAGCGTTCTCTAAGCGAAAGTGCAGAAACAATTGGGTGGTATGAAATAATAAAACGAATTGGCATTGAGAGGTATAAAACTTGGTTTAATTACTGCATTTTGATAATCAGTCAATTTACAAATGGTGGCTTACACCATACCCAACATGGCGGCCATTTTCTTCCGCTATTTATATATATTTTGTTTTCCAATATTTACTTTCTCTTTATGTGTCTCATATCAAAATTAGTTTTTTACTGCAGTACTTAATTTTAATTTAACATTACCATACTATAAGACTCTTTGAAAACACAAGCCAACGGCTCTTTTAAAAGACCCGTTCACTCACGCGCTCTATCTCTCTCTCTCTCTCATCACATGGTTAATAATTTTGATTTGTTACAATTTACTGTTCAAATTTTGTTTATGAGCTCATTTTTTGGTAAAGTTATTTAAAAGTGCACTTCCCTGAATGTAGAGGTTTCCTGAGATTATATGCGTTCCATGGCTAGTCTGATGTTCGGCTTGCTGTTACACTGATCGGTTTGCTGTTGTCACTGAATCTACATTACTGAACTGTTATTAAATTTAGAGTATTTTCTGCTGACTTTTACATTTTTTATTAATTATAAACACTTTTACTGGCAAACTTTGTACCAGCAAACTTTTAATACGTGCTGCTCACTTCATGACGACTTGTAGCTGACTGGGCCGACATTTTGTCGTATTGTCGACAGGTGGTGGGGTTTAATTGTGATCAACGCTTTGTTCGAGACAGCTGACGGCATTGTTTCTCGTCATCACTATAACGTGTGTCATAATTTGTTATAACAATTTGCCTTTGTCGATCAGTACAGCCATCGAATACGTTTTGTTTTGCATGTACGCCCTTGGCCTTGAGATGAATTGTACCGATGAACTGCGTCGTTTCGTTAAACATGGGGCAAGTTGACCTACCTCTGTTTTATACATGACAATACAATAAAAAAAAAATACAAAATTCTTGAATCCCATAATTATGAAAACAGGCTTTTGTCCTGTTACAAGATTAGAAGAAAAGATAGAATCATTAAAGGAAAAAATGAGTCAGAAGATAGTAGAGAGCAATGAAACAATCAGCAAGAAGGTAGAAGAGGAAATGACAGTAATAGAACAAATATTACGGAAGCTGAGGAAAGATGTAGTCAGACTGAGCGAGAAGTACAGAATCTCAAAGCAGAAGTAAACACCGAAGTACAGAGTTTTAAAGCGGAGGTAAACACCAAGGTTACAAATATAGAAGATAAACAAAAGGAAGCACGCGAAGAATAGGAAAAAGTGCAAAACCGATTCACAGAAAAGTGTGACGGTATAGAAGCTGCTGTCACCAATGTAAATGGCCAGGTTCGCCAGAACCAAGCAGACATAGAAACTTGTCTGAACAGACCAACTAACATTACCCATTGTTCCATTACAGAAAACCGAGAAGGGGTTAATTTCCGGTTATATCAAAGAAAGCCAATGGAGTTTATATCTCGAATAGAAGAACATTTCGCGAAACATAGGAGTAACCGCTGGAATAGTTTCCATGACTACAGAGAACAACAGGTAAACCACGAAGGGGATGATCGGGGAAGTTATGTACACAGGCGAAGTTCCAGCCTGCAGGACCAAATAGACAACGGAGGAGTGAGGTGTCGTTTGATGATCGCGTGGAGTGACAAGAACCAGCCCAAGGTTTTCAGACCGACGTTGCAGTCGGCCCAATTAGCGATAATACTCCACCTTTAAACTAGAGGAGACGGTGATAGACAATCACGTCCTTTTACAGCTCCTATCTACTGGGTATGAACAAGAGTTAAATGAATGAAACGGGAATAAGGAATTTACAATTATTTACAATAATTATCTTAAAGATATCCGAACAGATTTGTTGGAAGAAAACGATATACAAATTAATAATCAAAATAATGAAATAATATACATTAGTATATTAGAAGGCAGAAGTAGAAGGTATTTCAGCACAACTCATGATAGACACCGGAGCGAATGTCTCAATAATTAGCAATAACGAATTAGACCGTATACAACAAGAATGTCACTGAACATTACTGGTATTACCAATAAATAATGTTGTACTTATAGGCGCCACTGGTCGGCAAAATAAAACGATACGTAAACAAGTATCATTGAACGTTATAAGTAAGGGGGTAAGTTTGGACATGGTGTTTCTCATTGCATCCGGGTTACCATTTAATATCTTGATAGGGTGCGACCTGTTAAGAAGAAACTCTGCTGTTATTGATCTGTGCAGGAAGAAGGTGTCATTGTTTTCAGGAGATTCAATGTGGATAGCCGATTTAATAAGTAACGAAATAATAAATTCCCAACCCGGTCACAACCGACAGATTGAATTAAATTATGTAGCGGATAAATCAGCATACAATAACTTAGTATACCGTGAGACTGAAGATAAACTGTGGATGCAGAAAGTACAGGAGATACGAGATTTCCAGTGCGAAAACACGACGGAAAAACTAACTAAAAACCAAGTAAATCATCTGATCGGAATATACAAGAAATATCGTGCCGTATTTTCTGATGAGCTAGGAAAAGTCAAGAATTATCAATGTAAGATCCGATTTAGAGAACCAGTAGAGTTCAACAGTAAATCCTACCCGATAGTGCAATCACTGAAGAAGGCAGCCCGAACTGAAATTAATAATATGGTAAGCCGTGATATAATAGAAAGCAGTCAGTCACCATTTACCAGTCCGATTGTGGCTATTCAAAAGAAGAACGGTAAGGTCCAACTCTGTCTAGACGCACGAGAAATTAACAAAATGATTGTAAACGATCGAACTTCGCCCGGAGAAATCGAAGAAATCTTAAAGAAATTTCATGGTACTAAATTTATTACAACATGGGACACCGTGTGCGGATATTGGCAAGTGGAGTTGCACCCACAAAGTCGTCAATACATGGCATTTATCTTCGAAGGGCGCAATTACCAATTTCGGTTTAGTAAATTCAGTAGCCATCTTTGTGGCCTGCATGGACCAAATACTCGGCCCAGAAGCACTCCAGTTTACAACGGTATACGTTAATGATTTGTTAATAACCTCAGCCAACTGGGAAGAACATTGCAACCGAGTGGAGCATGTATTAAAGAAACTCGCCGATAATAATATTACGTTAAAATTAGAAAAATCCAAGCTTATAGCCAAGGAGGTTCAGTTTTTAGGATTCAATCTCAATAACCAAGGAATATCCCCATCCTCAGAAAAAGTATACGCTATACAGAAATTCCCTCAACCTAAAAATCAGAAAACAATTACAATCCTTTTTGGGTTTGTGTAATTATTACCGAAAATTTCAAAGCAATTATTCAGAGCTAACGGCCAGATTCCAATACCAGTTAACTGCTAAAAATAAATGGAGATGGTGTAAAGAGCAAGACGAGACTTTACAATCAATTACAGATAAGTTTTTAGAAGTAGTAATACTCCATCACCCAAGTTTTAACAAGCCCTTTTTCTTGAACTGCGACGCCAGTAATATTAGTCTGGGAACCACTTTATACCAAGAGGACGAAAATGGCCAACATCTCGTCATTAGTTTTGCTAGCAGAACCCTGAACCAATGTGAGAAAAACTACAACGTCACAGAAAAGGAATTGCTCAGTGTTGTGTTTGCTTGCGGAAAATTCTGGACTTATATCTTAGGATATCCAGTGACCGTCCGCACAGACCATAAATCGATATCATTCTTGAGAAGGTGTAAGTTAAGTCACGGTAGGCTGACCTGGTGGATACTGGCCTTGCAAGAATATAACCTACAGTGGGAATATATTCCAGGAAGCAAGAATGTGGTAGCCGACGTATTGTCACGAGTGGATTTACAAAACCAAACATTTGAGGGTGAGAAGGAAGTATACTGAAAATTTACAATATTATCAGAGATAAGTCCGATTTGGAAAAAATAGTACGGAACATCAGCACACACCAGCAGTCTGACCCAAAGCTAAGCAGTATTCAAAGACGTCTAGCCGATCAAGATGACACCATAACAAAATTTTACTGTATGCATAATAATGTGTTATTTATAAAGCCATCTCTTGATGAGGAAATATGGAAGATAATAATCCCTACTGATATTGAAAAGGAAATCATCATGGACTACCATATCCGGTACGGCCATATGGGAGCCATGAAGGTAGTAAAGGCGTTGGAGGAAAATTGTCACATAAAGGACATCAATCAGAAGGTAAGGAGGTACAACAAGAATTGTTTTATTTGCCAGCTAGTAAAAACCAATAACGATAAGAAGGAGGGTGTGATGATACCTATAACCTCACAGAAGAAATTGGAGAAGATTTTCTTGGATATATGCGGGCCATTTCCCCGTAGTGGCGGACGCCATCGGTATAAATATATCATAATAATGATGGACCATTTACTAAATTCATAAAATTATATCCTGTGAACCGAGCCACTACTTTAAAGGTTTTGGGAGTAATTACAAATCAATATCTTCCTGAGGTAGGAAAACCTATATCCATAATTACAGACCACGGAACCCAGTTTAAAGGTAAACGATGGAAAGATACGTTATTGGCGCTCGGTATAAAGACCTATAAAATAGGGTGACCAGATTTTTTATGATGTAAAACAGGACATTTCTGAAATATGGAATTAAAAAAACAGGACACGAGTTACAAAGAAAATGTGCTTCATATATGACTGTACTGCTTCACTAAGACAAATAAAAACTACTTTTTACACATAAAAAGACATATATTTTAATAACCAACTTAAAAACATACTTATCATGGCACTGGATCATTTTATAATTGATCAAGTTTTTTCAAGAATTATAAAATTATAATTATTCAAATATAAATATTCAAATTCTTAACAACTATAAAATTATATGGATGGATGTGATTCATAGATATCAGCAACCTGCTGAACATGAACTTGTGGCTTCTGAATCAGCAACATCACTATTAACTTTGTACTTATCACAAGACCTGATATCTCGCAAGAGCTTTGAATTACTTAATAGCAGGTTGTAGAATTCCTTACAGCTAAGGTCTTGAAAATGAGTATTTAAAATTACAATTGCTTGAATAGTTTTGGTAGTAAAACGGTTTCTTTCATCAATCCAAAGGGAGTTCACAATTGCAAAGACTCTTTCCACATCAGCATTTGTGCCTGGTACAGCCAGAGCAAAACTCAAACCACCTCTATGTTTTTACGTGGAATGCCTATACTTTTAAGTATGTGGAAGACACCACACCATTTCTTATCAACCTCCACATTAACTTTTTCCCATTCCTCAAATTTTCTGGATAAAACTTTGTTCACATGTCCTATCTCATCAAATAATTCATCTTCATGTACCTGAATTGTTGAACATGAATCTACTGTATTAAGAATTTTCAGACTTTTTAAAACCTCATCCCAAGATACAGAATTTTTCAATGTTATCCAATTAAATGATTTCAGAGGCTGATATGGAGAGACCCACTTGTTTAAATAACTTAAAAAAGTGTCATAAAATAAATTGGTAATCGTTTCATATTTCGATTGGGTGAAAAGACCTTCATTTTCTAAGTTAAATAAAATTGAAGAAACAACTGAAATTTGAAACTTACTACATTTCCTGTTACTGACTTTTTCTGTAAGCAATTCTAATTCTTCAGCTACTTCAGTGGGTGAAATGTTGGTTCTTTCCAACTTTTCGATTGAATTTGAAAACATTTTCAGTTGGCTTTGTATGAAATGAAGCCAAAGAAGTGACTGTGGGTTCTCAAAAAATTGTTTTAGCAATGTAGGACACCTATCCTGAGACATGAAATAAGACTTTAGAGGTTCATAAATATCAATAACCCTTGTAACTCCTGGCAACATCTAGTTTTAACACTACCCAGAACCTGCTTATATTCAGTAGCAACAAAATCACAAAATAATTTCAATTCCTCCACACGCACGGTATAAATGTGAAAATATTGAAATATTCTATTCACTACTGTTTCTATGTCGATAGGAAGAATGTCTGCACTTGTTTGTACACCATTGTGTACCACATGAGCTGCACAACTAATGCCTTGAATATTCATTTTGAGCACACTGTTCAATTTAGAAAAAACGTTGTTTGTTCCGGCCCTCTTGTACCCACCAAAGTTAGTGTTACAGTTATCTGCACAAAACGCAATGATCTTGTCAACTAAATGATGTTTCTTTAAGATGTCCAGAACATGATTAGCTAATAATTCTGCTGTTTCTCCACCAACGCTCTGAAAACAGATTACTTTGCACTTAACACCTTTGGTAGGAATGAAATACCTAACTAGAATCGGCACTAATTTTAAGCTTTTGTGATTTGATGCATCAACCATCACAGACACATACTTAGCATCTTCAAGTTCTGATTGCACTTCATGTATTGCATACGGCGATAAAACGTTCACTAAAATCGACTCACACTTTGTCCTGGAACACGTGAATTTCTTCTCAAATAGTTCTCTGATGATAAGAGATGTGCAGTCCATTGAACGGAAAGAGTGGTTGTGTTTTGCAGTATGAAATGCAAACAGCCCTTCTTCAGCAGCGATACGTTTATCTTCCTCAGTTTGTAGTCCATTCCTACTTACAAAGGAAGTTATACTACTGGAAGTTCTCGCGGAAACTGCCAACATGTGTTTCTTTTTCTTAATGTGCTGTGTAATATTGGCATGTCCTTCATGTTCAATGGAAAAAACTGAACGACATAAAGTACATTCTACCTTTGTAGATGTGGTGTCATCCTTCAAGAAAGGAAACTCTTTTTTCAGGGTTTTGGAGAAAGTACACTTTCTTTTCCCCATATTAATATGCACGTGTATCTCGAACCAAGTGAACAACAGACAATCTCACCACACCAAGCGTTAAAACTAACCAAACAAAAAAAGTTTACCTTGATTGCCTCACTCTCACTTGACGCACTCTGGAGGAAACCAGAGATCATCATTTCTTTTTGCGATTGCGTTCCCTTAACCAATCGAGACCCGTCTTGACCTCAGTAAGAAAGTTTAAACGAACGAGACCAAAATGACACAAAAACAAATAAATAAAAACTCAAAACGAAGCGAAGATAAAAGATTAGGTTATCCGTTATTGCAAGTACGGAAAAACGGGACATTGGCATCCCATTAATAATTTACCGGGACAACGGGACACATAATGAAAAAAAGGGACAATCCCGTTAAAAACCCGTCTGGTCACCCTACTATAAAACATCTGTTTACCACCCAAACAGTAATCCAGCAGAGAGAGTGTTGAGAGAGGTAGGTAGGATACTTAGAACATACTGCCACCATCAACAGAAAAATTGGCAAGAATACCTATTAGCCACCGAAGAATTTCTCAATCTAGCACATCACCCAGCTATCGGGATTACCCCATATACGGCAATACATGAGAACCCCCCCCCCCCCCGAGGGATACAAGAAATTATGGAATTCCCAAACCACAAGGAATATAAATTTGATCAGATAAGATTTTATAATAAAGTAGCCGAGGACCAGGAAAGGCGAATTAACAAATATAAGAAAGCAGTTAAAAAAGTACTAAAATACCAAATTGGAGAAAAGGTGTTGCTTAAAAACCGCAAACTACCCAGTACTATGGAAGAGATTACTAAAAAACTATTACTGTTGTATACGGGACCATACGTGATTACTAAGGATAATAAAAATAACACGTACACGAGTTGGAGGAGATTAATTCACCAAAGATAAAAGGTACCTATAACCAATTATCAATAAAAAAATACTTTAATGAAGGATAACATAAAAATTCTAAAATGAGTAAGGACATCTTACAGCTTACCTAGAAGAAGATATTTTGAATTAAATAAGAAAACTATAAAAATTCTAAAATGAGTAAGGACATCTTACAGTTTATCTAGAAGAAGATATTTTGAATTAAATAAATACCATAAAAATTCTAAAACGAGTAAGGGCATCTTACAGATTATCTAGAAGGAGATATTTTGAATTAAATAAGATAAACCATAAAAATTCTAAAATGAGTAAGGACATCTTACAGCTTATCTAGAAGAAGATATTTTGAATTAAATAAATAACATAAAAATTCTACAATGAACAAGGACATCTTACAGATTATATCAAGGAAATTATTTTAAATGCAACAAGAAAGGAAAATAAATAAATTATCTCAATACTAAAATAAATAAAAACAGTTTACAGAATACATTTCAGAAGTACTTTGTTGTGTATCAATTAAAAAAGAGAAAGAATGAAATAAGATATCAAAGGCTTAAAAAATAATAAGCACAACATAGTTAAAGAAATTGAATTGAAATAATTTTACCAAGAAATTTTTTATCACAATTATGAAGGCTGAACAAGACTATTCGAACCAAAAATTTAAATGAATTACTTATCGAAACAATAATGTTACAGAACTGTTAATTTAAAAGTAAATAAGAATCCATATAGTGTATATATTTTCGATGTAATAAGTTGATGAAACCCCAAAACAAAATAAGATCATAGAAGAATAGATAGGAGAACCATTTAACCAAAGCAGATAAGGAAAGGATATTAAAACCAGACATTATGCCATGAGCAGTAACATAATTAATAAAACAACAAATGAAAAAAAACTATATACATAAACATGTGCTACCCACAAAGTAAACGAGAAACAGGCTATGCCAACAACTAACTAAAATCGCAGAATTTCACAAAAGGAAGGCTGAAATGGATATTATGACATGTACCTAGTGTTAAGTAAGATAGAATGAGCTTTAAAAATGTAAGGATAACCATATGGATAGAAATATTAAGTAATCTGAATAATTATGAAGTGATGAATCTAAATATATTTATGATTAGTCAAAATGGACTACTTTATATAATTGATATTTTAATAACTGGATGTAGATAATTCCACCAGTTTTTTATGATTGAGCAGAGATGATAATTCCTCTGAGCTCAAATAAGTGATGTTTGGTCAGCAGAGCAATGAAGCCGAAAAAGTACCACTCTGAACTGTTCCAGCTCACATGTTAGGGAATGTTAGGGAGTAAATATATAAATGAAGAAACACTAAATAAGAAGGGGAAAATATAGATATATTAAATAATAAAAGGATGAATCAGATTAAAAAGAACTATCTCATAAGAGTAGAGTAAAAGTAAAGGCAACAAAAATGCATATCAATTTAGAGCTCAACCAAAAGAAACAGGTATATCAGGGTAAACGAAGCCAAGAAGAATATAATAAAGAAGAATATCAGAAGCAATTAGTTCACCCAAACTAAAAGTATGTGCTGAACTAATCACTTTTACAGGGGGGCATTTGTAGCACAACGAAGTTTTTACCTTGTTCTACAAAATAAGATAATATATGAAAGGAAGGGAAGAAGTCATCTAGAAGGGATAATATCAACTTAAATAAAAATTAACAGAAAAGTATTTACAATTATAAATAAAAGAACTTAACAGAACTAGAAAAGTCGATTCAAAGGAATTATAAGTAGTCAATTTATAGCCATAAAGTGTTAAAAAATAAATAATAAGAGTATCATGTCAATATAATAATTAGTAGACCCAGTAAGATATGGAGTAGTGAGGAGTAGCAGCCCAGAATAATAAAGGAACATGACAATTTTAAGATATGTAATAATAGTGAATAAGAGATTAAAACAAATAAATAAAAAAGGACAATTTTAAAAATATGGAACTGTAAGGAGTAATAGACAAGGGACTAATGAATTAAGGGGAGAAAATAATACAGATACCCAAAGAAATTATAGTAACCTCTATAGCAGCAAGTAAATAATTCAAAGGAAATCAAACTATATTAGATATACCAATTTAAATGAAATGACTAGCCCAAATAAGAGAATCCAATACAATTAATGGAAAATAATGTAAAAATTAATTATAATTAAAATAGATGTGATTAAGGGGAACACCCCAAACCAGTTTAAAAAAAAAAAGGACAACAAAAGACTTATTAATATTGTAACATGACATAAGGTACTGAAAAATACATTGATAATTAATTATAAAACAAGGAAGCTGAAGACAAGAATAAAGGTGAAGAACTTATAAACTCAGAGATTAATAACCTAATGACAAAATGACAAATGACTAATAAACTGACGATGACTTGACTCAATAGATTGGATAAACACAAGAAGAACAATGGAACAAGGAAGAAGGAACCAAGAAACTAAATGTAATCAAGAAATTGATAACGAAACATTGTAATTCCCTAATAATGACCATAAAATGTATGTTAACAAATGCACTAATGAAGTTAGAACATAGATGAGATGTACCTAGGGTAATAATGACAAATAAGAAGATAGTAATGTTATGTATATTTTATTAATGAAGAAATGTACTTATAAATATAAGATAGGGAGTTAATAATAAACACACCCAAATGAATAGTGATAAAAATAATCAAAACCAGTAAATCATACCCCGAGGCAAATAAAGGCCACAGTTAATAACCAAAAGTGATCATTAGTGAAGGGAAAATAAAATAAATACTTATAACCAGTAACCCCATGATGATGTTAACATAAATAAACAACCTAGTGAATAATATCAAGTGAGTGGAAGAAAGAGTGTATTAATACAAAAGTGGTGACATGCAGTTATAGCATGTTACATATAATAAGTGAAAGTGAATAAATAAAAAACCTTCTATGAAGGAAAAAGTGTAGTGGGTGAACATAAAAAGGTATTTTAGTTAGTAGTATGTATTAGAATAACTGAAGGACCTGTGATAAACTTTGTGCTAGCAAGTAAGAGAAACTCATTATACTGTGATTAAGATAAGCAATAGTTAATAAGAATTATAAAATAAGATAGAAATTAAGTCATTGGAATGAAAGGTAAACAAGAAAGATAGACACTGTTTTCTAGTGAAGGAATGAGGGAATAGACTATATTGTGTAAAGTACAGTTTAATAGTAGTATAATAAGAGCGTTGTTATTGTTTAAAAAACCAATATAATGTAATGAATTATCAGTTGAACCAGATAGCAGTAAGGAACAGAAACGTAGTTAGAAGTTTATTTCAGGCTTGAACCTGTCAAGAAAATGTTTATTGTTATAATAAGAGGTGTAGTTAGAAACACCAATGTTTATTATTTGATTCTAGTTAAAAAATTGTTTTAAAGTACCATATATAAAGGTAAGGAGTTACAAAGAATGTTAGATAGTAGTATAGGAAAATCTAGGCTCTAGGCTTAACAGTTAATGAAGAATTTTGTAAATTTAAGAACAAACAATAGCCCAGTATCAAATCAAAATATACCAAATGTTTAAACAAGTTAAGTAGGTATACCTAATACCAAAATATATAAATAACACCCAGTTTTAGATAAAATATATATGAAATATAAATAAGAAAAATAACAAAAATGTGATTAGCTACTCAAAAGTAACCATGAGGGGTATCAAAATGATCCTTATCAAAAATTATGAACAATGGTATTCATGTAATAAACCTAGCTATTAATATAAGGAAGAAATCTTAATTTGAAGATATTTTATAAATTTAAACTAAAATAATATGTTAGAATATAACAATGACTTAAAATTAACGACCAATGGGAATTAGCATAATTTATTAGGTAACCATAGCAACCGAAATTTATTGCCAAAAAACCATTGAATTTTCATTATTCCATTATTGACCGACGCGGAGGGAGGATGTATGCAACTCTCAACCCAAATTGTATCATAAATAAGTAAATTTTGACTGAAATCAGAAGGAAGAAAGACAGTAATAGCAGTCCATGGAACACCTAATAATCTAATTATTATTAAAATATTCACAAACTATAAAATTATCCGTGGAAATTAAGAAGACTTCAAGAATCATAGCTGACGACTCATCCCGAAGGAAGACCAGGAGTGACCTACTTCAACCCAAGAAAACGAACGACTGCGGAACGAGAGAGAAGCCGAACTTTATGGAAAAACCGTCTGAACGAGATTGATGAACATCCGAAGAATAGAAGACGACCAGATCCATCCGGAAGAAGTAGACGAGCATCGAGGAAGCCCCAACGAGAACTGATGAGTATAAAACAATAATCTCACTAAAAACGAATTCCCAATTTTTCTATCCATAATAACAAATCACAATTTTTACTTCACTGATCACTATTTTGAACAAGAACCAAAAGTATTTATAATATCACTATTATTGAACTTTAATCAATTAATAACCATTTAAACTGATCTATAATAACTTATTAATAAACCTAACTTGTTGTCAAAATCCTAACCAAAAAGTATACTAACTCTCATTGATGATTACTTACTTGAATGTATTAATGTATTAAATATTGTGTACCTAGTTTTAAGAATTATTATAAATTTGTGCATTTTAGCCGTTAATCCAATACTTCTGTAGCCAAAAGGACTTTTAATACGCCCTGTGGAAAATTTTATTGTAAACAAACGTTATTCGCCAAGCGGCGTGTACATAATACAGACAACTGAGCATGCCAACTGAGCAATTGTAAATGCCGGTGCTAAGACAAAATAATGTACTACTAAATAACTGAGAATTATTAAAGGGTTAATAAATATTATTGTTCTGCAATGCTGTATGTTTGATTCGTGCAAAATAAGTTAATACATAGAAAATTATTAAAGTGAAAACAACAAAACATCACAGTTAGCGAAGTCGACACTGAAAGACGGTGTGCGCCAATCAGGTGGCGAGGCGGCAATATTCATACCAAAAGCCGAGAGATACGGTTTGTCCGTAAATCGTAAGAAAAGGTACAACTCGACTCGCTACACGCAAATAACATTGACAGAAGTAACTGAACTGATTAATAACATCAATTATACACCCATACTGTACCACGAACGCAACGAGCGAATTAAAAAACGCTCGTCACGCACACATTTACTATACGAGTAATAGAACGAATTTTAGAAACACTAATTATAGAATACCCCGCACAAGAGTTTTATTACAAAGTGGCGGGCCAACTAGTGGGGCTAGGATAACTAAAAAATCATACCATTAAACCTTACAGATTCTAACGGCGACTACAGAAATGGAACCGGCAAAGCACGATACGAGATACCAGACTAAGATACGCGAGAAGGAGGCGGAAAGCGAACAAAGAGATCAGAAAAGGAGATCGAGAAGGATGTCAGAATGGAAGAAAGGGAAATAACATCGGTGGAAGATGTGGAGGAAATATTAACTACGACAGAACCAACTAAAACGACGAAAGAACCAAACAGGACCACAGAAGAAACAAAAATGGATAGGTTAATGGAAATGTTTCAACAGATGGAAGAACGGAGAACGGAAGAATTAGATAAGAAATTTGAGTTAATAAATGACAATTTCAAGAAACAGGATGAGAAATTGGACAAAAATAATGAGAAGATGGAGAAGAAATTGGACAGCACTAAAGAAGATTTAAGGCGGACCATTAATGGAAATAACGAGACGCTAAGACAGGAAATGAAGGAGGAGAATAAAATAATTAGTGAAAAGATAGAGAGAAGTAATGAGAAAACCAGCGAAACCTTGAGACTAATGAAAGAGGATATTGAAACGCTGAACGATAAAATTGAATACAACCAGGATACGTTACAGCAACAGTTGACGGAGTACAGGGAAGAATTGAAACAGACTGTAATGGAGACGGAAGAGAAGATAGAGAAAACCAGCAAAGTAGTGTTGCAAGTCCAAGAAGAAATTTTGATCAAGGTGAATGAAGTTGAAGGTGAAGGTAAAAGGAGGGTTGAAGGACTCCAAAAAGAAACAAATACAGACCAGAGTCGAAGAGAATTATAGCAAATTGGATGCATCGGTAAGTGAGGTGAAGGACACCACAACCGCCCAAGAAGGGAAAATAGCAGAATTTAGAGCAAGAGAACTACACCTCCAGGAAGAGATAAATGTGTTGAAGGACCGACCACTGATGAGCTCACACATATCATGCAGTGAGAATAGAGAAACAATCAACTTCAAAAATTACAAACGAAACCCAATTGAATTCATAGAACGGGTAGAAGAGAACCTAGCCCGAACCAGGGAGACACGGTGGACGATAATCAAGGGCATGATTGACGAAATGTTCAAGGAAGTTCACGTCAATTGGTGGATGGCTGTGCGACCAGACATACATAATTTTAATGAGTTTAAAAAACTGTTCAAGGACAAATACTGGTCAGAGGCGACGCAGCACGTAGTCAGAAATAATATCAGCAACGGCCGATTCGACCCTTACCTGGGACAATCTCCAACTGCCTACTTCTTAGGTAAGGTTAGTGTAGCTAGGAACCTCGAACCTAACATCCCTGAAGAGTGCTTGGTGACTCAATTGACATACCACTACGACGGAGAAATCACCAAAAGCCGATTGAGTGGAAGAATAAAGACGATCCAAGAGATGGCCGTGTTGTTGGGGGAATATGAACGGGAGAAACATTATGTGTTGAATAGGCAAAGGAATACCCCGAACTACAGAAACTATGATAATAGAAATCATCCAAGTGGGCCACAAGGAAACCATACACCAGCTAATCATCCGCCAGCCAACCCCAATAATTATAGAGGTTTTAATAATAATAATAATAATAACCATAATTATCAGAGGAATAATAACCAGAAGTACTTCAACAACAGTAATAATCAAAATAATTCCTATAACAGGGGAAATAACCAAAACGGAGGTGGTTACAACAGGCCCAACAATCAATACAACAATAACAACCAGCCGGGGCCGAATCAAACATACAGGCGACGGGTAAATTATATAAATGCCGAGAATAGAAACGACGGAAGACGGGGTTACAGAAGACCAAGGAGCCGGAGTGCGTAAGAAAATAGAAGGAGCCGAGAACGAATAACATTCCATGACCACTCGGTTGAGAGAATGCAAACCACTGAGGATAATCACCCCATCAGGTCAGAGGACCGCGCCGAAGGCAATGCCCAACCTTTAAACGAGCAGCGGCAGTGAGAATACCACAGGACCCGTCACTGATCCGATCTATTGGGTTATTAACAAGACTGACTAACCAGACAAATGACGACACAATAACAATAATTCAGAACCACTATCTGAAGAACATCCATGAGGAGTTAATGGAAGAAAATTCCACATTAATCAAGCACCCTGATAACGAAATTGCATAAGTTATTGCCAAGGTATATGGAGTAACTGTAAAATTCATGATTGACACAGGTGCCAATGTGTGCTTGATTGATACAAATATGTATAACAAAATCCAAAAAGAGAGTAAGATCAACTTACCCACGTTACCAGTAAGTAACATTGTTTTAATTGGAGCCACTGGAAGGCAGAATAAAACCATTAAGAGACAAGTGTCCCTAGAAGTAATGAGTAATGGTGAGACACTGCCAATGATATTCTTAATTGCTCATAATTTACCATTCGAAATTTTAATTGGTTGTGATATCCTAAGAAAGTATTCTGCGATTATCGACATGAGACTATCCAAAGTAACGATGAGATATGAAGACAAAGAATGGATAGCAGAATTAACTGGGAGCAAGGGGGTCATCCCAATCAGTACAATATATAATATAAGAACGATTTGTGATTCACCAGACCGAAGGTGGGAAGTGAAACCAGACAATCAAATAAACTGTGACATCCTATGGAATCAGAAGTTAGAAGAAATCCGACAGTTTCGAGGGACCCAAGACGGGAATCCATTAACGGATCAAGAGGTGGAAAAATTAATAATGATTTATAACAAATACCGCCATGTATTTTCCGACCAACCAGGAAAGGTATGGGGGTATCAGTGCGAGTTGAAATTCAAAGAGGTGGCCAACTTTAATAAGAAATCCTACCCGACTGCGTATGCAGCAAAGGAGGCAGTACGTGTGGAAATTAATAAAATGCTGGAGGAAGACATAATTGAATACAGTTGTTTGCAGTACACCAGTCCTATAGTAGCTGTTACCAAGAAGGATGGAAGGGTACGCCTATGTCTCGACGCCAGAGAAATAAATAAGGTCCTAATTAACGATAGGACATCTCCTGGTGAAATTGAGGAGATCCTCAAAACGTTTCATGGTACTCAATTTATCAGTACCTGGGGTACAGTTTGCGGGTACTGGCAAGTAGAATTGCACCCAGCCAGTAGAAATTACGTAGCGTTCATATTTGAAGGCAGGAACTATCAGTTCAAACTGTGCCGGTATTTTCCGGCCGTTGAAAATTGCAGAATATTTAGTGGTAATATAACGCGAGAGCTAGGGGGGCGGGTGTACTGAACTTTGTACACCCGTCTGAACCGTTAAGGCTGCGCGCGCAACGCGTATTAAGGGTCGGCTTGTGTAGACGGTATCAGCTTATTCTACTCACTGTCTGACTACGAGAAACACCGACTCCGCTCTCCGAATAGTTACTGCGTAGTTTTCTTCAACTCTTATGGCAGGCTGAATTTTACGAGACTCCCGGTAAGATATTCTATTATTGTATGTGTTCAGAAGTAATTCAAATTAAATAGATAATTAATAACAAGGTGTATGCTACCGTATAAAAAGACGTAATTATGTGAGTGCGATCCGACAGTTTTTATATTAAAAGAAAATTTACTTAATGTTCAGTATATAGCCCATGTTCCTTTTATTATTACTATAATAGTGTGAGAGGTACTGTAATTGTCATTGTTATGATAAATGTGTAGAATGTTAAAAGTTAATGGCTAAAAGTTAGTGCGTAGTTAGGTAGTGAACTATGCTCATTCATGTATCAGATTGTCGGGGTGCTCTTTAATTAACTTTACAGTAAAGAATTTACTTGTGAGAACTTCCATAGAGGAAACATTATTAATGTTAAAACATTATTAATACTGTGAGTGCTTTAAAGTTGATTTTTTTTTTGACAAATAGCGATTTTCGGTCACCACGTGGCGGCCTAACCTGTTAATTTCTGTTGAGGCATGTAGACATTGTGCGGATGACTTTTACACTAAGCCAATTTTAATACGGTCTTTTTATCTTTAAAATTAATTATTCCATGGCTGACTTTTCTACTCTTTAAGCAGGTTGCAAAGACTTCATTGCTGAAACTTTGTGCATTTATTGAGAGTTGGTTGAAGGCCCGTTCTGAGGTTAATTACCTGAACTTGGGTGTACATTTTTTGGTGAACATTTTTCTAATTTATATGAATTAACAGGGTTCTTGATTAAGACGGAGATTTGGCCTTGCTGATTGACGACCATCCGCATCAGCCATGGACCATTAGAAAAGATTCTGTTCGGGGAAGGAGTCGGTGACCAGATCAAGATGTAGCACTTAGTCAGCACTATTAAGGTGATATGCACTCTTTTATTTTCCTTTTGGGACCGGGCCGGCAGTGCACCTGTTTTACTGTAAAAATCTTTTGAATCCATGTGACCACGTGGCCAGACAGTCTGCTATAAAGGGGGTCAGCTGATCATCATTCTGAACATTATGAGTTAAATTCAAAGAACACTTTGATAACTGAATTACCTAACACTAAGTGCAATGCTTGTAATTGTGTGCGGCACTGGGGGAGCGTGCCAGAGATATCTGTACACTTAGACATTTTACAGTTTGCATATATTCATTATTTTACTCCTTACAAAATTTATATGACATGTTAGGAACTCTGTTCCGGTGGGAACAGAATTGAGTAAATATTAATTTCACCTTGGGTTTAACATTTAAGGGCTGGGGTTTTTTTTTGTTTTCTTTTTGGCTGTTTTCTGGGGTATAAAAAGGGACATAGTTTTTGCATAGCACATTTGGTGCAGCCTGAGGCAGGTTAGATTCCTGTCAAACTTTGTTAACCACATGCTGGCGCGCTCCCACAGCTGCTAGGGCACAACCGTTCTTTTGTAATTCATTTTGTATATATTTATATAGCCAGTCGGGTTTTAATAGAAAATAATTTGCACATTTTTCTGGGCATATACTAGTTCATTTTGTACCTCACAAAAGTCTAGACTGATTGTTTTTCTTTTACTTGTAAGACATATAATGATCAACCTTATCCACTTGTAGCATATACTGATTTATCTTTTTTTAACTGTAAAACATACTGATTAATATTTTTAACTATAGAACATATACTGATTAATTTTTTTACTTGTAAAACATATACTGTTCGATTCCTTTTTCAAAATTTTGTAAAGCATCAACTGATTAATTTCCCTACGGTTAAAATATATACTGATTTATTGAATCCTTCTGTATTGGTAAAACAATTAACATTTTAGAACAGTATAACTATTGTTTAAAATCAGGTGATGTAGTTTCCTTAGATTTTTATTTAATGCTGTGGAAGGAACTTAAAGTTCATATGCTCATGATGGGTCATTGATCTGTGGAATTCTATACATATGGGCGGTCCGGTCTTGCTTATGCGTTATGTGTAATTATCATCCTTTCTGGGGTTTTCGCTTTTATGTAGCTCTATAGAAACGGGTTGCTGATGGGCAAACATTCACTGCTGGTTTCTGGGCATGGTAGTAACACTGCCTGCAAGGCGGGTGCATTCCAGGGGCATTCGTGTTTAGAATATTGATGTATAATTGTGAGTATATGTGCCTTATGTTTCTGTATGTGTTGTTATGTTTGGTCTATGTTAAGCTAGTCACAAAATGGGGGAGAATTATATATATATATATATATTTACTGAACATTATTCGATACACATGTATAGATGTATATACACTTGTTACGATATACAGATGTTGTCTTTCCATACTGTTAAAGCATGGGCATTATTTATTTGTGATATATTTATGATTCATGGGTGATAACTATGTGATAGAGTTTGTCTACATGTAGCAAATGATGGCATACAATAAAAAAACGTTATTGTTATATTACAGCAGAGTTTCATTGCAAGTCCCGTCATACTGGACCCAGCACAATTTTGGCTTCTCTAGGCTCCAGCCTAGTCCTAATTAACTTGTGGCTTCTCTTTCAAAAAAAAAAAAAAAATTAAAATAAAAGATGTTTGTTTTATACTCATAATAAGACATAAAAGGAAAGAGGGGTTACAAATGGTACCACAGAGCGTGGTTTATAAAGTCTGATACTGCAAATGGTAGCAGTGAGCGTGTTTAATTCTAGGGTTGAACCCTTGGGTCCTGGTGTGTGACGGGGCTTGCAAACTAGGATATATTCAGGCGATTGTTATGACATTGTTTTCTTAGGTATATGCCCGTGTAGGCTAGTTGTAAGTTGTATAACTTGTGAGTCGGGTCGCACCACTGAGGCGGTTATTTGTGTTTGAAATGTGATAGGTTGTACGGCCGGGGAGTCTCAAGTGTGGCCTGTGTGCTAGAATGTTGCGGATTCGGGGTCGGAGTTTAGCGTGTGATATTGGCGGGATGCGGTATGGCCCGATCGGAAGTCGGTACCGTCACCGACTTGTGTCCTGTTGATGTTGGAGTACTATTTCCCGAATTATGATTTTCGATTGTTAGTTGGTTGTTGTGAGTTATGTGTTGGTACGACGTGTGTGTCGAGTGGCTGTTTGATGATATATGTGTTCAGTATTGTTGGTTGTCACTTGTCTCCTTCTGTAGTGGGAGTGAATGGTTCAGAATAGGCCAGGTCTCCGCAGCGCTAGAGAACCCGGGGGTCCACTCAAAGGAAGGACAGTACTTGGGTTTTTCTGATTCTTGTAAATATGTTTTTGTAGGTTATGTTTGTGTTCGGTGTTTAGTGGGGATTTGTTTTATGATTGTTTGTTTTGAATTGTGCAATTCTGGCGGGGATATGCTACGAGAAATTGCCCCACCCTCTTTCAGGCGTTCTCCAGAAATTTCCGGTGGTGAATGGATTTGATGAGGACCAGCTGTTGGTTTTCTTGGACCTGGTCCTGCAGGTGGCAGATTTCCCAGGGGTGTCCGATGGGGAGGTCTTGTCTCTTATATACCCGTATTGCCGGGGTACGTTGGCTGATCTGGTCACCAAGGCTCTGCGTCGGGGTGACAGTGTTGATGCTTTCCATGGGGAGGTGTTGAACTTCTTCCTACCCATTCGACGACGTGCCCAGCTTAAGTTGGAAAAATTCTATCGCCTACAGTCCAACGGAGAGGCGTTAGGGGACTTCGTGCACGATATACGGAAAGCTGCCCGGGTGTTAAGGTTGGGGTTGCCCGAGACAGAAGTTATACAAGCGATTTTGGAAGGACTGCATCCCCAAGAGAGATCCCGTTTGATATTCGCGGACCGCCCACGTTGTTTTGCCGACCTTGAACGGCTGTGTGTGGTTTCAAGAACGGTCCAGGAGGTTGACGAGTCCCGGGGAAGAGATGTTACAGATGTCCAATACTCCAGTGGTTCATCAGGAAGAGCCAAAAAGGACAAACATGGTGGTTGGAGAAGAACACAAGAGACTGTCAGAAAGCCTGAATATTCCGGAAGTGACGGAGGCTACAAGGGGGTGGCAAGTGTGAAGACGGTAACAACAGCTACAGCACAGAAAACAAAGAAACATGAAATTAACAGGGGAAGAAGAAATTATGTTAGGGAACAAACATCGGCCAGCAGGGAGCTGGTAGTTAGGCGTCATTCTTATTTGGAGAAAAGGGAAGCTTTGAAGGTTCCAGAGGAAGTACAAGTGCCTAAGAGAGTAGTGGATGAAGAAGGTGAAGCAGAAGAAGAAAAGCGGAATAACTTCTGTGGATCAATACAAGTGGACAAGGACACGTCAGTTAAGACGGAGTTGCAGGACTCGAAGAGGACGTCATGGTTGAATCCAGAGGCCGCAGAATTTGTCCCGGTATTTACATCTCGGTTCGTGAGGGATGAAGTTCATCATCATCGCCTACGCAGGGATATGAGAAGTCATTGGATGGTGTAGCTTTACCATCGCCAGTCGAAATTAATTTAGTCATTGCACATGAACCTGGACAGCGGGATTCCAGGGTGGAAAATGTTGATGACGTTGGACTTGCTGAGAGTGGTCAAGGAGTGGAATCGACAGAAGAGTCAGAAGAGCGGTCTGCAGATGCTGCGCAGGTGAGTATAGTTGTAGGTGTTAGGGAGACTGTAGAGTCTGAAGTTGCAGATGGACACAGGGATGTCCGGGCTGCAAGTGTTTCTGAGGTTGTGGATGGACAAGGGGATGTTCATGCCGCAAGTGTGGTGGAAGTAGATGAGGTAGAAGTTGAGGAGAAATTTGGTGGCAGCGTTGTGGAGTGTGTGAGTGAGAATGATGTAGTGTGTGAAGATGTGCAGACGCCTTCTGTAAGTAGTGTTGAGGATTCCGAGGAACGGAGAGAAGTTTCATGTGGACCAGGTGAGCAACTAGAGGATGAAGATGTGCAGTGTTCTGATGGTGGAAGTGGATGTGATGGCGATGATGTTGATGACAAATGTGTTTGGGAAAACGAGACCGGAGAAGAGGTTAGTCAAGAAGTTCGTGAAGGAGCTGGCGATGAGTGTCATGAAGAAATTGGTGAGGAGCTGAGGGAAGATGCGGTTGAAGATGGATCAGAGGAGCAACTGGAAGATCCGGAGAAAGTGCGAATTGCACAGGAAAGCATATCATTTCTGGGGCATCTGGTGTCGTACCAAGGCGTTACAGTGGACCCTGAAAGGACCCAGGGTATCCGGGATTTTCCCCCGCCAAGGGATGCCAAGGGCATCGCCCGGTTCGTGGGGATGGTTAACTTTTATCGGCGGTTTATCCCCAATGCAGCGGAGATAGCTGCACCTCTAAATGAATTGAGAAAGAAGGGGGCTAAGTTTGTGTGGTGCGAAAGCCAGCAGAGGGCTTTCGAAACATTGAAGGAGGCTATTATTTCCCCGCCGGTGCTGCGGATGCCGAATTTTCTCAACCGTTTATCTTACAGACGGACGCGAGTTCGGTGGCGCTCGGGGTGGTTCTGTCCCAAGTCGTTGATGGTGCTAGGCAGCCTGTGGCCTTTATTTCCCGAACCCTAACCCAGCAAGAAAGAAAGTCATCAGTATATGAGCTAGAGTGTTTAGCTGTGGTATACGCTCTAGATAAGTTCAGGCGTTTTCTGGAACACGCTGAGTTCCTGCTCGAGACCGACAATCAGGCTCTCTCTTGGCTTCTTGCTCACCCCCGGCAACTGGGTAAAATTGGCAGATGGGTGGTTAAAATCTCATCCTTCAAGTTCAAGGTGCAACACATTAGGGGAACTCAAAATGTGGTTGCAGATGCTTTGTCACGGATGTTTTCCCAACCCAGTGAAGTCCAATCTGAGCAACCCTGTTCTGTTCTGCTAGACTTTCCGTTAGCCTTCACTGATGTGTTACCCCATCAGTTGAATGATGAAGAGCTGGGTCCTATCATCCAGAATATAAAGGAGGGTAACGCGCAGGCCCCTTACTTCTTGTCCAAGGGCGTCCTGTATTGTCGAGAAAGAAAGGGACGTGCCCCGAAGATCGTGCTGCCTAGCAAGTTAGTGCCCATGGTCTTCAGCTATTATCACAATTCCCCAGTAGGAGGCCACAAGGGAATTTCGAAGACCATTTCCGGGATTAGGAAACACTTCATCTGGAAGGGCATGGACAGGGACATCGCGACGAGGGTTAAGAGTTGTCATCTGTGTGGCTTAAGCAAGCCTGCCCAAAACACAAGGTTGGGTTTGTTGTCATCAGACGTGGCGAGCAGACCGATGGAGAAGCTATTCATCGACTACGTGGGACCCTTCCCGCGTAGCAAGTCAGGTAATGCTTACCTACTTGTCTGTGTGGATGCTTTTTCGAAGTTTGCCTGGCTACTGCCCTTACGGCAGGCAACAGCTCGTTTAACCATAAGCGCGTTTCAGAACCATATTTTTCAGCATTTCGGTCTTCCGACCATCATTGTCTCCGACAATGGACCACAGTTCATTTCGAGTGAGTTCCGGCGGATGTGTTTCGCCAGCGGTATTAGACATGTAACCACTTCCCCGTATTACCCACAGCCGTCCCATGCGGAGAGGTTCAATAGGAATCTCCGGTCCGCACTCATTGCCTATCATGCGGAACAACAGACCACCTGGGACCAGAATTTGAAGTGGTTGCAGCTAGCTTTTAACACGGCCCTGCATGACAGTCATAAGGCCGTGCCCTTTGAGATCATGTTTGGATTCTCGCCCGCACTCCCGTTGACTAACTTGTGGAATATTGACGATCTTCTACCACGGGAGCCCGATAATGGAACTGCGGAGAGATGGAGGGAGGCTCGGAAGAATTTGCTGCGAGCGCACGAGCGGGTCCGTCGACGATACAATCAGGGGCGAATTCCGAACCCCTTTCAGACCGGCGACTGGGTCTACTGCCAGAGCCATCCGATCAGCTCAGCCGCGGACAAAAGAGCCGCTAAATTGTGCTATCGTTGGTCGAGACCATACCGTATCCTAGGATTCACGTCACCAGTGACGGCGCGGTTGGAAGAAACGGGTAGTAATCCTAAAGAGATTACTACACATATCTCAAAATTAAAGTTATTTCGAAAAGGGTAAACGGGCTGAAGGGGGGAGGAATGATGGTGGCCTCTGTGCGAGCGCGGATGTTGTCAATTTTGAGAGGGTGTGCTCCTGGGGCGGTATTGAGAATGTTAGGGTAGCGGGTAGATGTTTCCCACAGTCCCAGTGGGGTTCGTCTACTTCAGGGATGCGCCCCTGCCAACGCGAGCCTTGGTTTTCTCCAATTGTCCTTATGTCCGGAGGGAGCCATGTCCTTACCTTCAGTCCCAGCTCATGACCGTTTAATCATCCCTGACCATCCACCCTCCAATTTTCCTAACCTTACCTAAAAAAAAAAAAAAAAAAAAAAAAAAAAAAAACTAGAAAAGGCAAAAAAAGGAGTTACAGAGAGGAGCGAAACTTATCGCGTTGGCGAGGTCGGTTGTGAACTTCGTCAACTCGGTACGTTTTGGGCATGCCCTTGGAGCACACATGTTAAACTTGAATGTACGTGAGATGAGGTGCCATAGTCACAGTTGGCATGGCTTCCCGTCCGGTCCAGAGGGGGGACCACGGCATCATGGAGACCATCGTCTCCCCTTTTCCCTTCTCCCCCGTGCCATGACGGTTTGTTTAGAATGGGGGGGTCGTATTAGAGAATTACCCCGTAGGTATATGGGGCAGATGGCCCTGTTTTGGTGGCTATCGTGTTCTGGCTTGTGTGGACAAGCCTCAGGAGGGCGGAACTCACGGAGCTCCCGAACTTTTCTTTCGTCTTTCTTCTCTGTCCCTCTTTGCGGTGGGCTGGCCCTGATCAGGTCAGCGTGCCGCACATACACCCTTACATACTACACGTCTTCTTTCGTCTCTTTCGTTTTCCCTTCTGAGCCTCTGTTCTCCTGAGAGCAAGTGCCGCCGGGCCACCTTATCCACGAAGTCCACCAGCTTGTTTTGGGAAAGGGGGTACACTGCAGGGTACCCTCCGAGTTTCAGAGTGGGGCAACCGGGTTGCCCTTTCGGGGTGGGGGTGTGCCGGTATTTTCCGGCCGTTGAAAATTGCAGAATATTTAGTGGTAATATAACGCGAGAGCTAGGGGGGCGGGTGTACTGAACTTTGTACACCCGTCTGAACCGTTAAGGCTGCGCGCGCAACGCGTATTAAGGGTCGGCTTGTGTAGATGGTATCAGCTTATTCTACTCACTGTCTGACTATGAGAAACACCGACTCCGCTCTCCGAATAGTTACTGCGTAGTTTTCTTCAACTCTTATGACAGGCTGAATTTTACGAGACTCCCGGTAAGATATTCTATTATTGTATGTGTTCAGAAGTAATTCAAATTAAATAGATAATTAATAACAAGGTGTATGCTACCGTATAAAAAGACGTAATTATGTGAGTGCGATCCGACAGTTTTTATATTAAAAGAAAATTTACTTAATGTTCAGTATATAGCCCATGTTCCTTTTATTATTACTATAATAGTGTGAGAGGTACTGTAATTGTCATTGTCATGATAAATGTGTAGAATGTTAAAAGTTAATGGCTAAAAGTTAGTGCGTAGTTAGGTAGTGAACTATGCTCATTCATGTATCAGATTGTCGGGGTGCTCTTTAATTAACTTTACAGTAAAGAATTTACTTGTGAGAACTTCCATAGAGGAAACATTATTAATGTTAAAACATTATTAATACTGTGAGTGCTTTGAAGTTGATTTTTTTTTTGGACAAATAGCGATTATCGGTCACCACGTGGCGGCCTAACCTGTTAATTTCTGTTGAGGCATGTAGACATTGTGCGGATGACTTTTACACTAAGCCAATTTTAATACGGTCTTTTTATCTTTAAAATTAATTATTCCATGGCTGACTTTTCTACTCTTTAAGCAGGTTGCAAAGACTTCATTGCTGAAACTTTGTGCATTTATTGAGAGTTGGTTCAAGGCCCGTTCTGAGGTTAATTACCTGAACTTGGGTGTACATTTTTTGGTGAACATTTTTCTAATTTATATGAATTAACAGGGTTCTTGATTAAGACGGAGATTTGGCCTTGCTGATTGACGACCATCCGCATCAGCCATGGACCATTAGAAAAGATTCTGTTCGGGGAAGGAGTCGGTGACCAGATCAAGATGTAGCACTTAGTCAGCACTATTAAGGTGATATGCACTCTTTTATTTTCCTTTTGGGGCCGGGCCGGCAGTGCACCTGTTTTACTGTAAAAATCTTTTGAATCCATGTGACCACGTGGCCAGACAGTCTGCTATAAAGGGGGTCAGCTGATCATCATTCTGAACATTATGAGTTAAATTCAAAGAACACTTTGATAACTGAATTACCTAACACTAAGTGCAATGCTTGTAATTGTGTGCGGCACTGGGGGAGCGTGCCAGAGATATCTGTACACTTAGACATTTTACAGTTTGCATATATTCATTATTTTACTCCTTACAAAATTTATATGACATGTTAGGAACTCTGTTCCGGCGGGAACAGAATTGAGTAAATATTAATTTCACCTTGGGTTTAACATTTAAGGGCTGGGGTTTTTTTTTTTTTCTTTTTGGCTGTTTTCTGGGGTATAAAAAGGGACATAGTTTTTGCATAGCACATGTTGGTGCAGCCTGAGGCAGGTTAGATTCCTGTCAAACTTTGTTAACCACATGCTGGCGCGCTCCCACAGCTGCTAGGGCACAACCGTTCTTTTGTAATTCATTTTGTATATATTTATATAGCCAGTCGGGTTTTAATAGAAAATAATTTGCACATTTTTCTGGGCATATACTAGTTCATTTTGTACCTCACAAAAGTCTAGACTGATTGTTTTTCTTTTACTTGTAAGACATATAATGATCAACCTTATCCACTTGTAGCATATACTGATTTATCTTTTTTTAACTGTAAAACATACTGATTAATATTTTTAACTATAGAACATATACTGATTAATTTTTTTACTTGTAAAACATATACTGTTCGATTCCTTTTTCAAAATTTTGTAAAGCATCAACTGATTAATTTCCCTACGGTTAAAATACATACTGATTTATTGAATCCTTCTGTATTGGTAAAACAATTAACATTTTAGAACAGTATAACTATTGTTTAAAATCAGGTGATGTAGTTTCCTTAGATTTTTATTTAATGCTGTGGAAGGAACTTAAAGTTCATATGCTCATGATGGGTCATTGATCTGTGGAATTCTATACATATGGGCGGTCCGGTCTTGCTTATGCGTTATGTGTAATTATCATCCTTTCTGGGGTTTTCGCTTTTATGTAGCTCTATAGAAACGGGTTGCTGATGGGCAAACATTCACTGCTGGTTTCTGGGCATGGTAGTAACACTGCCTGCAAGGCGGGTGCATTCCAGGGGCATTCGTGTTTAGAATATTGATGTATAATTGTGAGTATATGTGCCTTATGTTTCTGTATGTGTTGTTATGTTTGGTCTATGTTAAGCTAGTCACAAAATGGGGGAGAATTATATATATATATATATATTTACTGAACATTATTCGATACACATGTATAGATGTATATACACTTGTTACGATATACAGATGTTGTCTTTCCATACTGTTAAAGCATGGGCATTATTTATTTTTGATATATTTATGATTCATGGGTGATAACTATGTGATAGAGTTTGTCTACATGTAGCAAATGATGGCATACAATAAAAAAACGTTATTGTTATATTACAGCAGAGTTTCATTGCAAGTCCCGTCATACTGGACCCAGCACAATTTTGGCTTCTCTAGGCTCCGGCCTAGTCCTAATTAACTTGTGGCTTCTCTTTCAAAAAAAAAAAAAATTGAAATAAAAGAAGTTTGTTTTATACTCATAAAAAGACATAAAAGGAAAGAGGGGTTACAAAACGACTACCTTTTGGGCTGGTAAACTCGGTAGCGATATTTGTCCGCTGCATGGACCAGATATTGGGTCCCGAGACCATGAAGTATACAACTGTGTACGTCGATGATTTGCTGATCACTTCATCCAACTGGGAGGAGCATTGTATAAGAGTAGAGCAAGTACTAGAGAAATTATCCATAAACAATGTAACTTTAAAATTAGGAAAGTCAAAGCTGATAGCAGAAGAAGTCCAATTCCTTGGATTCAACCTGTCACGACAAGGAATAACACCATTAATCGACAAAGTAGATGCTATTCAACGTTTCCCAATCGACAAAGTAGATGCTATTCAACGTTTCCCTACCCCTAAAAATAAGAAACAGTTACAGTCGTTCCTGGGCATCTGTAACTACTACAGAAAATTTCAGCAAAATTATTCTGAACTGACAACCAAACTGTCACCACAGCTATCATCTAAGACCAAGTGGATGTGGGGTCCAGAACAAGAAACGATTTTCAACACCATTAAAAAACACTTCCTCGACACAATCATGTTATACCACCCTGATTTCAATAGACCCTTTTACATGAACTGCGATGCAAGCGACATTAGCTTGGGATTGGTACTCTATCAAGAGGACAAGGATGGAAACCACCAAGTAATAAGTTTCGCCAGCAGAACGTTAAATCAGTGTGAGCGTAATTACCATGTAACCGAGAAAGAGCTGTTGAGCGTGGTCTTTTCTTGTGGAAAATTTCAAACTTATATTCTTGGATATCCTATCACAGTGCGCACCGACCATAAGTCTATTTCTTTCTTAAAGAACTGCAAGCTCAGCCATGGTCGATTAACCAGATGGATACTTGCTCTCCAAGAATACCACATCAATTAGGAGTATATCCCTGGCAGTAAAAACACAGCAGCTGATGTGCTATCTCGCATTAACACCAAACAGCAAACCTTCGATGGAGAGAAGGAGACCATAGTAAAAGTATTTAATATTATGAAAAGCAGATTCGACCTAGAAGTGTTACTGAATAGAGTAAAACAAAACCAGAAGGAGGATAAGAAATTGAATCAAATCCGAGAGCGGCTAAACCAACAAGAAGAAAGAGCCACACATTTCTATTGTTTGCATGAAAATATTTTATTTATTAAAATAAAATTTTTAATTATTAAAACCCAACCAAAATACATGGAAATTAATAATACCTAAAGGAACTGAAGCTGAGATTATAAAGGAATACCACCTCAGATACGGACACATGGGAGCACTGAAGGTGACCAAAGCATTAGAAGAGCATACCTACCTGAAAGACATTAACCGGAGGGTAAGGAAGACCATAAAAAGCTGTCACATATGCCAACTTGTCAAGTGCAATAACGACAAGAAAGAAGGAGTAATGCAACCAATAACTTCTGCCAACAAACTGGAACGAGTCTTCTTAGACATATGTGGACCCATGCCACGCAGTGGAGGAAGAAAGCAGTACAAGTTCATAGTTATTATCATGGACCATTACACCAAATTTGTAAAATTATACCCTATCAACTGTGCTACTACAAACAAAGTACTGGACATTATAACGCAGAGGTACATTACAGAAGTGGGGAGTCCAACGAATATTATCACTGACCATGGGTACCCAATTCCGAGGAAGACGATGGAAAGACACACTGATGGATTTGGCCATCCGAACATACAAAACTTCGATTTACCACCCGAACAGCAACCCAGCTGAAAGAGTGCTCCGTGAAGTGGGGAGGATTCTTCGAACATACTGCCACGATCAGCAGCGTAAGTGGAGTGAATACATCGAAGCCACAGAAAGTTTCATAAATCTCGCTTATCACGAATCCATTAAGGATACCCCTTACACCATCATGTACGGAAAACCACCACCTCGAGCTATAGAAGAACTTGTCAATTTCCCCGCCAATCCTGAATACCAATTCGATAATGCTAGATGCTACAGCAAGATAGCGGAACAAATAGAAAAGAAGAAGGAAAAATATCACAGAATTCAACCGAAAGCAATCTGGTATCATGAAGGAGAAAAAGTGCCAATACGGAACCGAGAATTGCCAAGTTCCAGAGAGGGAATCACAAAGAAATTGCTATTATTGTACAATGGACCCTATCTCATTGTAAAAGACAACCAAAACAATGCCTATGTCGTAAGTGGGATAACAACCAAGAGAATCAAAGGGACTTACAACCAGTCTTCTTTGAAAAAATATTATGAGACAGTGTCAGAAAATTAAAAGAATTTGGAGAGTAAACATTATCTAAATTCAAAAAATTAAAGTAAGCACAACTTACAGTAAGTATTTGATTGAAATTATTATATGAATGAAAAGGAATTTAGAAGAAAGATTAGCTAAATTCAAAACAAAGTAAGTACAAACTTACAACCAAGTGTGAAACAAAATGTGTAAACCAATGTAATTTTGAAAAAGTCTATGTATAATGAAATATCATAAAAATTGATATAAAATAATAAAATGTTACATAATAATAATAATGATGACGCTACATAACATCATTAACTAACCCTATCACAAAAGGGAATAATAAAGAATTAACGTTTCACAAAAGAAAAGACAAGACAATAAAAAAAAAAAAAAAAAAAAATGACAATGACATATTAACTGGACAATCAATGATGAAAAAATATAAGTGAGCCAGGAACCAGCTACAATGTTAATACTGAATACAAATGAGAAATAAAGTGATAATAAATAAAATCACTACCATATGAAGTAAGCTGATGAAACAATGCAAAATGCCTATTAAATATCGCCATAAGCTTAGAAAAAGGAATCCAAATAAGTCACTGAGATGAAAAGGTCATGAGATGTATAAAAGAGAGAATAATTAATCCCAAAAGTGTTTTACTGTATTGATGTTATATGAGTCGAAAACAGACGACTATTATTATGATTATTATGAATATTATTATGTGATGATTTTATGTTGAGACATACGTCCAACAATTATTTATGTTATTGAGCAGATAGGCAAGACCTCTGAACTCAAAATGTGTATAAATGGATAGCAGAGTAATAGAGCCACACGTGCCCTCTGGCTAGTACCAATTTATATGAAGGGGAGAGAAGAAAAATTTTAGGGAAATAGAACATACAATGGATAACACTCGTAATAAAATAATACCAAATACCATATTATGAACCATGACTTAATAAAAAATAAATAAAGAAGAAAGTAGCGATTGATGAATTCCTGAATAACAACGACTTGATTAAATGAACTATATTGATGATTTCAGAAAAAACATAATGATCTTTGTTTCGAAATAATCAATTTTGGTGGCGATGCATTATGTAACATGACATAAGGTAGTGAAAAATACATTGATAATTAATTATAAAACAAAGAAGCTGAAGACAAGAATAAAGGTCAAGAACTTATAATCTCAGAGCTTAATAACCTAATGACAAAATGACAAATGACTAATAAACTGACGATGACTTGACTCAATAGATTGGATAAATACAAGAAGAACAATGGAACAAGGAAGAAGGAACCAGGAACTAAATGTAATCAAGAAACTGATAGCGAACATTGTAATTCCCTAATAATGACCATAAAATGTATGTTAACAAATGCACTAATGTAGTTAGAACATAGATGAGATAGAACATAGATGAGATGTACCTAGGGTAATAATGACAAATAAGAAGATAGTAATGTTATGTATATTTTATTAATGAAGAAATGTACTTATAAATATAAGATAGGGAGTTAATAATAAACACACCCAAATGAATAGTGATAAAAATAATCAAAACCAGTAAATCATACCCTGAGGCAAATAAAGGCCACAGTTAATAACCAAAAGTGATCATTAGTGAAGGGAAAATAAAATAAATACTTATAACCAGTAACCCCATGATGATGTTAACATAAATAAACAACCTAGTGAATAATATCAAGTGAGTGGAAGAAAGATTGTATTAATACAAAAGTGGTGACATGCAGTTATAGCATGTTACATATAATAAGTGAAAGTGAATAAATAAAAAACCTTCTATGAAGGAAAAAGTGTAGTGGGTGAACATAAAAAGGTATTTTAGTTAGTAGTATGTATTAGAATAACTGAAGGACCTGTGATAAACTTTGTGCTAGCAAGTAAGAGGAACTCATTATACTGTGATTAAGATAAGCAATAGTTAATAAGAATTATAAAACAAGATAGAAATTAAGTCATTGGAATGAAAGGTAAACAAGAAAGATAGACACTGTTTTCTAGTGAAGGAATGAGGGAATAGAGTATATTGTGTAAAGTACAGTTTAACAGTAGTATAATAAGAGTGTTGTTATTGTTTAAAAAACCAATATAATATAATGAATTATCAGTTGAACCAGATAGCAGTAAGGAACAGAAAGGTAGTTAGAAGTTTATTTCAGGCTTGAACCTGTCAAGAAAATGTTTATTGTTATAATAAGAGGTGTAGTTAGAAACTCCCATGTTTATTATTTGATTCTAGTTAAAAAATTGTTTTAAAGTACCATATATAAAGGTAAGGAGTTACAAAGAATGTTAGATACTGGTAACGAGATATGAGAATAGCCCGCTTTTTGCGGGTGAAAGAGGGGAGTGACGTCACACGTAATGTGCACTGTCTGTTCCAAGAATATTGGCTGTATAATTTTTGACTGTGGTCTGCATTAAGTTTTTTACTATCTTTGTATCTTATGTACTTTGCCCAGATAACTATATTGAAATGGTTATGTCACGGTTATATTATATTCTTACTTTATAACATAAGTACCACAAAGATTATAAGCTATTAATGAAATGGTTATATTGAATTGTGTATGTTAACAAAAGAAACATTAAACGATGTAGTCGTTTACTGATGAAACGGCTCAAAATTTGTTACTGCCTTAAAAAGTAAAACAATACGAACAGAAATTTCTACTAACCTGTTACAAAGAAACGCCATTAAAAAAGAAAGAATATGCGTGTTATTACACGAAATAAAATAGTTCCAGTAGGCCTAGGTGTAAGGGAATAATTGTATAGTTTTTACTTAGAGCTTAAGAAAAAAACACTTTCACTCAATTGTCTTTAAAAGAACTCACGATTTTACTCCAGTGGCCATGCTAAATCACTATCACTGACAGATTCGTCACTTCCATCACTGCTCAGATCGGTGTCATCTTCATCACAACCCCCAACACTTACAATGATACGATCAATCGCGTCTTCCAGTATTCCATCCTTTTGCCAATATTCACTTTCTATGTTAATTACATGCCTACTGTAACTAGACCAGTCTTCTGGTGTTATAGCAGCTAATCCTTCAGAAAGTATTTGTTGTAGTCTCGTTAAAGAAAAGTCCCCAGCTGTATTATGTGACCTTATAAAATATTTAAGTTTTGACCACGCCAGCTCTATAGCACTCAGATCACACATGTATGGTGGAGTTCTCAGCACCTCATGGCCGTTAAGTTGAAGTAACGTATCGACCGCATAAATTTTATTTTTTGGTCTCTCTTTTTCTATTTTTTCGTGGAGATCAGATTTCCTCATAGATGCATCGCATTCAATGCTTTGCTTCCGTAACCAAGTTAACATGTCACTTTTCAACGAGTACTGAGATGGTGGTTTATCTTCTTGCCGGCAATGATATGGTGCATTGTCCAATATAACAACCGAATTCGCTGGGAGATTAGGAATGACCTTTTCACAGACCCACTTCTCAAAGTTTGTACTATTCATTTGGCCATGATAGTCACCTGTCGAATTACCTGCCTTAAAAATTAATTCTGCATTATTTAAAAATCCGTTTTCTGATCCTAAATGCGCTACTATTAAACGGTTTGATGCACTTATTGTCGTCATTGTACCGTCAACTTCTTGGTGTTGCCAGCACTTGTGAAACGTTAAATTGGCATCAACCCACGTTTCGTCTAAATAAAATATACATCTTCCTTGTTCCCTGTATTTCTTTAATTTTTGCAGGTAATTACATCGCCAATTGATAATGTCAGGCCTCTCAATGAGAATTTTTCTCTTGGACATGCACCTCTTCCACACAAACCCCATCTCTTTCATAAGTTTCTTAAAGTCCATTCACTCCACTGAAAGTTAATCCGTTCTTTTAAGATCGGGAGCAATTTTTTACAAGTTGGTACGGTTTTTTTATTTACATAAAAGTCGTGTATTATATTCAAAATGACACGACGGTCAAAGTTATCGACCGAAGCTGTCCGTTTCTCTGCACAACGTTTCTTACCAGGTGTTCCTAGTGTTTCACTTGGACGATCTTTTCCTTCTTTTCTTATATTTTTTATTGTACAAACTGACACGTTACAGTATAATGCAGCTCTTTTAGTAGCTTTGTTTATTGGGATTGTTAACGATTTTGCGTCTTTCTCACGGTCACACTGTTTTATAACATTCCTAATCACTTGTCTTTCTTTGCTTCGAATTGTTTCACCTTGTTTACGTTCAACACTCATGATAAAATCAGTCTAAGATAAAAAAAAAATGGAATTGTTGCTATAGACTATTTATACACACGCACACGATTAACAAAAGAAAGATCACGGTACGAAAAAAGAAAAAATTTAAAACATATATAACAAAATATTTACAACTCACGGCAATACACATTACAGGAACACGTACGTGCTGCATAAAAGAAACAAGTATGAGTAACTGTGCTGCGGGCTGCGGGTTGATATATTTCAGACAGCGTTGTTATTCACTTTGCAAGCAGTGACCTTCACATTCTTTACACAGTGGACAGGATTGCGGGTCTATTCATATGTCTCGTAGACAGTAGTAGTATAGGAAAATCTAGGCTCTAGGCCTAACAGTTAATGAAGAATTTTGTAAATTTAAGAACAAACAATAGCCCAGTATCAAATCAAAATATACCAAATGTTTAAACAAGTTAAGTAGGTATACCTAATACCAAAATATATAAATAACACCCAGTTTTAGATAAAATATATATGAAATATAAATAAGAAAAATAACAAAAATGTGATTAGCTACTCAAAAGTAACCATGAGGGGTATCAAAATGATCCTTATCAAAAATTATGAACAATGGTATTCATGTAATAAACCTAGCTATTAATATAAGGAAGAAATCTTAATTTGAAGATATTTTATAAATTTAAACTAAAATAAGACGTTAGAATATAACAATGACTTAAAATTAACGACCAATGAGAATTAGCATAATTTATTAGGTAACCATAGCAACCGAAATTTATTGCCAAAAAACCGTTGAATTTTCATTATTCCATTACTGACCGACGCGGAGGGCGGATGTATGCAGCTCTCAAACCAAATTGTATCATAAATAAGTAAATTTTGACTGAAATCAGAAGGAAGAAAGATAGTAATAGCAGTCCATGGAACACCTAATAATCTAATTATTATTAAAATATTCACAAACTATAAAATTATCCGTAGAAATTAAGAAGACTTCAAGAATCATAGCTGACGACTCATCCCGAAGGAAGACCAGGAGTGACCTACTTCAACCCAAGAAAACGAACGACTGCGGAACGAGAGAGAAGCCGAACTTTATGGAAAAACCGTCTGAACGAGATTGATGAACATCCGAAGAATAGAAGACGACCAGATCCATCCGGAAGAAGTAGACGAGCATCGAGGAAGCCCCAACGAGTATGAGTATAAAACAATAATCTCACTAAAAACGAATTCCCAATTTTTCTATCCATAATAACAAATCACAATTTTCACTTCACTGATCACTATTTTGAACAAGAACCAAGAGTATTTATAATATCACTATTATTGAACTTTAATCAATTAATAACCATTTAAACTGATCTATAATAACTTATTAATAAACCTAACTTGTTGTCAAAATCCTAACCAAAAAATATACTAACTCTCATTGATGATTACTTACTTGAATGTATTAATGTATTAAATATTGTGTACCTAGTTTTAAGAATTATTATAAATTTGTGCATTTTAGCCGTTAATCCAATATTTCTGTAGCCAAAAGGACTTTTAATACGCCCTGTGGAAAATTTTATTGTAAACAAACGTTATTCGCCAAGCGGCGTGTACATAATACAGACAACTGAGCATGCCAACTGAGCAATTGTAAAAGCCGGTGCTAAGACAAAATAATGTACTACTAAATAACTGAGAATTATTAAAGGGTTAATAAATATTATTGTTCTGTAACGCTGTATGTTTGATTCGTGCAAAATAAGTTAATACATAGAAAATTATTAAAGTGAAAACAACAAAACATCACATTTAGCGAAGTCGACACTGAAAGACGGTGTGCGCCAATCAGGTGGCGAGGTGGCAATATTCAAACCAAACGCCAAGAGATACAGTTTGTCCGTAAATGGTAAGAAAATGTAAAACTCGACTCGCTACACGCAAATAACATTGACAGAAGTAACTGAACTGATTAATAACATCAATTATACACCCATACTGTACCACGAACGCAACGAGCGAATTAAAAAACGCTCGTCACGCACACATTTACTATACGAGTAATAGAAAGAATTTTAGAAACACTAATTATAGAATACCCCGCACAAGAGTTTTATTACAATATAAAGTTTGAATGTATTTATTTTTATAATTATTTTATGTTATTATTGTTTGTGAATACCATACAAGATATGTTGATACTAGTAAATGATAGATGTTAGAATGTAAGAATTTATTGTATTTTAATCATGTTAATTACCGGTAATGTTATATTTTGTAAAGTAAGGAAAGGCAAAATAATAGTTCAAACTACCCATGAATAATGGATCAAAAAATATGAAACTAATAAGATGAATTAATAATAACTTTGCTAGGAAAATTGAAAGTTGATGACCAAGACAAATTCAAATTTGACCATATAAATCTAATCAAAGAATACAAATTAATAGAACCTAGACTAATTTGATGTAAATTACCCCATTCAATATACAAATACATTATCATAATAATAACCACGACCTATAATAGTAATGAAAGGAATAAACATGTAAAATTAACTTAAATAGTGATTGTACTAGAGAAGGCCTAACAGCAATAAGCCAGCACTAGTAAAATGCAAATAACTTGTTAAATATTTAAAATAATAGCCAGACATAAAAGGTAAATTACCAGGGTTTAATTAGTAATCAAGTTTGAGTAAAATTTTTAACATAAAACCTATTGGAAACCATTTAATATGTATTTATGTGAATCAAAATAAGGCCTATAGATAAATTTCAAAGAATGTAATTCTGAAGCTTAATTCAAACCAAACCAGATCAAATTTAGTATTAACTTGTGTAAAATAAAAACATGAATATTGTTCTATAATTAGAATTACATAAAAATACTAAACAAATAATTTATAGCCAATTAAATGTAAAATATGACAGTTTTTTCAATAAGATTGAATTATTTGATAGGAACAGCTGATTCATAAACAATGAGGAATGATACCAAAATCTTATGGAATTTTATATATGAAGGAACAAATATCAGTTAGTTGATTGTTAAAAGCCAAACGAGACAGACGTGTCAGAATACTTCTTAGAGAATTGTGAACGGAAATTTTTGACTAACACAACCAAGATATATGATGAGTTTACAACAGTTATAAAAGAGTAGAAAATAAAGTGACTAATAGTATAATAACGATCAGAGAGCCCTTAAAATAAATCAAATAATACTAAATTAAACTACCACTACATATAGACACGACTGAAGAACCAAATTGAACTCAAATAACCAGACACTGAGTGAAGGGAACATTTTCAACATAACACTACTATTACCGAACCAAAATCCAGTGGGTAAATAATACTACACTCTACAACTTGTGGATATTCCAAGAACAACATCACTGAAGAGGAATTAACCAACGGAGACATTTATTTGAACGAAATCTTGGAGCTGAATTTACATCGCAGATCAACTCATCGAGGCGGCCATTGTGATTCCATTCGAAGAGGATGCTGGAAGCGTGACGAGTGATGTCAGAGAAACCAGCTGTATCGTAATATTAATATTTTATATACATTATTCTTTATTATTTTGTCTGTTTCATGAATAAGTTTTTTAATACTTGTAAGTATTGAATTCTCTTGCCTTTCCTGACTATTTCTACAGTTAAAAGAACCTTTATAATATAATATATCCATCAAAATATTTTGAATATATGAAATAATCGAACTGTAACTTCATATCGAATTAGATTCAAGCCCGTTGCGGCTATTTCAAATTATTGTTTTGATGAATAAACTCATTTATTGTTTTAATACAATTAGCCTTAAATGTAAGCCTTAAATTAAATTATATTATTTATTTGAGAGAAAAAGTGAACTTCCTAAGGAGACGAGCTAGCAGAAGAAGAAGAACAGATATTAAATTGGCTGCTACATGCAATCGATGCGGCCTAGACAATCTATTTAAAGTAAAGAACAAATAAGTTTATTCCGAACACACAGTTATTAAACAGTATTTTTTATTAATTGAACATAAAAACAATTAAAACAATTACACCAATTAATTGATGACATAAAAAATAACAAATAAAAAATAAAAATAATAAAATAAAAAAATTTTTTTATTAACCAATTATTATTTGTAATTAACATTTGTTTTATTACAATATATATGTGAAGAAACAGTTAAGGACAGAAATACATACAGAAAACTAATAGAGGGATTCAGACTGGAAGAAAAGATCAACAAACAAGAGAGACAAGGCGATATAATAGAAGAAGAATATAGGTCAGAAACATAAGAACGAAAAACCTGGAAAAAAGAAGCAACATGATCCAAAGTGATATTAATAAAAAATAAAATTATTTTGACAACTCGTAGTTTTGAGGATCTCATTAGTTACAACTATTTCATTAACGACTCGGAACACAACGTTTTTTATGAGTAAAAACAAAGTTTTTTTCCTTACAACCTCATAAACGGACACGTCATGGGCAACAAAATCCAGGATCTCATTAGCATTGGTAATTATACTACTAGTATGTCATTACTACTCTAATAGTACTCACTTGGGCAATATGTGTGGAGCTAAATGTGTGGTCTGATTATCCAGGTTGTTTGGTAAAGTAAGAAAAGTTGTTAAATAAAGTAACAATTGGACAAGTAATACCAGTATCATAAGATTACTTCTTGCTTTGTTGATTTCATGGTACAGAAAGACTTGCACTGCTCCACCTGTACTAGACAAATAAAGTAGAAGAGTCATTATTAATAGTTAAAAAGCATTAAACTATAACATCATAATTAGTTTTAGTTGTAAATATAAAGAAGAGTTGGAACAGGAATTTAGTATATCAGTAGTATTATTTACATCTGTTTTGAGTCAAGTATTATATGAAATGGATGCACATTGAACACATATTGTCAGAGCTGAATCAAGAAAGTTAGAGGCCCCAGGCGAATGTAAAAATAATAATAACAATAATAATAAACTCACTTATTTGATTTTAAAGCAGGGACGATTGAACGAACAAAGTTTACACATAATTACACAGTTATTAACACCCCACTCTTCCCTTATTAATTATTATTAGTCTTTACTTCTTTAGAGAAGAACTTTTCTGCACTTCGAGGAGGCAAAATCGTGAATTGTGTCTTCAAAATCAATTTCTGCCAAAATGTCATATTCAATACTCATCAAACTTAACTTATTTAAGCGTGGTTGTGCCATGCAATTTCGTAACTCATCTTTTATTAGTTTCAACTTCGAAAATGAACATTCTCCAAATGCATTGGTCACAAATAAAGTGAGAAAAATTCTCATAGCAATTCCCATATTGGGGAATGCTGATAAAATATTCTCATTATTCATGTAACTGTACAAGTTATGAATATTAATATTTTTTTCATTATCATCTCCAGCATATTCTTGGAAATACTTTATATTTACTTTTAGATATGCAGCAAAATGGTGACATTCAGATATTAGCTCTGCAGTAATAAAGTCTCCACTATAAAAATTTGCAAGGTTTTCGCAATATTTTGGAATTTCTGAACTCTCTAACACATGCAGACTTTCCAAAAAACCAAACCTCTCAAAAATGTCTATGTATGCTTTACTTCGGAGTTCTGGGCTAGAAACCAGGGTGTCTATTATGGGTAGGAATGTCTCTACTCTGAACTTTTCTCTTCCCAGAAGTTCCTCATTACTGCATCCACCATCTGCAAATGCAAGAATGGAGCTACATTTTGTTTGACGCCTTTGTGTATCATGACATTCTTTCACAACTGATTTCACTTTTGATTTGGACTCATATTCGTCAAAACTATCTCTCTTCTCCCTAATAAAGACAATTAGTGTCTTCAGCATCTTAAGTGCTACAGACAAATTCACTTTTTCACTTTGCAGTAGTTTACTTACTGCGTTAAATCTACTGAGGATTTCATTCCACAGTATTGTTAGAAAAACTGTTTCAGTTGAAACACACTTGACAGCATCTACCCCTACTAAGTTAAGTGAGTGTCCAGCACATGGTACATACTCAGCATACTTGTTTAGTTCTTTTATCTTTGCTTGTAATCCCGAACATCACCCTAACATGTTTGCTGCGTTGTCATAAGACTGACCCCTACAATTCAGGATATCTATATTATTGGTTTCTAAGAAGTGTGTCACAACCTCAGTAAGATGTTCTGCATTATGACCATGAATAAGAATAAACTGCAAAAATCGCTCTTTTGGAACAGCGTCTATCACATATCTTACTATAAAAGTAAGTTGATCAATATGAGTCACATCCGAAGTGGAATCTACAGAAATAGCATAGTATTTTGCTTTTTGAATTTCCGAGATGATTACTGAAAGAACTTTAGTCCCCATTATTTCTACGAACTCTTCACAAATGGTGGCTGACAAGTATGATGGAATCCCTTTCCCTGCATTGCCATATTTCTTTATGTGTTCGTGTAAGAATGGGTCAAACTGACTTTTAAGTTCCAAAATTCCCAAATAATTTCCATTTTTTACTGAACCAATTCTTTGGTCAGAACCTCTTAAAGGGAGTCCTCTTGATGCTAAGAATTTAATTACCACAGTAACTCTTTTCAACACCTCTTTCCAGTATTGTCGCTCATTATTGAATTGGGTGACTAACTGTGTATCTATTCGCCCAAGTGTTTTTGAACGACTACAATAAGCTACCATGCAGTTTCTATGTTCTTGACTATTTTCATGTTCTGATGCAGCTTTCAGAGCGTGTTTCCAGTCATTAAATCCATCTCCGCTAAATAGAAATTTGGAGTGAGAAAATAATTTAGACGCAAAACAATAAACTTTTCCCTTTGCAGGTGAATAAATGAGCCATTCTCTTTGTACGATTTCTTTGTTTGGCAATTGTCGCGAGAACATTGCTTGAGTAAGGCATCTTTCTTCCATATTATCCCCAGTTTTATATACACGGGCTGATTTATCAAAATTATTTTCTTTATTTTGACAAGCGGAAGGTCCCTTTTCTACCCAATAATCCCGTAAGATGTCATCAGTATATGGCCAAAGACCGGGGTCTGATGTTGTATAGTGACTGTTTTCTCAAATAATGGTACTTACATAGTTTCCTGAAGCACAGTCTGTCACCTGATCTTGAATATCTTCTTCACTGTACGTTATCAAATCTTTACGTTCTAGCACACGGTTTGTTGTTTCTGCTTGTTTCTGTAAATCGTTTTTCTCTGAACTCGAAGTTGAGGGGCCAGGAATGTGATTTGCCGGTACATTATCATTTGCAGTATTATCCTTTTTGTTGACAGTATAATTGAAATAATTAATTAGTTTTGGAATTCTCTTAATATTTTCTTCTCGTTCTTTGACTTTCTTATACTTAGCACAACCACTTTCAAAACGCCTCATTATAAATGATAGTAATTGATACGTTAACTGGGAAGAGTGTTAAATTAGAAAACTTAGGCTAATAGACTCTCACTGACATGATCACTTTGAAAGACAAATGAATACTGTCGGATATTGTGTAGCATAAACATAACATCGGTAAGTCAAGCGCATTGTTATCGTTCCCCACTCCCTTGTTACTTGATCGGTATATATACAAAAACAGCAACTGAAATTCTTGGAACTAATAGGTTGGGAATTGAATCAATTTCCAAGAATTTCAGTTGCTGATTTTGTATATGTACCGATCGAGTAACAAGGGAGTGGGGAACGATAACAATTCAATTGAATGTGTACGAATGTTATTAGTGCGGGTGCTTACAGAAACTAGGGTCATAGTTTAAGAGATGAGTGTATGGATTCGGCAAGCCTTTGATATAGTATTTCAGAGCGAGCCGCAGGTTAACGCATTGCCTAATACGATAATACTTTATTGGATAACGATTAACATGACTCCGATATTTGAAATCATTAAAATAAAGCAGTGAAACTGATATCTCTGGTAAAAAAAAATTAATATAATTCTTGAATGGTGTGATTGTTGTTTTCAATATTTTGAGGCCCCCTTAGAGACCGAGGCCCCCGGTGGCCGCCGGGTTCGCCCATGCGTTAAATCGCCACTTCATATTGTGCACTGCTGGGAGTATATTCTCCCATCATATATATATATATATATATATATATATATATGTGTGTGTATTGTATATTCTGGGAGTGTATTGCTATAAAAGAATATGTCAGTAGATGTCAAATATGTGTTGTGAAAATCTTGAATCTGTTGTAGATCACTGAAGCAAATGTGAAAACGGAATTATAGTGGCATGATGTGTGACTCTAGTAGATGAAGAAAAAGTAAAGAATGCACAAAATGGTGTGTTGTGTAAGATATCCAATGTGAAGTAAAAAAAAGACATATTATTTCATATTGTGATATAAAATGTAACATTATGTGGACCAGAAATATGGTCTCTTATGACAAGAATTATCTACAAATGTACAATGATAAATATAGATACTTTAGAAAGTGTTGTAATTTAATGTGGAAAGGCACTATAGATATTAAAGAAATGTAAAGAGACATTTGAGAATTGGTTCCATTAGAAAGGTCTCTGAAAACAATCAGTGTATTGCAGAACACAGGAGAATTTTGGAATGGCAATCATCCAAGGTAAAGAACAAGTGCACGTAAGGTTAGTATCGGGACAGGTGCACCTAGCAGTTAACTGCTAGTTGGTAAGGCCAAGAAAATCTGGAGAAGAAGAAACTCATAATTGAATGTTTTGTTGTTGTTCTTGTAGTAGTAGCAGTAGTTATTGTTATTATTATATATATCATCATCATTATCACAGTCCTGTAAAATAAAAAAGAAAAGAGTTGCAGTCTACTTACAACGCATAATTATGAAAGGGACCAAGGAAGGGGAGCCTGTGAAGGGGGAGGTTAACACTACCCTGAATTATTATTGCAGAAACTTAGTACTAGGGTGAGATTTCTGCCATGGATAAGGGAGAGTGTTGTAATGGCTATATTTGTGGTCAAGGAATCCTGCACTCTGTGAAGTTCAAGCTTTCTGATGATGAATAAAGCATTTCACTCCTCCTAAAAAACATTATTTTGATTATTATCTTTTTATCTTGTTTTTCATATCATTTATATTAAAGCCATGTTCTCAGTCCAACAAAACATAATGTGACACGTTTCATACATGTATATATTTATGGGTGTCGATAAATTTAGTTAACCAAAGGGTATCAGTTATATTTTTTATTTCAGAGATAGGTGATTCCTTGTATAATACAGTAATGCTTATTATATGCTATGTAGATTTTAACACACTTGCCCAATACTGAGAGAAATTATGGGTACAGCAATATGCAAAATATCATGAAATAGGTTCTCATAAATTCTAAATGAATCACTTTTAATGGACTACTTCTAACTTATGTACTAGCATTTGTACAAATAATATACAGCGTTCTGTAGTTTGTGTGTGTAAATGGCAATTTGTAGTTACACTTCAAAAATACAGATTGGAGGGATGTCTTGCATGTCTGCTGCACCACTGATGATGGTCCAGGCCCGTCTATCTGTTCCTTGAGGGCAATGGCCTGCAGTTCCATACATATTGCAATGAAAAGGCAGCACACGTCAGGCTGTTCATTCAGGGTTCTGATGTAGATACAGACACTGCCGAGGTCTGCCAACTCGATTACCCAGTAAAGGAGTATACTACCCACAGACCCAGACACAAACTACCCCTACTTTGGGTGATCCTGTTAAGCAAGATCAGGCAAATAGAATGCTTGGACTGACCAGTCTGTACAGATTAAGAATTAAAGTTGAACACAGCCATAGGATGGTCAGGTTGTACAGAGCCATAAGTGCCAGAACTTCGGCCATGGCTCTGACACCTGCCACAATAGAGTAAACTGCATCAGGTGTGGTAAGACGCATCCGACTCAAGCCTGTAGGGTGCTGGTGATGGGTCATCACTGTTGTAACAACTGCGCTGGCCCCTATTATGGATGTGAGATTTTCCAACTCACCTGAGCCACGCTGTGGACAGGAATAACTCCCGCCTGCAGTAAGTATAGCTAGGCCATGGCGGAATGTGGCACCTTTCCTCCTCTCCCGGATAAGGGGCCCTCCCGCCATTCACCAGCCTCTTTCCCAAGCTTCATCCCCACCTGCTCCTCAGGAGCATGCTACAGACTCTTTGACTCCTGCTTCTGAACCTGTTCTTATGGACAAGGAACCAGTCCTCGATGAAAGGTCAGAATCTCCCCCTCTCCCAGCTCACTACAAAATCCAAGATAAGGAAGCAGCAGAAGAAGAAACCCTCTGCTGCTCCAGCAGCCCCTCAGACAGTGCCCATGGCATCTAAAAAACCACAGCATTCCAATGCTGGGGTTGTTCGCCAGGCCAAAGCTAAGACCATTCACATTGAGGTTTAACCAGCATGAGCTATAGTATGGCATATTATCCACTGTGTGTTCCTCTAGGCTATTTCAGTATTGATTTTTACTGAAATGTAAACAAACATTGTTTATTATATGCAATTTATTTCTAAATTAGTAAATAACATTTATTATATAAAAGTCTTACATTACCTTGACTGAAAACTATTCTCTTATACCAGTAACAAAAGTACATTAAAAAAGAATGAAGTTTTGTTTGGCAAAAACGTGGTTTCTTGAAATTGAAAAGGTTGCACTTTAATTCTGTATGTAATTCATGATTTCCAGACAAATTGAATTTCTCTGTTACACTAGGCAACTGATTGCAGAAAAAAAATTTGTGGGACATTGGTTTAAATTAGACCCATTACACTTACTGCAGTCAGTTGCATGGTCTGCAATCGATTGCAAGACAGTTGCAAGCCATACAACTGCTCATGCAACTATTAGGCCTCTATTACAGTAGGCAACTGACTGCAGAAAAAGTTGTGGGGCATTAGTTTAAATTAGACATATTACACTTACTGCAACCCACAGTCTGCAATCGATTGCAAGCCATGCAACTACTCATGTAACTATTAGTTTCATGTGCTCAATGTGGGGCATTGATTCAAATGTAGCCTATTACACTATGCAACCGACTTCATCCAACTCCCCTGCACACATTTGCAGACAAAGAAATTTCATGACATGGGACCTAAACAATGTATACAATTTTTTACAGAATCACTAGTATCTCGAAAACAAAACACAGTAAGAATCCAAAATCAAAATCAAAATTGGGAATTCATCTAAAATATATTTGCTGATACTACATAGATTTCTCTTATAGAACAAAAGTTTGTTGCATGATGAAATTTCACTACACACAAATTAACAAAAGAAATTTCATAACATGGGACCGTTTTAAGCTTACGTTCTTGCAAATTATTTAAGTTATCGGTTCAGTACAAATTTCATATCTGAGGATGTCTGAACCATCCTCAAACTTCAAGAAACACACACAGTGGTGAAAGAATTTTTTTTTCTTAAATTACTAGTTTCTTAGGTTAGTCCGGACAATGAAATGAACAAACTTTACCTCTTTATAAAGCAGTATAGATGACAGGCTTACTACTCTTCAACTGACTGTAAGAAGTTGTAGTCTGTTTTTACTATCCTGCAACTAGTTTTTCATAGCCTTGAAATCAGTAATCAGTAGTGTAATTAGAGGGCTTAGTTTCTCACACTTGTTGTGGGGCATTGATCAAATATAGCATATTACACTATGCAACCAATTGCATGCAACTCACCTGCATGTACATATTGGAAACAGCTCAGGAGACATGTCAATTGACATAACCTCAGTAAATATTGTGAAGATCATGTGTTTTTGTTATTTGGTAATTTGTGTTTGTCTAACTAATTTGGGTAACTGACACTTCCCTGTACGTATAAGCCTATATGGTGGGAGGGTGTTGCAGCTATTTGGAGCCATAATGTGTTCCACTTTTAATAATATTAATTAATTCTGAATAACATCTTAAGATTTCATAAGACGTATGTTTCTTATATTCTTATGTTTCATATTTCTTATGTTTCTTATATCCTTTCTTTTTACTTCATCTCATTTTGGAAATTTCCATCATCTTGTTGTCTTTAATTTTTGGGCCAGTGAAAATGCTTGATATTCTTTCTTTCCCAATGCTGTTTAAATGTGTGTACCAAATGAATTGTTATTTAATGTCTTAACAAATTCTTATTTTTTTCTGTTTAATTTCAGTTTCCCCTTGTGTTGGTCCATTTACATTTTACTCTAGTCAAGAGATTCTTGAGGCTTCCTTAAGGAAATTATTTTTTGTATTGTTTTTGTTGAAACTATTACTGTTCTTTTTAACTTTTTTACCATCCATATCCAACAGACACTTTGCAGATTCTTATTTTTTCCTTGCTTTAATTTAATCTTAAGTAAAAGCAGAAAAACACTTTGTATACAACATTATTCCTAAGATTTATATGCATTTATTTTAATATAATTAAATCACTACCAATTCAGAACACAAAGTTTTTATGGGTAAAAACATAAAAGTTTTACCTTATAGCCTGAGGCAGTTTTCACTTATTATAAGCTTCATCAGAGGCTGCCACTGGGAGCACTGTATATCTTGTTCTTGGCGACGGTGTCGACTTTTGAAGAATCGATGTTGTGTGTGTGGGGTGTAGTATGTTCGAATAATGCGTGTGATTTGAATTGTGCCTGTTCATTTAGGATGTCGTTTTATGTGTTTTTTGTGTGTTTGTATATTTCCAATTGTTCAAGAGTGTCTAGTTTTTGGCCTTTTGTGTGTACATGTAGAATATCCATGTTTTTGTCGATGTTTTTTTAACCATAAAATTCTCACTTTATTTTCTCCCTTACCTTTGTCCTTGGATATCCACAAGTAAATTTTACTAAACGCTTGTGTGTGTGTGTGTGTGTGTGTGTGTGTGTGTGTGTGTGTGTGTGTGTGTGTGTGTGTGTGTGTGTGTGTGTGTGTGTGTGTGTGTGTGTGTGTGTGTGTGTGTGTGTGTGTGTGTGTGTGTGTGTGTGTGTGTGTGTGTGTGTGTGTGTGTGTGTGTGTGTGTGTGTGTGTGTGTGTGTGTGTTAATTGTAATAATATTCGAAGTATAAAATTATCGCTGTTACTAAACTGATATCCTGCCAGTTATATTTAAACAATACTTTAATGTCTAAAATTATTGTTAATGTTATTTCTATATTGTTTAAATTCTAAATTATAAAAAAGATTTTATTTTTAAAAATGAATAAATTAGTTTACATACCCATGATTTGACCAGTGCCAATGTACATAGAAGACAGTGCCAGAAACCCATTTGTGTAGGCACTGAATGAATCAGCATAGCCAACATGTGAACTGTATACACCAAATGCAAATGTCTGTTCAAGACCTAAAAGAATAATGTACTTTTACTGCTAACAAGAAAAGTTGTTAAGAAATTGTACTTTTATGCACTGTTTTTGTTGTAAGTAGTTACTGTTAATACTTATAAAAAATATTTATTCTGTACTATACTACTATTTACTATAGGCTGAATAAAGCTGGAACAGTGTTATAAAACTACCAACTTGGAACACAAAGTTTTTTAACATGATAATGTTTTTAGGCTGGGGGTCATTCCACAAAATGCATGATGCAAAATGTGTAACGTCATCAAAAAATGTAACGCTCCAGGTGATATTAACACTATATTTTTTCCACACTTTCGATTTTCTAAAAAAGCCTAAAAACACTATCATGCTTCGATGTTTCGGTTTCGTCGAAATTCTTTGAACGCTTAGGTGCATAAAATAGAGAGAGGGAGAGAGAGAGAGAGAGAGAGAGAGAGAGAGAGAGAGAGAGAGAGAGAGAGAGAGAGAGAGAGAGAGAGAGAATTTATTTCTCCAGTGTGTTATTGGTAAAAATGTAACATTTTTACCTTATACCCTGAACCTGTTTTCGCTTATTGAACCAGTCTTCATAGCCTCTGATGAAGCTTATAATAAGTGAAAACTGGTTCAGGCTATAAGGTAACAATTTTACATTTTTACCAATAAAAACTTTGTGTTCCAAGTCGGTAGTGTTATACTTATAATTAGTTAATCATTGGACATATCATGGACAAGATCCAAGAATGGAACAGTATTTTGTCTGTATCGGCAAAGTCAGTGCTGTCGTAGGTACTCAACATGTTGCCAACTGTTGTCTTTCTGGTATCAGTGGCACACTGGTATTCATTTAGTAGAATTACATTATGATGTGGCAACACTGTTTTCCATAAAGCCACCACTTCAGTCACATTCTAGTTTTACTCACAGTATATATTGACCACTTTTAATGACACTTGTAGGTTATTACATTATTATCATGTAACTTTTATACAACAGCCCTTGATCAACACTGTATAGTTAAGTATTCTCCATTAAATATTCAACTTTTATTCTTTTACATTTTTTTATCTTTAAACTGAGTTGTGTTACAGAGTTTTATATTGGAAGTCTTCTTAGCCCATGTTAATCCTACAGAATACCAGACTTGTTTCTGTTCTTAAGTGCTGAAGAATTAATATTGCAATTATAAGAAGAGTTATTGAATAATTCATTCATTATTGAATGCATTATTGTTCTTGTACTTGGCAAGAACAAGTACCAATACTTCTGGCTGCAAAAGATGTCCACACTATAAAGTAGACTGGGGCAATACAAATTTTGATTGCACTTTCACCAACGTATTTAGCTGAACATGGATTTAGTGTGGTCAGTGGTGACTTGTGATAATGTTGCAAGGTTGTACAAACCCCATAAAAACTTGTTCCTTGATATTATACGTAATGATAAGATATGATATTTTTGAATTTATGAAATCACAGTTTTGAATCGTTTTCAGACTACTGAACATTGTGAAAAATTTTAGTTCCATTGATTTTTTTTTATTGTGTGTGCACAATGTTGCTGTTGTCTTCTCTGTTGCTCTGTTAAATCAAATCACTCCTGGTGAGCATGACCAAACCCTGGGGTCTTGTTACTTATGGAACTTTTATATTGGCAAGCCATTGGTTGTACTTGACTTTCACAGTACAAGAGAAATAACATGTGAAGAATGATCTTAGTGATGTTGTTAGTTGTTCAAAAATGTTCTGATACAGTGCTGACTATGACCATTGACCATTAACACCCACAACACCAACTTTATTATCTCTGTTTTGTGTTTATATCCTATGCAACCAGCATGTACAAATTATCATGAATCTTATTTTAGATGTAGGTATGTAACTAACTGTTACAAGTTTAACATTTAAGCATTTATAAAAGTTATTTTTATATCTTCACAAATTGTAAACTCTTTGTAAAAATTGACAGGTAACTATATAGAATAATACTGACACAGAACACAAATTATTATGATAAAAAAGTTAAAATTTTTACATTACTGCCTAAATTAGATTTTGCTTGTTAGAGCTTCATCAGAGGCTCTAAAGAGTGAAAGCTAGTTTAGGCAGTAAGGTAAATATTTAATCATGTTACCAATAATAATTTGTGTTCTGCTGTCAGTATTATTCTGTATACTTAATTGATAACATTGGACACATATTATGGACAACAAAATCCAGGAATGTAAAAGTTGTATTCTTGGATTTCGTGTGTGTATAGTGATATTTAGTAAAAGTTGTGTATAGAATATATAGCATATACTAATGTCTGCATTTCATGCTCACAGTTCCAGAATCATAACTAGAGATTTAAAAATGTGACTTCTAATATTACCAAAAGTTGCAATTTTCTATTCAGAGACACTGAGTGTAGTCATATACTCACTATAAAGAGGAATTGACTACAAACAGTTGACTTTGGTGATTTAAGGTTACTGCTGATAAACATAATGCCTAATAAACTGTAGACCAGTTAGTAGCACATTAACAGTTCTGTCAATACCCATCACTATTAATAGTGAACTATCTAGAATGTTTATGTTCAACTTCTTTTTTATTATTTCATTTAACTAATAGCTTCTGAATTGTTCATTCCAAATTATTTTATTTACAACCAGCTTTTTGAAATTCAATAATTACCAATGCAGCTATGCTTACAATTTTATTATTTGTGGAGGTAGAGATACATTTTTTCAAGTGAGTTGCAGTCAACATTATTTTTTGAAAAAAGATACTTGTGAGCTAACCAAATTTTAAAAACACTCATAAGATATCAAAATACAAGACACCAATGAAGTCACTAAAAACAAGCTTTAGTTATCACAATTAACAGTTTGTAATCAACAAGATTATGTTTGTACAACAATTCAAGTTAATCTGTCCACACAAATAATAATGTCAACTACTATAAAGAATCCCACACTATAATCACTTTTTACTAATACACCACACAAAATGCACTGTATAAATCGCCCGACGATAATTAACAATAACTCAAACCTCACTTGAATACATCTTCACTTAAACTGAAACTAAGTGTGGCTGAATGCTTGTATTTATACCCCGCTGAGATTCCAGAATAATCCATACTATGCGTCAACGCTACTAGAAACACTAGAGCACAAGTGCTTGCCGCCTTGAACACAGTGTGCGTGGACCACATACAAGCAACATTTCGATCTGAAGGATTTGTTCTCAGAAATATTCAATCTTATGAAAGTTATTGATAAGGCCTTCTTCTGAATAAAGACTGGTATCCAGTAGTGAGAGGTTCTCGGATCGATACCGCAGACATAACATCTAACTCTGTTGTTGAAACAGGGGAGCAGCGGGATTGGCCAAGCTCTTAGCCAATGAGATAGCAGCCCGCACCTGGACGGCTATATAAATGCAACATTTTGGGGTTGTGTCATCATTTAATCACAAGAGGAGTAGAACAGAAGACCGCTGAAGATGACTGCCACAGCTGCAGTTGAAACATTTGGCTCTACAAGCAGAAGACTACGGTCCAACGGCCCAGAAAATAATTTTACTGAAGATAACTCTAGTCATGAAAGATTTAATGTTATGACTTTTGAAAATTGTCAGTGATGAATCTTGAACTTGTACAGTATTCTTGCAATCTACAATTTCTTCTTGAAAATTGTTGACAATTCCTGCGTCTATGTAAACAGTGGAGAGGTCTCAAAAAATTGATTACCATATGTTATTATGTCAGACCATAGGACCATATGACAACAGAAACGAACCCTTCAACTTGTTTCTAAGTTTTCAACACCCCCCCCCCCCAAATGCTGGGTGTGTCTCTGGATCCACTTATGCATTTTATGTATATTCATTATATTCATACGTATCTGTGGATGTATGTACACAAACAAATATGTATGCACACAAATATGTATGAATATACATAAAATGCATAAGCGGATCCAGAGATGCGCCAAGCATTGTTTGGGGGGGGGGGGGCTTGAAAACTTAGAAACAAGTTGAACAGTTTTGGTTTTCCTCATTCTTTTCGCTGCAAGCAAGCCAAAGTTGATTGCAAAGAAAGACACTTGCCCACTAAAGAACAGATGAAGTGAAAAGATACATCTGAGTTTTTAAGGAATAGGACCAGAGATGAATAGACTGGAAATTCTATCATTCAATGACTCTGACCATGAAAGATTGAATGTTATGATTAACCTATAACATTTATATTAAAAATTCACACATAACTTACTCAACTATGAAATACACAACTTACATGGGAGCTGTGGTGAAGCATGCATATTTGAAATTTCTAAGCAGTGGAAAGTAATTCTCCCCTTCCTATCCGCCCTTTCAATGTTCACTCAATTTCACCAATAATCTTAACACCTGTCCAGTAGCGCACCCAGTGTTGTTGGAGGTTAGAACCTCCCCAAAAATGGGGAAAAATATTTTGTTATCAACGCAGAGGCGCACCCAAGTTTTTTTTTGGGGGGGGGGGGGATTTGAAAACTTAGGAACAAGTTACACAATTTTTGTTTTTCCTTATTCTTTTCTCTACAAGCAGGGTTTTTTCTGTAGGAACGATAATACCCAGCTTACAGGGATGTCGCAAATACACAACTTACTCAATGTCGCAAGAACAAATCCTTGCTTCATAGAATTTCACTCATGTATGTTCCACCTATTCCGAAAAGAGCCTTTCGTACACATGTTGCACGAGTCAGAATCATACACACAATGTTTGTAAGAATTATGAGTAAAAAATCATGTAACACTAATTTGCATATGCTTAATGAACAATTTAAGTTACTTAATCAGTAGACGCTGACTTTACTTAGGTAGTAATATATGGTTAAAGTAATCAGACTTAAAGCAGTTGTGCACGTTGTAGGTGGGATAAGGCGGGAACAGTGTAATACAAGGAAGTAGAAAAAGGCTACAGTTGAAAATATTATAATGCTCCCTGAATGACAAGTCTACGTACATAAGTTTGGATTTTGATTTCTAATTGGACATGACTAAACAGTACATATGGATGTTTGTAAGACGAAACAAGCAATAGACAATATAGAGGGCCATACACAGATTTCACTGAGTTATAAAATATTATAATGTTTACTACTGTAATTATTTATATTATTTTGTAAACAGTGATTTGACATGTTGTGTCACATTGTTAGTCGAGCCTAGACATTAAAAAAATTGTATGTTTTGGAGTATGTAATATATTGTGTAGGCCTACATGTTACGAATCAGGAAAAACGTAGCAGTATATAGCCATCTTAATTTGTTTGAATAAGTAACATAAATAACAGGCTCGAATGTGAAATGACCGTGTTTTAAAAAACAAGCAGATGTAAGGTATCCCACAAAGAACAGAAGAGACAGTACTATTGAAAAAATTTACAGGCATTGCACAAATGCAATGCACAGAGAAGGGCATTGAAAATGCTTCAATAAATCTAAAATATATATATATATATTTATGTTCATTCACCAATCAATGAATTCATTCTTCATTTACCAATGTACAGATTATAAGTTAAATGTAGTCGCATTCATAAGCGAAGTTTTATATGTGTACTACATTATTGACAACAATGAAGTAGTTTCTATGGAAACTCACCAGTTCCCATTTTCGACCACACACCAGCGATCGGCCGCAAATGTGCGACACGTCCTTATAAACATTTTCAATGTTAAAATTATACCAAAATTATTTAAGTAAATAGCACATAATTGCTTAAACCCAGTTACAAACATTTAGCTCAATTCTTTCACCACATTAATATTTCATTCACTGTTATTATCACTCAAATCGTCTCGCTCCTGCTATCCCGTCGTTCATTAATTTCGAAATGATCTGTTACATTATACACTCTTTGGTCCAAACTTACGTAATATTTTCAATTTTCATGACGTGGTTACATATTGATGTCCAGTATGTAGGAGAAATACACTCAAATTCCTTTTTTTGCAAAGTTTTAACACAGTCTACGGAAAATTCACTTTTTTATTTTAAGATGATTCTTCACCGTTACCAAATCAGTTTTAGGATTATGATCCGGGTAATAGGGAGGAAGTCGTAAAACGGAATATCCATGGTTTGCCAATATAACGTTAATTTGAAAAGTTTTGTATGTTGGTTTATTTTGTTTAATTAGTGAACAGAGCTCGAGATTTAACATAATTGGACTAAAGGAATCCCATGATTCACTAACTAGTTAATCATGTCTGCCTCTTTGTTAATGATGTTGCAGGTAGATTTATTTATTTATTGAAAATTTCAGCCACTTTTGATGGAAATGGAAGTATGGTGATGGCAAAAAAAATTTGCACTCCCCATAAAAATGATCAACAAAGGAAATAAAAACTGATTTAGACAATTCGACAAGTGTACAATTCACAAATGTCAATCCATAGAAGGGGAAAACATTCAAATATAATTTAAACAATTTTCAAGAACGAATTAATATTGTTACGACGGTCTACACGATCATCGTAGGTACAGTGGAAACAAAATAAGTACAAGACACCAATTAAGTCACTAATCACACCTTTAATTGTTATAGTAAAACAGTTCGTAATTAACAACACAGTGTCTACAACAAATCAAATGAAATTGTTCATACGCAATAAAATGCCCACTAATATTAAAACTCAACTGTATTACAATTATACCGTCCGAATATAAAACGCAACACTTCACTAATAACTACTTGAACGTACACCGTAATAACTCGAACCGCTCTGTAAATATATCGCACTAATACTCTCGAACCGCACAGTCAAAAATCTCGCATTGAACTGAAAACTAAGGCCGCGACGCGATGTATTTATAGTTACGCTCACACACCAGAAGCTTCCAAACTGCGTCTTATCTCTCGCGAACTACGTAATTGCTACGGCCTTGACACAGTCCGAGCGCCCGAGCGAAGCCTGGCTCAGTCGAGAAAATTCTCGCAAAATGCGTCTAGTAGCACGTACACCACACGCTTACGTCGAGATCTTTCTGGCGCATTCGATAAACGCGTAGATTGTTCTGTGCTGTCATAGCAATATAATGATAGTGCATCTAATCTGAGCCACATTATTCGTCAAATGGGATTTCGATGGAAACGTGCCAAAAACAATAGGAAACTTTTAATAGAAAGACAAAACATTAGACACTTGAGAGGTGAAACGAAAATTACGGAAATTAAGAGCAGAACAGTGGCCCATAGTATTCACAGACGAAGCTTGTTTTCACAGTTCAACGTCAGTTACAAAAATATGGGCAGACAATATCAAAAGTGGCTGAAATTTTCAATAAATAAATAAATCTACCTGCAACATCATTAACAAAGAGGCAGACATGATTAACTAGTTAGTGAATCATGGGATTCCTTTAGTCCAATTATGTTAAAACCCGAGCTCTGTTCACTAATTAAACAAAACTTTACAAATTAACGCTATATTGGCAAACCATGGACATTCCGTTTTACGACTTCCTCCCTATTACCCGGATTCTAATCCTAAAACTGACTTGGGAACCGTGAAGAATCATCTTAAAATAAAAAACGTGAATTTTCTGTAGACTGTGTTAAAACTTTGCAAAAAAGGAATTTGAGTGTATTTCTCCTACATACTGGACATCAATATGTAACAACGTCATGAAAATTGAAAAGATTACGTAAGTTTGGACCAAAGAGTGTATAATGTAACAGATCATTTTGAAATTAATGAACGACGGGATAGCAGCAGCGAGACGATTTGAGTGATAATAACAGTGAAGGAAATATTAATGTGGTGGAAGAATTGAGCTAAATGGTTGTAACTGGGTTTAAGCAATTATGTGCTATTTACTTAAATAATTTTGGTATAATTTTTTCAATAGTACTCTCTTCTGTTCTTTGTGGATACCTTTAAAAAACATCTGCTTCCATGTTCCTTAAGGAAATGGAAGTATGGTGATGGCAAAAAAAATCGTGTTCGAGATTATTGCAGATTCTGATTGTACTACCATCAAAACATGAAAAAAAGTCATTTTTCAAAAAGTGTCTGTGTGTGTCTATAGATTTTTTTTTGGCAAACGATAACAGCCGCAAATTTAAACAGAATCAAATAATTGTTTGCAAACAATCCTGATTTGTGAAGTACCTCAAGACCTATTGCTTTTGGTGAAGATCGGTTAAGGGAAAGGGGTAGTTTACCAGCAACATTTTTTTTAAATCAATGGTAATTTTTTTCTATGGCAAACGATAACAGCCGAAAATTCAAACAGAATCAAATAATGTTTCGCATACAGCCCTGAATTGTAGAGTTCTCAAGACCTATTGTTTTTTGTGAAGATCGGTTAAGGGAAAGGGGTAGTTTACCAGCAACATTTGTTGTTTTAATAAAGGTAATTTTTTTTTTGACGAATGACGAACGATAACTGCCGCACATTCAAACAGAATCAAATATTTGTTTGCATATGTTCCTCAATTGTAAAAGACTGAATGCCTGTTGATTTTGTTGAAGATCGGTTAAGGGAAAGGGGTAGTTTACCGGCAACATTTTATGTTGTAACAAGAGAACGTTTTCCATGAAGAACGATAACTACCGTAAATTCAAACAAAATCAAATAATTTTTTACATATGTGCCTGAGTTGTAGAGTACTCAAGGTCTATTGATTTTGGTGAAGATCGGTTAAGGAAAAGGGGTAGTTTACCTGCCACATTTAATGTTTTAACAAGAGTAATTGTTTCTATGACGAACGATAACTGCCGCACATTCAAAGAGAATCAAATAATGTTTTGCATGCATCCCTGAATTGTAGAGGACTCAAGACCTGTTGATTTTGGTGAAGATCAGTTAAGAGAAAAGGGTAGTTTACCTGCAACGTTTTATGTCATAACAAGGGTAATTTTTTACTTCCATGTTCCTTAAGGAAATGGAAATATGGTGATGGAAAAAAAAATTGTGTTCGAGATTATTGCAGATTCTGATTGTACTACACTCAAAACATGAAAAAAAGTCATTTTACGAAAAGTGTCTGTGTGTCTATCTGTCTGTAGATTTTTTTTTCTATGGCAAACAATAACAGCCGCAAATTCAAACAGAATCAAATAATTTTTTACATACAGTCCTGATTTGTAGAGTACTCAAGACCTATTGGTTTTGGTGAAGATCGGTTAAGGGAAAGGGGTAGTTTACTTGCAACCTTTTATGTTTTAACAAGGGTAATGTTTTCTATGACGAACGATAACTGCCGTAAATTCAAACAGAATCAACTACTCTTTTGCATACCTTTTTGAATTATACAGAACTCAAGGTCTGTTGATTTTGTTGAAGATCGGTTAAGGGAAAGGGGTAGTTTACCTGCAACATTTTATATTTTAACAAGGGTATTTATTATGGCAAACGATAAGAGCCGCAAATTCAAACAGAATCAAATAATTTTTTGCATTCAGCCATGAATTGTAGAGTACTCAAGACCTATTGTTTTTGGTGATGATCCGTTAAGAGAAAGGTGTAGTTTACCAGCAACATTTTTTTATCATGGGTAATATTTTTTTTTTATGGCAAACGATAACAGCCGCAAATTCAAAACCAGACTTTTCGGCAGTGCCATCGACTTCCATCTCAGTGAAAATCGAGTGCGAAAACGTGAGGTGGTATACGTTAGTGACTGTCTGTGGTTTAAAGCAATAAGTAGAAGTAGTTTCTATGGAAATATTTCATTTCGAATATGATTTTAAATATAAGTCTTTGAACATGGAAGTCCGGTATGGTTCTCCATACCGATATTTTTTTATGGCAAACGATAACAGCCGCAAATTCAAACAGAATCAAATAATGTTTTGCATACAGCCCAGAATAGTAGAGTTCTCAAAACCTGTTGATTTTGGTGAAGATCGGTTAAGGGAAAGGGGTAGTTTACCAGCTACATTTTATGTTTTTAGAAAGGTAATTTTTTTTTTGACGAAAGATAACTGCCGTAAATTCAAAGAGAATCAAATAATTTTTTGCATACTTTCCTGAATTGTAGAGATCTCAAGACCTATTGATTTTGGTGAAGATCGGTTAAGGGAAAGGGGTAGTTTACCTGCAACATTTTGTTTTAACAAGAGAAATGTTTCCATGACGAACGATAACTGCCGCACATTCAAACAGAATCAAATATTTTTTTGCATGCATCCCTGCATTGTAGAGGACTGAAGTTCTATTGATTTTGGTAAGATCGGTGTAGAGAAAGGGGTAGTTTACCTGCAACGTTTTATGTTTTAACAAGAGTAAAGTACTTAATTTTGATAAATAAAGTATCCTGATAAGTAGCTCATAATAATCCACTGTAGAAACGAGATGAAATATCTATAAATGAAGAGTTTAGGTGAACGAAGTGGGGGTAATTTTCTATTAATGAAAATTATAGTTGAAGGGAGAGGGGAGAATTTGTTATATGTATACTACGTTATCGGCAACAAAGAAGTAGTTCTTTGTTAAAATTCCTTCCCGGGCTGTTTGGCCGTGGTCCAATGTTTTCTACAAAATCAGCAGTGCTATCGACTGCCATCATCAGTGAAAATCGAGTGCGCTAACGTTAGGTGGTATACGTTAGTGACCACAGTACTGTGGTTAAGGCTGAAGAAAGAAGTAGTATCTATGGAAATATTTCATTTCGAAAATGATTTTAAATATAAGTCTTAGAGCATGGAAGTCATGTGTTGTTCTCCATACCGATATTTTATATGTGTACTACGTTATCGGCAACAAAGAAGTAGTTCTTTGTTAAAATTCCTTCCCTGGCTGTTTAGCCGTAGTCCAATGTTTTCTGCAAAACCAGACTTTTCGGCAGTGCCATCGACTGCCATCATCAGTGAAAATCGAGTGCAAAAACGTGAGGTGGTATACATTAGTGACCACAGTACTGTGGTTAAGGCTGAAGCAATAAGTAGAAAGAAGTAGTTTCTATGGAAATATTTCATTTCGAATATGACTTTAAATATAAATCTTAGAACATGGAAGTCATGTATGGTTCTCCATACCAATATTTACATATGTGCCTGAGTTGTAGAATACTCAAGGCCTATTGATTTTGGTGAAGATCGGTTACGGGAAAAGGGCAGTTTACCAGAAACAATTTTTGTTGTAACAAGAGTAAAGTACTTAATTTTGATAAATAAAGTATCCTGATAAGAAGATCTTAATAATCTACTGTAGAACCGTAGATGAAATATCTATAAATGAAGATGCTAGTTGATTGGGGTGGGGGTAATTTTCTATAAATGAAAATTATAGTTGAAGGAGGAGGGGATAATTTTTATATGTGTACTACGTTATCGGCAACAAAGTATAGTTTTTGTTAAAATTCCTTCTCGGGCTGTTTGGCCATAGTCCAATGTTTACTGCAAAACCAGAAGTTTCAACAGTGCCGTCGACTGCCACCATCAGTGAAAATCAAGTGCGATAACGTGTGGTGGAATACGTTAGTGACCACAGTACTGTGGTTAAGGCTGAAGCAATAAGTGGAAAGAAGTAGTTTCTATAGAAACATTTCATTTCATAAATGATTTTAAATATAAATCTTAGAACATGGAAGTCATGTATGGTTATCCATACCGATATTTTAAAACACGGTCATTTCCCATTTGAGCCTGTTATTTATGTTACTTATTCAAACAAATTAAGATGCCTATATATACCTATATATATTGTACCGGTAACGTTACATAACCCAGTCCCAAAAATGATAACGTAATCACCCCACTATAAAGGTCAGAAATGGGTATAATATACCTAGCTCTAGATTACTTTGTATCACAAAACATTATAAACTATAATTAAGTGATATAAAGAGTACAAAGTGAGTTATAGTGTACCCAGTGAGAAAATAAGTGGTTTTAAAGGGAGCATCTCACAGATTTATGCTGTAGATGGAGAAACAATTGATTATAATAGTAGACTATATTGCTACTGACCAATTATGTGTTTTGTTTGAATATTGTATAATTTGTATTGTGTAGGCCACAAAGATTTTGTACCTAGGTCTAATTTTATATTTAATAGAATAATTGTGTTTGAATATAAGATAAACCAGGGTTAAATATAAAATAATAATAAAAATAAAATAATACTGTATGAGTAAAATGGCAGAAGAAAATAGTTTAGTGTAAGGATACTATAAGAAATTAGTAAATAATAAATAAATACAATTAAAGGAAATAAAAATATTAAAGACCTATATATAAAGTTAAGAGGAAATAAAGGGAAAAACCTTATATAAATCAAATTGGATAATAAACCAAAGTTAAAAAGGATTATTTTTCTATAAATAAGAAATAAATTTATAATAATTAAAAACCGCCTATATACTCAAAAATAAAATTGGATAATAAACCAAAGTTAAAAAGGATTATTTTTCTATAAATAAGAAATAAATTTATAATAATTAAAAACCGCCTATATACTCAAAAGTATATAGATGCACCAATAAAAAATGATATAAAAATTATTGGTTACTAAGAGTAATCACCTAACAAGATATTGTTAATTGTTAAAACGATTGAAAACCGTTCGTTTGGAAAAAGTGGTTAGCCATCAAAAATTTAATAAAACCTTATGAAAACTTTTGGAAACAGTGCTAAATTTAATAAAAATTAACTAGTAGTATCCACCTTATGTTAGAACTCCTTCAAATATCAATTTTAACGTCCTTTATTCGATGAAAATTTGAACTAACCCAGCTACCCGATCAGGCCTAGTTGGACGGCACTCCGAGATTTTGGTGAGATTGTATCTTATGAAAATTTAACGAAATTACAAAACAACTATAACTCCAACACTAGAAACAGAACCATCCAAATAAACACTTCGAGAAAAGAGGTAAAATAAACTTTATTAATAATTGTTAACCAAGAAATCCTCATCTCGAATTTTTGTGCAGTTCCAATATTTAGTAACTGATTTCGTGGTTATAATAAAGACATAACCTGTACTCTAGCGGATAAACCCGGAACTACATACTACGGAAAAAACAAAAAAATAGAAATTTATTTTTTTTCTTGTAAAGCGTAGTATAGTATTATTCATTTCTGACCGTCTCATAACACAAAGAACTTACCCTTAACCCTGGGGAAATTAATAAATGAATTCTTTATTGTTTAATGTTTAATCAAGGATAAAAAATAATTTGTTATAATTCCAATGTTTACCTAATTAGATCGAACCAATGTGGTATTGACAGAAAAAAATCGATTATAATATTTTTGCACTGGGAGAAGAGAAAATCAGTGTATTCCATAAATAAATACTTTGAATATTTTGTAATAAATAATAAAATGTGTATTATTTCTTGTAGAGGGTAGTTGTTACAGGGTTTTAGGAAGCCAAGAAGAGGACGAACCGCCGGAAAGTATCACCGACAATTGGTGTTTGTTTAACCTAAAATTTGGAGGCAGACATCAAAATCAGCTGGTCTTATGAGCGGCGAATACTTAAAAATAAGTAATTGTATACTCCGGGGATAATATCCTTGGTCCTCCTCTCTCTCCTAACTACGATTAAACAACTTCAGTGATCTCTCCCAAATCACACACACTCGATTTCAATAATTTTGGTAAACATAAAAATTTAACCGCTTTGAACATTAGCAAATATAATTCATAAGTGACGATCGCAAAAGGTACTCTGACTGCTCCGAGACTTTCACGATAAAAACCCACGACACGTTACAGAATGACGTACTAACGTGGGGCTAAATTAGGAAAGTTTAACAAATTAACGTAGATACTGACGGAAAACCGCGGGACGTTACAATATATATATTATAACGTACCAAATCCCATAGATTTGGGGTTATATGTAGAAAGTTTTAAAAACCAAGTATAAAATAAATTTAAATCAATAGAACCATATCTCACGCTGTAGCGAGCATTCCAAACAATTGTAAATGCACAACGGATATGTTCCGTTGGCGTTATGTAACCACGCACACGCACCGTTATAAATTAGGGACATGCCCTAACTTTAAAATGTTAATATTTTGGAAACGAATAAATATAGGCAAAATCCAAAATAGCCAAAATGTTTACCGAAATATTAAGAATACGGTGTGCAAATTTCATTAAATATAATTAAAGAGTTAATGAGCTAATTCATTTTATTTAAATAACTTCCATAGTAAGTGAGCTAGGGAGTTCAGATTTGGATATGTTATAATTGTAAAAATTACGAATCAAATATATATGTTAGATTAAGCATAACTTGGCTTGCGGCCAAGATAATCGCAATACAAATTGCAACCGGACATCCGACCGACAATTGGTTCCGGTGTATTCCAGAATATTAAAAATAATAATAATTCTCGGAGTGTGGGAATTATTTTTCGTTCTCACGGAATGAGGTGACTAAATTTTAAGTAGAAGGTAGAATGTTTCAGCCAATCAGATCATTCTAAAAATTTTGAACAACCGTTGGTTTCAGGCTGAATTCTCTTCACTCTTCTGTTAACGTTCACGCAGTCAACACAGACTCTTCTGTTGGCGTTCAAGCTGTGAACACACACACTCTCTTCTGTAGAACTCAACCAGTAAACACATACTCTTCTCTAAGGACTCAAACAGTGAACACACACACACTTCTGTAAAGTTTCAACTTCTGGACAACACAGACACTTTTCTAGAATGACTGGACTGTGACGGTGTCTATGTGCGATAGTCTTATTCATCAACAAATAAGCGTAGTGCAATAAACCCCAAACTGTTGGCGTACGCATATAAGAGATCGACAATATACTACTAGAAGTCACGCCCAGACTACAACAGAACGAGGCCGTCTAAATCGTGGTACGAGCTGAAGAACTGACGACGCAGAGCTACACCCGAGACGAGGTACACACACACACAGTGCAGAGTATCCGGATCGAGGGCCTGAAGCAGTTGCAGCAGTTAATCAACTGACGTTAAATCCATCAACATTTGCTGAAGGAACGGAGTTGCTGATCCCTGAACTCTTCGTTGGAACCCAGGACGCAGCGGAAATCATCGCCACTAGCTGATTGGACTAGGACATCGAGGGAGCCCAGAGGACATCTTCGAGAACTTCAGTACCAGGAAAGTCAAAATCATTTATACATTTTTATATAAAAAGAACATTTTTCTTTCTTTTGTTAAAATCAAATGTAAAGTCAATTCCATTCAGATGCCTATAAAAACAGAGACTCTAAGTTAATAAGAACTTCAATATTGTGATAATCTGTAGAACAAGTATAAGTTAATTAAGAAGAAATAGATAAGAAGTAGAGTAGATAAAAAAGCGCTATACAAGTCTTAATATTAAATCACTTAAGAAACTTATACTGCAGTATACGTGAAACAATCACAAAGTAAATAAAAAGCACGTAGAACAAGATTCATGGCTAATTTATTTAAGAGTATTTTTAAAAGCATTCTGAAATAGTAAAATCAATATTAAAATCTTGAAAAATCATTAATTAAATTTTTTAATTAATTAACTTTGAAAGTAATAAGGAACAAGTTCATATAAAATCATATTTATAAGCTTTCCTTCTGAAAGCTAATATTCATTCTAAAAACATTGATCAAATTACTCATTACTCTTTAGTACGTAAGATTACATTAGATATAAGTTTTTCAATTTATGTGCTATTAGAATAATAAACCCCAGTTTTATACCCAACACTGTTTTGTTATTGCTGTACTCCAAAATCTACCAACATCACAAAACTATTCACAATAATTATAACGATACACTTTGTGCTTGTACTTTTGAATTAATCTACTTGCGAATTCAAATCACAAATTCCTACGGCCCTAGTCGGAAGAAGAAGCCGCAAGAACGCACAGCAGGTAGGTCAGTTCACACACACCATAATAGTAAAGTTATAAATGTCGCCCTGAACTTGGGGCTTCCCGAAGTTAACGAAGTTTAATTAGTTATATATGTCGCCCGGAACGTGGGGCCCGATTTAATTTTGATTAAATTTTAAATTGTAAAATTTAACTGTAGTCAATTAAATAGCAACAAGTTTGCTGTTTTAGCTTGTAAAACAGCTGGCGTCCAACTCAAACATCCCTAAAGAAAGTTTTGTGAATTGGTAATAAGTACAGCAATAGAGTGTTAAGAATATTGTGTAACAATGGAGACCGACAAAATGTTAAAACAATTGTTGCAAGAAGTGAAACAAAACGCGGCTAAAGCTGAGAAAACTGCGGCAGAAATGAAACAAGCAAACGCAGAATTAACAGCTAATATTAACGTGAAATTTGAACAAATTACAGCCAATGCTGAAATAAATATCGCGGAAATAATGGCTAAAATAGACGCACAGAAAATTAGATTAACCGAGACACTAGAACAAACTAACGCGGACATAAACGCGGAAATAAGACAGACCAATACTAAAATAGCTGCTAAAATCGAAGAAAGCGTGACAAGCTTAGACTCTAAAGTTACCGAAGTCGGAGAAAAAATTCATATGGTCGAAACAAAAATAAATGAACGTTTTAAGGTTTTTGAGACCACAATGCATAAATCGTTTATTGAACAGATTTCGCGTATGGAGGGGCGATCTAAAGAACACATCGGCAAGTGTGAAAAACAGACCGCGGATGTAGCTAAAAAAGTCGATAATCTTGAAGTACGGATACAAACCGACGTAAGCGAAACACGACAAGTTGCTAGATTAGACGCGTCGATTGTAGAAGTTCGTTCCGATGTCGACACAAATAGAGTAAACGTATTGCAAACGCTTAGCGAGGAGATTTCTAAAGTGCGACAGGAAGTACGGAGGAAATCGGCACCAAATATTCTAGTACAAGGGCAGGTAGACGAAAAGAATCGAGTCTATTTTACAGGTGAAAATAATGAAAACCCGATCGAGTTCTTGCTAACTTGCGAAAACGAAATGGCAAGGGTAATTTCGCGATTAGAGGACCAAGACCAGATACAATGGGTAGTTAACGCGATGCGTGATTCAGCCAGGTGATGGTATAACATTGTACGTGATAAATTTACCACATACACGGAATTTAGACAAATGTTTGAAAACCGATATTGGAATGCGCACACGCAAAGACTCTTGCGTAATGAATTAGAATACGGACGTTATGACCGGAAGCAGGGTATAACGCCCGAAAATTATATCATACAACAGGTTGAACGCGTTAAACATTTAACACCAGCGTTTTCCGAGGTCGATATAGTCACGAAATTGGCGTACCATTTTAATCATAATATTCGTGTCGCCGCATTTACGCAAGGAATACGTACGGTTGACGAACTGTTAATATTAATATCACAAAGTGAGACCGTTTTCGATTTCGGCGGCTGGAGGTATAGCCCGAACTATAATCCAAATAATGATAGCCAAAATAGACGTGGGCTATATCATACCCAAACTGATCCAAGGCCTAGTACTAGTTCAGCTCCACAACCAGCATCGCCGAAACCGCAAAATAAAACCGTTGAATATAAGGGGAAGGTGAGTTTCAATAGGCAGAAACCGATAAGTAAAGGCAACGATGGAACTTTAATGAGAGCCATACAAACAGTCGAGGTATCAGATACCGGTACGACCGAACAAACTAGCGAAATAGAAAATGTTAGAAACCCTATTGCAAAAGCAAAACAGTTTCCCCATACAAAAAACTTGCAACAGGGCGCATCCAAAAAGGATGCGCAATAAATCCTGCATAAATATTTAGAAATAAGATTGGTAGAAATAAGAAAAGTAGTAGGTGTAAGATAGGTGATTTTTCTCATGAAATTTGTGTGGCAGTTAAAAGGTGTTCACACCGGATGTTAGAGAACAATTGTTCGAGTTAAATACAATACAACAATGCTCCCCTAACGTAGTCAGGTAACTTTCCTAGGTAGTCAGCCATTGCTGTAGCCTACTGGGTACTTTTTCTGTTTCTTTTTATACATTTGACAATTATTATGTGATTATACATTATTTATTTGATAACATTATGTCCATTATTATTTATACAGTTAGTTGCATGTTTCCATGTATCTATAATACATACATACATATTATAACATTGCCAAACCCTGATCACATTTGATATAAAAAAGTATGTAAAAAATGCCAAGAAACAATATATTTTGATAGATAAATGATAACGAGAAAGAAAGTAGTAAATATAATCAATAGTGAAGGAGGAAGAATACAACCAAAGGTGGTCACAAAACAAGAAAATACGAACTAGACTGACAGACAACTGACATTGACCCAACCCCAGAGATTGGCCAGATATTAACCAAAGTAAAGCGAGACAAGAAGACAGTGAAGAAAAAAGGAAAAGAAAATAAAAAAGTACAGGGCCATAACAATTAACTCACAAGATTGTTTTAAAAGAGAATAATTTTTTATTATTGTTAATAATTTATGTTTAAATTTTTATTAGTGGTAACTTGTAAATGACAGTATCTCAGCAATTGTTATACGTAAAAAACCATGTGTAGATATGATTGTATGTATATCCTTATCTATAGGTGATGTGTCAGCTGTTGTGTTTAAGGTTACACTCATACAGACAGGGAATAGAAATGTGTGCGTGGTTCAATCAGAGAACAAATTGTATATCCTACTATATACTTTGGAACTTTTACTAAGATTATATCAGCAGTGTGTATATTATTACAGTATTATGTGTTCGAAAGTATAAGATGTTGGAGAGTTTATTTATTCAATAACATTATTGCTATTGCTACAGATATAGTAGATTTCAATTAACACAATATATTAACATTATTAAACTGTTGTTATTATTACTAATTATGACATTTCAGACCAATTTTTATCACGTTAATGACAAAATATATACAAAGTTATGTTTTATTTGAAAGAGGTATTTACAATACCATGTTGTTTGCATATTATAAAATGATATGTGACAATCTGAAGGTACCAAAAAAGACATGAACTCATTAGATACAAAAACTTTGTAATAATAGTGAGATCGTGAGAAATATAAGGGTAATTAGAGATAGGTAGGGAGTGACAAAGACGAACAGTGAAGTGATAAGTGTAATAAAATAAACAGCATATAGTCTTAAGAAAAAAGAGTGAAACAAGTGTGACAAACCCAAAATATAAGCACATGTTAAATGAGCAACTAAGTTAAGTATATTAGACTGATAATTGTGAATGTAAAAAAAAAACAGAAAAAATATTATCTCAGTATAAAAATCACCAGGATGATTACTGTTATAAAAGAGATGGTGTAGGTATAGCACTCACCAAAATTGTTCATTTGTTAATTTAAAGAAAGAAGTTATTGGCTTAATGTTTAAGGCAATAATTACCAGAAGAAATAGTTTTACAGTAATATGTTAGTAT